>JAVQMF010000036.1:6051250-7260000 GCA_032878935.1 Erythrophleum fordii
AAATTATAAAAATTATATATTTGTTTTTAACATTTATATACTTAACATATATTTATTAAAAAATTTAACTGTATTTAAGTATTTTATTTTTATCAAAGCAGCGTTTGCCTACAAATGTTGTTGGACGTCTCCTTCTAATAGTTCTAGTTTTAGTTGTGGCACCTAAAAATGACGGGTTGCTTCTATACAAGATAAATTACAGGTCATTTGGATTGCTTGAGGAGTTATTTGTAAAGGTCAATAATGAAGACTAAAAAGCGATATGCATTATTTTATTTTACATATCATTTAACTTGTATACTAAGTTATTGAGAGTTGATAATCAATTTATTGTATTTAAATTTAAATCTGATTCATATGTTCATTTTTAAACTAACATATTTACTTTAGCAACCTCAGGGCGGATCACTGCTCTGGCCTTAGGACCAGGACACACAGTCACGAGAGATTTTTTAAGTAAACATGATAAAAAAATAAATAAATTTGGTTATGAAAAAAAAAATACATATATATATATATGTATAACAAACCTTATTAAAAGATATATCCAACATGCTTTTCATAATTATTTTGGCCCTCTTGTCTTGTATAAATACAGTTCATCAAGATTTTTTCTTTTTAAGAGCCTGCGTTAAAAATCAACTAACTTGTTTATATTATTTTAATATACAAATTAAAATTAATTTGAGAAGATAAAAGAATTAGGACACAGCAGATGTGAATGTGACCGATCAATTTATTTCATCTGAAGAAAATTCAATCTACAGGACTTTTCTGTATGGGATAATCTATACGTGATACTGCTCAAGAACATCTGATCCCAAAGCTTTTCTCCGTTTCCTTCCTAAACTAGCACCTTACAAATTCGTATTCCAGCAAATTAGCAAATAGCGTGATGCTGCCCTGCTAGTTTAGTGAGGAAAGGAGCATTAACCACGCCAACTGTTAGACCTCTTAGCTTCAAAGGCTGCCCCATCATTGAGCATATCATGTGCATCAGTTTCCATTCCCAGCTTGGAGAGTGCAAGTGCCTGCAGGTAGAATGCTGTTGGCCAATCAGGAATGCACACCTGTGCCTGCATGGCATCCCTTAAGGCAAGTTCTGCTAGCTCATTCATCAAGTATGAGAACGCTCTCCTTGCAAACACAGTAGCCGAAGGAACAGACATCATCACCACCAACTGTTCACACCAAATAAATCAGGGACATTCAGACTGTTCAGCGTTGGAAATTATAGTCATAATCATCAGTCATAGACTCATATGATGTCCCTGTATACTGATCCAGTACTTTAGTTTGAATGGCCAATAAATACAATTTTATTCCTCTTCAATGGTCAAAATGTTATGGTACAAGATATAGAAGATATTCTTTTATAATAAAGGCCAAGCATGACAGTTAATCAACCAAAACCCAGTGGGGGAAAAGTTCATCTACCTTAGAATAATACTCAATTGCGTTTTTGAAATCCTTGTCTCTAAATGCAATATCCCCAAATTTTTTTGTGTTCAAAATCTCTTGCACTTGTTGCGTCCACTCTTGGAATGAAAGCTGCAAGGTTACTCTCTCAGAAACTAGACAAATCAAGCACAAAAATGGAAAGTTGGCATAATAACCAGAAATTAACAAGTGAGGTTTACATTGTCTAGTCTTACTTGGGTCTCAGATACAGTTAAACAATCATGTAGAAAAGAAACAGCGCGTTATCCATCAATTCAACTACAAATGGCAAGTTCAGAAACCATTCCCAGTTTATATACACATTCATGCCACTAACAAAGACGCAACATGATATAAGATAAGGCGTGTAAAAAGGTCAAGTAAACTACAATTGCCATGCCATTTTCCTGAGACAGTATCACTACATTTACCTAATTCCAAATTATCTTATGTCTCATTCACTGAACTTTCAACATAAACTGGCAAGTAGTTATATTATATAAAAATACTAAAACATCAAAAGAATTAATGCCACAGAATTGAATGCATCCATGGAATCTAGCACCTCTTAAAGCAGGTTGATACTATGTTGCTGCTCGTGCTGTTCACTAGACTACAGGCAGATATTTTGTTGAAGCATCCATGCAAAATACCGGTGAGTCAACCACCAGTAGAGAGAGAAATAACTTAATCATTGCAGGTGTAACCAGGAATATTATAAATCTCAAAAGATAAGGTAAAATTAGATACATCCAGCATACTTCAGCAAAATGAACCAACTTCTTTTATTTGCATATTCACATATCCCAATTAGAATACTGCTTTCTCCACAATAACTAAGTGATGAACCAAGCTTATTGATTTGCATATTGCATATTCCAACAGATAAAGTAAACTCTTTGAAGGAAAAACAGTGATGATTTGACATGCCTCATTCTCTGCACCTTGTTCATCTTTATAACCTGTTTTTAGCAATATATCATGCACAGCCGTGAGATCCATCCTTGCACAAGCTTTTCCTAGAGGAGAAAGCATGGTTGGTAGCACTGCTGTATTTTTAGTGAGGGCCATCAACACATGTGATGCTACCTGGAAAAAGAAAGTGGAAAAAAATCAACAGGAGGAATAAAAAGACTTACAAGGAGATGGCAAAATTAGAAAATGAAGTTGAACATGATTGGAATGGAGAAAAAGGACAGCAATCCACTACACTTGAGCTTAAATTTAGGGGCATAATCAAAAGCTAAGAACCTCTTTCTGCTTTTGAAGAGGTGCAACTGCTGTAAGAAGAAACTAATATTCGGTCGTTCTCTAGCCTCAAACTGAAGACATTTTGAAGCAAGTTCAACCAACTTTGTAGCATCATCATTTGCGTATTGCCCTTCCAGGGATGAGTCCATCAGCAACAAGGCATTTTTCCCCCTAATCAGATCAAGAGCCTGAAGGACAAAATAAATCTTGTTAGCAATTTTCATACCCTTGGATACAGCATACATCACGTGACTAATTCTGCAGCATGAATAGGCCTCTCTATTTATTGCCAATAAATTACAGATAATAATGAAATGGATAATATAGTTTTTTGAGGCTATGAGATATTGAATAAGAAAACCTTCTTAAAATTCAGTAGTAAAAGAGGTGATCTAAAAGTGATGGTCAACTTCTAACATGTATATCTCCAGCGCAAATTTGTAACAAAGATATCATCACTCAACTAGCTTCACAAATGGAATAAAGCATTATGCACACCCTTAATGGCCACACAGACAGTGGATAAAGTTTCTGACTGAATTTCATCTACAAATATGAAAAATATTTGGTAAATATTAACAACTAGAAGGATTTGTGGAAGGGATGGCAACATACATGGCTTGGAGGAATGTGCTTGCCACTCAAAAGATCCAAAAGAACTGTTCCATAACTGTAGATTACACTCTCTGGGATAATCCTGCCTGAAATGTTGTAAATAATCAGATTCACTGGATACAAAACTTCATATCTTTGTCAACCATCCATCGGGATATTTGTTAAGTCCCATATTGCCATTGATAACGTTGAATAGCACAACCAAAGGAATCTCGGGCAAAGCAATGTTAAAAAACACACAAACTCATTGACATTTTCACAAATGCATTTTTTTTTTCTTTTAAAGACCATCTACTCATTAATGGAATATTTAATTCTAAACACTAGAGAGCCACAGATCAAGTGAGAAGGCCTTCCATTGCAAAAGCTTCTATTTAGTGAGATTAGAGATAATACCTAGATTGTACCATATTCTGCTCTATTATTCAATTACAACAGTGACAGATCATTTTCGCACATTATCAAATGTATATAATTCATGTCCACCATTGCTGTTGGAAATTCCATGGGAAGCAGAAAATTATACCTTCAATCAATGTAAGTTGTCCAGAAAAATACATGTTGCTGTTGGCAAGTAAATACCTGTCCGCAAAAACTCAGGTGGAGTATATGCTAAGTTAGTACTGTAGCTTTTCCCATCTCGACTATTTTTCATAAGCCCAAAACTTGACAAACGGGGGTCACCTTCCTGACAACAAGTAAATCAATTAGTAACAAGTCCATTTCAAAGGAATAACTTGAGACATTCTCTGCTGAATGATGTTGACAGCTTTTATAACATTAGCAGTGTGCAAACTTATGTTTGCAGCAGAAAATTGGGATCAACAATTTTGCGGCGAACATGATATTAAGAGTATATCAAGTTCAAACAATCAATAACAAAATTAGAGAATAAATAAATAGCATACCTAAACACGAAAAATTCATTTATGCAAATTATGTCTCATGACAAAGACTGCAAGAATAAATAAATAAGATACCAATTACCAAACAAACAACTGGATTCATAACGAAGGATTTAAAAGCATACCTCATCAAAAAGAATCCTGTATGCATTCAAATCATGATATATTTTGTGATTTTCCATGCTACAATGATCTAGTGCCTCGGCAACATGGTATGCAACTCTTACACGCATTTCCCATGGCAATGGCCGCTTGTCCCCTGCAGCATAAAACCACGGTATGAAATAAGTAAACAAACTAATTAACAATTAAATAAAATTTCACATCTAAAAAAGAAAAGTTACAAATCTAATTATGAAAATGTCAGTGCCGAGTGCAGGAAACGCCATTTCTTTAATTATTTTATTAGTTATAAAATGCTTTTTTTTTTTAAATTACTTTTCTCCTTCCTTTTCTTTGAGGAAAGGAAGAATTGGTGTTGGTCAGTGTGAATGATAAACAAGCCCAAACAAAGACCAGCCAGACAAAACAGGATTTAGAAACAGTGAGGTGAAAAATAAATGAACAGAGTCTTTATATTAAGATAGGAAAAGGAATAAATAAGGTACTATATCTTAATTTCTAAATAATACACACAAGATCTTGATTAGCAGAAGCAAATAAAACTTTCCCCAAAAAATAAAAGCATAAGAAAGGATACTTTATATGGTCCTAGTATTTTTTACTTACCTTAAAATACTAGTTAGTAATTACTATAAATTAGATAGTATGAAAGTAAATAAGCATAAAATGAAGAACTTGTCCAAGTCAAGTTTCTATATAGGAAGAGGACATGTGATTGTAGAATAGATTTTAATAAGTTTCTTCCAGAACTTCATCTTTTGCAAATCTCTAAAGTTATGCATTACATCTAATGAGAAGGATAATTGCGGGAAAAATGTAGAACTAATAAGCTTCAATGATTGCAAAAGAAATTGAATAAGAAGATATGAAGTAATACAATGAAAGAGATGCTTCGATAGAGTATAGTTTGGCATGTACTCTGCCACCAAGAGCCGTTCGTCCCCTTCAGCACAACAACCAATTAGATTCACCAGCCTCTTATGCCTCACTTTCCCAACTCCAGCTGCCTCTGCCTGACCAATCAAAACCATCAACAACCCCTGCTACAAAAAGGGAATACCTACCAACTGCATATAACAGCCCAACATGTTTGGTATTTGAGTAAATGCAAGAGAGGAAAGTTTAAAAAATGAAAGAGACAAAAGCAACATGATTTATATTTTACTGTCAGAACCTAATAATACGCATGTTTTACAAGAGAATCCATAAGGCAATTCTATGGAGAGCTTGACCTTCCCATAGAATTACTCCAATCCATATCAATTTCAAGTTTACTTCAGTTTCTAAAAGCTAAAATATTGATTAGGCCATCTAGATGTTTGTTATTCTCCTATTCCCTTCAATTTCTCAATAACCAAATTGAATGTAAAGAAAAAGACTATTTTTCTCACCATAAACTGCTGAGCGTCAGGCCAAGACGGTTTGGAGAAGCGTTTAACAGCGACTAAGCGATTGCTCTCGAGCTTTCCTTTGTAGACCACATTGGGAGCTTTCTCACCAAGCTCCGACACTATGTAATTTGTGCTGAACTCATCTGTAGCCCTTCGGAGTTCATTGAGACCGAACTCTTTGAATGCTGGAACTTGGCATTCTTGATCAACATCATCCCCATTAGCTTCAAATCCAAAAAACCAAAATAAAATAAAATAAAATAAAAATTTATTCTCAAATGGAACGCATCCGAGATTTATGTGAACTAGCAAGTGTACCCATTGCAGCTTAAACCCTTAGCTTCAAGACCCAAAGACCAAATAGTTCTATTAAACATTATACCCCCCCAAAACTCGAAACCAAAACAATATCAGAACCTTATAAAGAAAAGTGAGAGCAGCTTGCTGCTAATTAGCTAAACAAAAGTCAGTGCCAAATAAAAGGTCAAGATTGAAGAAGGAACCTGGATCAGGTTTGTTGGAGCCAGGGAAGGCGGATGGGTCGTCAGGGAAGTGGAGATGAGTCGTTTTGGAGTGCAAGCAACCCATGGGCACGTATCCGCCGTCTACATAGAATCGAATCTCAAAGAATCACGGAAGATTGAAGCGAAGATGGAGCACACTAAACTCCACTACAGGATAAAATAGGGGTCAAGGAAGTGCAGGTTCACTTGTTTCAAGCCGAAATGCTGGGCCTCCACATACCGCAAGCGAGTCACTGATACTTTTGCTTGTTGCAGCGGCGGAAACTCAGAAGAGAGAGAGAGAGAGAGAGAGAGGGATGAAAAAAGCCAAAAGGTAAGTGAATGAATCAGTGAAAAGACGAAGGTAGAGAGAGATGAAAGCCATCGAAATGAGGAGGCAGAGACAGAGAAGGTCACATGACAGGCCGACCATGGAGCACGTGCTGCCCAGGTGGGGACTTGGAAGCACATTAGCAGTTGCATTGAAGTTGGAACCACAGCTCGCCCCTCATTTTCGTTGCTACTTTTATGCGAAAGTAAATTCATATTCCACATTATCTCACTCCCTTGTTTTACGAGGTCATGTCTCTTTCTCAGCTCACTTTCCTGCTCTTCCAGTAGATCTCAAGCTATAATGGTTTATTGCCACTTACTGATAATATCATTATAAACATTGTATAATCTTTTTCGAATTTTATGATTAAGAGGAAGAAAATAACATAGGAAAGAAATAAATGTTAGCATAATGATAATAAAGATAAGACAACAAAAATGGGACAAGCTTTAGCACATAGTTAATAAATAGAGGCCTAAAAAAATTTCAAATGATCAATTGAGAATCATATCATAAATCATTATATCATTTTTTTTATGCTGATATAAATCATGACATAGTAACACAACATGAAATGGAAAAGAAGGTAATGGGCCCTTATACATCATTAACTTGAGAAGTGTATGAATCATTTTTTGTTTCATGATATCATGTGATAAAAGGTGGTGAATATAAAAGGTTATAGCTATTTCCACAACTAGATTGACTGATGTACCAGATTAGTTAGTGTGAACGTATGCAAGATTAGCCTTTAGCAGGAAGTTATAATTGTCAACTGGTCCATCACTTTGACCTAGAATTGGATAAGATATTAAGCTTTTAAATATCTTTGGTTTTGGCTAAACGAGAGGTTAGAGGCTAAAAAAAGTCGTCCTTCTACATTATTGAGTTATCCAACAAGACATCAAATTTTGAACGGAAGAACCTCTTATAGAAACCCCTATTTGTTTGTCGTCAAATTATGGAAGCAAACCAACGATAAGCAGACATTGAAAGCGAGAGCTCATGGCAACACCATGCACCGCAGTTCCATAGTTCAAAATTTAATAAATATCCTTAACCACTATTAGACCAAGTTATAATTGATACAATAATCTTAAATTCTTTATAGTTAAAGATCTTATAAAATTTAAAAATAAATATATTCACTCACCAAACTTCATTAATTTGAGTCTAATTTTCATCATCCAAAATAACTATCATTAAGTATTGTTATTAAACTTATAAGTTGATTCTCCGAATTTAGTGAATTTAAATTTTTACTTAAAAAAATTGTGTTAATTTACTTATAGATTCAGATTAAGTACAAACTCTATTTAATTTGCTTTTAATTCAAAAACATATGATTAACTCAATATTTTTTGAATCAAATTTAACGAGTTATCATATAATTGAGTTAAATTGAATTTTAAAAAATAAAATTCTTAAATCTAGTATAATCCAATTAAAAAAGATACCAAAATAATATTTATATATGAACTTGATTAGAATTTTTATATTAAGAAATATGAATTATAAAATATAAACAATTTTTTTTAAAAAATTAGTATAATTTGAATTGTAGTTAAATAAATTTTTTTTGTATATTATATTTTATATGTAATTATTATAAATGTAAACTTGTAAATTCTTACAAATTTACGTTATGAGTTTATTTTTTTTTATAAATTTATTTAAACTTACAAATTTAACAATCTTATCGCTAAGATTTGAAATCTCATTCAATCTTACTTGAAAATGATACTTTCTAAATACTTCCTTTCTTTAAAATGCAAAAAATACTATTTTCATTCCAAAGGTTACTTATATTACTAAATAAGAATCAAATATTTTATTCGAGAAATCTGAAATAATCATTTTTTATGGTCATTAAATAATTAGTTCAAAAGATATCATTTTTCATAAATTATTAGAGGTGCTTTTTTTTCTTGGGCCATGTTTTAAGCTTTAAATAGGCTGGCACTGAAGGCCCAAGTAGGAATTCGTTTACGTTATGGGTTGGAGAATTTTCCTTTCCTCCCTGACCCTTGCGACGGTCGAGGGCTCCACAATGATCATATTACTGGATATGAATACTTTGATCCAATTTAAGGAGAAGTTTAGTCTGTAAAATGGTTGAAAATGTGAATAAAAAATAATTTTTGTATCTCTATTTATAAAAATAATAAATATTATTAAATAATTATAAAAATACAATATACATTACACGAAATTGAAAAAAAAAAACCTTTTTTAAATAAGGCTCTTCACTTCACTTAAATTCTGCCTCGGGACCTAAGCCACATGACTAAAAAAAAAAAAACAGACGTTTCAGCCTACAATATACCAAAAGGAATAGAGTAATTATATTTTATATGCCTCAACTAATGCTTCACTATAAAATTAGTATGTAATTTTTAAAATGTAATAAAATATTATTATAAATTTCACAAATATAACAAAATAAATTTTTGATCAAAAGTTTTGACTTACGTAGTCCCTCTCCATGAATAAGTGTTAGAATTCATGACACCCATTGGGTCCATCCCTACTTTGTATCAAATTTAATCAAGACTTATAATCTAGTAGGTATCAAATTTAATCTCATCTATTTTTCTATTAAATTTCTGAATTTTCAACCTCATTTATTCAAAATTTTTTAAAATAAATAATTTTGTCTTAAGTTAATACTAATTTATATGAAATTTATGTATATATAAGTATTAATATTATCCAAACATACTATAATATAGCTTAAAATTGTCAAGTTTCAACCAACACACGTCTCAAACATAACGAAGTTATACACACACAAACATATGCACACACACACAAATATATATATATATATATATATATATATATATAGCTCTCAAGCCCAGATATATTTTTCTATCCCTATAGCTAGATTCGAACGGGTAAATTTTGCGAATATCCATCAAATATAGGTATTTTGATCATTATTACTTTCTGACGCATTGTATTTCCTTTGGAAATTAAAAAAAAAAAAACCTCTCTACTTTAAGCAATTTTATGTTATATTTTAGATTAAATTATACAAATATTTTTTAAAAATTTATTAAAATTATTTTGATCTTTCATATACTCTTAAAACATACATAAACATCTTCTAAAATAAAAAATTACTTTATAATTTAATCTAATTTTAAATTTTTGATTAAAATATTTTTCATTAACCTACCTATATATATTTTTAAATTAAGAAAATTTTAAATGGAGGGTATTTTTATTAAAAAATTTAAAATATAACTAAAGTATAAATTACTTTTTGTCTCAAAAATTATTTATGTATATTTTAAAATCGAAAAAAAGTCTATGTAACTTTAATAAAATTAAAAAAAATTATATAATTTATTCTATATTTTAAGGTTGAGAGAGCTCTTTGTTTCATTTTAAAGTTTATGTAATAATTTTATAATTAAATCTTAATTTACAGAAATAAAATGTAATTTTTATAAAAAATATTTTTTTTGGGGGGAGGGGGGGAGCTCACGTGCGAATTCCTAATTTTCTTTTGAGGAGCTTTAAATTACTGATATTATTTTCTTAAATATTTTATATAGCTATAATATGCAAATTTGCAACAACGTTGTTGCTGCAGTGGGAATCAAAAGTATTCTCTTTCTTTTTTTTGTGGTTCGCATAGTCTCTTTCTCGCTCTGCGCAGGTGCCATTGCCTAATCTCAGAAGGCAATCTTCAATGTAAAGGTCTCAAAATGCTTATCCCGATAAGAAAAAAAAAACAAAATATCTAAAAAGCAACCGTTTCATTTGCAGTTAAATGCCAGCAAAAGATCACCAAAACCCCGAAGATCCAAGAAGAACGGATAAGTTTTTGAGTGCTTTTTCATTATCTCTTATACTTTATTTTTGCCAATTAAGTCCAAAGCTCATTTTAGCAACCTAATTCAATGAAGTGGAACGCCCTAATCAGGGGCAATTAATGAATGAATCACGGAACATAAATGAATCTCAGTGCTTTGTTTATTCACCTGCTTTTGTCCACAAGTTAGGTCCTTTACATTTTCTGGGATTGGGAAGAAACAAAAAAAAAAGCACCCAAATTTAAACCTCATTATGGTATTCTTAATCACCCATGACAAATCCCAACTAGGGAAGGCTCGGTCTATGTGTGAGAACGCATCTCCCTTTTTTATTTGATTATGCTCTTTAATCAAATCCATTACTTTGCACCATCTCAAATTCATTCCATAAAGCCAAAAAGCAGGAAGATTAATTGGAATAGAGAAAAACAAAAAAGGGGTATGGCCATCTCATGATTAAATCCATGTTTTACATAAAGGACAATTTGAACCTAACTTAAATGAAGGAACTGGCCAAATGGCACTTTTTGTAGTTGTTACAGCCCTTCATTCCACTATAACAACTCCTCGTGTTTCGTCTTTATATATATTTCATTGTCTATACAATTTAGCTACATTGATGTTAGGGGAAAAGCAGAAGAAGGACAGTAAAGTGTTGCATCGGAATTTTAATGCAGTGCCTATACTCAAACAGGTGTCTTCCCTCATCCATATGATGAATATTAATACAGAAGGCCTTAAATAATCGTTGAAGAAAGCTACGCTTGCTTGATTTGCAAGAGTTTCAAGCGTTTCAGGCACTGCTATTTTCCCCACTCTTTCCTCTTGTTGAAACACATGCTTGAGATCCTTAATGAATGAATAAAATAAAGTCCCTAAACTCATTAAAATCTTTGGTGTTCTTTCAACGTTTTATACCACATGGCATATATATATAGTCACAAGTTTTCCATTCCCCATGGAAAAGGTTGCTGTGCAAGGGTCAATATAATGCTACCTTGGCGTCGTTGTCAAAGGCACAAATTCGGATGATGTCTGTATTTGACCTATACCAGCTCAGCTACCACTTGGTTTGCCTTATTAAATTCAATCCTGAAATCAGATTTGGATCTTGATTCGCAACTTTACACCAATCCTGTCAAAGATAGTACTATTTATACATATAATATTCACTGTCCTGATTGAAACGACTTGTAGTCAATACTCAATATTAGAGAAACCAGTGGTAATTTCCTCACTTTGATGCTATACAAGATCTTTCTGGAAGGTCAAGCAAAAAACTATAAAAATGGAAGGTGGAAAAGAATTTTATGATCAAAAGGCAAACTTCCTGACCCCAGATCTTCCATTTCACTCTTATAGAACGAGTGATGGTCTAGCCAATTTGAGCTACTTTCTCGGCATGCAGACCAGAAGATCCACGTCAGAAGTCCATTAACTTAAAATTAACCTAAACTTTTCCTTGCAGATATGAAGAGTTTAAGACCTGAAAATGGTCAAACCAGGCTTAATTGGTTGTTGATAATGATCCTGGGCACGCAGTTAGCAGCAGCAATTCTAAGCTGAAAATACTATGAGAGAGATTTGGTTAAAAGGATGAACATGACGTTTGTGAAATGTGTTAAAACCAACGCGACACAGGTGTTATCAAGTATGCAAATGACCTAACCGATCGAAAAAGAGAGCTAGTGGATACTCCTACATCCTATGCTTGTGGCTAGGCTCTTGTCTTCCACTAACAGCAATATCATTGTCACATGTCTTACTGTTCTCTTTCATGGTTCATATTACACAAGAACACATTACGTGCTCATTGTTACATCCTTAAAGTCACACCTACTACTGGCTACTTCAATTCTTGATCAGTGAGTGGCGTATGACATATGGCACAGTACATTAGACAAGTCAATTGCAAATAAATAAATTTTAAAGTAGATTATTTGTAAAAAATAAATAGATCAAGTCAATCAAATATAAACATATAAATATGTCAAGTATATTTAATAAGATTTACTTCGAACATATTTATATATTTAATTATTATTGACTTTGTATATTTAGTATATGCATAAATATATGTCATGTATAGAACATGAAAGGTGTAACTGTACAGTTACAGCTTCTATTTTTCAGTAATGAGGCTCGCTATAATTGAAGCCAAGGAGCAAGCGAAGCTTATTCTTCTGCTTCTATTCTTCTCGTTCTTCACCTCCTCCTTTTCTTTTTTTTGTCAAATTGTTTACGAAGATTTGCTGTTCTTTTTTCCTGCGAGCTGTGATTGGTTCGTAGGCATATTTAAGGATAAGAAGTGACAAGTCTAAAACTCCAGGCCACAGAAAATTAGTAAAAGAATAAAAAAGAGAATTGAACGAACCATTTAAGAGAATAGGATTTGTTTGTGGGATGACCTAACTGAAAAGAAACCTCATTATGCACAATGCAAATCTCTACCACAGTGGTGGTTAGGAAGGTCAGTGTCCACCATCACTATCCAATCATTGTTAATTATGCATTTTTTATGAAATATCTATATATATATATATATATATATAAATATATATATATATGCGCTTGCCATCTTCTTGTTTTCTGTTCAATCTGTAATAAATTTGTGCATCAGAGTGTACAAGCATGCGCACTAATTAATTATCTGATATTCTTTCCTCAAACTCAAATGATAAAACGAAAGGAAGAAAATATTTATATAACACTAAAATCAGTGACCTCAAATCAACACATTTGTGGTTCACACCAGCTAACCTATCAGGGACAAAATATAAGGTTCCCAGTAACGCCATAGTTATTACATTATCAGATATCATCAGGGAAGAGTGATAAGTGAATTCAAAGATTAAAACACTAACAGTTAAATATTTGACTTGTTGTCTTGGTTATATACACCAGAGAAAGACCAAACAGAAGAACCCACAAAAGTGTAACCAATGAATGTGTATAAGCGTGCCTATGAGCATGGGCTAAAAGCAGTTCATTTTCTACCGCTGCCTCACCGTTCTTGATGATGAGACATCATCTATAAATTGGAGACCCTGATTTAATTTGGTCATGACGTTGATGTTTGTGAACAATGGGTGGAATCTGACTATTGAAATAGACTTTAGGATTAATATATAGAGAGGGAACAGCAACTTGAAACATGGTTGCCGACGATAGGACATAGATTTTATATTGAAAATGAGGCAGATCTTTTTTTATTATTATTACTTTTATTGCAGAATGTTTAGTGAATTCGTGCGTAAGAAAATCCACAATCTGCTTTATGGTGTTTGCTGTTGATAAGTCAGTGCATAGACGCAATACGAGCAATTCCATTTCACAGCTGAAGTCAGTGAACGTTATACCAACTTCACATACAATCACAAGGGCGAAAAAATTCTTGTTGATTTGAGGTCCTACCTACTGTGTTGATACTAACCCTTCCCTTACCCTTCATATTGGCGTCTTCTTGAAAAGCAGATGTTGGAAAATGTATTGACAGGGCAGTGTTTAACTTAAAATTGGCTTGTTATTATTAAGGTTGTGTCCCTATATTTTATGCATTTCCCGTGGTGCCCCACACATTGTGTGAATGGTCATCTTGCTTTTGTCATCTGCGTGTGTGTGTGTCATTTTCGTTGTGCGAGAAAAGGGGAAATGGAGTGTGTTAGGTCATGCTTAACAGTTGTATTCCCTGTAACGAGCTTCTTTTACTTTGCAAATTTAACATTTTGTGTGGAAATGGTTTCTGATTAGGACATAGAATAGAAGACTATCATGGAAAGAAATGAATCTAATCTGTCACTAGCAGTTAGAAATCAATTAACCAATATAACACATCCATGATAAAAAGGTTTGTGGTTTAAATTAAACTACTATTAATAAATGAGGTACAGTAAATCAATTCAATGAATGAAAATATTTTTTGCTGGAGATGGACTTTTACTATACCTTGAATCAAAAGGAGGAATGAAATTAGGAAACAGTTACCAAATATGGCATATCTGCCTATCCAATCTCTCAGCTTATATCTTCGCTGATGCTGATGCTATACTGCATATTGGACCTTATATTCTCGTAAAGATAGTGTGCACTCTTTTCTCAGGAAGCAACTTCTGGAAAATACGTTTTCATCCTGTTTGAAGTTTGGTCAATCTTGCATAATTCCTGTTTTGACACTGAAGGGAAAAGTAACTGCATACTCATGTAGCAAGAAGATATCTGATGACAGTGAGAGCCTGAGGGGGAATATGATAAAAAATTTAACATCTATCACAAAACAGAAGAGACCAGTTAATATTCTCTGGTATTATATTTTATTCGAAAAAGACACTAGTATGTCAGCAAATTCTTTTAGTATGCAGTATGAAATATGAACCCATAACTATGGGGAGTTTTTTTTTTTTTTTTTCCTTTTTGGGGCGAAATTACTATGGGGAATTAATTTAGACCATATGGACGTTGAAAAGCTTACAAACTTTTTGAAGCTCCAAATATGAAACAAGATTTACATTTCGGTTAAAGGCTTAAAGTGGATTCTTTTCTTCTTTTTGTTTTTCAATGTCAATATAATCTCTGGAGTATCATGCACTTAAGCTTCGGAAAAATATTAATAACCTTCAACTTCAAGTTTTTCCACTGTCGTTAATATGAAGATGAAAATAAGGAAATTGCGGAACTCGTGATTAAAATTTAAAACAATTAAGTTTATTAAAAAGGAAAAAATCCTATCCAACATAGATAGCCATTTATCTGTTTGCAAACTACAATTTGTACCAAAAACAGTATACTAGTTTTGGTTTGACTTCTTTGATATATGTTAATTTAACTTCCATTACACCTTCTCAGTAGGCTTTACATTTTAAAAACAAGAGAGAATATGAGGATTTTTTTTTTCGGTGTACAAAGAATATGAGGATTAATTCTTACACAAAGGGAAACTAATCTAACACAATAATATTACACGTTGTCGAGAATTATCGTTGGCGTACAAGAATTAATGCAAATAAAAAATATCATTAATGTAATGGAAGATTCTTTATATAGTGCAATTTTGTTAAACAATACCAATAAATCATGCTCATAATTTTATTACACTCAGAATATACTGTTGAAATATTTGTTTGAAACTAATGTCTAAGGCGAGCTTATAATGACATTCTATATTGTCATATGCTATCGACGCAAATCTGTGAAAAATACATTTTTTTTAAATTATTTAATTTAATTTTGCTACAGAAATATGACAAATCAAGTATAAAACAAAATCCTTGATCTCAGAGTAAAGGGGTTGAAGCCGCCAACAAATGAAGCTTATCACACTTAATGGTTGTTCAATCTAATGAAGAAATGGTTTACTTTGTATTCTCTTCTTCCTTAGAAGTTTGGTTGGAATTTATACCTAAACTCATGCAAAACAAAAAAAGAAGACAATTAATGTAATTGGCATCTTATGCAATTTTTGGTTGATAGATAAACTTTTTGTGTATTGTTAAATCATTAATTACATAATTGACAAGTTGCCTAACTTCCTGGGAACGGCAAGATATCCTCCAATCTTATCTTACTGATCTGAAAGAACACAAGCTGGTATATAGACATATTCATAGAATTTTGTTAGAGAATGTTTCAGCAACTTGAGGTAGAAAGTCAATAAAGATGTCGATTATTAGCTCATAATTAATCAAATTCATTTAAAAGAGAGAAAATCAATATGCATTGTTTCCCACTATCGGAAGAAATACCTAAGAATTGCAAACCTTGTTTATTGTCCATGAATAAAATAAGCATATATTTATGGAATAATGGAACCATATCCCTTGTTATAATTGAGTGTAAAGCTATGAGCAGCAAATCATAAAAGAACGTGATTATGCTTATTCCGGGGAATAACATTCATCTCTCACTAGAATTATGCATCTTTTGGGATTCCCACGAGTGTGAATTGCTAGTATGTAACTAAGCACAATTAATATGGTAATTACTTCCTCCAAATTGAAGATGTTAAAACTGTGAACCTGGAAAAAAGACAACTAAGAACCTTAATTTTTGTAGTGAGAAAAAGAAACTGCTATTTCCAAACGGGTGCAAATCCCATGCGAGTGAGCATTTTTCTCGTTGTCTTTGGCTCCCTTGTGACATCTTTGATTAGTTGACATTATTCCTTCTCGAAGCAAAATCCGGAATTCAGTGGATGAAATTGCTTCTGGTACTTACAGTATCTTCTCACGATAACTTTTTATCTGTATAGGATTATTCGATGAAGTTCAAAGTTAATGGCCATAAAACTTAACAAACAAGAGCAGGTTAGTTAGTCTCTTTTTTTGAAATTTAACAAACAATAATGTGTGCTAAGCTCTTTGGAGAGAAGAGGAAAAAAAAAGAAGGGGGGGGGGGCTAAATCATCAAGCCAAAATGTGAGTGTGCCAATTTGGAATGCATTCAAGGGAGTGTTTGAGAACTGTCAATATCAAGCAAGTCCAACCAATGAGAGCCTGGGCATACTAGTAGTACCCCCAGTGATCTCTTCTAGATTGCATTAGTTGCATGATTAAAGAAAAAAAAAAAAAGAAAAGAAAAATTTTATGTGGGTATGATAAACAACAAAGATTTGCCATATATTTGCGTCCAAGGAAATTGCATTTGTACACAGTTTTGGATGATTCTGCCACCTGTATGTCCCCACTTTTTTCCTCTGAAAATCTCCACCGTTCATGCCATCCTTCCTTCCTCTATTTATTTACTCCCACTCTCCTCTGTTTCTTAACCAAATCTCTTCCTTCTCTTCGGCCTTCACCCCAATCAACACCTTTCCTCTGCTTGAGTCCCCTTTTTCCCTGCATTTCACAAAACTCTAATAACTTCCCTCTTTCAAATCATCAATGGCTTGTTTAGAGCTCTGTAAAGAGGTCAGTACAAGTTGCTATATGTATTTCCTTATTTCTGAAGGAACTTGAAAGCCATTCTTGTCTTTGCCTTCTCTCTGTCTCTAAGCACCGTTTATGCTTCAGAAATCAAAACCCTACTCATTTTTTTTTCTCAGTATGGTCTGTTGATCGCCGAGTGCAATTTTTTAAGTCATCCATCTGGTTTATTGACTCTGAATACTAATACCATACATCTCCTGTTAATAACTTTGCGCAGAGCAAGTTCAAGGAAGAACCAGAAGGGTTAACTCTTGATGGAAGTGTTGATTGGCACGGCCGCCCTGCTATCAGAGACAAATCTGGAAGCTGGGTTGCTGGAATTATCATACTCTGTAAGCTTCAAACAAAATTGAGTGACAATTTTTAATTTATATATGTATTTTATTTTTTAGCTTGGTAATTCTTTAACATCATATAATCTGGGCCCTTTTAATCCTTTAAATCCCTTCCAAGATCCCCAGAACTTGGATATCTTGTCCTGTTCTTAGAACTTCAAGTACTCCAATTCCCATTGCTTTTCAAAGATTGCATGCGCATGCGGTACGTATAGTTTATGGTAGGTTGGCTGTAGTAGTGGTTGGTCTTGGAGCAGTAGAAGTTTCAGGAATCTTGTTGAGCAGAGATGATTATGATTCACGAATAGATATGGATAGATAGATAGCTTATCACTTATCAGGAGGAACTAGCTTTTAAGCTGATCTAGGAATGAACAACCTCTTGGGTCTTCGTATCAGTTCTGGATACAAAGAAAACGACAACATAAATGCAGGAACGTGTTACATTTGACGTACAAAATCCAAACTCCAAATCAAGCGTTTCAGCTTTTATTTGCATGTTGAATGGGGTGTGTGTGCTTGCCAGCTACAACTCCACCTCTTGGCTTGCCCTCCACCTCATCAATATATCTTTCTTTCCATTTCTAGAGAGATAAACGACGACTTGAGACTCAAGAGACAAGGGGGAGAAAGAGAGAGAGAGAGAGAGAGAGAGAGAGGGTTTTGGAAGGATCTCACAACAAAACTTCGGAATTTAGGCTAAACGACAGGAGCAGGGAACTGTGGGAACTGGGAGGCGAAGAGGGAGGAAAGCATGGATTTGTGAGCAAGAAAAACACAAGCCTGACACGTAATTTCTAGGCACAAGCTTGCATCAGGTGGGTCGTTGCCACGTGTCAGGAATTAGATTTCTGTATTCACTATTTACTGTGTTTAATTAGATGGGGAGCTTATAGATGTAATTAGTTAACAAATGGTTGCTACTTTGGTTGGTTCCATAAATAAGCGTTTCTAGTTAAGGAAAATTAAATTTATTGGTAACGAATTGACTCATCAAACTATTAGAATACTCGTTGGGTTACTTGTGAAGCTTTCGTGTGTGCTGAGACAAGGTGCGCCAACAAGAAACATGCGTTGCTTGGACGTGTAAATCTGTGATTTCTTGGCACCATGATGCGGGTCTCTTTTTAATATAAAAGAATTTACCACCCTTTATTGATCTAATTATCAAAAACCTTTTTATTTGTTTCAAATTATTTATTTATTTTCCTTTTATTTTTTAATATAATACCATCGTTTTTGTTGTGTAGAAAATAAGCCTTTTGCATATCCTTTTTTCAGCTTATTTAAAAAAAAAAAGTTTAAACGGAAAAGATGATATAAAGCAACGCCCTGCTCCAATGACAGAAAGTTCAATAGGGTTAATGTGTAATGACATGAAAATCACTTTCAAAAGGAATTAATATAGTAAACTATACACCTTTTCACCAAACAAAAAAAAAAAATCCCTTATCTGAAAGTGTTATTTGGTCCATAGTATATTAAATACTACGCTTCATAAATTAAATCATATTTACCATTGACGCTCCTTTTTATAAATACATGACTGCATAAAACTTTGAACTTAAAGCCTAATGTCAAACGCTTCCTGCAAATACCTCTTAGAAAGTGAGAAATATTTATTATACTTTAATAGTATTAAAAAAATTTAATCTTATTTTTATTCATGTATTGACAAAAACAATTTTTGCTTAAAATTTTAAATTCAATTCAATTATGATTTAATATTGCATAATTTTTGTCAAAAAAAATAAATTAGGTTATATTTCAAAATGTAAAGAACAGTAATACTGAATGTTGAGTATTACATAGATACTAAAAATGATCTCGAAATGATCTAATGGCCAATTGTGGAAGCTGCTTGTCATTCCCTTAGACGCAAAACCTTACTTACATAATTACTATCACGATATATATATATAGACACGCATGAATGGGGGATAACACTTAATTACTTATCACTGAAGAGTCGACGGAGGTGTCAATCACAGCCTTCGATCTATTTGAAAAGATATAGTGCAGGTGCATAAGTGAGAATACCAACTCCCATATAGAGATAATAGAGATCCTGATTAATAAATTAGCCATGCATCTGCCTTTTTTTTGTTGTCCTTTTTCTTTACCCATCCTTTTCCACCATGAGAAAGATATATATGCTTAAAGTATTTATCCTTGGAAGGTTATACCTCTTATGCTTTTTACTACGTGTGCTCTTGAGGAAACTTGGCTAACGATTTCTTATATCCACATGATGATCCTAACCAAATTTGTTGCCATATAAAAGTATTTCTCTTTTGGGTTACGTATGGATGCGAAGCACAAGAAGCATGCATGTGAGTGTATTTAACACGTGGTCCACAAGAACATGGCGATGAATGAAAGTGTAATTAATCAAGATATCTGCCTTCGAATGATTATAGTCTAATCACTAGCGAGAGCTTAATGGAATCAAGACTTTTAACACTGATTGTTCTGTATTCTATCAATTGTGTCAATCAGTGAACCAAGGTCTAGCAACCCTAGCATTCTTTGGGATCGGAGTGAACTTGGTGCTGTTCCTGACTCGGGTGTTAGGCCAAAACAATGCTGAAGCTGCTAACAATGTCAGCAAGTGGACTGGAACTGTCTATATCTTCTCTCTTGTGGGTGCTTTCCTTAGTGATTCCTACTGGGGAAGATACAAAACTTGTGCCGTCTTCCAGGTCATCTTTGTAATTGTAAGTAACCTATTAATTTTTTCTTTAAATTCCTTTTCCTTTTTATAGTAAATTACTTGAGTGATCTAAAAAAATAAGGGGTGAACTAAGATTTTGTATTTGATGATAACAGGGTCTGGTATCCCTGTCACTATCATCGTATGTCTTCTTGATCAGACCCAAAGGCTGTGGGAATGAAACATTTGAATGTGGGAAACATTCAAGCATGGAGATGACCATGTTTTACCTCTCTATCTATCTCATTGCCTTAGGAAATGGGGGATATCAACCAAATATTGCTACATTTGGGGCTGATCAGTTCGACGAAGAGCACTCCAAGGAAGGCCATTCAAAGGTGGCCTTCTTCAGCTACTTCTACCTTGCTATGAACCTGGGTTCCCTCTTCTCAAACACCATTCTTGACTACTTCGAGGATGAAGGTATGTGGGCTCTTGGCTTTTGGGTGTCTGCTGGCTCCGCCTTCGCCGCACTGGTCTTGTTCCTTGTAGGGACCCGAAGATATAGGCACTTCAAACCCAGTGGAAATCCTGTTACCAGGTTTTGCCGAGTCCTGGTTGCTGCATCAACCAAATGGAGAGTTCAAATGTCACCCAATGAAGAGGACTTATATGACAGGGATGCTAGGGAATCCTCCACAAGTGGCAACAGAAAGATTCTTTATACCCATGGTTTTAAGTAAGTAGGAGATGCTATTTTTATAGAGAAATTTTTACGTATATATAATGTACTATCTTATTGTATAATCAGTCAATAAAAAAAGTACTAAGATGGGTTTTGCAAATTGGTGGAATTCACTAACACCCGCTGCAGTGAGTAGTGAATTCTCATTGATTCCTTACACTATCTGGTTATACAAAAAGTATACCTAAAAATTTCTTGTTTCAAACGTGCAAGCTAAGGCAATACTGATAGTAGTAACCAATTCCTTAAACTTGGTGGGTATTTTCTTAATGTAGGTTCTTGGATAGAGCAGCATTTATATCATCTCGAGATTTAGAGGACCAAAAACGAGGGGTTTACAACCCTTGGCGTCTCTGCCCTATAACTCAAGTTGAAGAAGTGAAGTGCATACTAAGGCTTCTTCCAATTTGGCTCTGCACCATAATATACTCAGTGGTTTTCACACAGATGGCTTCTCTGTTTGTGGAGCAAGGCGCCGCCATGAAAACTACTATTTCCAGTTTCCGAATCCCACCAGCTAGCATGTCTAGCATTGACATCCTCAGTGTGGCTATCTTCATTTTCCTTTACCGTCGAGTTCTTGATCCACTTGTGGGAAAGCTTAAAAAGTCAAGTTCTACGGGATTTACTGAGCTTCAGAGAATGGGAATCGGCCTTGTCATAGCAATTATGGCAATGGTTTCAGCTGGAATAGTTGAGTGCTATAGGCTCAAGTATGCAAAACAGGACTGCACCCACTGCAATGACACCAGCTCTCTAAGCATCTTCTGGCAAATACCTCAGTACGCTTTTATAGGAGCTTCTGAAGTATTTATGTATGTGGGGCAGTTGGAGTTCTTCAATGCTCAGACACCAGATGGGTTAAAAAGCTTTGGAAGTGCACTTTGCATGACATCCATTTCCCTTGGGAACTATGTGAGTAGCTTGCTAGTGAGTATGGTTATGAAGATATCAACTGAGGATCACATGCCGGGGTGGATCCCCGGAAACCTCAACAAAGGCCACCTAGATAGGTTTTTCTTCCTCTTGGCTGCCTTGACATCCATAGACTTAGTGGTCTATATTGCATGTGCAAAGTGGTATAAGTGTATACAGCTGGAAGGGAAATATGAAGAGAATGATGATCCTGGCAGCTTCGAAGTCTAATTGCAAAGGACAACGAACAAAGGCAATGGTAACGACATATATAAATAAGTGAAAGAATGGAGCATCTAGTCACAATAACTTCGGTTATAGTAGCTGTTCGAAGAAAATTTCTCTGGTGTGGTGAGAGAAGCCCTTTTTCCTCGAGCCTCTTACCCCTGTACTATCTCACTGTCTTTATGACACCTAACTGTTATTTTCAGTTTATCTTCCTGGAGCTGGGTTGTGTGTTTGTGTTAAACTAAACCTTGAAGAGGCGATGACTGTTTTAGGGCCCTTTTAAACCTCCCTTCTTTCTCATTTGTTTGTTCCATTGCTAAATTTACATACATAGCCCTGATTTCCGAGTGTCAAATGGTTTTCATTTTTTTTGTGAACTTAGCTAATTTTGAGAAGAAATTTAAAATAGACTCAGTTTACAGAAAATATTGAAATTAAACCAATCATAAAGAGATATTAAACATATACATACTTTCTAATAAACTTTATATCTAACATATTATGTGTTTATACGTAATTGATTTCGTTTACTAATTTTCCATAGACAATTTATTTAAAAATTTCTCAGTTTTTACAAATTACATGATATATTCTCGTTCACGTATTTGAAGCAGATATCCAATTACCAAGAAAAACGCGAGCTGACAGCCCTAAATGTCAGGCCCATAGCCACGTTGGCAAGATAACAGGACTAAACACCAAATTTTGAAAACATGATATTAAGTCGAGAAATTTTTAACAAATTGCACGGAAGGGTATCGATTGCTGCCCTGGATCAGTTTATCAGCACCGGGGAAGGAAATTTATAAATTAAAAAGAGAGAGAGAGAGAGAGAGTGAAACAGACAAGAGAATTGTAACACAAACAAACTTAGAGAAAATATAGTTCCTTATCAGATCAAATCACAAACTTATAGGCTGTAACTATCAAAGTGATTTCTTTCAGCCAAGAAAAAAATATCAACATGACTTTTGTGTTAACAAAAACTAGTCAAAGAACTTTCAGTAGGCTACACCAAAGCCCCTAACTTTGGTTTGAAAATGCCAACAGTATTCAACTTCGGTGTTTCAGAAATCCATAACTATAATTAAAAGTATGATGAGAGCTAAAAAATTTATCTAATGCAAAATTAATACAACTTCCCACTATGAAATATCTTCATGAGAGAAAGCCCCTTCAGAGAGGAATTTCATCCGCGAACCTCGCGAACTTGTATGTGGTGAGTGGATTCCTCACGCCAGATTGGTTGTGCTCCACTTTGAACAAGAGTAACATGCTGTCCCTCCTCTACGAGCCCCTTACTCTGAAGCATGAAAAATCCTTCAGAGACACTAGAAAAGAAACCATTAAGAGAAGGAAGATGAGTGCAAATTACAGAGCTATTACTCACCAACAGTAACTTGAGAGCTCTAGAGAAGGTCTCCTCTGCATCATTTGAAAATTGCATGTATATGGGCATTACACCACGATAAAGCACCAGCCTCTGCTTAATCCTTTCTCTGCAAAATATGAAAATATGTTAGATCACTAAGTGAAGGATGCAAAATATTAATGATTTAAGAGCCTATACCACTATCCGGAAATTTAAATCTGAAAAGCCAAAGTCACTAGCTAAGATGGCCTTCAGAGTTACCATACATCAGGAAGAACAGTAATTTTTTCTTTTTCTTTTTGGGGAGTGGGGCAGGGGCCATGGTGTGTCTGTGTGCTCTAAACAAGATATCCTCCGGGAAATCGATGTTTTTAGACACTTAGTAAGTAGGATACAAGTACTTAAATACAAAGGAGGACCAAGTTGCATGGCATAAAACTTTATCCAGATGGATTCCTGATCCACAATGACTGCATGACAGAATTCCCAAAAAGAAGTGAAATTGAATAAAATTGATCAAAGGCACCAACCTAAAACAAACCATGTCAGATGAGTAAATTAAAAAATATAATTTAAGACTTTCCCCAAGTTTCTCATTGTTGTTTAACTATACACCACTAACTCTTTTTAACCGGATAATCCTGTACAACACCATAATATTCCATTAAATATCATCTCAAATAAGGATCTAGGTCTTCTCTGTCTATTCCTTTCTCCAAGCATACGATTAGATGTTTTCAACGTCAAGTTGAGAATCAAGAATAAAGAGATGTTTGACTACCCCCCTGATGGTGGATTTATTAATCAAGCCCAGAAAATTTACCATTTATCGTCAGAAATCGTTCAGAAGTATTATTGCTTCCAAAAATATAGCAAGGACAAAACCAAGATACATGCCCTGTGCCAAATTAAACCTAATATGTTTTTCTTTTTAAAAAAAAAAATCTTGTGCAGCTAATACTCACTCATTTGTGAATGCAAAGATTGTTGAATGAGGCCTATAATAGCTCAAGAGAATAGCCATAGATCCTGTCCTGGTAAAAACAATTACGGGATTATTAAGGGTGTTAGACATAGTTGTTGCGTGGAAAGCAAACATTACTCCCATATGGCTCTGTCAAAACAATAAACACAAAATTAGATTTTAAAAGAGTATAGATCAAAACATATGAGACTACTCTAAAACTAAATATCTAAGGTACAAGGCAAGACTTTCTAAATTTAGCACTTACCTTGGTGGAACTTAATTGATTGGGAAGAGCAACACTACTTGGATTGCTTGACTCAGTCCTTAGTGCCACTGTATGCATTACTTTAACAGCTTTCAGTGGATATCTGAAGAGTTGTAATTGTCTCAACATTATTTCATTATAATTATCAAATGAAAGTACATCAAATGCAAAGTTCGTTGACAAGAGGAAAAACACTGTATGTAACATAAGAATAAACACCCTTGTTTCAGAAAGTCCAACAACTAAATTTTAAAGGCATGCATCTTTAAATGGAAAGTAGTTCTATAGTAGAAACAAAATTAAATTATTAAAAAAAAAAAAACAAGATATTGACTTTATCACAATGGAAGAAACAAAACATAAGAATCTAAGCCTAGCACAAGCCAATACTTTCACCTCTGTTTGCACAAGGTAAATATATTTAATCAAATGCTTAATTTATATAATCTTTTAAAAATCCTTATGAGTCGAGAGAGAGCAATATAAATAGAAACACTTAATTTTCATGTTGTTTTAAACTGGCCCTTTTAACTCTTGAAAGTACAATAACAAAGGACATTCCAAAAGGCAAATTTATGTATTAAAATATTACAACATTGGAATGGTTAAGTAAAGCACTTATCTAAAGTTTTATCATTTAATACTTCAAGGAATCCTTAACAAAAGTATATAAAAATAAAGTACTAGAAGGAACCTTTAAGAGTGCAGGCTTAAACACAATTTTGGTTCCTCTACTAGCAGTTTCAATTTCCAGTTGCTGCAAATCTATCCTCTTAGTTTTCAATTTGGTACAATTAAGTCCTTTTGCCAGTGTCCCATTCAACTGTAGACAGAATTTTACATTTAATTTAAGAGACTCACCAAGTTTTATGAATGTTAAGTCTCACAAGTACATTGATTCTCAGCCAAAAGTTTGTTTAAGCAAAGAAACAAATATTAAATAATTCAAGAAATTTACGAAGTTCTGTGAATGTAAATTCATGAATCTTATGCTCCTGTACTCCTAACTTGAAAGCCATACATAACTATGCATTTTATCTTACTAGGCCATACATATTATAACATATGTAGATGGTTCAGAAAAGCAAACTAACTTTCCATGCGCAGTTTCTCCTGAAAGCATGATTCCATCCGAACCTTCTCTTACTGCAATTGCAATGTCTGAAACTTCTGCTCTTGTTGGTGTAGGGTGAGCAATCATGCTTTCCAGCATATTTGTGGCCACAATTACAGGCTTTTGCATACTGTGACATCTTTTAATGATGTCCTCCTGTTTGAAAGAGTGAGTGGAACAGAATACAGAATTTAACATACTCTCACTTCTTAGACTCAAGTGAAAAAATATATCATCATTCCAGGATAATGGAAGGCCAGGATGGTAGAAATAGCAGTTCACTTTATGCAGACTTAATATGGGAAAATTATTAAAACAGAAAACAGAAGCATACTTAAGCTAGAACACAGTATATGTCCATCATCCAGGGTCCCACTATCATGTTTAGGTAAAATGCTATATCGGTTCTACACATCACATAGTTTACTTGAAACTCTCAACAACCCAAGTCATCCAGTGAACCAGTTCGCCAACCATTTTATGGTTTTGAAATTAAAAGCTCCCTTTTATATTCCGGGCTTCTATAGGCAATAAATAAATATATAAGCACATAAAAGGTTTAATAGGCTTTATCTCCCTCTACAACAGAGGAAAGGAGTTCATAATAAACCAACTAATTATAGTTGAAAGTTCATTACTTTCTAGATCATCATGACAGTGTGTATTTTATAGTTTAAAAGCAGCAAGAGAAGGGCTTTCCTTGCATTTCATGCACAAGTCCAAAACTATAATGTTATCAGATAAAGTGAAATTTACAACAGGTAATGAAATTGCTCTTCATTTAATTTCGCTAGTGATAATTGTATCAAAGCAAATGATGATCAATATAGTTTGTAGATTATCTCAAGAAGCAAATTATATTCATATTATAAATTTTAATAAAATGGCATAGATGTGATGTTACTATATAAATCGTGTTACCTGCAATAAAGGAACTTCTTCTATTGGAAGTTCAGCCCCAAGGTCCCCACGAGCAACCATGGCCTATAAAGTAAAGTTTAACAATCAAACTGGATGCTGCACCACAGATTCATATAATGGTACTTTGGACCGTAACATAGCATCACTTTTGATAACTTTCTCCAAAATAAAGATTATCAAGGTGTTCAGAAAACCTGAAAGCTGGTTCAGACCAGTTCAGTATAAACTTTGTTGTAAAATCAGTTGTAAGTTTAAAAACGGTTTAAACAAGTTTTTATTGCAACTTAATAATTACTGACAGATATGTAATATCCACATCCACAATTGATGATATGACGAGTAAGAAACTAACCCCATCTGAAGCTGAAAGTATTGAATGAAGATTCGGTATTGAATCAGCACTTTCAATTTTTACAATCACATGTATATCAGCATTGCGACCTATACAAAAGGCATACAACAATTTAATTCATAAAGACTTTATGAAGCAAAAATATCTCAACAAAGAAGAAACATACATAGACAGACACACAAACCCGGAGAACCAGCTCAGAAAGGCAAAAAAAAAAACAGCTGGTAACATACTTTTGAGATAGTTCTTTAACTCATGAACCACTCTAGCATCCTTTACAAATGAGACAGCATAGAAATCGACTTGGTTGTCCACCCCAAACTTGATATCTTCCCAGTCTTTGTCTGTGAAGTAGATACATATGGCAAAGAAGAGCATATAATTGTCAAACACATTTGCTTATCAAAAGTGTGCACAAGTGAATAACTGAAACTTTAATCAGTGGGATACGCAATCAACATATGAAACTGAATTATACCAGTTATGGAAGGAAGTGTTGCACTTTTTCCACGGACATTTAAATGACGCCTTGATTTCAGTTCTCCACCATCAATCACTTCACATTTAACCAAATCCTTTGTCATTGACTTGACAGCAAGAGACATCATTCCACCTGAAACACAAACCAGAAATCAAAAGTTTAAAAAATTCAACAAGAATATGTTACATTTGAACAAAAATAAAAAACAATGAATGGATGCAGGGAAATGAAGATTTAAAAATGTATTATTAAATGACAGAACAATCTTACTCATATTCCATGAAGGGTAGTACTAGTAATCAGCTAATATAGTAAATGACAAAATTTCACCTAACCAAAATGGCAAGCATTGCAGCAACAACTTTGTGCAGATATGACAAACTCAATGTAGAACCTTATCCTAATAATGGTCAATTACATGGCACCTCAATTTATAAGTTGTCCCATTTCTTAATATATCTGAACCACATAATATATGATCCAGAAAATAAACCAGGTAAGAAAGGATTTGGACACAAATAAGTAACTTTTCAGAGGTTCATCTATAATTACAATCAATAATTTTCTGACTAAATGAGCTTTAAAAGTCAAACAATTCTTCCCAAATATACTGTTCCAGATTTAAACACAAGAAACTCTATTACCAGAGTAGAGAGTAATAGTATTTCTATCATGCAAAATTCACAGTCCACTTCAACACATGCACAAGGCATCCATACTTACCATCAACCAGCAGTATATCCCCAACCTCCACATCATTCACAAAATCATCATAATTTACACTAACTGTGTCATTTGTGCTGACCCCACTTTTAATGGTGAAATTGAATTCTTGGCCCTCTGTTAGTATAAGTGGTTGAGGTACATCCCCACTTCTAACTTCCGGACCCTGTGAAGAAAATTAGTTCATGCATCTGTTGTAACTTTAAAATTATATACAAGGTACAAAAAGCTTGAGCGGATTGTGAAAAGGAAAGCATGTTGTATGACCTGAAAATGTTAAGCAATAAAGGTAAATCCCAAGTATTCAAGCACTACAAACATTAACACAAGTGATGTGCAATGACTATTTTAAGAAGGCAAGCAATTTGAAACAGCTCAGAGTCAGGAATTTCATATTAACAATCAAATTTTCTGTCATAAAAAAAATTAAGTGTCATATATAAAGATTTACTTCACCAAACAATAAGAAAACAATTAGCATAGAACAATTTTGGCCCACTTCTGATGGTCAAAACACAATGCCATTAGATGGAGAAAGTAGAAAATTATAAAAGAATGATTTTACCTTGGTGTCAAGCATTATAGCTATAACCTTATCTTCAAATTGAGCATTGTATTCTTTTACCAAATCAACAGTTTTCTGGTGTGATGTATGGTCCCCATGTGACATATTTAAGCGAGCCACATTCATTCCAGTTTCAGCCAGTTTCCATATCATTTCACGTGAGCTGGTAGAAGGACCTATCGTGCATACAATCTTAGTTTTTCTGAGTGCATTTGAATTTGCATCTGCCAGCCCCGGAGCAAAGTTACTAGACTGCAGCTCAAATGATGAGTTTGTCTGGGCCTTCCATATTAGAGAGAGACCACATAAATAGAATCCAAATTAGACATTGCAAAATGTCTATACTAAATTAGTGCATGGAAATTTAGAAGGCACAATGTATCTTTCCAAATAAGCAACTGAGAAACCTCCCCATACACAATTTTTCTGTTTTTTATCCTGAATTTTACAGAGACCATATTAAGCATTAGGTAGGACTTCATAAACCATAGAAGTTTGTCCACCAAGCATGAGCATTGGCCAGTTCTCAAATAAAAGGGGAGAGAAACGCCAGAAATGTGGCTCATGCAGGTCCTACTAAAGTATAAATGCCCAAAAATTTTGTTAATTGAGTGCTTAATATATTTCATGAAAATTGTATTTGACCTTAAGATTACTTTGATGGTCGGATCTAAGAATGAGACAATTTTAAAAAATAAAAAAGTAAAAATGATAAATATACTAGTTGGGGACTATGTCACGCTTAAAAAATAAAAAAGTAAAAATGATAAATATACTAGTTGGGGACTATGTCACGCCAAGACTTCAAGATTGGAGCTGTATCTGTGTTGGATATGCGTGAAACAGTGACACTCAATTTGTAAAAAGTACTCTTAAAATAGTAAATCAAATTATAATACTGACACTAATTGGATGCTGTATTAAAATGTTTAGACACATACCAAATACATCTTAGATATATCTTATACACATTTAGTTGATTTAATACTTTTATATCAATACTTGAGTATCTATATAATCATTTTACATACACATGTCTATGCCATCGCATCTCCATGTGTTTTGGATTTTTCGGTGTTGTTGAGTCCGTGTCCCGTGTCTCTTATATGTTCTTCGGAGGTTTGGGGATGGGGGTAGTGAATCAGGAACATATTATCTGGTTTAATTAAATGAAGCTCTTGCCTTAGCCTGTTTATTACTCAATACGAGAAGCTTGCTATTTTACGTTGCAATGACCTCACTTCGCACGTCAACAATGTAAAACCACACAAAGAGTGCATCCAAGCCAACAACTCACGAAAACCCATGTACACAACTTGAAACAGAAGCAAACTTACAACGGTCGCAGAACCATTGGGAGACGTGATTTCGCTTCTCTGGCTATGCTCGATGATCTTCATCGAGGGCACAGCGAAAGTTTGCCGCCGGATGCATTTTCTTCCGGGTTTAGAATCAAATACAAGCTGACCCAGATATTTTGCAGCCGAGAGATCAGAATGCCTGGTGGGGTCCGATTTCAACATGGAGAATCCCGAAGGAAGATTGGGGGTTGCCATTGTCGAGACTTGGAAGGTAGACACAGAAACGGAGAGAATAGAAATGTCGCGAAAACAGAGCAGGCGGAGAGTTTAAAGAAGACGAGCTCAAGAAGGGGCCACACTCTGCGTTCTATGATTAAGCTCGAGAGTGAACGCTAGGACAAGAGGAAATATCGTTTGCGCTTTTGGACTGTATGGGTTGTTCTCGCGGAAATATCTCTACTCTTCTATTTTCTTCTCATATTTCTTTATAATCCCTCTCGCGAGAAGCCACAACCGCTATAATTAATTACCATCTCTACTCTTCTATTTTCTTCTCATATTTCTTTATAATCCCTCTCGCGAGAAGCCACACCCGCTATAATTAATTACCATTGTGTTGCGAAGTAGTGAAAGGAATTTATAATTTTTTTTATTTTTTTATTATATTTGAAATAATAACCATACAAATTTTATTTTATCTTTCTCATTTAATAATTGTTATTTTTGTTATCTTAGGTTTTAGAATATTTATTTTATGTCATTGATATTGTGTCAGAAAATTATTTTATCCTCACTCTTTTCTGTTTTTTTCCTTTTTTTTAATGCATGTTCTTTTAAATATTTTCTTCAACTGTTTCATCAAGAGATTATTATTTGGTATGTTTTGATGTTAATTAAAATATAGTAATTCGTTAATTCCATACATGGTGATATTTAAGGTGATTATTATAATATTTTATTGAAAATGGAAAGGATGTCTTTTAATAACAGAACTATTTTAAAAGGAAAATAAATAAATAATGCAAAAAATAATTATAATTATATATTGTAGTAATAAAATTTGTACATTTTTTAAATTTTAATAACAGTAATAATAAAAATAATATAATTTTATTCTTTCTTTTTTTATGTTTTAAAATTATCACAAAATATCATTTTAGAATAGACCAAATGGTAAAGGATGGGTGAATATAGTGTCAAAAGTTAAAAATTAAAAGTGTTAAAAAAATCTTTCACATTGTGTTTTAAGAAAAAAAAAAGAGGCTAAATTACACATGATATTTTTATTGTTTTAAAAAATATACTTGTTTCCTTTTAATTTGTTTTTTATTAATAAATTAACTCTCTACATAATATATGTTTCTTTAAAAAATAAAATTACTTAATTGCTTTTATTATTATTTTAAAGATAAAATCACAGTTTTAAAATTTAATATTAATTTAGTTGTTCTAGTAAGAATAAAATTATAGCATATAAAAAATAACTTTTTTGACAAAAAATTAAAAATGTGTATTACTGAATTTGAATAACTTAAACTAATTTCAAAGAAAGTGATAAGAAAAAAAAAAGAAAGAAAGAAAGGTGTGAGGTCCACATGTATCCTTTGTAGAATATAGACCCCCCCTCTCTCTCTCTCTCTTCACATTCAATTCACTTGAAATTACTTTTAAGTGATCCACATTCGTATTATACTATTCTCAGTTTATGATTTGGGCCGGCCTCGATGTAGTTTCTTAACTTTTTTAGCCATGAGCTAGCCATTTCTTGCACAAATCACCTTTGTGCAATTCGCACAACAATTTTGGCCTTCCATTGTTTTTTTTATTTCAGTGGTTTATTTTTTTTATGGAATAAAATATAAAATAAAAATAATCTTTTAATTTTCATTAAAGAAACAAAAATAGATTTTTTGTCTAATAAAAGTTGAAAGATTATCTTTATTTTAAGTTTTATTTCTTTTAATATATATATATATATATATATATATATATATATATAAGGATAGTTAAGATTGTTAAAACTAAAAAAAAAGATAAGCATATGGAGGTCCAAGATTGTTGTGCATTAGAAAATATAGACTCATCATTTCTCCCTCTAGTGTTGCTACATATCATCAAATGGTGGAAGCAATGGACTGGAAAGTCATCGACTAACAGAAGAATGTAGTCAGCATGATGATAAATACAATATTGACAATTCTTTTTTAGTAAAATCCATAAAATACCATGTCAATATTGGTGCTTCCTCAAAGCGGAACAATCTGAAGGGTCACCTTAATGTCACAAGGAATGCAATGTTGAGCAAGAGAAAGTTTCAAAAATTGAGATTAGTCCGAACAAATTTGAAGATAAACATTACAATTTGCATTTTAACCCAAGTCATTCTCCTATCTTTTAAAATGTATTCCATATTATTTATAGCTAAACCGAGGAGAATTGTAACATTAATAGCAAAATGGGCTCTATAGAATGATAAAATTTCCCATAAACCACACCTTATGCCGTAGCCTTAAACTCATCAACCACTAGATCAATTGTTCATTCCACCTAGAGTTAAATATTTTGAAAACAAATTCCATATTCATTAATGAACAGTTGATTAGTTTAATTCAAATGATTAATTGATCCTTTATACACATTAATATAACAAACAAACAATTAATTATTTTGATTTGAATAACCAACTATTCATCCATATATATTAATAAATTAAATAAATAGTCAACTGTTATAATTCAAATGGTCGATTGTTTATCCCATAATCTATGATTGGAGTCCAAAAAAGGGCATAATCAATAACAAATAAACAAAATGATAAGAGCAAAACTGACAATTCAAAACATATTGCGAATGAATGTAGACTCAAGTAGATATGAGCTCTAATTTGTAGAACAAGCTATGTACAACATTCACAAACATTACCAAACTTGAGGCTTAAATGAGATTAAAAATTATTTAAGATAAAAATGAAACTCAAGTATGGCAGGTATTGGATTTTTTGGAAAATAAGGAATTTATATTCATAACTTTGAAATTCAAAATAACAAAAGGGCCTAATATGTAGATACTTTATTTTTATTCTTATCTTGTGCTTCTTTCAAAATTTTTAAACTTAGGCTGAGGTGGCATTACTTTTTAATCTTGAGATTGAGGTGGCATAATCTCATTAATCAGCTTAGGGATTCTTCCACACAACTATTCTTTTGGGGGTTGCTTGGAAGGAGAAATTCTTTTATGCTCTGGGTGCACCACGTCAGCCAAACTCTGCCCAATCAAAATGCTACATCTCAGACAAGATGGCAGATAGGTCCCACATCCATTTTTATCATCTGCTTTACTCTCTTCTCCTCCCGCGTTTTCCCGCATCTCTTTTGTTTTAAACCTTTTTCTCCCACTCAGCTGATAACTCACCAAGACCTTTCTCTTTCTCTCTCTTGCAAGCGTCGAAGACTCTTTGGGCAGCCATGGAAAATAGGTTGTGAGAAATTGAGCTCAGCATTGTGGAAAGTTTGAGTCCAGAAGTTCGAAGTTCCAAATAATTTGCTGAGCAAAGGCGGACTGCTCGACATTCAACCATGCAACAGCGACTCCAAAAGCGATTGTATTCGAGTTGCAGGACGAAATATTGTAGGTTCTGAAACTTATTTGTTGCTTTGTCTTCTGCCTTGTCTCCTCCTTCGTCAGTCAACAGTCCTGTTCCAGCTCTTCTCCCAGCATTCGAGCTCCCTTTCCCAGCTTCTTCTTCACACTACACTTTGAATTCCTTTGACTCATTTAACTTCTGATAATATTCAGGTGAATTTTGTCTTCCCTATTTTCAATTTTTTAAGAGCAATAGACTACTAATTTTGCATTTCCAACTTCATCTCTTTCTAGCTTTGTAATTTTACAAAGTGCTCAGTAAAGTGCAGCTTCTTATATAGCATGGATGATATTGAGATTTTTTGAGATTTTGAGATGAATTTTGAGATTTTTTTGTTAGTTAAATATACTGTCATAATGAGATGAATGGTTTGAAATCTTTAATTCTAAAATCTTTATAATATCATGTTAATGGTTATTACTATATACGCAGATACCCTACAAGAAGAGTGCAGCTTCTTACAGCATGGATGATGGTGGTGATTCACATGTGATGAAGGAAACAAAGCATGACACAGCTGAAAAAGGAAAATCTATTAGTGTGGAAATAAGTTTTGTGGTTAAAGATATTTACTTGGGGCAAGTGGTTAATGGTGAAAGTGAAGCATGTGCCCTGTATTCAGAGTATGGGTATCGCTTGGGTTTTTCTGTAAGAAAATGGAAACAAACTTATTTTGCTGGAACTAATAAAATTCATACGAAAGAATACGTCTGCTCAAAGGAGGGATCCAAAGATTTTGAAAAAAGTAGTGGTGGGTCATTCAGTAAACTAAATACAATGACAAAGTGCCAAGCTATGGTTCGATTTTCTGTTGAAATAGATGGGCTATGGAAGATCACTAAATTGATAATTGAGCATAATCATGAGCTTGTAAAGCCAGAGTACAGACACCTAATGCTTTCTGCAAGGAACATTCCTGTTGATAAGGCTAATCTTATTAGTTCTATGGTCAATGCTGGAATTAGAACTAAGGATGTGTGGAGTTATTTGGGTGAAGAAACTCATGGTTTTGATAAGATTGGATTTTCCAAAAAAGATTGCTATAATTATGTCAACAACCAAAAGCATAAATTAATTGAAAGTGGAGATGGTCAAAGTTTGGTTAATCATCTACAGAGCCAACAAGCCAAAGATCCTATGTTTTATTATAGTGTGCAATTTAATGAAGAATTACATTTGACAAATGTCTTTTGAAGGGATGGGATATCACAGGTTGATTATGATTGTTTTGGAGATGTAATGATTTTTGACACTACCTATCGTACAAATAAGTATGATTTAATTTGTGCACCATTTGTTGGGGTAAATCATCATTGGCAAAATGTAATGTTTGGTTGTGCTTTTTTGATGAATGAATCAGCTGAGTCATTTGAATGGTTGTTTGGTCAATTTTTACAAGCCATGGAAAATCAAGCTCCAAAAACTATTGTCACTGATCAAGACGCTGTCATGGCTAAAGCAATTCAATAAGTACTTCCTAATACTAGGCATCGCTTATGCTTATGGCATATCTCTAAAAATGCTCCTTCTCACTTAGGGTCTCTTAACTCTAACCGTGAGTTTCAATCGTTGTTCCAAAAGTGCATGAAAGAATGTGACTCGGAAGAAGAATTTCAAATCACATGGGATACAATGATTGCTAAATATAACCTCCATGAACATAGTTGGCTAAACAACATATATAAAATTCGACATAAATGGTCAACTGCCTTTGGTAAAGATATATTCTCTACAAGTATCAAGGCATCTCAAAGAAGCGAAAGCACTAATAGTGTTTTGGGTGACATATCCACTAAAGCAACTACCTTAACGCAATTTTTCCTAGCTTTTGAGAAGATGGTAGGAAGATGGAGAAATTTTGAAGCTGAGGAAGATTTTTGGAATAGTCAAAATGCTCTTTCTTGTACCATCAAGAAGATTGGCACATTGCTTTATGCATCTAATGTTTATACTCATAAAATTTACAAGATGTTTGAGAAAGAGTATTTGAATGGAGTGGGAATCCTATTCCAAGAAGTGAGAAGATAAGGAGATATTTTTCATTATGAGGTATGGGTGGAAGGAAAAGATTCAAAGAAGTGGGTTGTCCAATTTGATTCCTCTAATGAAGATGTTACTTGTAGTTGTAAGAAATTTGAGTCAATGGGAATTCTTTGTTTACATGCATTGAGAGTTTATAATATCAAATGTGTGACAAGAGTACCAAACAAATACTTCTTAAAACGGTGGTCCAAGAATGCAAAGTTCATTGAATGTTGTGTTGATGGGAAAAATACATTACACGCTGACACTAGTGAAGATCCAAAAATTGTATATCGCAATTCTATTATGCAGACCTTTTATAACCTTGTGTTAGCACCACAAGATCACAAGGAGACTCAAGATCTTATGTGGAATGTTATTAAACACGGGTCTCAACAAGTTCAGAATTGTCTACATAAATTGACTTCGATTGCGAGTACCACTGTTGAACAAGAAAAGGAGATTTGTTCTACTGAAAAAGATCAAGCTCAAAAAGTAAGACAAATTCTTGACCCTCATAAAGCAAAGACAAAAGGGAAGTGTAATGGTAGAAGGAAAAGCCACTTTGAAAAGCAAAAAAAACCAAGTAAAAATTAATTTTTTATAAGCATTTACTTTTATCTATCACAATGATCTTTTTATGATATCAAATTCTTTTGTAGGAAAACAACAAAAAGTGGATAATGTTGCTGCAACTACACTAAGTCCTATTTCCATTTCACAGGCATTTGGTTATGCATATCCACTTGTAAGTTCATATGTAGTTATGAAATCTCTAAATATGATAATAAATGTTTGTGTTTATATGAATTTATTTGGTCTAACTGTGGCTAATATTATAGGTCAATTCCACTCAATTTATTCACCCATGTTATTTTATGATCCCACAACAATTGTATTGTGACACTTGGAATCCAATAAGTAGTCCTATTGTTCCTGCTACTAGCACATTACACATGATGGATAATGGTAACTATTTGAGTAAGGTAAAATTCAAATATTAATATTAATTGAGTTGATAGGATTGCTTCTTTATCTATAAGTTAAAATTACAAGGATAATTCTCTAACTTATTCCAATGGCTTTTATAGGAACCAAGTTCAAGTAATGGGAGACCTTCAAATGCCTATTCATAAGATTAAAGTTTGAAATGCACTAGTGTTACTAATGTGTAACATGAGATGTCATTTTTTTGTATATGGCTCAATGATAGATATATAGCCATCTTTTTTGTATATGGCTCAATGATAGGAATATGGCCATATCTTTTGTATATGGATCAATGATAGATATATGACTTTTTCTTTTGTATATGGCTCAGTGATAGGTACATGGCCATCCTTTTTGTATATGGCTATATCATTTTTTGTATATCAGAACATTATTTTGTTTATTAGAATGCCAACCTTGTATATGGCCATCTTCTTTATGTATTATTTTGCAGAAAATTGAAACTGATTCTAAAACTCTTTGAAACTCTCTAAAACTTGTCTTTAGAATTTGCCTCTGAAACTTTCTTTGTTGATAATGGATTTTGGAACCAGAAATTGGCATTGGCTTAGTCCAAAACCAAGTTCTGTTTGACAAGAACTCCAGCAGCTCAGTAGCAGTAAAACTAGTTCTGGTTTAATCAAGACACAGTTTCTGATTCAGTAAAACCAGTTTTGCTTCAGTTAAGGCATAAGTTCTGGTTCTACATTGAACCAAAACCTAGTTTTGCATTGAACCAGATTTGGTTCACTGGTTCTGCACAAAACCATATTGCAATTCTAGACTAAAACCTGCCATAACAGAATTTTGAGACCAGGGTATAATATCAGCCTTCATTCAATGATATAATTCAATGTTACAAATAAATATTGTACTTAATCAATGATACAACTGATTTGAACTTTACAAATTCAATGATACAGACTTGATTCAATGATATAATTCAATGTAATTTTACAAATTCAATAGTTGCATCCCTTCCTTTTCTGTGCAAAGTGTTGCTTTTCCAATAGTTCAAACATACTTCCATCATAAATCAGCTCAAATTGTGTTTTTTTTTTCCCAACAAACCATTCTTGTCTTTGCCAAGGCCATATAAGAGATTCCATTATTGAACATAATCTTTCCATCCCTTCAAGAAGAAAGATGTACAGACTTTGGAGGAATGCATAACAGTGCACAGGGCAAGTGTACTGCATTAGAACTATCTTCTCTGTTGCAAACTTTAGACCCTGCAATATAAACTCCACATGATCATAATGACTTAATGAATGTCCCCATCATGGAATGGGAAAAACAAGCAACCAGGGAACACATCTAAAAATGTAAAAAATATTCAGCTAGAGTTAGGAAAGTGTGAAAGTGAAAACAATAAGGTTTCTTCCTGAATAAATCACTTGCTGAAAATTTTAGTCAGTAGTAGCACTTGTCTACAGATTTATTAATCCTGATCAATAATAATTGACAACTCAATAATTAAATATACATTCCAAGAAATTTTGCAGGCGCATCACTGTCTTGCCCACCAAATGTCATTTGATATAGCTTAACTTTTCAAATGTCATTTGATATAACTCAGAAATTTCTATAAGGCCAGAGGACTAAGGGTTATTTTAATCGTAAAGCCTAAGTTGCATCATAAAGAGATTTGAGACATGCAGCCTAACCCCCCCAACAAAAAAAAAAGAAGAAAAAACCACAAAATTCAACTTGTAAATGTGAAGATAGACCCTTACTTTGCGGCCACTCTAATCCCATTAGCAATGACACATCTCCACCTCCCCACAAAGAAGGTAAAAAAAAAAAAAAAACCAAAAACAAGAGTAGAAAAGGGGTGCTTTTGTGTTTTTTTTTTTGCCGTTTACCACATTCCCTATGAAATAGGCAAGCAGAGTGCTAAAAATAGATCAGCCAGACATCAAAAAAACTGAAACACTTCCTAATTCTAACAGCCAATTTCAGATCACCGACCACATATACACAGAGAAAAAGAGTCAACTCTAAAGATGATATGGCCTGGATCAGCCACCAAAATTCATGGTTGTCGAACCCAAGATCGAAATCTTTAGCACTGAAATTCAATCCCAGACAACAAAGTAAAGGGTTATGATTTCTGCGAAGTGCGGATTGAAGTAGTGAATTAGAATGCCAAAAGATCCAATATCCCGCCAATTTGGTAATTTCTCAGAAACCAAAGACACCCAGAATAGTAAAGCCAAATAATTAAGAGGAAAAAAGGAGGAATCAGCACAATAGTAGAAAGATCGATATATTTACGGAAAGCACACCTACTGAGAAAGTAACATAAAAAGTGCAAGATACCTGGCCACAAACATCGCCGCACAAATCACTACTTCCTGAGAGAGACTTCCCCTTATACGCCGGCGATAGCCAAATCCATCGGTAGGATTCGGAACTCCATTGATGGCGTATTGCGGGAAGGAAGAATGTGTGACCAAGTGAGAGAGAAAGGGCACTGAGAAAGAGACGCGAGATGGTAAACTTATACGCCAGCGGCGATGAAATCCATCGGACAAATTCTGAACTCCATCAAAGGCGTATTGCAGTAAAGAAGAATGTGCGACTGAGTAGAAAGGGCACTGAGAAAAGAGATGCGGGATGGGTCTGGTTCGGGGAGAGAAGAGAAGAGAGTAAAGCAGATGATAGAAATGGATGTGGGACCCATCTGCCATTTGGTCTAAGATGTAACATTTTGATTGGGCAGAGTTTGCCTGATGTGGTGCACCCAGAGCACAAAAGAATTTCTCGCTTGGAAGAAGTCAATGTTTACATTGCTACATTGTTGTTGTTGGATAAGAGAAGGCTAAAGCCCAAGCAAAGCACAAAACCAAGTACAGATAAAACGAGGGAAGGCAATGCCCTCATATCTGCTTCTAGCCGACTGGTACAGCCAACTATAGAGGATCCATAAAACCATGATAGCCAAGAGGAAGAACATACATATGGTTAGCGAGCGAGTCAGCACGTCCATTAGCCTCCCTGAAGATATGACTGATATTAACAGACCAATTACGTCCGAGAAGGTCACGAATCTCGGAAACCAAGTTAAAGCAAGGGTGCCTATTGTAGCAACCGTTCATAGCAAGGTACACAGCTAGTTGTGAGAGTCAGCTCCCACAGTAACTTTCTTATAGTTCTTATCTCATGGCAGCTTCAAACCAAGAAGTATACCCCAAAGTTCAACAAACGTGATCGTACAGAAACCCAGGTTGCAGCTGAACCCTTCAATCCATTTACCCGAGTCCTCTCTAATCAACCCACCACAAGACCCATTCTGAGTTACGGACCCCCCACATTGATTTTAACCCATCCCGTCGATGGGAGACTCCAACTGATCAGACGCTCTCTGGGTTCTTAAAACAGCATGCTTGTCTTATATAATAGAATCCTCCACGGTTCGCTTGATTTTTCGAAAGCGAATCTCCTCAGGCATAACTTATAATGACCATAATTATCATTAAAACCTTAAACTTCAGTCAATCTTTTATTAATTAACTAAAGTTATATATAAAAGGCAAACTCAAAAGTTTTTCATAATACTTTAAACTTATGGACTCTCTTGCGAAACAAAATAGCCATGAATGATAAGAGCTCCTTTGGTTCATAAACCCAGCATTCTCTTTTCCACTAATGCATGGTATTATTTCATCTGAGCACGACTTTTTTTTTCCATGTCACGTGGATATTTTCTTTATAGTTGTAACATCGAGGTTTGAAAGAGACCCAAAAAATAAAAAAACTATATCTCAATAATTACTTTTTCAGTTCTAAATTTAACAATGTCTAAAACACAATAGGGTTATAATAATTACATTAGTTAATAAAAATTATATTTTAGGATTATAAGTTAAAGATATTTATCATAAAGAATTTTAAATCTTAAAATTGTTTCTAAGGACCCAAAGATTTTATTTTTTGGGTTGGACACAAATGCACTCATTTAGTTATGCGAATTTTGTTATCATTTAAGTTTCTCAGAATTACAAGTGATCACGTTTACTATTTTATAACCTAGTTTTGCATTTGTTATTACAGTACTCTATCATTTCTTATCTCACTTGGTAGCGCATATATAATGAATCAATGTGGTAACAAATACAAACCTTAGTAGTAAAAATTAAAAAGAAAAACCATATATAATTTTGGAAAGCCAAGTAGTAACAAATTTGAAATGTAACAAGTGGAAGCGATATAAGAATGCTGGAGCACGATAACAAATGCAAAATCAAATAGTAAAAATAGTAGGAATTATCAGTAATTCTGGAAAGTTTAAGTGATAACAAATTTGAAGAAGTAAATAAAGATATTTTGTCATATCATTGAAAAAAAAAGAGATTTGTGGATTCTCCAATATAATTTTGAAATTTAAGATTCTTTATAATAAATATTTCCAACCTATGGTTCTGAAATATAATTTTTTTATAAATATTTTGGTTTGAGTTTAATAAAATAATAAATATAAAAAACTTAGGCTTAAATTAGTTTGTACTTTTAAGTATGATATCGGATAAATAACGTAAGCATAATTAATCTGAATGCGAAGTTAAAACTTAAAAGATCCATAAAATTTTTACCTAGAGATAGTAATTGGACAAGTTTTTGACTACTCATCCTCATATTCGTTTACTTACAATCTATTATATCCTTGTCTCATATCTTTGCGAGATTTTTTTTTTTAATTTTTCCCTCAAAATTCAAACTTGACTAAAATTGGAGTAGACTAAGACAAATTAGTTATTTATAATAATTAAATTTAATAGAAGAATAGAAGATACTCTCAAAATGTAGCATCAAAGTGGATGATTAGAATGACAGAGTAAATGGCTTTGCTTAGGATAAATAACTATGTAATACTATATTAAAATTTAAATTAAATTAAATAATTAACTAACAAAAAAATACTTAAGCATTTATTTATTTTTTTATTTAACGAGACAAAAAACCAATCAATATATATATATATATATATATATATATATGTCCCATATATGTCGAACTCAAATATCCCTATTTAGATTTTTTTAAATTTATTATAATACTCGATCAACTGTTGTTAAGACAAAATAGACCAAAATTGCCATTCCTAATTTTACGAAGATCTAATTGACTAAGTTTTATTAGTAAAAGGAGGAACTTAGTCTACGAAGAATATCCCCCACGAAATTCCTTTCAAGGCCAATGTATGGTGGGATTGTTTTGTTATCTTTTTTTTTTGGTTGGGCTACACTGTTATTATGCCGTGGAGAGTGATGGTGCTTTAGTATCCGGGGAACTTGGCGTGTTATTATCCTGTTATGTTACCTCAAATTTTCATGAAACGACAGAATGAATAGGTGATACTTGCAGGGCATCATTACCCTTCATATTTTCTATTTCTTGGCCCAAACATGAGGTTTTCCACTCGAGAGTTTCGCAGTTTCGCTTTCATTCTCTCTCTAGCTCCAACGGGGGTTGTTCCCTTCTCCTAGTCCCGACCGTCAGCTGATTCGAGCTTCCAATCAGAAATCTCGCAACGACCAGAAGAAATAAAATTTTCAGGAATCTGGCTGCAAATATGAAGCTCTCCCTCAAGTTTCAAGATGACCCCTTGAACGACGATCAACACCGGCAAATTATGACAGCGAAGGTGCCCATCACCATATTCAACCAACCCTTCGTTTCTGGTGTCGTAGCCACCACTACCCACTTGGCTTCTGACTTCTCCTTCTCCCTCTCCACCAATTTCCCTTCTGGTCCATCCCTCAAGTTCTCTTACACTCCCACCGCCTCCAACAACACCACTCTTCCTTTTTCTCTCTCCCTCAAATCTGGCTTAGGTATTTCTGGTTCTCCTCGCCACTCCCCTCTCATATTTTCTGCCAGGTTCTCTTTCTCTCCTTCATATGCCCCTGTCCCAACTTTCTTTCTCCACTTCAAACCCCAATTTGGTCACGTCTCTCTCAATAAAACCGTCTTCTCAGACCCAAACACTGATCAGATTTCTGGGTGTACGACTAATTGTCGAGCACCTTCCGCTGTACCGTCCCTTGATAAAAGTGAAATTGGAAGTGGGTTTGAAGCTGGGGATTCTTCGTCGGTTTGGCAGGAACTGAAATTGGAACCTTGTGGGGCCAAAGATGAGGGTACGAATTTTACACATATAAATAACTGTGAGGGTCAGTCAAATGAAGAAATTGGGTTTGCCCCCGAGAGGTCTTTGGTGGTGAAGAATAATGGAAGATATGGTGTTTCGTCAGGAATTGCTGTTATGGCCAGGACTGTGATGCCAGTGACCAAAGTGTTGTCATTGAATTTGAGGTGGGGTGTGAATTTTCCAGGGAATATGGGATTGAAAATGCCATCCTTGACGGTAAACAAGATTGGGTTAGAGTGGGTTGAGGAAATGAAAAAGAATAAGCATAGTACGGACACTTCTGGCGGTGATTTGCAGTCGTTGAAAGGCATGTGTTCTTCGATGCGAAGAGACTTGGAGATTGCAGAGAAGGAAAATAGGGAGATGAAGCGAATATTAGATGAGATGAAAATGGGAATTTCAACCACAAATCATCGTGAGGAAAGTAACGGCAGTGGGAAGAAAGTTTTTCAGCATTCAGGTGAGAGCTCTAATGAGTTTGAACGTTGGAGAAGCAAAAAGAATGCGAAAGAAGAGAATGGGCAAAGAGAAAGAAGTCCCACAGTCTAGCGAGCGATGTGGAATCTGAATTGCAGAAAGCCCTAAAGGTTGCTTCCTCTTAACAAAGGTTATTTGCTACTTTTATTTCAGATTTTTTCTCTGCCTTAAAATGTATATAAAATCCGAGCTTCTGTTGACTTTATGAGGGCAACAATCATCAATTAATGATACTTTCTAGATTATATGGCCAAATTTAATCATATATATATATATATATATATATATATATATCATATCATATAGTTATTCGTGGAATGACACTGGATGGAATAAACCTTGTTACTCTAAAAGTTAAGGTATGTGTTGATTTCACATTGCATTGGCATCACTAAGCCGGAATGCATTGTGTATTTTGCATCTTGATGAATATTGAACTGTGACTCAGGTGATTGGCAAGGCATCTGAATTTCCTATTTCTTTTCAAATCACTAAAGTACTTCTGGAAATTTAAATTTTAGTGCTGTTGCATTGCAGTTCATCTTTTGTTCTGTTGATATCTTCCTTTTAAGCAACTCTTACTAATTCTTGATAAAGAGCTGATGCATCAAGTAGCAGAGTAATAATTAAACTTCCTGTCTTCCAAATATTGACGAGCGGAGTAAATGGTATAAATAATAGAAGAAACAACTTCTTGTGCGTTTTATGCTTTGTCCTCGTCCTGTCTCGCTTCCTTGTACTATTTTCATCACTAGAGATATAGAAGGAAAAAAAAACACGCTCCAGTGAGTTCCATGCCATCTCCTCAGTTTCTCCTATGTCCTCATCCTGTCTCGCTTCCCTGTACTATTTTCATCACTGGAGATATAGAAGGAAAAAAAAAAAAAACACGCTCCAGTGAGTTCCATACCATCTCCTCGATTTCTCCCTGCCTCTGTAGAGCTTGGGGGTTCCAAATATTTCTTTTAATTGGGAACCTGAAATACTTATTGTTGTGATAATGTATGCACCTTTTATGGTATTCCACTATTCCCATCAAGTTATGATAAAACTGTAGTTATATTGTTCATGAGGATGCCGCTTCTCCAGGACTCTTCAATATTTTCCATACGAAAACATACATCTATTTATTTATAATAAACGAAGCAGATTTATCTTGTTTCTTACACTGGGTTAGTGGGTTTGAGTTTGAGTGACTAGTATTTGTTATGACTTGATAAAATTGGCCACATGTTATTTCTGCCTAGTTTTACATCTTGGAAAGTGAATCTACTTGCTGTAAACTAAATCCTCTACTTCATGATTGTAGAGCTTCTTGAACTGATACAACTGAAATTGAGTAAAAAACTCAACTAGGTTTTGGCCAGGTAAGCTGTTGTCTAGTAAGCTGTTGTCTAGACTATGCAGCCAATACTAGAAAAGCATATGGGTAAGTTTTGGATTGAAACCTTAGCCTCCACGAATTCGGACTCTGCACCATTGTCGGAGGGTTTTGTTCACATCTAACTACTAACTGTATCGTGGGATAGAAGAATTCTATGAGGTTCTCACAGAAGTGGACTCAAACTTGTGAACTTGTATCACCCACTTATTACTTTTGGGCTCTGGCAACTGGAGCTGTTTGCTGCACTCTTCCACACGAAGCCCACTTCGCAGCTACTGCAATTTGCATAAAATCTCAAGGAGGAATAAACAAAATAGTTCGATTTAAAATAAATAATTAAAAAAAAAAGGAACAAGCCCTGCAGTACTTAGGTAGCTTTTAATTGACACAGGTAAATGGTGATGAGATAAAATGATACAATTAAAATTATCAGTGTTCATACTAAAGCTCGATCATTTTGCTTCAAGTCCAAATCTATGTCAATGGTTAAGGTTTGAAGAGTTGAGACAACTCAAACCGGAGTATAAAACCCAAAATCGGCATATTGCTTTAAAGATGTGTTGTTATTGTTGTTTAAATTTGAGTTAGAAAGAAACTCAATCAAGTATGTATGACATATTTTTGTCCAAAGAATAAATCAAAGTTATCCATTTATAATAAATTTACTTCCATTTTATTGTTAAAGTTTTTCTCTCTCTAAATAATCATATATATTTTTTATCAGGTTTAATTGTTGGTAAAAATAAACGTAAACAACAAAATGCTACTATAAAAAGAAGAATAGTTACATAGACTTTGTTTAAATTTTGTTAAAATTACATAATTTTTTATTTTCAAAATAGATACTTTAGTTTAATTTTAAATTTTATGATTAAAATATTTTTATTAATCTAAATATAAAATATACATTATATCCAAATATGTATAAATAAAAATAAAAAAGAGTGAATTTTGTTTTTTTAAAATTTAACCAAGTTAATGAAGATATATAAGTAAAAAAATTTTAAATTAGAGCATAATGCAACTTTTTAGTTTAAAAATAAAAGATATATTTATGTAATTTCAATAAGAAAATTCATATAATTTATTCTAAAAAAATAAAAATAAATTAAAGATGCAAAATTTTATAGAAATAAATTGGCCTGAAGGACTGGTGAAAAGAGAAAGCCCAGTGGGCTAAATGGGTAGGTAGAACGCCGAATAAAAAGGATGCAGAACTCTTGCAAGATCGCCCGACGACACGGTTTCAGCATCCCATCCCATTTGGGCGAATGATGGCGACATCAGCCACGGGAAGTAGCAGCAGAGAAGGGACGGCCAAAACCATGGTGGCCGATCAGATCTCTCAGGCGGTGCAGTCCACCTCCAACCTTCTCCACCTCATGCAACAGTCTTCTCCTGCCCAGGTCTTCACTCTCTCTCTACTTTCTTTTCTTTTGTCCTTTGTTTACACTCCGAACTTGGTGGCTTCGACCTGTAAATAAGCACATATGAGCTGATTTGATCTGGCAACAAACAAGTGTTGCATTTGACATGGAAGTCTACGGTGAAGAATTTATCTGATTCTTGGACAAGGATGTGTCCAAAATAATGTGTTATTGATTTTATGAGGCTCTGTGGCTACTCATAGTCAATGCTTTATTGTTTCATGTTAGAAAGTAGCGCAATGATCACCGCGTTTCTTGCATCCGAGTCATGAAAATTTTCTCGAGGCAGAAATTTGTTTGTGGCACTGAACATTTATGACTCGATTGATGAGGATACATGTGTTGTGACTTGGGATACTTGTTTGAATAATGTGAAAAGGTATATATACTGCATCATGTCTCCATGTAAGCGTACGTTTTCAATTAGCTAACTCTTTCAATTGGAAGAAAGGTGTATCTGCTCATTGGTATATGCTTAAAATGAGGAAGAGACGTTGCGTTTGAGTGATAAAAAATAACATGAAGTATGACTATAGGAGAGACTGTTGTGTAGAAAATTGTCATATAAATCTACCGAGGGATGTGATTTAATATCTGTTTGTTCATCACGGCATGGGAGTCAAGACCTATTTTTAGTTAAATCTCCTTAGCGTGTTGCATGCTAGCCACTAGAACATCCTTCTTATGTGACAACTTTTAAGATTTTCTGGTATTTCTATTGTAGGTGTGGCTGTCTTTGCTTTTTTACTGTCAGCACAGAGATAACACTAGCGTTACAACTCACTCTTTTAAATTTCTGCTTTCTAACAACTTACTTCAGTTTCTTGCTTTCCTATTATGTTTCCTTTCTTTCTTAGCACAGAGCACTTTTATTAAAAATGCTTTTTATGTTTTTGTCTGTTTAAGGACTCACTAATAGAAGAGTCCTTCTCTGGTGTGATAGCTTGGGACCTGATGGGCAAAAAAAAAGTGCTAAATTCTCCTGTCAAGGAGGTTTACTGTCCTGGAATGTGCTAAAAGAAGCTTTTCGTTATATAAATAGTTGCTGGATATATGGCAGGGGGATGAGTGAAGACGAGAGGCACCATCTGTATACATTGCCCCATTTTTGCACTTCCTTCTCCACTTATAACACTTCTACCAACTATACCATACTCTACCTTCTGATCATCAACAACCTAAAATGTAGGGGACAGGCTAAGGGTGAAAAACTAAGCCATCACAGAGCAACTTAGTCTGTGTTACTGTGCTTATGCTTTTTCGTACATTGTTGGCACATATATGTTTTGTTTAGAATGACTATATTACATTATTTGCAGGCCCAACTCATCAAGCTTCCTAAGAACCTTTTGGCAAAGGCCTCTACAATCAAGAATACCGAGCAAGTATGTTCTTCTTCTATTGAAAGATAAGCACGAACTACTCTTGCAAAGACTGCAATAGTGTCCTTGTTTATAGCCTTCTCTGCTGCAGGTTTTAGATCAGATGCCTGGAGTAATTTCAACTCTTGATGCACATATGGAAAATGGACTACAAAGGTCATAACTTTTTCTCTTTTAATGAGATGTACAATACTAAAACTTATGAACCCTGGATAGGATACCTGTAAAATTCTCATGAGGAAGCATGAAATGAATGACACAAGAAAACTGAACTAGAATCAACTTTTTCCAAACTTAAGACTGACTGACTGATCAAAGCATTTGATCTGCACAAACCCGTCATATTGTGAATTTAAAACTGAATGACATTTTGGTGTATTGACTTTATTCATATTTCATTGAATAGGGTTGAAATTGCTCCCAAATTATGCGGTTGATACTTTATACAGTATTATAGACTTCAATTTATTGCTAATTATGCATAATTTGAGCCACACTGATAAGGCCTAATGATTGGAACACCACATGATTTGCGTGCCAAAATTTTATGTACATAGACTGGATGCTTTTTCCCCACATAATCATGCATTGGACAATATCAAGTTCAACTTGAGTTACAACTTTTTACAGTGTTCCACACTTGAAGACTGTGATTCAATTACTTGCAAACATGGAAAGCTGCCAGCTCAGTTCTTTCTCTCAAGCTCATCTTCCCCATAAGGTATAGTAGCTCTGGGTCTCTGGCACATGCAGATATGTGCATGCTCATATAATTCGTAGTAAGAAATGCACTTTCATGCTCCCAAGTTTCAGATTGAGAGCATAATAAATATTGATGGGGGAGATAAAAATGACAAACTAGAAGACAACTTCAACTGGGTACTCTCTTTGGGTGAAGACTCGACACACAAGTCTGTTTTCATGAAAATGATATCTACTCTTTCCAATACTTTCCACACACACAAAAGGAAAACAAAAAGAATTGTGAGATCAACTTGATGTTACCTTTGGTGTTGTGTACGACTTTTCCTGACTTCAATCATTTTCTACTATCAGGAACGTGAGCCGTCAAGCCAACCTAAAGGGATGAATTAATGGAACAAATGTTGCAGGCCTTATGGCCATCTTATTGGGAGTCTCTCCCCAGATCATCCAAATTTTTTTGGAAGTTTTGGATGCAGTCTGATCATCCAGCATTTGATCATACCAGCTAATCAACTATGTTCCATCTTGAGGTCTTCCTGCACATTACTATGTGGAAAAAAAGTCCCAGCTTCCGGGGAATTTTATGGTTGATTAACTGAAGAAGCTGTCAATTGCTATACCAATCATGTACCAGCTGCTGAAAGATAGAAGTGCCTGTATATATTCATATTATTTTACGTATATTTGCAGTTTCTGCTTTCTCCTTCTCATTGATCCTCTTCAGTCGTATGTGGGAAGTGAAGCAACTATTATTTTCTTTTCTTCTTTTCTTCAAAAAAGAAAATATGGAATGTCACAAATTTAATGTCAGGCTACTGATACTCATGAGGAAAAGAAGAAAAGAGAGGGCCCCCGCGGGGGGGGTGGGGGGGGGGGGGGGGGTGTGGAAGGGAAGAAAAGAAAGGCTAGCTGCCAATTTGGCAAATGCTGCTGCCGTAAATATTTTGGAGTTTGTATGCAGAATTGGAAATAAAAAAATAATTTTAATGATAGAAATAATTTGTGTATTTTTATTTTTAAAAATAATAAAAAAATTATAAGATATTATTGAATGTTAATTATAAAAATATAATAAATAGTGTATTAAAATTATATAAAGAGATTATTTTTACATACAAATTAAAAACGAATCCTTGACCCAACTGAAGTGGAACCGGTCTTCACTCAATTGTAGTGCGAAATGTGCTAGTATTTTAGATTTTTCTTTGGTCATTGATTAGATTCTAAATTCAGACAAAGACAGAAGAAAAAAAAGGAGTAGATTCTAAATTCAATATCAATATTTTCATTTGCATACCGCAACCTTTCTTTTATCCACGGGAGTTTCAGCCAAGAAGTTCGACTTGCAACGCGAATCACCCGCCACTTTCGATTGAAGATGAATTGAAAATAGAGGTTCCATGACCTTTCGACCGGGAGTCCTATTTGTTTGCGGTAGCTTTTTGGAAAGTTGAGAGCTACTTTCGGTGTCCTTCGTGATAAATATGTATAGTTTGGATAAATCATATTATTTTCATTTAAAAGATGTTTGAATTAAAAGATATGTTATATAAATATCTTTTGGAATAAAAGTTGAACTATAATTACATTTATTTTGATCAAAATCTGCTTATATTTATTATTTATATAATATAATAAATACAAAATATATGTTTGACTAATATAAAAATAATTAATTGCATACGTTTATAATAAATTAAATTTATAATTTCAACACAAAATAAATAACATTAAAATAAAAATTAAAAAAAATGTTTGTCAGTTATATTTTAATAAAAAAAATAACATTATTTTCTAAGATATATTGTTCATATTTTAGCTTTAGGGGAATTTGCATATATTTTTATAATAAAGAGGAGATTTGTATAATTTAAATATTTCTTAAAAAAAGAAAGAATAATTTATGTATATTATTTCTATTTGCTTAATGCTTTAAAATTTGGATTGATTATTGGATTATAATAAAGAGTGATTTATAGTTTAATAGTTGACTCAGCGTCTGTTTAAATATATAAAATAGGGTGTATATATATATGTATATATATTACAATTAAATAAAAACATAGAGTGTAAAATAATATTTAATGTAAATATAAGTATTTAAAATATATAAATCAGTTAAAACATATATATATATATATATATATATATATATATATGACAACAAATTTATATAAGATGAATTGGGTAAAATTCATTAAATATCATAAATTTTTGTTGCAAAATATCAAAACTCTAATCTAGCCAAAAATTTGAAAAAGCTAATATTTGACTAATTCAATGCCAAATTAATTTTTGATTGATCAGTTGGTTTCGGACTACTTTTTTCCTAAGTTAACTTTCATGGTCAAAAAGGATCGGAAAATTGTTGGTCTAATCTTATTTTTTCATCGTTGATTTGTCCATCACTCTTTTATCATATTTTGATAATAAATTGATTTTATCAGTACAATCACAAATCCATCAATATAAGGACGGAATTCTAAGCTAAATTCTGACTTTTATTGAAAAATTATGATTCCTTACCATTGCGGAAATTTTATTCCAATGAGAATTTGGAAAGTTCTAATGATGTTATTTTAGGAGGTATTTTGTATATTGTTATTTTATTATTAAATACAATGGTCAAATAATTTGATATTTAATTTTTTTTGAATTTAGTATGATAATTAAGAAATATTTAATTGAATAGATTTTGAAATCTTTGGTGATTGATATTCTATTTGTTGATAACCTAAACTTGGATTATGATTATTGAAAATAGAAAAAATTATAATTCAAGATCTTAAAATAAAGATATTTATATTAAATGATCTTAAATAGAGCAGTTTAAATTTTTAATCTTAAGATCTTTTAAATTAATTTTAAAATTAAAATTTTTTAGCATAAAAAATTTTAATTTAGAATCTGAAGTATAATTTGTCCTTTAATATAATGATATGAAGATTCACCGGTGGTAACCACAATATTTTATTATTAATTTTTAAACGATATAACACTTCAAAATTTAATGTTTTTATATAAAATAAAGTTCAAAGGTTCACTGAATTATAAGGTCTACTTAAAATCTTCCATCAAGATTCTTACCACATTAGAACGAGGTGATTATTTGGACCAACATATAAATTACTGGTTAAAATTAAGTAACAATTTATTTCAAAACAAACAAAAAAAGGAAATTGCGTAACAATTTTTTTTTAGAGAAAAACGAAATTTGGGCATAAAATTTTGTTTACATTCAATGTAATAGGGAAAAAGTCAAAGTTTTATTTCAGTGACTGTTTCCGCAATTGGTCAAATGTTCAATGTATAAAGAAACCGGTTGTACACTAGCACTTAAAACTTTTTTTGGCATCCAAGCATGATTTGCACGTTTTTTTTTCTTCTTTGGGTTGGATTGTATATGAGATATTTGCATTTACTTTAATTAATTTATGAAAAATAAAAGGAAGATTTTATATAATATTTGTTATGTTTTTATTATTAATTTTTCATAATATCTATTTATTTTTATTATTTTTTAAAATTAAAGCTATGAAAATTATTTTTTATTTCTGTTTTCATTTATGACTGTCTATGTATCAAACGATCGGTAAGTAATTTCTATAGTTTCCTTCTTCTTTTTTTTGGGTTCATCCACCGTGTCCCGAACTGGGTTTCTTTCCGTTAACATTATTCTATAAATAATATAAAGATAAAATTTAAGCAAAAAAGATAAAAAGATACATAGAATTCACATTTTGGAAAAAAGGAAAGAAAAGAAAAAAAAAGAAAGAAGGGATGAATGGTGCATGACATGAATGGATGAATATATTCTGAATAATGAGGGGCTCAGATTCGCGATCAAGAGGCTGCACTTTTCACGTTTCTTGGTTTACTTAGATGTGACTCGCACCAACCCAAAGGTTGGAACTACAATTATAAATTCCTCCAATAGAATTGGGGCTGCTAAAAGACGAGTGACTCCAACGGCCGACCAGAACGGCGCCGTAGCGGTGTTCCCTTTAGCCATGCCACCCTCTTAACTAGTCGTCTGCGACACGTGAAAGTCCGAATCTCTCGTTGAAAAACATAGACCCGCCACACATCCAAGAAAACGAAACTCGCTCTGCTCTGCTCGAAACTCTTTTTTTTCTCTCTCGCACAAGACTAGCCCTAGCTGCGTCATTAACTGTTTACCTTTTTCTCTGTGCGCCACGCATAGCATGGCTCCCTCACTGTTTCAACCTTCTTCTCCTTCTTCGTCTTCGTCCATGGCTTTTGCTTCTTCTGGCTCCTCTCTGTTCAACGCCAACTTTCGTGGCCACGGTCTTCAAAATTTGGCTTTTAACGAGTCTCGCTCTCGAATCTACGCACCCAACAGTGTGGTAACTTCAATTAACGTATTGTTATTATGTTCTTTTCACACTGATGCATATGCATTTGTTCGCACTACGGGCCTTGTAATTTTGATTCATGAAATTTTGATCATTTTGATCTGGGGATTGGTCTGGGGGAGAATGATTTGGATTCAATTGAAACAGGAAATACGTTGGCTTAATAGAATTCTGGTGCTCAATTTGAAAATTTTAAATACAGGGTGGAATTAATTTTTTTTTCCTTGAAAAAGTTGTCATGTTAACTCTCTTTTTGTAATGGCTCTGCAATTCTCTTTTTCTTTTTAAACAAAATCACAATATCGTACCAATATTTATTTATTTATTTTCCCTTGTTTGCACTTTTAGTTTATTTTTGTCTTAAATAAACAATGGGTCCGAAGGCCGATATTAAGTTTACTTGGTATAATGGGTACGAATGGTTCTGTTGTGCTAGAAATGTGATCTGTCCGAGCCATCCAATTGTCTAAATGGGAAGGCAATCATCCCGGTTCTGAACGATCGGACGCTGCCCAAGTTCTTGGAATCGGCAAGAATGGAGAAAACAGTCAACAGAAACAGTAACAGGTTGAAATTATTCTCCGGCACGGCCAATCCTGCACTTTCCCAGGTACTTCTACTAATATCCGGCTTCATCCCCATTAAATTATTGTGCATGCTTCGATCTTTACTGTCACTCTTAGTTTCAGAATAGGAAAGCCCTCTTTTTCCTCTCTACTGATATCTGTTACTGCAATGGTACTCTGTGTTTCTGTTTATTGTTATTCTACTTGTCGATAGAGAAGCTAATTCATTGAGTTACTGGAGCACTACAGGTGGTGAGGTTAAAATCATGTTATAGATTTTACATTATCAACAAAAAATAATGATGATACTACGACATAATTATTTCAATTGTTATTCATAACTGAAATTTTGCATAGGTTCATTCTAATTTAAAGGGCCAATAGCAGGATAACAGATGTTCAGTTGCTTTTTTCCTGAAAAAGAAGAGAGATTAGATTTGAGGTACCAACGTTGTTGGAGGTATCATATGTAAGCTCAACAGTTTACATCTATTTGTCCTGAAATCGATGATGTACTCTAAGACTTTGTTTTACATTTAAGAATCTGGGTAACTGTTAAACCTTTTAGGCTTTTAGCATGTGTGTAGAAAATGTCAGTCCCCCACAATAAAATATAGGTTACAAACCAATTTTGCGTTGCTCCTGAATTTTGTTGTCACCAACCATGTTTTACTTCAACCAGGAAATTGCTTGGGACATGGGATTGGAACTTGGGAAGATTTCCATTAAGCGATTTGCTGATGGAGAAATCTACGTCCAATTACAAGAGAGTGTCAGAGGATGCGATGTATACCTTATACAGCCAACATGCCCTCCTGCAAACGAGAATCTCATGGAGCTGAAGATAATGATTGATGCTTGTCGTAGAGCATCAGCCAAAAATATTACTGCTGTGATTCCATATTTTGGATATGCCAGAGCTGATAGAAAGGCAAGTATTTTGCATATGACTGATGTAAACTTGTGTATTCTGTAATTTTTGGAAATTAATCTGGCTGGTCAATGAAGTAGCTATTCAATCTCTTTCCTTTTCTTATTTTCATTTTAATGGAGAAAAGATTTGCTGTCTTTACCATCTTATTGAGACACTGCTACATTTGGTTGATTGCACTCTTTGCTTGATGATGAAACTAATGGGCTTATAAGCTGTGACAGGGAGTTTGTTAATTTTTCCACTTACATTTCAGACTCAAGGGCGTGAATCCATTGCAGCCAAACTTGTTGCAAACCTTATTACAAAAGCTGGGGCAGACCGTGTTCTTGCTTGTGACCTTCATTCAGGGCAGTCCATGGGTTACTTTGATATTCCTGTGGATCATGTACAGTGTCAAGTAAGCGAGCTCAGAATGGTTGTAGTTTATATCTTCACAATTACATATTTGCTAATACTTTTGTTTTGATGTCCACTAGCCTGTGATTCTTGATTACCTGGCCAGCAAGATGGTAAGCTCCAATGACTTGGTGGTAGTTTCACCTGATGTTGGTGGTGTTGCAAGGGCACGTACTTTTGCAAAAAAATTATCTGATGCTCCCTTAGCAATTGTAGACAAAAGACGTCAGGGACACAACTTAGCTGAGGTAATAACCTGAAAAATCTGTGGCTTCTAACTTAAATAACAAGCTGAATTTCTTTTGAAAATGTTAATTATGCATGGGGCTAAATTCATGCGGGGACTATTCTTTTTTCCTTGATGTTTCCTTTGGACATTATGAAAAAATTGCATTCTTTCCAATTCTACATATTTGTGTAGATATGGTTTAAATTTGTTGAGTAGAAGCCAAATTATGTAGGTTTGGTGTTTCCTCATTATTTTCTATATTCTGTTCAACAAGTTAACCAAACCTACATACTACTTATTTTCCCAGTATCTGGATTTTTAGAAATTTATGCTATGCTAGTGCAGACATGCACTTTCTGTCTAGGTATGTCGCTCCACTCCCCGGGGGGCGGGGGGATAACTATCTAGGTATTTTGCTTTTTCAGATTTTTCTTTTAATAATTTCTTTAAAAAAAAATCAAAGCTTTGGATTTAGATACATAGACATACATATTGTGTTTGTTGTGATATGTTGGAGAATGATTATATCCCCCCTTTTTGATGTTAAAAATACCAACAATCTTTATTCTTCTTACCATTGTGTTTTATTACTTCTTTTTTTTTTTTCGGTGGGCATGTTATTGTTTTTCTAATGTTTTGACATGCAGGTGATGAATCTGATTGGGGATGTAAAAGGAAAAGTTGCAGTTATGGTGGATGATATGATTGACACTGCAGGTGATGAACCTGATTTGGTGCACCGCTGAATTAACTTTAGGGACTAAGCACTTGATAATTAAAATATTTTTAGAATATAGTAGTTTAGAAAATCATGCTTATTTTATCCCATGAACTTACGTTAGATGGCTGATAGTTATTGAAAGGTGTATATTGACTTTCCTTCTTGAGAGGCATTTATGATGTTTTCTCTTTGCTGCTCAAAGAAGCATGATGGTAGTATCATTTTTCTTTGGCATTTATTGATATGTACTTAGTCGTTAATGAAATGGACATCAGGGACCATTGCTAAAGGTGCGGCAGTATTACATGAAGAGGGAGCCAGGGAAGTGTATGCATGCTGCACTCATGGTGTTTTCAGGTATCATTGTCAGTTGAGCGCCTTAAAGATTTTGTGCTATTTTGCTACTACATAATAATACAAACAAGCAGAGTTTTTCATACTTTCACTGTCTCAGTTTGAAATGTGTTTAATAATTCATTCTTACAATTTCCAACAATTTTACTTGATTTAGTGATTGAAATTTTAGGCATCTTACCTAGACCTTCTCAGCATAACCTGGTGTTGCTGGTGGCCTTTATGTTAAGCATTACATTTGATTATGAATCAGTATTCATGTTGTCCTTGTTTTGTTATTTTTAATTAATCACAGCCCTCCTGCGATCGAGAGGTTGTCCAGTGGCTTATTTCAAGAGGTGATTATTACAAACACGATTCCAGTTGCAGACAAGAACTACTTCCCCCAGTTAACTATTCTTTCAGTGGCAAACCTGTTGGGTGAAACTATTTGGCGTATTCATGATGATAGTTCTGTCAGTAGCATTTTTCAATGATTACTTGAAATTACTTCATGGTAGATGATTTATTTAATCAATACAACCCAGTTCTCTTTTCTCATTTTATATTAATGCTTTACTTGGGAGCTGCTCCCCCATTATTTTCCAGTTATAGTACTGATTGCTCAAAGGTCAAACGTTAAAATTTACATATAATTTGGCACCTAGGTTAGAAACTAAACCAGGTAAACGAACCGAGACTCTCGGAAAGTAGCCTTTAACTGCTGGTATAACGCCTGTGAATTCAAAGTAACAAACAAGATTATCAAACAACCAGACCGTATCAGCTTTGGTTGCTTTGAAGCTGAATTATTTGAACTCCAACATGGCAAATTGTAGTAAATAAGATATTACTGATGCAAATTCATGGTATGTATACTGTTGTAACCTAAAAAACATTTTTAATGCGCAAAACGAAGAAAACAAAAACCAATTTTTATTCTCGTTTACTGAAAAATTATTTCAATTTTTCTACTCGAGTATAGGAACCAATTGAAAGTAGATGAAAAGTAAACATCAATTTTAATTTTTAGTCCAAGGGAAGGGTTTGGACATAGATTTACAAATAGGTCCAGTTTGTTTTATAACATATGATATTATACAATATAAATTTATATAAAAGTAAATCAACTCTAATATTTTTGGAATGTTGTTGAATTTAGTTTGAGTTGTAAGAATAGAATTGAATTTAGTTTGAATATGTATTGTTGAATTAGTTATTTAAATATTAAATTATTTAAAGCCTATTATAAGTCTTATTTAAGTTCTATAAACTAGATTGCATTAGGCTAGAATTTTAAAATTAATAAGAAAGTCAGGCTTAATATTACACTTTGAAATTCCAATAGGGTACAATTTAATGGTATAGTATATAGTGGGGCCAAGTTTAGCTTGAGCTTACCTAACTCTGAGTTTGTTCACTCCCTAACTCAAATGGTTGGGTGGATAAGTGACTGAGGGCTTGAGTAAATAATTACGAATTTGATCTTTCTTTTATTTAAAAAGGAAAAAAAAGATAATTGATGAATAAATAACATATATATATATATATATATATATATATATATATATATAAACAAACTTATTCGTCTTAGCATTATAGGTAAATATGATAATTTTCTTGAGAATTAAAAGAAAAATAAAATTAAAAGTAGCGAAAAAGGAATATAGAGAATAATTCGCTTATTATTCTTATTTCCTTCATCTATAATTCTCTTATCATTCTTATTTCCTTCAAACTTTTCAACTATAAAACATACCACTACTTTAAATGGTATAGATGAAAAAATTGTAGCTACCTGAAGAAAATGAAGAAATTGAAAATGATTATAAAAAGCATACCAAGGCACAAGATTAAAGCTTTTAATTAAATCTAGAAATTTTTAAAAAAATGCTGGTATACTTAAAAGAAGCAAGCATTACGTTATTTCAAATTTATGTAAATATTTATTTTAAAAAAATATTTAAATAAAATTTAAATCCTAATTAATCTAGGAGAGAAAAATGAAATAAATAAAGAAAAAGGAATTTGATCATGGAAGCTAATAAATTCCTCTATCCTTCTTTATTTTTTTTTATAAATATGTTTTTGGCGGAAATCTATAACTTTTTTTTGGTGAAGAAAATTAGACTTTATCTTTATAAACTATGATCTAATAATAAAATTTAATATGAACTTTAAAATTGTTAAAACAGCGTGTAAATTTTAAAATATAACAAAATATCTCAGAAAAATGATGTTTAATATTTGTGTTTATAAATGATTTGTTATATTTTAAAATTTATAAGATATTTTATTACATTTTAAAATTTATCTATTAATTTTATAATTAGAATATCTTCCATGCACTTTTCTTTTTCGGGATAGGGACAATTAGGTTATTATGTTTTATTTTAATCCAAATTAGGAGCTGACTTATTTGGTTTGTCCATGGAAACGGAAAAGAAAATTAAATTTTGATAAAATGTCAATTTTATTCTAATAACTATTACTCAATTATTATTTAATTATTAAAAATAAAAATATTATAGATATTTTTTATATACAAAATTATTTTTTTTTCTTGTCAAAATATATGATGCTTACATGAATTGAGACAATGGGCCTATAGGCCATATGCGGCTTGCGAATTCAGAACCGACCCGGTTCAGCCCGTTATCATCGTCATATGCATCGAAACCCTAGTCTCCAGGTATCTGCTTAAAACCCTAATATATGTCTATAAAATGCTTCCGACTTCGCTCTCTCCGCAAGTTACACTAATCGCAAGACGATTGCGTGCGACTCTTTTCTTGTTTTATTGTTTTTCGCCTTCATTTCTTGCATATATAGTGGGTAGATTCTGTTTATTGTGGCTAGGGTTGATCCAAAACGAAAAACAATTTGAGTCTGTGATGAAGATGTAACTGTGCCGGAGGCGGGTCTCTCGTGAGCTCGTCGTTGATGGCGCACATATCCTCTAAGAAGTTCTGAGCTCAACCCTTTTCTCACACATACGTGTCGATATTCTACTTTGAATTTCTATTTCTCGATCAATAAAGGTGGTATCAATATGTCTTTTTTTTTTTTTTTCCTTTCACTGATAATAGTGGTTCAGTATTGGTGGCGATTAGTTGAATGCTATAGAGGCTTGATTGCGAGAGGAAGATAGAAATCCATTAGTTTGTCAATACACTGATATTCGTGTGATGTACATATGAATTCCGACAGGTTCTGATCGCTAGCCGTGTCCCCTCATGTTAATTTTTTTTTAATACTGTTTTTTAGTTTTAGATTTTGGGTCGTAGTTGGGCGTTAGGTTTGAATGTTGATGATTAAAATTTAATACCACTTTTTGGTTTCAATATCCGCAAGGGCGTGTGATGAATCTCATCTTTTAAATGAGTAATTTCCGTCTGAAATTTTCATTGATGCTTTATCACCTTGGAGAACTGATGCCCATATCTTTACCACTATTTTAATCCTATGTTGTCTTTTTCCTTAGGCCTTTTAAAGAAGAATTATTTTCTTTTGCATAATTTTTCTAGCCTCTTTATGGCTCTTTGCTATAAATTGTGTGCTCTATTGCCATTTGTTTAGTTTTGGTGAAAGTAATTCATCCATTTTCACTGGTGCACTCCCTTTTCCTTTTCCCAGCTATTAATTAGAGGTTTTGGAAGAGCTTATGGCTAGCGTGTTTGAAGATTCAGCATTGCATTAGGTGCGTGTTTGGATTCGTTGAAATTATCAAGCTTTGATTGAAAAACAGAACTGAACAAGAATGCCTCCAATGTCAGTATGATAATGATCATCATGATTATTATTAGTGATTCAAGGTAAAATGCATATATATATATATATATATATATATATATATGTATATGTCAGTTAATAAGACTCCGGCAAAAGTAGTTTCAGTCAATAATCATGATTGATGATACCAGAATTCCATGGCTTTTAACTGACAATAATTATATCTCTGACATTAATCATAAAAATTAGGTCTGAACAAGAATCTTCTAAGTTAATAACCGTTGCATATAAGGAGGAACCCCTCTAGGTGTTGATAAACCTACAATTCCTCCTGATTTCTCCTTCATTCCCTGTGAGCACATTGATGTTTCCCATCTTGATCATAGACTGGGTAAAAGAATCAAAGAAAAGATTTTGGTTTGAAGCATATGCCCACACTTGCTGTGTAATCAATCCCTCATGGTCTTGGCTGATCAACACATTATCAGAACCTAACAATCCCTTTCCTTCAAGGATGTTTATGTAGTAGTGATTATCAAACTTGGTTGGGGTTTCAAAATCCAGTGGTGCAAATTTGTGATCCCTCCCGCTAACGGGGCATATGGACCGTAGGATTCTTCTGAAGGTTGTATACCGCTTGTAACGGTCATAGCCATAATGATATTCGGGTTTTGCATCATAGATCCTCTGTCGGAAGCTTACACATCTCGCCCTTCCTATGGTGTGGCTACCTGTTATTGTTTAAGAAGCAATTCTATATAAGATTATGGGCTTCAGCAAAATTTTGTTTGTTTATTTCTTATGGGGCGCTGAATTTTCATTCAAATTAAACGTATATATACCTGATAGAGCTACCAAGTCTTCTATATCCAGGCCCTGCTTTTTAAAATTGTCAATGAGAGTCTCCAAAGATGAATTTGGAGCAGGGATGAACTGATTAGCTCCACTGAAGCTTGACTTGAGAGAATCCTTCCTCCCCTGCAACACTTCCCATCTTGGCCCTCCTCTCTTCTCAACAAGCAACGGTAATTGTTACAAAGGAAAAAAATTGATAGCACGCATGATAATTGCATTTTCTTTCCATTCAAGTTACTCTACTTCAATTTGATTAAGACGAGTGGAAATCAAGAAATTCTAGATTTTTTTTTGTTGCCATGGAAGGGAATTATTGTTCATAGTCATGACCCTCCAGTTAAACAAGAAGCTAGAGCCTGGTGCCAGAAATAAGAATAAGAGAAAAGTAGAGGTTTGTACCAATTCAACTGCATCACGAGCAACCATGGCAAGGATATCAGCACAAGAAACTGTGAGAGGACATTCCTCTTCCAGTAAATCCTTTATCTTGTCTATAACCTCAAATCCCCGTAATGAGTTCAGATTTGGTCCTGCCTCCTTTTCACTAGGCATGCCCTCAACGCTGTCCAAAAGTATCGATGCATCACACCCCTGGTTTCCAACAATACAGAAAATTTCAAAATTTTCAGAAGAATAATGGTAGACACATAGAACTGCATGCAGTACAAATAAAACGTCGTCCATTTTCATGATATCATCCCCTTAAGGCACTAACTGGCTTAAGCCCTGTTTGGAGGACATCGTTACCATGACAAAGCAATCATGGAAATGCAAGCGAAGTAGCGAGGCTGCCAAACGAGGATCTCTGAACACTGCAACCTTAACGTTGTGTCTCACAATATCTTCAGCGAAGGCGCACCTCTCCTTGTAGTAGTCATAAACAAGAAGTCCATCACCGTTCAGATTTTTTGCGTTGTACAAAACAGTAAGCACGATCAATAAGAGTGTCATAAGCTCCATTGAAGGAAATGATGAATTCTTCGACTCGGATAACAGAGAAGGAGAACATCGCAGTATTTTGTACTCAACATGCCTATGCTGAGTAAGCTCTGCTAAGGATGTTTTCATGTACCATTTGGTAGTGTTGCTCTCTATGTTTTCCCACCAACCTTGAGTGGAAGAATTTTCTCAGCTGTTATATGATTTAGGGTTGATACAACCAACTTGACCTAACTGTTTCTTTATTTCAGAGTTAGATAATTTCTTTCTTCTGGTATTGGCTTCGGTAAAAATATTTTTTTTACTAGGATTTTGCTCTAAGGAAGATGATTGGCTAGTGGCTACATCATCTCTCAATCTACCTGGGGCGAATCCAATGTGCAAATGTTACACGTCTCTAAGATTAAAAAAAGAAAGGAAAAAGGATGCTGCTAGTGTAACACACGACAGACAGCAGTAAGCCCGTGACTACACGCTTATTGAAGTAATAACATAGATCCCTGACTTGAAAAACTTCCCTCTTTTTTACAATAAGAAAAATAGATAGGATTTTTTTTTTTATGTATGAAAGCTTTGATCAGTTCATTTCATAGCAGACCACACTATTTCTCTCTCTCCCGCTCTCCCTTTTTTTTTTTAAAAGAAACTTAAGTCCTCTTGCTAACTATCTACATCACTTATCACTCGACCACCCTTAATATCTGTGCTTAAATGTAAAGGAGTAAGTGGACACGCATAAGAGGCTTAGATGTTAGAACTTAAAAGGGACATGCTTCTTTGAGTAGGGGAAAGGGGGAGAAGAGAATGGAAATAGGACCACAACTACCGTATATAATAAGCGAAGTAAAAACAGGGAGAAATCAGCCAGAAACATTCATAGTTGAAGTTCATTGTGTAAATATGTTAGTTCACTTAAAATGTGTCTAATGTTAAAGAAAGCAGACCCACCCTGAAGTTTATAGTCAAAGGGCAAAATAAGATTTAATGGGATACACAACTGATTAGACCAAAACATAACCAGAGGACAAAGAAACAAAGAAAAAGTTCATATCATCCTATGTATGACTATATACATTTGTCTGTTATTACTATCTCAATGGCTTCTCTGTTACTCAACTTCACAAAATGCTATATCCAAAGTAGGCAGGCACTCCCAAAAACGAGGTTTCTTTCGGAGCTAAATTGAGGGGACCTTGAATTTGACATCTCAAAGTCCAGTTTATAGGTCCCTCGTCTCTACTGGATACCCGATACTATGACAATTCCCCTTCTTCATCGAGGAAGACCTCAGGGTGTACTGCAGCGCTATTGACATTTAGAGCTCTTTGTAGCTTGCGATGGTCAAATACTTCAACTTCAACCAAGAATATCGAGCTAACTGGCCGATGATCTGAGAGCCTTATGTCTGCACGATCATATGAAAGTTGCTTTATTCCTTTTCCTAGCCATAATATTCGATCACACCTGCATAATGTTAATCCAGAATTACTTACTGCATGTTACTTTGCCAATAATGTATTCACAGGTTTGCAATCCAGTCTTGCACTTACCATGCAGGAGATCTCTTCTTCTCCCCTTCTTTTGGGTTCTCACCAACATATCTGTCAGAATTAATTTCATACTTGTAAGTGGGAGGGAAGTTTATCAACCCCTCTTTCCATCCATCAAATACATGGCCATGACGCAGTTCTTTGCTTAGCTGCAGAAAAGGTGAAGGAATTAGAACTTTGTCTAGGTTAACTTGTAAGCGTATAAGACAGTAGGATATAAAAAAAACAACAGAGATCACTGACTAATTTAGTCACTTTGGTCAACCGAGAGCCACTATTATAACTAAATAATTTTTTATGAGTACTATATAAACTTCACCCTTCAATATACCAGTTCCAAATAATGAATGGTATCGCATGAAAATGTTAAAAACCATATGTGAGGTCCCAAAATTTCCAATCCCTTCCACAACTTTAGGTATAGATTCATTACGCAACAAAATTTCAAAGCAAACTGTGATTAAATGATAAAATCTAAGAGATCAAAATAAGGAAAAGCCAGAGCCTAATCAGGTGAACATTTTGAATATTTTACAAAATTGGGTTTCATGACTCTCACCTGATCATTATTCATCAGTTCATCCCACTTCTTCAGAGCCACCAGCTTTCTTACCTCCCCGTCCAACATTCTGATTCGATAATTCAAATCCCCGAACCAGAAAATCTGACTGTTAGCAGAAAGCAACCCATCAGTTAATGACATTTGGATGATAAAAATGTTCATTCTAAACATAATAATATGACTTCCAGACATCTATCAGAGGCAATTATAAAACCATAATAACTAACGGCAGACATATCAACATATTCAGTCTACTTAATTCATGAAGCCATTAGAGTACTTTGCCCTATATTTTTTTGTCTACTTAGAATTTAGATAAGACATTTTGCCTACATGTGCTTTCTTCTGCCGACTTTAGCTATTTCTCCATTTGCCATGAATTATTTTCAATACTAAATATTTTAAATTTATTGAAATATACAAACCTTAAGTAAGTTTCATAATTTGCTAACAAATTTTGCTTTTAACAATATCAGATCTTGATCTTAGAAGAATGTGACAGATAATATTCTGATCAGGTTCTAAATTCTAAATGATAATTTTCATCATAAATAATTCTTACTCATGAGATGGGATTGTTTGTGGCTGATCTGTATCAAAGACAGATGAGAAGTAGGTGCGTCGTAGAATTTCATTGACATCAGAGTTTCGCCTCTGTTCAGCTCCATCCTTTTGACCAGAAGTCAGATGGGAACAAACAAAGCACAGGCGTGACTGAAATAAAGACATGCTAACTGAAACAGACCCCTGCATCAGTGATAATTTGTTATTATATCCACTCAGATCAGTATAAGCAAGTTCTATCAGTAAGTGCACACATATAATGAGCTTTCTTATGCTCTACATGCAATGATGCACCTAGTTTGCCACTGAACACTTTAACAGCACATCAAGATATGGAGAGCACTTCTTTTTGTCACAGTAAAGCTGCAATATAAGTGAACAAATTAGACACTGCTCACATTTGTGGTACCATGTAGGAAGCAAGCACCCTCCGCAGCATGATACTATGCAAAGTAATCAGTCTATTACACTGATGATCATATTCATAACATACCTAATAAACTTTGTAAATGCATGTGCCACACACTACTCTTGTGATTACGCCAAAAGTTTTATTTGACATAGAATTCCAAATCTTGAAATGGATTCAATAATATATGTCTATGCCAGATAAATGTCATATTAAATGTTAAATACACATTACCTTGTTTCCCATGTAGCCCATTAGACCAACTCCAACAGGAGAAACTTTCAAATTATTAATGTGCCTTCTCAACCTCCTCCGCACCCAGACTGATACATATATCCCTACCATCTGCTTGCTGACAATTCGGACATATCTAGGACGTGTTTTGAGGGTGCCTAAGCCATCATCCTCTTGGTTCTTTGGTAACTCAATGAAAGTATTATCTTCCTCATCAGATAACATGTCAGATACATCAGAGTGGGGATCAATTACTTCTCCAGGCATCACTTGCTGCTCTTTCCAGATCAAGCCTAGGTTCTCATAACTGTGGTGTGAACGCCTCATCCCACTGCCATATTTTAAAGTATTCTCTGTCCAGTTAAAGCCAATTCTCGCTGAGCTGCTTAGTACTCTCCGCAATTTTGAATTGGAATCAACAACTTGGGGGATTGCATCTAATGGACGTTCAGGCCAGTCAAACCTACTCTGAAAATCAATGCCATATATTCTTCTCAACTGTAAATTCTTTCCTATGCCAATCACCTTTTTCACTTCCTGCTCTTCCAGCTCATAATTGTTTATGGTTTCTACTAACTCCTTATCCATCATATCTAATGGACTAGCATCTATATTGTCTGCTAGAACATCAGCTGCAGAAGAAGTTCTTAGCACCGGTGAAGGAGGGGCACTGTAGCTTTTGTGTTTGCTTTCAGTTTCAGAAGATTTGTTTAGAGTTCTTCGAATGATTGCCTCCCATTTTGGGATGGGTGTATTATCTTCTGCTCCCAGTACATTGCCAGCATTCAAAGGGACTACCTCTTGGAAACTGTGAAAAGAAGGGTTAATATGGAAGCCAACAATATAGACATTCTTAGAAGATCAATTTTACAACCACTTCAGCCAAGTAGTCTATTTGTAGCATCTTACAACCTAGGTCTATGTACAAACAATTCACTCTAATAGACCGGATTTCATGTTGCATGCTAACTATTGTGCAGAAAGATACAGATGTGTGGTAAGTCCAGGCTATTCAGCTCTGTTCTGAATGGTAATTCTGATTGAGTTTTTCCCAAAATTGAAAGCCATTGGCAAGATAGAATGCACGCCAAGTGTTGAATTTCTTCTACATAGTTAGACATCGCATATTGCATGAATGTACATTACATAAAGCAACTACCACAGAAGTATCAGGGAAAATGAAAGTAGAACCGATTAAGATATTGATTAGCACAAGCAGGACAACTATCATTGACAGGCCTTACAAATAATTTACTCATCATCACACTCCAAAATTTTTATTTTACAAGCCAATTGTAATGAATACTGGAACATTCTTAAAATATATGATTTATGGGTTTAAAAGATTAGATCAATTCATATGAACCATAAGAATCTAAATTAAGCATCCACGGTACAATGATCTCTCTTACCGCATAACACAAATAGCATCCTTCGTGGTTATTTTAGACTTCGAAATCACCTTCAATATAGGCATATAGCTAAAAATAGTTGCTCTTACTTATAACAACATGGAAGCTTTCTTTAATTCCCAGCAAAAAGTATGAACTTTTGATTATTCAGGGGAAAATCATATAATAGCTAAGGAGAAGATCAAACAGTGGGAGGGTGACCTGTTTTACTTTCATAAGCAAGATCAATTTAATTTTGGGAACCAAAACTATTGTAAAATAGAAAAAATAAATAGTCAATCAACTTGTGAAACTACTTACCCAATAATGTACATATCTGCAGGCTCATCAGTCCAAAGCCAGTCATCGATCTCAAGATCGTCACATGGAACTCTTCCAGCAACATTCCAGGTTCCAACCGTTACCCTGCAATATAACAGTTTGAGGATGCCTTTCATTAATATTTTTATATTAATAGCTCTAGTTTGACATGCTAGCGTAATCAGATTACGATCACACCTCACTTCCTTCGTATTTATGTACTGAACGCGCAGAGTTTCTGATTTTCCTCTTCTGTGTCTTGTCTTATAGCCCTTAGAAGATGTATCTGAATTACAAGTATCAAATCACGGAAGATGGTAAGATACTGAACTCATCAGGTGCCAACTCAAAAACATCAAATAATTTTTGAAGTGCAAAACAAAGTTAATCAAGCTGGTTGACTAGAGTTTATTTGGCTAACACACTTCTTGGTAAGTGTAACACATTGAAAAATGCTTTAACACTTCCTCCTTATCCCAAGCACCTCCTGCCACCCTTATCTTATAATTCCTAGAGTCCTTTATAAACATTTCAGCTCCGCAGTTACATCAGAAACATCATAAAGTTATTTGTAACTTGGCCAAGCTTGACACCAATTAAGAATACTTTTTCATTGTCTACCAAAAAAGGTAAGAACAAACTACTGAAATTATGCAAGTCATGACAAGCTGCTATCTTTAGATACTCTTGAAATTATAACAAGCTACTATTATAAACTATCATAACCAGATTAAGCAATGGCAGAAGGTTTATTGAAAATAGTTTTCTCGTTTCTCTCCAAAAAAGAACCAGGTGATTGAAAAGGAATGAAGTGTTGCCTGATGTTTGACTTGGGAATACTGAATGGATCCTTTGCGCTCTATGTGGATTGTCTTCACGCACGCGCATTCTTGAATCTTTAATAGAGCAAGCTGGGCGAAAAATAAAGAACAAAAAGGGAAAAAAATGAAAAGAAAGGAAAAAGGGAAAAAAAAAAAAAAAAGATGAAACTTATCGGCAGAAAGAAATATTATAAAACCTAATGCCTACCATCATCTTCACTCTCAGTTTCAGTATCCACTTCATCTTCACTAAAATCGTACACCTTGGGCTTTATATTTAACCATTTCTTCATCACAAGGGAAGGCCAAAAGGCCTGCAATGAAGTTAAGTTAGAAAGCTTTCAGGTGCCAATACAGCTGATATTTTTTGACAAATAGTAGTCAAAGCAAAGTTTCAAAGCATATTAAGGGCATACCTCAGAGCGTTTTCCTCTCCCTGCTTTCATGTCTTAAAGGTCAGAAGGTTACAACAAACGGAACCTAAAATCACTTATGTATTGAGGCAGAGTTTCAAAGCACGAGCTCTTAAATATGGAAGCAGCCACAGACAATTGCTAGGAACCATTTGGCAGTTAATATTTAAATAATAGCTTTTCTCTTCTCTGGTTATAACAGAACAAAATTGGGATTATTAATTTGAACGCCAATAGAGGGAAGATCCCTCTTAGGACCCTGACTGAAGATATGTAACCATGTCAGCGAGACATCCACGACCCCAACTTGCCGACGAAATTGAATACTATTGGTCCTTACACACAACAACAATGTTTCTGTTTATTGAATTTTTTAGAGAAACCAAAAGGTAGGCCAACTACACTAAATGTCATTTTCGCGAGAACACTTATGCAGCAATTTGTCAAGGATGTAAACGGGTTGTTGATTAGAAGAGGGAAAGACAAATTGCGGATAAATTTATCTAATAATTAGCACATTAAAAGTCACCTCAAATTCGATTAAGAAACTAGCTAATAACAAAAGCCCCCACCTAAAACATAAATAAAATCCAAATGGGGTTATCTAAAATAATGGAAATTATAATATCTCAAGGAGCTGTTGATTACCTTGACCCTACAACTAGAACCACAAATGCTGCAGAAGATGAGAAGCTAATACATCAGCAGACACCAAAACTGATGAAGACTGGCAACGAAAAAGCAAGCACAAATAACCAAACCATACAATAATGTGTAAGATTTGCCATTGACCCCACAAATGGGAATATATAAGGAAGGACCTTAATAAACAAAAGGGGAGTTGACACTAAAAAAAATGGATGCTTAGCTCAAATGGGCAAAGAGGGAGTGAATTACAGCAAGATTTATATATATCAAGGACAGTTGTAGACCCAATGGTAATTAAGCCGGTGAACATTGATTTCTTTATCGATGCAAATACCGGTTTAGATAATGCAATAGTTTTATGCATAGAGATTGACATAATCTGAATAAATATTGACCCACAAAATGAAAGATGAGGGACCACAGATGTCGACCCACCCGGCGCACTATATGTGAAGGTAAGAAATTCTGAATTTTCAAATATTCAAGTCTAAACTAAAAGCAAATACCCATCTATTTAATTGAAGTAGGTCGGTGATTGATAACAAAAAACTTCCTGTCTTGGGTTTGAATACTAGTGTTTAACTGAAAACAAATAAATAATAATAACAACTTTCAGAGTAACAGCCACGGAAAAAGTGGATTGAGGGGAAAAAAAAAGGGAGAGAAAGGAACTTTCTTCCCCGTTAATCTTCATGTGTGCCCAAATGGAAATGTGTACGGCAGCTGTACCACTTGGCAACCAATGAGCTTTGTGCGCGTTAGAGTCTAGCAATGGATATGAAGTTTTGAATCATTTTTTGAATTTCTTATGTAATTATAAAATATTATTTATTATAAATTTAAAATTACGAGATAATTCAACAGTAAAAGCTTTAAACTTTTCGTATCATTGTCTTAAAATCTAAGCATGATCGCAATCACTTGACAAAGTTATGAAAGAGTAAGTTTTCTCACTTTGGTATTCCCTTGTTTCACAGAGATTGTAGAGAATAATTTTCATTACAAAAATGGCTAATTGGAACTTTTGCAAAAACAATTTTTTTCTATATAAAAAGCAATTAATCTCATGAAATTTTCTATCTACGAGGGAAAAAAGAATAGTGAATTGTTCATGATGTTTTAAAAATAGTTACTGTTTAAAGATAATTAAGTCCAACTGGCAAAATTGTATTTTTTTTCGCTCAAGCATGGTCTAAATACATAGAATCTTCCATCATAGCTCTCCACACTTGCTGTCCAATGCCTTCAGCCTTTCTCATTGTACTTACAACACAGAATTTGAGGATTGATTTAATGAAAGTTCATAAGAATAAAGGCAGCATCACATGCATTAACCACCCTTCACTGCTCAGGAGCAGCTGTCAGCAACATATTCAGTCGATGCCAGGTCTAATCAAAAGTTCGACTTTGACAGCCCGTATTGTTCTTCCTTCATGAGAGTGCAAAGATTGTCCGCTAAAATGATTAAAAAAATTATATGAACGACGTTAGAGCTTTTTATCATTATATTTTTATTAAAGAATATTCCATTATTATACCCACATATATAATTCAAATAAATTTACTACTAAAAAGTACGACTTCTTTGAAACCCAAACTCTCCACAATGAATATTAGATGTGAAACAAAAATCCTCCTCTAGCATACTAACAATTTGATGTGGGAGTTTTGACTTTTAGGATAGCAGCAATCTTTGGCTTTTGAATTTTTTCAGAAGACTTGAACAGTGATTGATGACCTCGTTATTATATGATACCAATTTAAATTAATTGAATACATGCATGTTAAAAGTCAAAAACCATGAAATTATATATCTGCTTCTCAAACAGGAATGAAGGTTGAAGTAAAAAAAGGTATGGCAGAAGATTCACGCTTTGTCAATTAAAGAAAGTGATGGCATTACACAAAACGAGATTTTATGCATTTTTCCTCCTAAAATTAAATTCAGCTATGACAATTTTTATGTGATCATTTGATATAAACTTTGCAGACAATTGATTATGAGAAAAGCTAGAACCTTGGTGAAGATATGTATGGGCTTAGCATGATTTTTTTTTTCTGGTTTGATTTTTGTCCTTTTATTGACAACAAGTTGTTCATATTACTGGCCCCCACCAGCAACACTCCAAAATTGAAATTGGAAGCTGCTACCGCAATGGGTTTTGGTACTGCCGCTTGATCCACTGAATTAGAGAGATATATACACCAAACTTAATCCTATCATGTGGTCCCTCTTGAATTAATTTCAAAATATGTGCTTGATAGAAAATGATTAAAAGTTAGGGTGTATTTTGTCCTTAATAATAAAGACATGAAAATAGAGGATGACAGTTTCATTCTGGTAACGAGATACAGAAGTAAGTTTGATTACAATATTACTGCTCTGAAGAGACATTGCATCCTATTATATATATATGGCTTTATCATCATCACAAATTTAGAAGAATAAATATCTTCATTCCAAAGTTGCGATAATTAAGAACAGCTAAATATCTTCAACACAGAAAGTTCCATTAAAATTAAAACAGCTAAATTATGCGGTATAGCTGGTACAATATGGCTGTTTGCGATGAAAATCATATCCAAACGAAAAAAGTAGGTGTCACCAAGAAGAAAGTTCCCTTACAATCTACAAAGCAGAATTGTACTATGAGAAAAGACCCAATGAACAGTATTCCCCAACTAAAAAGAAAAAAAAAATCCAGTGATGCTGCAAATACAATATATCTATGTTCGTTACTTAACACAACACTTGTTAGATTATGCTGTCATGTGACTTTAGTTGAGAGCTTAGATGTTATGTAACTAGTAGCTTTGCTCAAAAAAGAACATATCCCGAGCTCCAATAAGCTTTCCCAAGGCCAATAGAGTGCAGCATATAGAAAAGGGCATGCATTTGTGCTCTCAAAAAATGATGGTAAAATACATATCCAAACACCCTTTCGCAGATTTTTTTAATCTAAAACACTGTACATGTATGGACATAAGGGTGGAAAAACCATACAACATGATCTATATATCATCCCCTTTCTCTTTAAAATTCTCCACTTGTTTGTGTTTTTGGACCAGGCAACCCACACATAGACTATAATATTCAGGACAGGTGTCGGACAGTGACTAGTTCTCCAAGTGGATACAAGAAGGAGAACAGCGTGCCACAAAAGAACAGAAGGGCTACTCAAAGTTAACAACTCGCCATTATTTTAAGAAAAGGAAAATATGTTCACCGTTTTATGCGTATAAAATATATATTTGAAATTTGTAACGATCTGTCCCTCTTGCAAGGAAGAGTATAAGAAATTGATTATACAAACCAAAAGAGAAAATGAGTAGATACACAATAAATTTTCTTGGTAACATTTCATTGGAAGATTAAATTGCATTCTATCTGTGATCGGGTCTTGCGATTGGCCCCTTATTTGATTACCATCGTTGCCAACAACTTCATGACATTGCGTTATTATATATACATATATATATATATATATATATATATAATTGCGTCAATAAGAGAAGCCAAAGATTTAACTAAGATTATCCTACAAAATTTTGCCGCCACCCCACCCACTAACATCTTTATATCATTTTCTTCTCTTTCTCTGTCACTCGTTGCTGTTATTTTATCAGTCGCCACTACGGTCGTTGTTATCATAACCAATATTATTACTTGAATTGTTAGTATGTAGCTTAGCTCCAACTGTTTTACCCATTTGTTATTAATTTGTTAATAGTTTATTGAAAGAAACGCTAGAGAGGATTATTTGTTGCGAGTGAACTAAATATTGAAATATTAGTGCATGCCATATGGTTGGTTTTCCATAGTAAAAGTTAGTGACAATGGGTTTGGCTAATTACGCTTGAATTTTAGAGTCTGATTAATATATAAAAAGTTAAGAATAAAAATAGAAATAATAAAATAATTTTGGAACTGAAAAATAATTTTTTTATTATCATTTTAAAAAATTGATAAAATAAAATAAGTACATAAATATATATATTTCTTTTCAACAATCAAACATGTCCTCGTAATATTCAATAATCTGCAAGGGGCGTTTTCCACCCTTACGCGGAAAAAGGTCTGCAGAGTAACGGGTTGATCCAGAGCTTTCTCAGACATATTTAATTGGTTCAGATTATGAGACTCATTTGCTGACGAATTTTGACGGCAGAACCTCTTAACAAAATTTAGCCACGTAGGATACCCAACCCTAATTAATCGTGGATGGATTTGGTGCTGTGCAGCACTAACAGCATTGGATTAAAATAATAATAATAAGAAGAAACCGGACGCTAATTAATCACCTGTCGTTTTTTAATTTGTCTTTTCCTTCAAAAAAACAAAATTAACATATACGGAGAACGACGTATTTGTGATGATAGTCTCGTTGAATAAAAAGTAGTGTTGTAGCACGCAAATATTTACGGGATGGCAAGCAAGAATCAATCTGACAATCAAGGAGAGACAGACTGCACTGAACTAAAGATGTCATAGTTATCGATTTAACTGTGGAGATCATGTCAATAGGGGAAACAAGTACATGGTCCCATGGTCTAGTGGTTAGGACATTGGACTCTGAATCCAGTAACCCGAGTTCGATCTCGGTGGGACCTTCTAAGTTTTTATCTGCATAAAATTTATTTTTGCAACTTTATTTGAACTAAACCAGAGAGAAACTACATTATTGGCCTCTTAGTCCTCGACTCTTCATGCGGGACAATCAGATACCGTTGGCAAGATATTCCAAGGCCCCTCATTTGATGGCCAGATGAGAAGGGTAGTCAAATTTATCCTAACTGGTCAACGTCCTTGTGTTTTGCTTTCCCACATGATGATATATTGAAAGAGTATGGATTTTCTTCAGTAGTTTTTTTTCTTTTTTAGCAATTGTAGAGTTAGCAAAAAAACAAAATATGTCTTGATTTTTTTTAAATTTTAAATTAAACCCACTCACCCATCCTTCTTCTTTCAATTTTCTCTAATTCTTTTTCTTGAATTTTCTCTAACTACAGAGGAGCCAATAACAAAGGATCCTAATGCTTATTTAAACTTGATTTGATTACGTGAGAGGAAAGATAATTCATTTTCATTCATTTTATATAATATTTATTATATTCTTATAATCATCAGTTAATGATATTTATATTTTCTATTTTATCCTTTTTTATTATGTGTACTAAACAAATCCTTAAAAATTCTACAAATATTAAAGTGCATAAATATACAAAACGATTGATGAGAACACGTAAAAAATAATCATCCAATAACTTGTAACTAATAGAATCTTATTTATTACCAGTTATAATATATATTAAATGTTTCAATAAATAAAATATCCACCTTCCACCCACACTTTGCTGGTGCAGGTGCAGCTCACACTGGCAGGGTTATTAAGTATGCCTGAATATCATATCCTGCATTGCCAGTGCTCTATTCCATCAATAGTAAACTAAGACGTTGGAGAGAAGAGAGATGGAAAGCATTGGTTCCGAGCAGATGATATTATCATCATAACGACTTCATTGTTCTCCTAATCTATGAACATAAACAACGCCACAGAAAATTTTGATATTAGCACAATATTACACACCAAATGGAAAAAGTGATCGGGATACAGAAAAATGTCAGTTGTACACAGACTCAACAAAAGAAAAGGACTTTTCTGATGAAATTTTAGTCCCAACGCCATTGTCCACAAAAACAATCCTTGAAAGTCAGCCTCCTTTGCTTTAAACAGCAATCCACAAAGTAATCACATGATAGTGCAGCGGCTCCTTTCTTCAGTTGGCTGTGAGTTTACTTGCTGCAATCTCTGTGACTCAGATGGGTTGTATGTAAATTCTGAAGTATCAAGTCCATACTGGATAGAGAAGGGTGGTGGTATCAGAGGTATTCACAACGCACATGACAAACAATGCTATCATCACTAAACAATATAATAATGTGTATTTATCCAGTCATTTCTAATGCAATCACCAGAGAGGTCCAGAACAGGAGGACTAAGCTGATAATGGATCAACAATTTACACAGTCGAAGGACACAGTTGAATAATTGAATGAAAAATGTATATGAAAAAAATGATATCCTGCCAACGTGGCATTGCAGAAACATTAGACATAACTCAGTTTAAGCCATTCATGAAGATATGAATTCAACATAATGTTTAAAAAAGTGATCTAGATTGCAATAATTCATCTCATCTAAAAATTTTACCTTACAGAAATAATGATATTACACGGATGCTATGTTTGGCAAATGCAAAAATCGCATTAATTAGAAAACTTTTCACAAATCACAATGCTGCACAAATTCATAATCCAAAAAAATCTACTCATAGAAAATGAATTTAATGGACAAGTAAAACAAAATTCAAACTTATTTTGCAAAGATCTTATCTTGACCCTCCTTAAATGACAATTCTATAAGAGCAACCATCGAGACAAGCAGATGTCAGAATCCCATAACAAAAATAGCATATAAAATGAACTGCAGAGAAAAAGACCGCACCTTCTCCCTCATCCGTGCACTCCATGCATCATTTCTGCTTGGACGCTGGTCAAGTGTACCTGCAACTGGTACACCTGTTGCTGGGCCTGGTGGCTTGTTGAGCAATGGCTGCCGGATTTGAGGCCTGGAAGCAATGAACTCATCATCACTGTCATACTCTGCCGGCCTATTTGCAGCCCTAACAATAAGAGCTAACAAGAAAAGAAGGGCCTGCAATTCCAAGCACATTCCTTAGACAAACATATAACAAGAGAGTTCCACCAGGCACCAACTAACAACTTTAAACAGATACAAAAATGCATAAATATTTGTTAGCACTGATGCACATTGGCATGCACATGAACACTTCTTTTCTGCAGCCCCTCTTCTCTCCTTCAGGTGGTAGGTAAGCAAGAGAGAAGGGGACCTCTTTAATGTGCGGCATGCACATGAACACTTATTTTCTGCAGCCCCTCTTCTCTCCTTCAGGTGGTAGGTAAGCAAGAGAGAAGGGGACCTCTTTAATGTGCAGCATTAGACCAACATATACAATAAGGCATCTCACAGGAATTTACAAAATCTAAAAAATATTGGATTTTCATAGTTGACTGATACTGAATCAGAGAAATTTGCCTATTTTGTCTATGTGACTGTTCTCTATTCTATCTCCCCTCTTCTCTTTCTGATTTGTCTTTCTTCCCTAAAATAAATTTGTATTAAATCAAATCAGCATTTTCTTGGTAAGAATGTTGAGTACCTAATGACCTAAATCTTAGAAAAACTTGGCTGCCAGTCCAGAGCCTACAGCTTAGGCTTAAATCCCTGAAAAACCAATATTCCCTCGTTGCCGATAAATGATTAGTAGGTATTTATAGGGAGGACGATGGTAAGTATCAATTCATTTTCCTTGTCTTCCTATCCATCAAGCACAATCAAGAGCAGTGCATTTTCCTGATCAGAAGTTCAAACATTTTCACTCTGATCGACCCAATCCTAAAAGTGAAGATGATACTTCATAACATCCTACATAAAATTAATTATTTGGTTTCATAGTAAATCTGCTTGCATGTATGAGTGGGATTAAGCACAAGGAGACATGCTTGTCTGCATAAAAATAGTATTGCTTTTTCCTAGACGACAATTGTACCATTTCTTGCTTACCTCCAAGATGACAATTCCAAGTGCAACCCATTTTGCAACATTCCAGTTCTCTTTCAGGAATTCATATATCATATCAAAATCTCCAGTTTTGTCCGTAGGAATTTCCTGAAAGTTTGTAGCTGTAAGATAACAAATATACCATCTTGAATTTCAGATCATAAATCACCATAGACAACTTACTTCTTTCCAGCTTTTGTCAAAGAATATAAAGGCCGCACATCCCAGCTCAGCCAAGATCAGCAATACCACCAAAGCTGAATACTTTGTTGGCTTAAGGAAACTTAGAGCTACTGTGGGATTAATATACTCATGCTCCCAGAACACACACACACACACACACACACAGAGGGAAGGGAAACAAAAGAGAAGCAGAGGTTTTCAACTCATTCTTTGAATATTAGAGGAAAATTGTAAGAACCTAGCAAATATTTTTGGCTATAACATAAGACATTCTATAGGGATACACAGCTCAGGCAGCAGCCATTCCGTGTCACAGCTCCAATACAACCAAAACAAGAAATGACCAAGAGAATTACTCCAATACCAATGAACAAGTAAATAAACCTGCCAAACATGAAATATGCAATCAGTGTCAGACAGGACAAAGACAACATCGGCTGAGCTTAGTCAACTTCATTTTACAATGTAATCAGAATTTGTAAAGTAATAGACATGAATCATGATTATGCTATGTAACAAGATTTTGACCAGGTGAGAGGAAGGCAATGAAGAGTTGCAGACAGAAATTATGAGGAAAAAATGATACTTTATGACATAAAAGGCAAAGATCATTCATGAACTAAAAATAAAGCCGGGCCCATGCATCTCCATCAAATTGCTCTAATAAAAGATATGGGCAAAATACTATGTGGTCTTTTATTGATAATTTTTTTGTCTCTTGCACTAATAGGTACTAATAGGTTTAGTACCTAAAACTAATACATGAGGGGGAAAAAATGGTTAAATCAAATTTACATCATGTCTAACATACTAGAAAGTGTACGTGGCAAATTTAAAATTTGCCTTTCTATGCATAAGATATGGCAAGAGATACCTAATGTATAAGCCATGCCCCATAATCAAATTAGATAGGTTTATTCCTAATATATAAGCCATGCCCCATAAGCAAATTAGAGAGGTTTATTCCTATGATAATCTAGGTTGCATTTTACAAGAAATTCTTCTAAAGCAAGTCGGGATCAGTTTCTATATTGTAACCATAATTTATTCCCAAAAGAAAAAAAAAGAAAATACTGAGTATTAAATGGTTACGACTCATTTCAAAGAAAATTGTACCACCTAGATATCACATAGCAAACCAAAGCAGTAAAGTAGGACCAAAAGGAAAGAGTAGTCATTTTCCCTATAATTTACAAGAAATCAAATTATTCATTACTCGTTGTTTCAGGGACGGAAAAGAGCAGCATACATACCAAGCCTTGGGCAACTTATCAAAAATACTGTTCGATAAAGACACAGACATTATCATGGGTCGGCCAAGTTGAATCAGAGCACGATGGTCACTGACAGGAGCAACAGTCAGAGTTTTATCCGAAGCTCTTTCATATCCAACCAGCAGATAGATCCCATAGCCCAACATTGCCAGACCAACAAGGGTCATTAAGAAGTTCAGAAGTTTCAAAAGGCACTCCCAGCACCCCCTACATGCCATCCTTTACCTCAAATTGTACTTTAATCCCTCGATCAGAAGTCAAACGTGTGGCCACTGTTGGATAGTTTATCAATACTTTCTGTAGAAACCCACATTTCCATTATGTATAAGCAATAAATGGAAATCATCATTGAAACGATAAAACCCACAATTCAAGCTGAAATATAAGAGAAATGCCAAACTTATGCCCCTTTTACTTTCTCAGATGGACAAAAAACAATAACAACTCCATCGTTTGTCTTACATATTAATTCAACCTCATGGATTCCGAAGAAAAACAATTCGAACTTTCCTAAAACCAAGAAAGGAAAGTTCTCTCCACTCTTTGAGACCCTGTCAGGTCAATTTGCCTTAGCATGTCGCAGTCCCTTGTCGTATTTTGCCCTCAATCTTTTTGTAAGAGACCAAACAAACAGTTTAATAAAGATGTTAATTACTATAAGTTATAATTCAGTGAAACACACATTCTATGCCGACCTTCCATAAATAAAAAATATATATTGTTGCTCGCAATGGAATTGCCCCGAATTCCCAACAAACTCTAGCTCAGTAAATCGTCAAAGAAGTTTCGTCGATTCATTCGACGGAGAAAAGAAAAATTAGATACTTTTAAAGGGAATTCAAGATGATAACACACCCAACAATCCCAGACAGAAAACACGTAGAAAGAAAATGTGAACAAACTTGAAAATAGATACAAAGCAAAAAGAACTTACAGATAGAATCGAGGATTTCTACAGATACGGATTTGCAAGCCCTTTCCCTAGTCTGTTGCAATGGAATCGCAGAGAGAAAGAGAAACGGTGAGTGGAAAAACAAAGTGGGGAAAAAGAAAAAACTAAAAAGGGAAAATACGAGGCCCACCACTGTACTGTGCTCAGGCTGGTATTAACATTGTAATGTGCAAACCGAAAATTGCTGGGTCCGTTGTCGTTGCCGCCAAGAGAATGACATCAATGCCCTCGCCTCTCCCAAGGTTCATATTCCATTGCTCCTTAGTCCCTCGCAACATTGCAGCAACGTGAAGGGGTAAATTGTGTAAAATCCAGAGCCTATGTTCGAGAAGGCGTTGCTCCAACGCATTCCGTTGAGGAAAATGTTTTATTTTTATGTTTATGTTGCATTAAACGACAACATATTCCAGCTGTCGCTTATCCTATTTATTTGAATTCTTTCATAATTTCCCCACAAAATCAAACCTAAATGACCAATTCTTTATGTTTATTTTTATTATTAATTAATTATAATAAACTGCTATATATAAGAATACATAAAAAAATAACACAGTTCTAAAGCTTTTAAATACCTGTAATATGTGTGTATGAATACGATCAGTGTAAAGTTTAGGACTTTTCCTTCTTCTTACTCTCTATTAAAAAGGAGAATATTTAACCAAAAAAAAAAAAAGGAGAATAAAATCCCTTTGAGGTGCACGTAATAGAGGAATGTTAGGACTTAACTAAAATAAAATCCCCACGGGCGGTGGGATTTGGTGTTTTCCCTGTAAAGGATTTGATTATGATATGTTTGTGATAATATCCCCTACTTGGTCCATATATATATATATTTGAATCATAATGTTTGTTTGTTTTTTTTTTGGCCATTTATATTTGATTGATAAAGTTAATAATCTAATGCATTTATGCATTTTGCAAAACTTATATGATTGTTAATTCACAATTGTGAACTATGCCTCTATTTTTTTTTTTTTCAAATAATAGGAGTAGAGATTGAGTTCTTTATATAAAACATGCATTATTAATTAAATATGAATTACTAATTCATTTGACAATTGTCGCCTATAGTCGCTGTGCTAAATGATTATTCTTGCATGCATATCATGGATTATGCCAGGCCAGTTTAAGTATTCATAATAGAATTATACATAATTCGTTGGTTATGAAAGGATTGTTCAATTATGCAACCACAATCATCGTATACTTAGTTTGAATAAAGTTATGTAAATCACTTGTGTGCAACTATCAAATAATATTGTTCCAAAATAAAAATTTTGAGAAGCGTTTTCAAAACAATAAAAATAAATCAAATGATGAATGTACTTGCTAAAAGAAAACTATCATTTGTTATTATTATTATTATTGACTAAAATTTTATTTTGATTCCTAAAATATTTTCTAATTTAATCTCTTACAAAATTGTCATCGCAATTTGATCGACACTAATTCTAAAACAACTAACCATTGGAAATTAAACGACGGAGGGGGAATGGAGAAGCTGCAAGTAAGAGGCAAGATAAGAGGTGGGTCACTAATAATTAATAGGTCCCACTCCAGGATATTGGACGACGGAATCTACCGCGTTTCGATGTTTGTGCAAGCAAGCATCATTCAAATATACAACTACTGCTTAGTGTCGCACATTAGAAATTCTCGTCAACGTTACATTACATCAACGTGTGCATATATGTAATGGTCTTTTCTTGCCATACATACATATATATATATATATATATATATATATATATATATATAATATACAAATTTTAATATATACAGATTAAATTTCAACTATCACATGTTCTAAATGTGTTATAAAAAATGTAAATAATTTTAGTCATTTTTAGTTTTTTATTTTAAAATTTCAAAAATAACCTTTCAATTATTAACTTATAAGTATAATTAACAAAATTAGATTAGACTAATTACTTTGAGTAAAAAGTCGATAAACCTATCTTTAATCTAATTCACTTGGCTTATAAAACTAATTAACCAAAAAAACTAGCAATTGAACTGGTCTTTTTTTTTAAATAGAATTTTTTTTATATAAAATAACACAATTTATCTTAAGTAGATATCTCAAAAATTGAAAATATAAAATAATAGAAAAAAGAAGGGTTGAAACTAAGAAAAATCTAAAAATAATATACATAAGAAAAATAAAAAGGCATATATTTAGTTATTTTTGATACTATCTATTTATCATATTTCATATTTTAATAACATCTTTTTTAAATATCAAGATAATTAATTAAAATTACTCCTTTATCTTCATTTGCTTTTTTTTAATGATAAATGAAATTTTAATATAATTTAAAAATTATAAAAAATTAATTTTAAATACTCTTAAATTTTAATTATGGGTAGTTTTTATTTTTAATTAAAAACTAAAATTTTCAAAGATTATTAAAATTTAAAATTTAGTACTATTTATTTGTTATGATAAATTGTACTATATAAAATCTTAAATATATGTATATATATATAATTATTATTGATTTAATTATAAATCATTTATAATTAGATCATTGAATGATAAACTAATAATTCTATTAGTCCAATTTTAAAAACATTATTATTAGGATATAAACTATCATGTTCACTTTGTTAACGAAAATGTTACATTAACTTTTATCATTTGTATTTTTCTTTATACGAATGAAAATATATCTTATGACAAATAATAAAATTTGAGATGATATTTTTATTATTAGGTTTATGAAAAAAATAGATAAAATAATTTAAATAAAAAAAAGCCATTGCGAGGGAAGTTTTTCTTTTTAATTTTTAAGTTGAAAGAAATATTTGTAAATGGTTTACAATTATGTCAGAATATTTACAGTCAAAAAAAAAAAAAAATCAAAAGACAGCCGCTGAAAGACACAGTGGGATTTAGATTTAATAACGTAACTGAACTTTATGTATTAAATCTCATAAATTATGTCTATCTTTTCACGTGGAGATGTATTTATATAATTTGGATTATTTTCCTTCCTTTTTGAAAGATATTTAAATTATATACTTCCGAATATTAAGAGAGAATAGAATACAGCACGTATTCGCAAAATTGGTCCATAACCAATCACTCGAGTCTCGACTATCAAAACCACATCAGGATCTACCACGTGATAATATGGATATTGATTGAGTTGTTATATTAAATATTCACCAGTTGCATTATACGCAATTTTTTCCTTCTCTTTTTTTTTTTTCCTATCAACATGTGATTCAAATGTTGAAATCAACATGCAAAAGTTGTTGCAATAATTTTCCTATAATTTATATTATTGATTGTACAACTTTTTGTCCTAAATTCTGAGTATAGAACCTTTATTATGTAAATCTTATATTATCTTCTAAATGCTGTGTAGTGTATTCTCATCTAATGTTTTTAAAATTAGATCGATAATTAAACTAATCAAAATATTAATTCAAAATTCTTTAATTTAATTATAATTAAATATATATATTAAACATTTTATATATTAAAAATTCTAATATAAAAAATAAATTTTAAATATTACTCATTATTAATATTAAATATTGATAAAAAAAAATTTTAGTCAAATGCCTTAATATTTAAAAGAAATACTTTTAAGAAATGGAATATGATGGGAAATAAACCTTGATAATGACTAAGTGCATGTTTTCTATTTTTTATTTTTTTTAAATTTCTCTCTGTTTCAACTTTTTATGCTCTTATATTTTTTTATTTTTAAATTTTTAAATTTTTAAATCTATATAAAATAAAATAAGAGATAATTTTAAAAAAGATATTCAAAATTGATTGAACCTTAAACTATTCCATTTTGATCATTTTAACTTATTATTAGTAGGTTTGTTTGACAAACTGTTTTTTTGAGTCAACTAAATCAATTCAATAACCAATCCACTAATTTTTTTATTAGTTTAGCCAACTTGGTTCTTGTTTTGACATAAGTGCCCTTATCTTCAAACATGGATTAGGATACAGTAGATGTTTGTTGGGCTCCTTGTGTTGGTCTCGCAATTAACACAACTTCTGGGCCAAATAAAATTGTATCCGTGTTATTTAGCTTTCTGTTTATCTTCTAAAATAAATTATTATGTAAAAGAACTTTTAATATGTGACAGGCAGTCTCTTTCATTAGGGAATACTGTAATTTTAAAATTCCTTAGAGAAGAGAATTAACTTAAAACCAAAAATCTTAAGTCATTGTAATTATAAAAGAAAGAAGAGAATTACTTTATTTGAATTTAGTTTGTCTTCACCTTGAGTTTATTGCTTGAAACTAGAAATTCAGCTCCTACTTCTTTCCGTTCCATTGTCAAACAAAATAAGGATTTTTTTTCTTTTGAAATCCATTTAAATTTTCAATGATAAACTATAATTATTACAATTTAAACAAGTTGATCCACATTAAAAAGTTATCACTTATTAGGCACAAGCTTTCTAAACAGCGTCATGTAAAATGAAGGTAGTTTTCTGCTGCGCATAAGAAGAACCACAAGAATTAGAAAAAGGAAAAAAAAGACTAACTAAAAAAGGAGAGCCTCACCGTTTGGGGGATGGGGCTTATCTTTGAAAATATATATACTATTATTCGAATATAATGATATTTTGAACATTGATAAAACCTTCGAAGAAATTACCCAAATTTAAAATATAACAGATACAATATAGGTACGTTTTTTTGTTTGGTTTACTTTCACGTGCAAAGGAGAATTGAAGAAAGCAACAGGCAAACCTAAAATGGCAAATGAAAGCTTTTACCTCAATTCTGTTTTTAAGCGAACAAACGAACATCAAATAGGAGAAGAAATTTGTCAGCTTCCATAAGGATGGAACTCCTTTTTATTCACAAAGACAACCGCAGCAAATAACAACGTTACCCTTTCCATACCATACCCCCCAAAAATGAAAGAAAAAAACAAAAACGTCACCGTTTCCATTATTAGATACCTCCTCCACTACCACCACTAGGCCCCCACCCAACAATACCAACAGAGACCATCCCTATCCATGTCATACATACACCTTTAACACTGGGATTTGCAGTGAGGTACACTTTATGCCCCAAAAGTTGCACATTCACAACCCAGAAACCAAACCGTCCCCATCAAAACTTTGTGTTTATTTACAACCACAAACTTGGTGGAAGTATCAGCAAATACGTGGCCAGTTCTGGGACGCCCATGTTGCCTAACGGGTGTCTCCCACTGCAATAAACACCCCTAAAGTTTTTTGTTCTGCCAAAAAGCAATTGATAGGATAGGATCAATGTCCATTCCTGTTGTTGAAGTGTGGCTTCACATCATCAGCTTGGTGGAAACCTCGAGTGGGCGGTGGTTTGCGAGGGACCATACAAGGCATATTGGTCCCAACTTCCAACTCCTAACCAGTTCAGTAATTGGTATCTCAAAAATTTGAGAAAGAAGAAAATTACACTAAGGGGTGGCACGAACTGATTGCCTATTGGGTAAATAGCAATTCTCGTACCAGCCAACCATCTAGTTTTGTCACCATCTGAGCCACTCTAGGTGGGACTCAGTGGCCATTCATATGTGATGCTACATCAGCTGGCTTTAGATTTAGAACCCTTGGTTCCATGAGGGATGGTGGATATGCCTTGCCTAGAGAGCTCAGCCAATACACTATCTGTGGAAGGAGGTTTGAGGCCTAAGGGCAAGGGTAGCCATGGTTTGCTTATTGCCTCCTTCACAACCTTGTCAACAACTTCATCTGCCTGCATGCACCCAACACATGCAAACTATAAGGAAATTTTCATTCCCATTTAGAACCTTCAAGGTTCAAGCATAGTGAAAGTTACTAAGGATTTGAAAGTGCAGGCCCATCCTGCGTAAACTTCAATTGGGACACCGTGTGATATCATACAACACTCTCATAAAGCCGCAATCTAGTAGTAAAAAATGGTGACATGGCACTATTTCTAAGATCAACTAGGAGAAGAATGAAAGGACAGTATGGCATTACCGGATGATGCTCGAACGAAGTTGGCAGCATGCTAGACTTATGTTCAACTTTATTAGCATAGTGCAATCCAGGCATATGCTGCAGTTTGACAAAAAAGTCTAATTAGCACTAGTTATGGTTAGATTAATTTTTGACACTCAGAATAACAGAGAAAGTCAAGATCCTCAATAGACAATGCTCACTTGAGTGTGGGAAAAACAAGGACTTTGAGAAGGTGGCAACACTGGGCAACCCCATGCTTCTGCATGCATCTGAAACATCAAGTTACCACATACCAAATCATCACAAGGCCACGCAAGAAGGTTGTTAAAACAAAGGAAAAATATATATCCTGCTTTAGTTCTGATGACAAAGAGTACCCCGGGAAAAGGCTGCCATAGGTGATAGTTAGGCGGGCCCCACATCTGTACACCAACCGGTTGACTGCCAGGTTGTCCCCACATAGGATACATAGGAGCTGCAGATAAGGTGTGATTAGAATAATATGGAGGAATGGCCATAATTGGTCGTGGTACATAATAGCTCCTTTGCATTATATCTCTTTGATGCGGCCATCTTCGATCTTCTTCCTTGGGCAAGATATGTCTCTTATGCATCCTGTATTTCTGTTTGACAAGCAACGGTTACTGAGTAAACCTAAGAGGATGTATGGATATATCCTTTTATAACTAGAATCAGAAAAGGTGTTGAAATAGTCATCCATTGCCACTGTCAGTATTGGAAAAGAAACTTGAGGCTATAACCAGCAAGCTAATTAACAATAACCTGAAGATGGCTAGCCACATTATGCCTTGTCAGCCCCTCCACTTTCATTAGCTCCAGTATTCGAGAAGGTATGGCTTGATCAACACCTAGTTGTTCCACTGCCTGAACAAATTTGTTGTGCAGCTCATGTGTCCAGTCTATCTGAAACCAAAATCAAAGCGCCAAAAGTATACTCAGATTATCAGAACCAGCAAATCATTTGTTTACTTAAAAAATTCCAATATAGCAAAAAAAGAGTGAAAAAGGATAAGAAACAAAAAGACAAGGATATATGCTTTTACAGAAAAATTTATTGAATCTAAAATGGATGAAAGTCACATAGGCTGTTGGTAAAGCAAGAGTTCGTGTTAGCCAGGTGCTTGAACAGTTTTAAGAATTATGCCACGTTGTTCAACTGTAAATTATGGATATGTAGATCATGGAAAACTGCTTTGAGCTCAAGAGTTTTCCAAGAAGATTTTCCTTAACCAGAAAACACATTCTGAAAAAGCTAAATACAAGGAAGGAGGCAAGGATTGGAGCAATGCTCTTTCATTAAGTAATTTTAGTCGGAAGCTCCTTCAAAAGAATTCTTGCTAAGGTTTTCAATAAAAAAGTAGTATAAGACTTGATAATTCCACAATAGGATTTCCTCCAATCACATCATCAAGACATCAACGTAGAATGATGTCTATCCATATCCTGTTTTGAATTACTCCAAGCATGCAGGTTAGACACATTAGAAAAATTAACAGATTAAAAAATGCAGTCATCTGGTTATGTGTGGCATACTGCCATAGATATTGAGTTAATAAGCATGCCTGAGCAAATTTTTACTGGGAAGGAGAAGGAAAAGAGGGGGGGGGGGGGGAGGGATCTCTGCATGGTTATCTATAAGTACTGATATATAGGTATTAATGCCTGTTTTGCAACCGGAGGACAGAGGGCCATTCACAAACATGACAAGAACTAGTAGTCACAAAACAGCATACCTTCATCTTCTTTGATTTCTTCCTATTATCTTTGACCTCACATGTATCACTGAGAACACCTACTTTGTTTGGAGATGCAGTACTATCATCAATGCTGCTGACAAAATTTCCATCATGAAGATGTGGAGAAAGATCACTCTCACTGTTAGAACCATTGGCAAAGTCCTCTTCCTTCTTGAGCAGAGTCATTTCAGGTTTCCTTGGTTGTGCTGTAGTACCTTCAGAATTCAAATTCCCACATGTAGTTTCGACAGATTTAGATTCCCCATCAAGTTCTCCACTTTCTTTTTCAGTCAAGCAATGAATCTGTTCATGGCAATCTCCATCATCCAGTAATCTAGCCCCCTGCTTCAATTGTGGAGTTGAAGGAGCTGGGTATTTATTATCACTTCCAGGTGACAGCTCATGGTCATTATCACTAAACCTTGATACCTTCTCTAAATCTATTGAGATTTTGCTATCATGTTCCTTATTGTCTGTTTGGAGCTGCAACATTGATACTACAGATTCTTTGATGGGTTTTAGTGATTCAGACAGGACACTTGCCCCAGCATTAAATGCCTGCTCAATTTTAACTACATCAGAAATTATTTTGCTCACATTATGTTAATAGTAAATGCCATAACTATTATCAGACCTTGTGAACCACATGCTGCCAGATATTCCTGAGCTTGTCCTCAGAGAGGGGTTTGCTTAGGAACTCAACTGCACCAAGCTTAAGAAAGAAAACAGATAGATTCAAAAGGCATGCATCAACAATTAGCATGCAATGAAAAAATATGTTGTAAGTTCTAGAATTTAATACCAGTAGAATTTGAACTTAAACTACCAGATAGTCACTACTTCTATTAGAGGGCTGATTTAAAAGGAGAAGTTCAAATTTTGGTCTACAATTTGGAAGTACTAAAAATATGAATTGATTAAAAAAGTGCAAAAACATCAAATAGAAGATTGAAGTAAAGCTTGAATGATATTAAGATAATAACCCAATAAGATTGAGGTATCTAAGTCGAAATCTTACTGCTATGCACTTCATCATGGTGCTGAGGCAATGATTGTTTGAAGTCACTGCATCAGATTATAAGTATCACTTGTCAGAAAAATTATATCAAGAAGAATGTCCCTAGAGTAAACCTCTTACTCATTTTTCCCATGCCATGTTCCCTTACAGACCATGCATGCATTTAGAAGGTTAAAAGATTCTCGAGGAGAAAAGAAGTTTCCACATGATGTAAAAAACAACAGCGACAATCATGAAACAAGTAAAAGAAGGTGGAAAAATTCTAAGAACTTACTGTTATTACAAAAAAGTAGTAAGAGACAGAGATCCAGACAAAGGTGATACTTAAAGTTGGACTTGAGAGGTACAATGTGTTGGCTTCTCTTTATTAAAAACTGGTTTTGGTTGTAATGCATTTAGACTGAATATTTAAGTTCCATCTAGAATGGAGTGCACCTTGGGTGTAGAAGAGAAATACAAATTAAAAACTTGCATAGGTAGGTTTGGTTTCTGAACTCACTGATGGTTGGCAAGTCCTTGGCATTCTCAAGAAATTTGAAACATCCCTGGCTATCGCTTGTATTAACCTGCAATTATAGATGCAATTAGGATCGATGCATGTGGGGATTAATCACATTATCAATGCTGTCTTACATCAATAATCTAAAAGATATCAAGATTAAGACATAAAAAATGGACAAAGTGCAGACGATAAAAGTCATGACTAGCATTTCACAAATTCCAAAGTGCATTACCTCCACTATGGCAACATGAAAGCCTTCAGGTTTGCTTGAGATTGCTGACAAGGCTTCATTCTCATTGCAGAATATAGAAACTGTATAATCACACAAAGGTTTACTAAGCAGAATAACAGAATGGACAGGCATAGAAAGAAAACGAGGATTAAGGGACTGTGGGAATAGAGGGATACAAAATGAAATTTCAATAGCATTCAAAACTATACTTATGTTGGTTCTTAAAATATATTCTAATTGAACTTACCTTCTTGAAATAGTTTTGTTTATCCTGATACATGTTTGTGTTTTACATCCAAGGAATCTATGTTGACTAAGCATTTCGAATGTACCAAAATTGGGTAGACTTCATAGTTCAAAGTGAGTTATCAATTCATCTATCCTCAATATTCTCATAATCTGGATCACATTCAGTTATTGAAACGCTTAAAGCTCATGGTTTAAGAGCAAATCAAAATTTTAGCAGCTTTATAAGCCATTTGAAAGAATAACAACGATAGTAACAATAAGCATCGCAAAAGGATAAAAAGAAAAAAAAAAGGTGTACTTTTGGATTTACTTACCTTCAATTCTATTAAATCCCATACCACAAAATTTCCAAGAACTATATCCAGAGCATCTAAAGCAACGAAACTTTACAAGATGCCATTCAAGAAAAAAAAAATATGGGGACCAATTCTATTCACTAATAAAGGCAAGTGGGAAATTGCTAGGCCGAAATTTCAAGTGGTGAAAAAGTGAGGGATGCCAACAAAAAATTATTACCAATATAGTCCATGGCCTCAAGCTTTGCTCTTATATCGGCAGCAGAATTGGTGTCCCCATCAAGGAGAAGAACCCTGAGTCCCTTGGGAAAATCTTTCCATCCTTGTAAATCATTGGCAGTGCAAACCATAGCTGGTTTGGCATCGTTCTCAGCCCCTACCCAAGTCGTAACATCATTAACTGCGTATCAATATTTAATCAATCCAGCGAGACCCACAAGATCACAAGCTTGATCTAGTAAGCTAAACTAGACTACAATCCAATTTGCTTAACTTCGAAGCTAGCAAACAAGAGAAAATAAGATAAGTAATTAAGCATTGTACTGTTTTCAAACCAGAGTTACAAGGAAACCAAACAAGCAAACATTGCCTTGCATATTACTTAATTTGCTTATATGGTAAAAAAAAAATTTCAGAGAGCATATAATGCAGCATACTGGCAACCCTTTATAGATCAACCAAATTAAGTTTTAGTTTGAGAAGAAAGTGAAAATGCAAATACTGATCATACATGATGCAGCTGGTAAATCATGACACAGATTCCTACAAATTTTGCCTGTTTTTGAAGTGGCACTTTCACAGAACAACAAACCGACAAAGGCCCGGGTAAGATCTCCCGAAGAGGAAAGGGGGAATTTTGATTATGAATCGGGACAACGAAAAAAAAATGGTAGGAAACCAGCAATTCATAATCATAAACCCAGAGAAGAAAGAAAGGGAAAAAAAGAAAAAAGCAGCTTAAAGTGAGACACGTGCATGCAAATAATCGTTTTCATAAATACAAAAGAAAAACAAAATCAGCGAAATTCACCAAAAATGAAGACATGAACCGAGATAGAATCAGCATGCAGATGACAAAGTTAAACTAGAAAATTTGATCCTCTTGAAAGCATTATTACCACCTTCGGTGTAAAGAAAATGCCTTTTCGTCCCTCAGGTGTAGTTGTTTAATTTTTTCTCCTCTCGTTTCGTTGGTAGTAACAGAGCAGGGAGAGAGAGAAGATAGAGGGAGAAGGGAAGAAGAAGGGCAGAAGAGGTTTAAGTGATGTGTTTGAAGCGCGTCTCTGACTATTGAACAGTTGCTATCAGCTGTTACGGACCACAGAATACGCAGAAAGCCTCTGTAATGTTAATCAACCATTCTGCTACTTCTCCAAGGTTATTATTCCAAAACTACCCTGATTAACTTCAACTTCATTTTTAGACAATTAAAATTGAAGGCATGCAAATGCAAACTTGTTTTAAAGTGCGTCGAGTAATGGATTTCATGTGAGTGTGGAGTAAAAAAATTCTCGTTCATGGTATCTTGACCATGGATCGGTACATTAAAGGTCGGTTAGGATTTTTTTTGCTAATAATATTTATTGTACAATATTAAATACGATCTTATTTTTAATTTTAAAGTCTAAATTATGTTAGCTTTATTCATAAAATTTATAACAAAATTTAAATAATTTAATAATGAAATAGTCAATAATTTATAGACAAGTCAAATTTAATCTTTTTTTACAATATAAACTAAACTCTACAAAAATAATTACAACGATTAGATAACGTTCATGTCCTTAGCATGGCTTTAATTCGTGTTTAATCGTCTCTAATCACATCTATAGACAACAATAATCAATTTCATTTCAAGTCAACGTCAAAATAATTGCAAAAGGAAAATAATCTGACATGACACTTGATGGGGTTTCGCAGTTTTTGTTTCGTTTTCCATTTTGGTACCTTCCCACAACGTTAATACAAAAAATGCGGGAGAGAGGCATTGCAAATGCCATTGGAGTTTCCCTTCTACGAAATTCCGCATGACTTTTCTTCAAGTCTAATAAGTAATAATAGACCTTCTCATAGACAATACCCCCAGCCTATCTAAGTTCTGTCCCTCGGCACACATTTTTCACTTCGTGTATTAAAATCTCGATGTTGATGGATGCTTAGATAAATATGCCACCGGAAAATTTTCATATATATATATATATATATATAGCATATGCAAACTTAATTTACACGAAAATAATGACTTTTTTTAATGGTTTAGCTTTTTAGCAGGTATATTAAATTAGACTTACATATAATTTATTAAATTTTTATTAAATTATTTCATGAAAATATAAATAAATACATATTTTTTTAATTAAAACATGATATGTGTATAATTTAATTAAAAACATATATATTTATTTATAAAAATTATACTCTTATTATGTTGTTATCAAAAAATTAGATAATTATTATATTTTAATTAAAAATTTTAATAACAAAAAATAAAGAATTATATATAAATTTGTCTTACTTTTTTACCATCTATTATTCTGAGATTTGTATGGTGGTTTTGAAATTTATAATAAATAATTTTTGTATAATTCTATTTGTATCTTAAAACATAATCATACAATAAAAAAAAATGGACTTATTATAATTCTAACAAAAAGATTAAAAAAAATCCTACCCAGCTTAATCTTTTTATTTGTTTTTTATAAAGAATATAACTTTAAATATATGTTCGTTTTATATTAAAAAAATTGCATAAATTAATCAAATAAATTCTTAATCAATAGGAAGTCGTAAATTTTCTACAACGAATGAAATTTTAAAAATTGGTATAAAGAATTATCATTCTTGAATGACAAATGTTATTTTGCACATCAATTTTACAGATTGGAAGCTTCTTTTTTCTCCGTGTTTAATGGATACTCGGTAACGTATTTGAAAGTCACAGGTACCTTGTGGGGAAGGACATTTTCGTAATTATGATGGTCTCGCACCATGCTTAAAGAGTTGCTTAAGCATGTCTTGGTAGTTAGTTCGTTAATTACAATGTAAGTTAGTTGTAGTGATCAGATGCACTCGGTTCCACCTCGCTAGAAAGTACCCGTAAGAAGCAGCGAAAAAGCATAGGGTTGTAGCTATCTGCGAATAAACATGTAAGGAGCCTACAATTTTACAGCGGAACTGTCATGCTTGGCACGGTAAAGAAAACAAAATAGAATAGAATAAAAATAATAATAAGTGAGATAAAAAATAATTATTATATTTTTATTTTAAAAAAATAAATATTATTAACTAATGATAACAAAAATATAACGAATATTTTCTAATTTTTTTAAAAGACTTCCATCCTTCTAATATCATACAAGAGATTTGAGTGGCAAGTTAAAAACTTATCTCTAAAGTTAATTTATTATTTATCGAAATCGAATATTGTATGGATAATAATGTCACGTCTAAAGTTGATAAGAAGTTCGAGTCACGTGGCGCTCGTGACCTCTCGCTCCGTGGTCACGGGTACGGCATTACGGGAAACGAAGCTCGTGGCATTGTAACTGTTTTGAGTTAATCACGCCCTCACAGCACGTAAAAGAAAGTACAATTTTTCTTATTTCAAAATCCACCGAATTTAAGTTTTATGGAAATAAATTATTTTAATTTTTAAAATTTGATAATAAATTCGCTCAAATTTAAGCTGATATATGAATGATTTGTTATATTACATCATTTTATTAATAAAAGTTTAACACATGAAGAAACTCATTTATATATAATTTAAGGTTTTAGAGAATTATTTATATAAAAATTTAATAAATATATCACTATTCTATTAGTCAATTAATCAATTTACTAACAAATAATGTTATTTACACAAAATTAAAAGTTTACGAGGTTGATGATTAAATTTTAAAAATCAATAGTTACATGTAATATAAAATTCAAAGAATTTTATACATGTTAGCTTTTTTTAGATATGATTTATTATATTTTTTAATTAAAATATGATAAATATATCATTTTTCAATAATAATATAGCAAGTATATAATTTAATTAAAAAATTGTACCCTTATTTGCAAAAATTATATATTTGTCATATTATTATTAAAAAATATATATAATTTGTTATATTTTAATTTAAAAATATAGTAACAAAAAACATGCAAACAATATACACACATGCATATATATACACACACATGATTGGATATAAGTTTTGTTTTTGCTTTTCTTAATTTTTAATTAAACAAATTCAATACCTTCTTAATTTTCATCAAATTTATTTTCAAAACTAACAAATTACTTTCTCCTATTTTAGAAATGTGTAAATTATACAATTTTCATCAAAATATACACAAACTCTTTAAAATTAAAATATGATTAAAATATCATAAAAATAATTTTATTTATTTATTTTAATATTATTTATTTTTTATTGAAAACTAAAAATTAATTTATTATAAATTTAAATTTTGATTTTTTTATATTCATTAAATATATATTTAATACTTATTATATTATATAAATAATATATAAAGATATTTTGGTCAAAATATGTTTAATTTTATTTTAATTTTACTACTTGAATTATGAGTGTAGCGTATTTTTAAATTCCAAAAATGAAGGAAGTGAAATGTTTTAAAATTAAAAGAAATGTTGTGTAATTTGAATACCTCTCAAAGAAAGAAAATATAATTTTCTCAAACTTATTTATATTATAAGCATTAATATTTTTATTTTCTAAAAAATTGCAGAGTTCGGATTTATAATCCAGAACTTTATAAACAAGACAATTAAGTTTTGCACTTTGAGGCCGTAAAAAATTAATATACAGATTGTCTATAGCGAAGAAAGAAACAAGAAGGTCAAAGTTTCATTATAATAATAAGGAAAAATTAATGACGACTTTTAAATCGTTAATACTAAATTCAATGTTGCATTGAAGGATTATGGACCACAAACTCATTGCATGTAGGATCTAAGATATTGGTCCTTTTGTTTGACCCCTTTTTTTTTTCCCTAACAAAAATGTAAAATTATTTTTAGTAGAATATTACAAAATCTCTAGAGGCTTGATATACACAGAAAAAGCAATTAAACGCGCTTTTTCTTGGGAATAATGAATGCAATTGGAGATTATTAATAAAATTTTTATTTTCTAAATAATTGCAAATTTTGAATTTATAATCCAGAACTTCATAAACACGACAATTAAGTTTTGCACTTTGAGGCCGTAAAAAATTAATGCATAAAATGTCTATGACGAGAAAGAAATAAAAAGGTAAAATTTTTCATTATAAGAAATTAATGACGAATTTTAAATCGTTAATTCTAAATTTAATGTTGCATTGAAGGAGTTAAGGGACCGGACCACAAACTCATTGCATGCAAGATTTAAAAGAGATAGGTCCTTTTGTTTGACTTTTTTTCCCCTAACAGAAACGCAAAATTATTTTGAGTAAAAGGTTACAAAATCTCCGAAAGGCTATACACAACAAAAGCAATTAAATGCGCATTTTGTTTCTGGTATAATAAATGCAACATATATAAAATTATTCCCACGACTTATGCGTATCCACATGGTTATTCGTCATCACTCATCACTGTAAGAATTCACCTCTGTACATTATCAGTACACTCGGTGGGGGAAAACAATCTCTCTCTCCCATCTTCCTCTCTCTCTCTCTCTTTAATAATGGTGGTCCTAAAAAGTTTCATGAGACCTTTGTAAGATTTTTTTTTTTTTTTTTGTTTTTTGGGCCAACGACCTTTAGTAGTTATAAACTAATTATAGAAGACAAGTTAGTTTGTGCATTTTCAATCATTTTCTTTAGCTTTAATTCCTTGAAATTATATATCTTATCTACAGGAGTAAATTATATTAATTTTTATGGAGTTTGATTAAATTATATTGATATCTTTTTAATTGTTAAAAATATACTTCTTTAATTTATTTTTTGTCAATAAAATTTATTTCTGTCTAGTATGTATTTATTGTAAATTAAACTATTTTTATTGTTATATTACAACTAAAATTACAGTTTTATATTACAATTTAATATTAATTTAGTTATTTTTATTGTTATATTAAAAATAAAATCATAATCTCATACTGTGTAAAAAATTAATTTTTTGATAAAAATAAATTAAAAAAATATTTTTACAATATATATTAAAAATATCAAGAGAACAAGAATATAATTTTTTTAACAAAAGAAATATTAAGTATAATTTGCTCTACGTACATTTTACAAGGAAGCTCATGCATTTGCATACCACACAATACTGATAGAAAAATATATATATGTTACCAATTTATATGAAATTATATAAGATACTCTTTTCCTTAAAATATGACAATTTAAAATTCCCCAGGCTTAATATATCTTATTTATTTTTAAGCAGAGACAAACTTATATATATATATATATATAGGGACAACCACTTCCCTTTAAAAAAAAATTCACAGCTTAAATTTATTTAATACTGAACAAAATATTAAAATGTTAGAGTTATATATTAAAAAATGCAATACATTTCACGAAGGTGACACAAACACATTTTACCCTAAACTATTTTTTCTGATTTCTTCACCTGCCTGTTTTAAAATCCTTTCAATCTCCAAAATGGAATAGAATATTGGAGTTGTTAGGTGGACAAATCTTTATAGACGAAAGCGGAAAAAAGCCTCAGGTTCCTGCACCTTGAGGGCTCAGCCATGAAAAACCTGACTGTAAACCAAACGATGAAAGAAGAAAGTAGCAAATAAACAAATGGATTAAGTAAGCTCGAAGGGTGATGTGGGTAAGACATTAAAGGCAAAGCATTGATTTTTCTTTTCTTCCAAATGCTTGTTTCAATATGTTGCTTGACGGCAGCTTCACCTACCAAAACACTGGATTGACCCATCCTACCATGGCCTTAATTAACCTACTTAACCATTTAGGTCAGAATGTGTCATGTCAGAAACAGAAGAAGGAAATTGTCGGTACGCCCAAGACAGAAAAATCAGAAACGATAACTACTGAACCGTGGTGGAATCACTCACTCGCCCACAGTTTGTAATCTTACATAAAAACAAACGGCTTACATTATCTTCACTGTTCCTCTTATTTTCTTTTTTTCTTGCAGGTTTCAATCTTTGAGGTAGTGGAAGTCCCACATGATCATCCCACAGATCTTTGTCTCCTCCATCAAACCAAGTTTTCAAAGGGCTCAATCATTTTCACTGTGGTGAGAGCGAGAGAGCAATCTGGCAAACACCCAGAAATCAAGATACCACCTTGTGTCATTATCCAATCGTCCTAACTATAGTTGAATAATGGAGTCCGACCCTGTTTGTTGATTTTACTCCCACACCCATTAACAATCCTCTTTCGTGCTTCTATTTTCAATTTCTTTCTTCCACTTTGCTTTAGAACCACATTTGCTATCTGAGGTAGCACCACCACAAGTTTGGTTTCCCTTTTGTTTTATTCTTTTTGGAAACATTGTCACGGATCAAACCATACTTAACTGGCATATTCTATTCCTACTATAATAACCTTACATAGAGATAATTATTGCACTTTTTCCCCTAAGTGTCTTTATTATGCAACATAGAAAATTTTACCCGTCTTGTGTCTCCATAAGTTAAATACAGAGTAGGAGAGGCTTAATTGCACCTGCAAACGTATGTGTTATTATAGCCAAAGGGCATAAAAATAATTAACAAAAGGGTGTCTGACTAATTTGGTTATCTCTTATTTTTTATAAGGTAAAGAAGAAGATAAATTATTCTAATATCATCAACGAGGACGTAACTGACATGTTTGCAATCCTTTTTCAATTCTAAATTAACTCGCATTTATCTAGTCTACTGTCCCTGTATCGGGCACTCACTAATTAATTTAGTTGTTAATCTAATCACTTATATAGCTTCTAATCTAATCAAGAGGGAAGCAGAAACCTCCATATTGAATATGCGACGTCAAGACACGCAGGCACGCAACGACTGGATGCCATTGATGAGACTGAACTAAATTTTTGTCTGTTATGTATTTTGTTTTCTCTCTATCTGATTTTGGAAGAGACGGGAAGCTGAGTTATAGAACCTCAGCATCAGAAAAACATATATCAAATCGAATCAGAAATAGTCAAATGGATAAGTGATTCTTTTAGGATCGTTTGACAAATTGATATTGGAATTTAATTAGAAGTTGTGTAGAGGTTTACGGAACCTCATCTGGCACTGGGTTGGTTCAGAAATTTTACGGGTGTAATTGGCACCACCTCAGCTATATGCACCAAATTAATGAATACTTGCGTAGTTTGTTTGTTTAACATGGCATGATAAGGTTCAAATTTAAAAATCTCAAACCACCTATCCATGAAGCTGCGCCAATTGATTTGACCCAAAGCTGTGGTGAGAAAGGCGATGTACCAAGATTTTTTCTTGGTTAAATGAAATATTAACAACCACACGTTTGAGTAGCTACTGATTGTACTTTTCTAAACGAAGTCAAACATTTTTTAAGAAACATATAAAATACGTACTACTACAATGTAGTTTCTTGTAACACTCAAAAATAGTCTAAAAAAATGGTTATGTTTAGATGATTAACTAGCAGGTGAAAGAGGATATAACATTCAAATCTCAACAAAAGATTAAATCAGACACTTTTTGAGCTATTAACTATTAAAAGTAAAAATAATGTATCAAATCTCACAGTACAAAAAATATTGGACCCACAGGCATGGGATTTTTTTTTTTTTTTAATTTTCACATTTGAAATTATAATTAAGAACTCGAAGCTATCTGAATTTGTTTGATGGGAAACTTAGTTTGAAGTTGCTAACGGACAAAACTAAGGCGTGCTTCCCCTACCTCGGTCTTCGTCCGTTGTCTTGGCTTCAGAAACAGAGGGAAAACGTTGGGGGGTTGATGTCTGAGAATGAATGCTACACTTTATTTTAGGAATCACATGAGAATGTCGAGTGTGGATGCATGTGGCATGATTGGGCATTTGGGCTGCATTCATTTTTTAAATGCTAGGGATGCGCGTAGCTGGTGATTATTAGAGCTTTGTCTGGTGCAGCGAGTAAAAGTGACAATAATGGGGTTGGTGCTTACAACACAGACAAAGGGAAGCAAATATTGGCCCTCTTAGCATTGGGTTCGTCAAACCACTCAGGCTAATTTGTCATTTTGCCCATTCGTCCAACATGCATGGGGTCGATGCTTGCTCTGGCCCAGACCTCCATTCAATCTCCCTTCGCTTTCAAATTAATAATGAATGACTTCTTTTGGTAAGTACTGCTGTACATATTTTGAATCCCGTTGTCGTGGTTCAATCTCAACCACGAGAGTATAGTTTTCGGCCCTGTATCTGAATGATATAGCATGGTCAATTTAGTTTTGGCTAGTTTTTGGCCCAAACAAAAGATGGAAAACCCCGCCCACCGTGGGGCTCGAACCCACGACCACAAGGTTAAGAGCCTTGCGCTCTACCGACTGAGCTAGACGGGCAGCTGATCCATTGATTGAAGTGGAGGTACTGGACCATTCTGTTTCACTGGAGTCTGGGATAAATTCACATTTCCCAAGAGGGACAAATTCTAATGGCCTTCCCAAAATGAGAGGAAAAAAAGCAAATATGGATGCAACTTTCTTTAAGGTCCATTTGATTCATTAGATTATTGATAATTAAAATTGTAAAGGGAATATTGAAGTAAAAGATTGTATAGTTTATGATTGATGTGATATAAAAAATATTACATATTTTTTTATATTTATGTTTAATTGCATAAAGACTTTATTAGAATAAAAAAGATATGTTGACAAAATGATAAAATTGCCCCCTTAGCCTTAAAAAATAAAAAAAGAATTTATTATTTGTTATATTTTGGGCGAAGCAAAAAACCAAAATTGTGCATGGTCAAAGTATTGGTTTTAGCACTGCCATTCTTGTTCCTTTGTAGATTTGACAAATTCGACGAGCATTAGGTTGAAGCATCATTTGTTTTTGGACCTTCAACGACAACAGTTATGGCAAATCCAATGAACACTAAATGACAGATGGGTTTGACAATAACAACGTATGTTGTTCTTGGCTTTGGGTTCAATCAGGACTTAAAAGCCCAAGGCAAACTTGTTTTTCTCTCATTTTAATTCCAAAGTATTCAAAAGTTTGTGTGCTACAATTAATATAGACACTCGTGGGAGGAGGTTTGTAATACATGGTGCTTTTTTTCCAAACAAAAAAACTTTTGTTGAAGGATTACAATTTTCTTTTCATTTGGTTAGTCAACCAAACGGCCCTTATAATAGGTTGGCTTATCGCACTTGGATTCAACTCCTATTGTCCCTTTTAGTTAATAGTTACTTAATCTCTTGTCATCATTTTTTACGCCGTTGTCTTAGATATAAATAATCATTACTCAAACATTTTGAAATAAAGTAAAAAGTTTTCCATTAGACTGAAATACTATTTAGTGAATAAAGTTTAACATCTAGATCACCAACTCTACACATGCTAGTCTATCCTATATCCTTTAGAGTCAGCTCAAGAATGTAGGGTAGAACCAATTTTCTTCACAATAAAACAAAATTTAAGGTAGACGAAGAATAAACCTTAATAGTCTTTAGTTCACGAGCCCAACCCTCTACTTTTGCTGTAATTGTTTGCTCTTTTCCTTTAGGCTTAGGAGCTTTGCTTTCTGATGGAAGGCAAGCCCAAACAATGGTTGTTTCATTCCTCATTAGACGTGGAGTTCCCATTACTTCCAACCCAATATTGTTTGACAGCAATCAAAATCTTGTGAGGCACGAGTGGGCCATCCTCATGATCCATCATTTTGGCATCCCATCTCATTCCCCTCACAATTTTATTAACCTTGTTCACCACATCAACTTCATCCCTAATTATCACTGCTCCTTCGGGTCGAAGGATCCGATCAATCTCCAAAAGAATGTCTTCCATATTGCACCTGTTTAATCAAACCAACAAGCATTTTTTTAATTATAGAAAAAACCAAAGTAAAAATTTATTCTTAACATTTTACGAACAATTTATTTCTTTTCCTCAAACCCTAAGAAACCCAGAAACAAAGATGACAAAAAGAGGAACTATCATGCTCGATAATCCCATAAAACTCAACCAAATATGAGTTATGGCATACATGAAGAAGAGGAATAAACTTACTTGTCTTGGTACAAGCTAAACAAACCATGTGCATGAATAAGATCATATGTCCTTGGGTATGTTGAAAATGCTTCGCACCTGAACAAACAATAATGTCATTGCAATTTCGTAGTATAGAATTTCCTTTCTCTTATATGTATATAACGAAATTTCATTGCTTAATTTAGTAATGCACATAGAAACAATTCGTAGTTAAAAGAATTTAATGAATAGAATCTTATTGACAACATCAATATATTCTTCCAAGTTGTCCCTATAACTTGAAAAATTGCTGCCTAGGCAAAGGCAAATAAATAAGAAGCCCATTTTGCATATGCATTGCTCAGAAATGAATGATCTTGCTAAAATTAATGGACAATTTTTCTAAGTATAAAAAGCCAACTTGAAACAATAGTTTACATACAAATTAGATGACCTATACAAAAATCAAGAAAGATAATTCTTTGAAACATACCAATCATGATAAATGCCAATGAGACCTCTCTCATAGATGACACCTAAAGTGTTCTTAGCAACAGTGGGCACAACATTCATCACCCAAGAGTTTGGTGATTCAAGTGCAGCTGCAAATCCTCCAAGATCTGCATTCATGTCTATCACATTACGATATCTATTAGTGCCAATCAATTTGTTGATTCTTTTGTAAGTATTGACATGCTTTCTCCATAATTTGTTGTCCTTTTGATAAGATTCAGCTGTCACCCCTTGAACTAAGCCCTTAGATATTTTAGGAGGGACTGCAAAAAGTCTAATAGGAAACTTCTTCAATTCCTCACCTTCAACCGCTTCATTTTCTCTGGTTACCTTAGGGAAAGGGGTCTTACATGCCTCCATTTTCTTATACCTATTATGCACACCCAATAATAATAATAAGAACAAGATTATTTATTATAGTACATGTTATTCAAAAATGTGAAGTCTAAATGTTTTGAAGCATGAAAAAGTATGAGGAGGACTAACCAAACATCATCTGCATTATCTGATTTATTACATAAATTACCAAACTTCCTTTGGCAAGATTTTGGATTTAGTTTCTTCCTCCAAATAGCAATATCTCCCTTTTCATACTTCTTTTCCCAACAAAGACTCTCAGCTAATTCCTCAATGTTTCTTTGCTCTGCCTCAAGATCCTCTTTAGGTCGCTTCCATGTGTCGTGGTATGTTTTCCAGTTAATTGGAGGGCCATATAGAATCCAGTATCCACCAGGTCTTATAACTCTATCCACTTCCATTAGATACATACCACCTAAAATTAAAGTCACCACCATATTAGTTCCTTCAAAAAAAATTTTCTCTATGTTGATACAAATGCTTTTTTTTTTTTTTTCAAGTCAAATTTAGAACTAACCATTTGAAGTCCATGGTATTAGGCATCGAGAACAATGGGCCATATCGAAGGCTCCTGAAGGGTAAGGGAGATGGATGGTTCCAAGAACACCAACAACAGCAGGTACCCCTCGTTCCAGCGCAAACTGAACTTGTGCTTCGTGGTTGTCCTTTGGTCCAAACGACATAGTCACCACATTTTTCTTCAGCATGTACGCTCCCCAGCTTGCTACCTACATAATCATATCCTCTTCAATTCACAAGGTAATAAGCAGAAGGTGAAATTGGAAGATAGATCATTAACCAAAAAATTTAAATCTTCAGTTGGTGTTTAGAAATTTCACCCAATTTTTAATAAAAAATTTAATTTATAATTTGTTATTAAATTTTTGTTACATGACATTAAATTCTATTAATATAATAAATCATATGTCGTTTTTGACATTTAAATATGTTTAATTCATATTAACTCACTCTAATCATTTGACTTAGGGAGCATTAAAAGCCACACACGTGAAACTGAGCCTTTTTAAACAACTCTAAAAACAAACCAAAGAATTAACCTTAAAAAAATATACATAAATAAACATAATCTCAGGAGATATATTTGAGGGATCAACATACCCCACAGCCAGTGTCTAGTGCTGTTCTGATAGACCCATTTGCAATTGGGATGACTGATGCAAGTTCATCAATATATGCATCTACTCCTTGAGGAAACATGGTTCCTCCACCTGGAAATCTCAGCACATTTCCCTGGAATTGCACCCCATTTTGAATAGCCTTTTCTCCTGTGAGACTCTTGTAAGGAACATTAGCATAGTACACTATATCACGGCTTTTTGGCCAAGGGAAAGGGGTCATGTACCCTTTTGGGGCTGGAATTAGGCAACTTAGTTTTTCCTCTTCAGATGGGCAATGTCTTTCCCTATTTATCATGCTCTCTCTAGGATATCTCATTGCTCTGTCTTGTTCTTGGCAAGGTGTATAATCGGTGTATTGTACATCACAAGGCTCGAACACTTTTGGTTTTGGTTCAGAAGGTTCAGAAATTCCTTTATCATTGTGATGAGATTCGAAACTCAAATTGGGCAAAATTTCGCATTCTGTGAGCCTATTTACGTTCAAGGCAATTCTATCTCCCTTTCCAGAGCCACCCCTTTGCCATGCTGCAAAAAGATAAAAGAAACTGCACAGACAAATCACATAAAATATTGAAGAAATTCTTCCGTGGCCTGATGATGAATTGTTCCTAGGACCCATTAGTTGGCTAGTTCTTTTATTGTCCCAAACCTACAGCAATATTGTGAACTGAAGTTAGAGACAGACTAGATATGGTAGATCACCAGAACTCAAGCATTTGTAACACATGGAGTAATGTAAATTCTCTAAGCCTAAAGCATTTAGATGTTGACGAATTAGTTGACTGTGATTGACACAGAAATTAGCAGCTTGACTAAACAATATAAATTAGCATTGGAACATTTTCTAACATAGGAAAACGTTATTCCCTGTATGAAGAGAGGGGGGAAGAAGACAAGATTTTCTTTGCATTATTCATACATGGAGACCTATATTTTATTTTCACAAGCGTGATTGCTGATTTTTAATCTGATGGAATGAAAAGATCAAGAACAGAATTTGTGATATCAATTTATCATTGTCTTATCTTCAAAGAAGCCAGATAGCTGCTAGTAGATAGTTACTTTCATGGAGAAGTTTCATTTAAAATGTGAACTCCAAAGGCGAAAAGAAAAACACGGAAAATTACAGTTAAATCTGGCTTCTTTAAACCATGGAAACAAAAAACAAAATAAAAAAAGAATAATATAGCAAACGAATTCTACATTTAAGAAACTTAGGGAAGACGGAGTCGAAAAAACTGTATAAAAAAGACAGAGAGAAACCTGCAAGCAGACGTCTTCACTTCACTCTTGAGCAAAAGAAAGTTGTTTCTCCCTTTCTTTCACCTTGTAGTTTCAGATATTCTCACTCAGAAAACAAGCAAGAACTTCAGATTTTGAGTGGAATTAAATTAGACAGTAACTGGCGAACAGAGGAAGACCTTTCATTAGTTGTATTGTATCAATGTGGCCTTTGAGCCATTGAAAGAGTTGGTGTCCGTTTTTCCGTCGTAAACGGAACAAACAAAGGATAATGTGTCGTATTGACCCAAAACAAATGAAATTAAATGTATCGTGGTGGTATTTCAAATGATATCAGTATCAGAGTATTTATTTCTCTAGATAATATCGCCTCTTACGTCAATATCTACATCTATACATGACTAATCCAAATTGATAAAATTATAAATTTAAAAAATATTAATTAGACGCGTTGGAGTCCTAGTTTTGTCGATTTTTTTAGGTTGTGAATAACTTGCCCTTGGCCCACGAAGAAGGGAAATTCTGACATGACATAAATACTAAAATTTATAATTTATCAATTTAGATAAGTAAATTCTGACCTGACACGCGGCATTTTATTTTCGGAGAAACTTCACTGTTGACTTGGTATCGTTCTTTCATGAGACAGGATGACATTCAAAATTTATGACATATTAAGTGAGAGATAAATTAAAAAAAAAAAAAACCTGTGCCTTTATTATTAATGTTATTTAGACATTTGTGTTTGATTATTTGTTGTCAAAATAATATGTTGTTCAAACGCTTACACTGTTCATGTCGTCCTTTGGTGTTTCATTTAACTATTTTAAGAGAAACATTGAAGAATGTTAAAAAAAAAAATAGATTTTTTTAATTAGTTGGGAACCAGCAAATATATATATATATATATATATATATATTATATTTCAATTGAACAAAAAAAAACTCAAATACCTTGTATGATGCACAGCTCGCTTTCTAATTAGACTAACCCTGTTAAAAATTTTAATCAAATAAAATTTATTAATTAAATCAGCTATAAGAAAGGTAAACATCTTACTCCACAAATAACAAATAAAACTTTTTCTCTTTTTTATAGTTCCATTTCAACTTTTTCTTGACGAAAATATAAAAATTTTGCACTTCCTCTACTCTATATTTTTTTGGGAGCACTATAAATTATTAATAATTACTTTAGCTTGTTATAAATAATTAAATATTCAAATTAAAATTATAGAAATTTATTTTTAAAAAATATAAATATTTTATAAAATAAAAAGTTATATTATATTTGAGTATAATTTTAATATTTTTAATTAAAATACTCTCTATTGACTTAAATATATATAACTTTTTTTTAACTAAAATAGCCACTTTCATAATTTTTTTTTTCTGGAATGTATTTTTAGTCACAAAATTTAAAATTAGACTAAAGTATATATTTTAAAAATAAAAAGAGGGATTTATGTAATTTTAACAAAATTTAAAGAAAATTTGTACAATGTAATAATATATATATATGTAAATTAATTGATAGTATTTTGATAAAAATAATTTTTAATTAGAATAAAATATAGTACAATTTTTTATTTAAAAAATATCTGTATATATTTTAAAAATAAAATAAAAATATATATAATTTCAACAAAATTTAAAAAAATCTGTATAATTCACTTTTAATTTAATTACTATATTGCTGTCAAAATATTAAGCTGTTAAATGAAGTATTATATATATATATATATATATATATATAACTGATGGGCTCTATAATGAAGTAATTGTTCAATACGCCCCCGCGTTGATAGAGCAACATGAGAATTCTATTGATGTACTCCACCCACATGATTATTCCAGAAGGAAACAAATACATGCAGGTGTTGTATCAAGGTTTTTCAAATCAAAACTTGAGATGTATAAAGTTTTTCAATAATATAATATGTATTTAATTTTTTAGATAAATGTATAATTTTTAAATTCAATTATATATTTATTATATATTAATTAAAAAATTAGATAATAATAATATGAAAAACTATTTCTTAGACTATTTCATTCCAAAACTCCAATAGACAATAATTCATTCCTTTTTTTTTTGGGGACTTCCGTAATATAATAGGCTTCAAAATATTTAACCAAACAATTAATTCCACTTAAATTTTTCAAGAGGGCCCATCCTCTTGACTAAGTTGTAACTTCTCTTGACTTAAATGTTAAGAAGTGCATAAATATATAATTTTATCATTAAAAAGAATATCTCCCTATACATCAGTTTTTTAAAATTTATTTATTATTTAAATTAATCACTTAAAGTTAATAACTTGTGATATTAAAATTAAAAATGTAATGAGTTAATTTCAAAAGGAGTAACATATATAAAAATTTAAATTCAAAAACTAAAAAAACATGAGATATATCTTTCAAGCACGTATTTTTTTTTCTTGATAGGTAGTTATTCTTTTTATCTCATCATCAGTTCCCCAATCGTATACGAAGCAGCTTCTGCCAATGCTGACCTTTCTTGCTTAAACTTGAATGATCAAATTGTGCTTTTCGTGTCAGCTTCGAATGTGGAACTAAATTTCGTCAAACCTACAAGCCAGCTGAAGTAGGGTGATCGAGTGCGAATTTTCTGGAAATGAAGATTCGTTGAAGTACGCGTTATAGGAAAAATGACTCTAATGAAATGCACTTCAGGTGCACCTCAGCAAATTCAGAGGATCCCCAAGCTAGGTCAACTAAAGTGTGCTTACAAATGGTTATGAGACCTGAGTGTGATGACTTTTTTTTTAAAAAAATATTCTAACTCCTTTTAAAATTGTTATATTTCTATTTCATCAGTTTAAAAATATTATTTAAAATTTTTAATTTTTAATATATATTATAGTTTTGTAAAATTTATTTTTATTAATAAAATTAATTTTATTACAGTATAGATTGTAACATCAGAATTTTTAAAAAACATATTTTATATGAAAATTAATTTTATTGACAAAAAGAATAAAATAAACAGTAAATCTTTTAAAAAAATATATATCAAAATTAAAAATTGATTAATATTTTTTAAATAAGAAATAAATGAAGTATGATTTAGTAAGAGTAAAAGAAAAAGTATAATTTGCTCCTTAATTATTAACTAGTCAGTTACCTGTTAAGCGCTTCAATAATTGATTTTAAATTACTTAACCAGCTTGAGGTCAATTTATCTGAGGCTTTTCACAAAAATAAGGATTTTATTCTCCATTTGACATCATTGCTTGGTGATTATTGCCCATCTTGGAAGTTGACTTGCTTGTCCTTGAGCTTTAAGCTACCAGATATTCTTTCTTTGCGCTTAGAGAGGCATTGTCTAACGTATGGTCAATATGTGAACTGAGATTTATCATACTTTTCGATAATGAAGATAGATGGCTACACGAAGGGACTGCTACCTGAGAATAGCCACCTTTAATGTTGTCTAGAGAGGTGCGCAGGGCCCGAGATGGGTCTGAGAATTACTTCAACCCAAGTTTTAACCTGATTACAACTTCAAGACAAATTTTGTGTCCCGAGCTCGGCCGGACCTAAACGTGGTCCAATAATAGAGATAGGGACGAGTCAATCGGGGCATCAGGCTAATTTTTTTTAAGGATTTTTTTTAAATTTTTATATTTATTCAATTATTTTGGACATATAATTATTTATTTAATATATATTTTTTAAGATTTATATAATAGATATAAAAAAATATGAATACAAGGGATAAAATTAAAAAAATATAAATATAATAGTTAAAACTTTAAAAAATATATTTTTTAATTTTATTTTTTTTATATGAATGTGAAATTATATTTAGAATAGCCTTAATATAAATTTTGACCCTTTTAGTTATTTATAATGTATAAAATATACTTAAAAATTATTGGTTAAAATTATAAAAAGATCTTAAAAAAAATTTTTTTAATTTAGTACATATATATATATAAATATATATATTTATATGTGTACACTTCGGCCTAGGTGGGATTCGATAGAACTAAAGGTTGTCTTGAAATCGATCTTGACCAGAGATATTGTTCTAACCCAACCTTGTTTTAATTTTTTTTTTAAAATTTTCTCAGCCGAGCCAGGCCAACCTTATCCACCCCTAGTTGTTTGACTTTTTCTCATGTATCATGTATTTGTTTGAATGCTTCTTCATTTAGTATTTATCTTCCAAACTGATAGCCTTATTGCATTATTTTAATGATATATCGTTCCACGTGTTCCTTCGTATGACATGAGGAGAGTTGGAGATGGCAGACTTGCGAGGATATGTGAATTCCTGCTTGAACTCGGGGAAACTTGCCTCTTTGGCCCTTTTGGTCTCGGGAGGGATTTATTGTCTTCTCCTTATTCATTATTTATAATATATGTCACAACTTATCGGCAAAAATTTCACCGTTTACCTACAACTGTATTATGCGACAGGCATGTGCCTTATATAATAATTGGTGGCCAATGCTAACTGGTGAGACACAGACATCATTAAATTAGGTCCAACTACAAAATATTTATTTTATTTCGTCCATGGGACTATTATGGAACAAGAGCATGTCCCTTTTGGTTATAACATCTGCTAATGTTTGTGCTTCTTCCAATGCCTTCGCTATTCTCTGCAGGGTCTGATGGTTCTTCTGTGTTTTCTGAATCTGATCATAGATGAACCATTATCTTTAGACCAATTTAAGAAGCAATATTTAACTTCTATTCAAAATGGTGATCAAATCATTGGAATTTTCATGTTATGGTTGCATGATTGATGAAGCAGCTGGGCAAATGCAACGAAGTTTTATACCGGAGCCTCAACTGTTGGAAGCATTGCCATTCCAATTATATTAAAGCATGGTGGTTTTATTTGCTGGGGTGCACTTGCAATGGAACTCTCTTCTCTCTTTCTGTTTGTTTTAGCCATAGTGTGTTACACATGGATTGGTGATCAAGATGATTACAGCATGCTTTAAGAAGGGGGAGCCATGGGGGTTTGCTTCATCTTTGTAAAAATTTATTTCTTCTTTGGTTTGCTATTTATATCCCCTCAAGTAAAACGGGATGTGGACTTTGAAGACGTTCTAATTCTTTGTCATTTGACTTTGTTGCCTTTTGGAGTTTCAGGAGCAACGGTGATAAATTTTATCAATGTTTTAAAACGAATATTTAATTGAGATAAAAAATAATTTATGATTTAATAGTTTGATGTAATTAATTAAGGATTAAATTATATTTAAACATAGATATTTATATTATTTTACAATAAAATTAATATATATATAATAATAATAATATTTAAAATAGATATAAATATTTAAAAATATAAAAAAAGTTAAAACATTTTATGTATAATAACAAATCAATGTAAAATGAATTAAGTAAAATTCATAAAATATTATAAATCTTTATCACATAATTCATAAACTGTAAAATGAATTCATAAAATTCATAAACGAAAGTGGGGGAGGGGTGTGGAAGAATCCCAAGGACGAAAATGGCAGTAGGCAATACAGTCGAGGAGAAATGAACGGCTAGAAGGATACCGGGATAGAAGCAAATGGCACAGTCGAGGATTGGGACACCACTGAGCTAGGAGGATACAGTGATTGAAGCAATTCGGAGGATCTCTCTTGAACAAATCTGTGGTCCTCCCGCCATGAACGAGGAACAAAAGTCCCTCCTTCTCAGCTCCTCCTCTCACTTCTTGCCCCCTCAAGGTTAGCATTTTCCTTCCTCTATGTCTTCTGTCCTAAGAAGTCTTTACCTTATGCTTGGACATTCGTCGTTACTAGGAGTAAAGCTATCATATGGCACTGCTGGATTCAGAGCCGATGCATCACTTCTCACATCTACGATGTACCGGATGGGTATTCTTGCAGCTCTGAGGTCGCTGAAGACCCAGGCGGCGATCGGTTTGATGATCACGGCCTCACATAACAAAGTCTCCGATAACGGGGTGAAAATCGCTGACCCAAATGGCGGAATGCTCTCTCAGCATTGGGAGCCCTTTGCTGATGCTCTCGCCAATGCCCTTTCTCCTCAAGATCTAATCCAGGTTGGGACAAATTATTTATTTTTCTCTTTTCTTTTCATCTACACGGTTGTTTGGCTTGAATTTTATTCCTCGCGGCATTCTTTTTCGAGGCTTGAAGAGTCAAATATTTGAAAAATTGAAGCCATTTGATTAAACTGTAGTGAAACCTCAAGTCGATGAAATACTTATAGTAATTAGTGATTGGCTTTACGACTGATGTTGTATTGATTTTCTGAGATGCCTTAGTCAGAAATATCACAGAATTAATATGGTTTCATATTACCTACAGCTGATAAACGACTTTGTTAAGAAGGAAGACATTCCATTCAATGGAGTCAGACCAGCTGAAGTAATTTTAGGGAGAGACACAAGGCGAAGCGGAGACGCTTTGCTTAAAGCTGCTAAAGAAGTATAAAATCCATATCCAACTGTGAAGCTTATGCGATCTTTCTACCTTTTTTATGCCTATTTAAATAATATATAATTGGATAAAACTGAAGGGGATTGCTTCAATTGTTGGTGCCGTTGCAACTGACATGGGAATTTTGACAACTCCACAATTACATTGGATGGTTCGTGCTAGAAATAAGGGCATGAAAGTCTCAGAGCAGGATTACTTTAAACAGCTTTCAAGCTCATTCAGGTTAATCCGTGATAATTATCATATTTAGATATAACTCCTTTTTACCCCTTGGTTTAATTGATTCGAAACCTCACTTAACAAATCCTTTTAGGATTGTTATTTGATTGGACCAGGTGCTTAATGGATTTGATCCCTAGTGAAAAAAGCAAGCTCAATGGGACAAATGACAAGTTGGTTGTGGATGGTGCTAACGGTGTAGGTGGAGTAAAACTCGAAGTTTTACAGAAACAGTTGAATGGTTTGGTCATTGAAATCTGTAATAATGGTGAAGATGGAGGTGTACTGAATGAAGGAGTTGGTGCTGATTTTGTGCAGAAAGAGAAGGTTGTTCCAAATGGATTTGGTTCCAAAGACGTTGGGATAAGGTTAGTATTTTCACCATTTTGATCAAATTGCATGATTGGTGCAAGTAATTCCAGGTGTAGTTAAAATTTGAAATGACAGGTTCATTCATTGAAACTTACACCTGAAAATTGATGATTGGTAACAAAATCAAGACTAGCTTTCTGGGTGGCAAGATATTGGATAATTTTTTTAATTCATTCAGGGATGGCGAGGGGGAGAAGGGGTGGAAGATATAGGTGGGTTAAGAGAAGTTGCAGGAAAGCTCTAAAAGCTATGGAGAACTTGGCCTTATCCTTGATTTAATCTGTAAAATTTTCAAAGGGATGCCATGTTGGTGGCATTTGCTATGGTACTAACTCATGGGAGATGGTTTCACTTTTTCAGGTGTGCTAGTTTGGATGGAGACGCAGATCGGCTTGTTTATTTTTCTGTCACACCAGAAGGCAGCAGTAAGATTGAACTTGTTGATGGGGACAAGATACTCTCTCTTTTTGCCTTATTTATCAGGGAGCAACTAAGCATTCTCAGTGAGCAAGAAGATGTGAAGAACAGTCCCCAAGCCCATCTTGGTGTTGTACAGACAGCTTATGCAAATGGAGCATCAACAAATTACCTTCAGCAGATGGGACTTGAAGTCAATTTTACCGCAACTGGAGTGAAATACTTGCATGAAAAAGCTGCTGAATTTGATATTGGTATCTATTTTGAGGCAAATGGCCATGGAACCATCTTATTTTCAGAATCTCTCACAGGGTGGTTGGAGGCAAGAACTAAAGAGCTTTCATCAAAATCTAAAGGTTTATTAAGCGTTTTTGAATTTTTGTATCATCATTTGTAAGATTCAAATGCAGAGCCATCAAAAAACTGTTTGTTGTTTCTTTTAGGTTCAGAAGTGGAAAAGGCTGCTTTGAGGCTACTGGCAGTCAGTAAGTTGATTAACCAAGCCGTAGGAGATGCTTTGAGTGGATTGCTTTTGGTGGAAGTCATATTACGGCACATGGGATTGTCAGTACATAGATGGAATGAGCTTTATCATGATTTACCTAGCAGGCAGCTTAAGGTAACTACAATTCTTTTACTGTAGTCAGAAGCTTCAGCTGGATCTAAATTACATGTTCCTGGTCTTTTTCTATACGAGAAAATCATTCTTTGAATAATAATAAATTACATTACATAGTTTTCTTAATTGCCAGGTTAAAGTTGCCGATAGAACTGCTGTGATTACAGCAAATGCAGAAACAGTGGTTGTGAGTCCCCCTGGCCTACAGGAAGCCATTGATGCAGAAACTGGTAACTTATCCTTTCTCTTTTGCTTTTTCTCCCAAAATGTTTGTTTGAAACTTAAGTTCTGCCAATTTTTTAGTTGTCATGGTATCATGTATACCATTTTCTTGTGGTAAAGCACAGTCTCCTTGCTCATTCTTAGCTTCATTATTGGCCTGACGTACTGATAGGACCTTGTTCCTCTCCACAGAAAACAAGCACAGAAATAGAAGAAATTGAGATAGAAAACAACACTGAACAATGTTACCTCATGCAAAGATAATCATGCAAGGAGATAACAACACTCAGGCAACTCTCACAATAAACACTCATAAGCAACACTCTTAAAATTCTCCCCATCTTCTCACCTTAACTGCCCTCTAAAATACCCTCTAACAGCCACTCCTCCCTCTCTTTCTTCCCACTCATCCCCCCACCCCCCTTAACTCAGTTATTATTTTGAATTTTCCTCCCTTGCCGACTTCCGTCCTCATTTCCTTTGACTCCAAATTCTCCTAGAATATACCAGGGATCTATCACGTACTAACTTATTGTTACTCCCTTTTATCTGTTAAACCAACAACCCCTAGAAGGGAAAAAAGGAGAGAGTGAGTGAGGGCCTTTTAGTTTTAAAATGACATTAATTTATCGCTGCTTTTAGTGTTCATGAAAGAGAATACAAAAACAAATAATATCATAGAAAAATTCCTTATAAGTTAGTACCCCACTGTTTCTTAGAACTTGTTTGGTTTCCCATGACGCGAACATATTCCATTTACATAATTTGTGTAATGTTTATTATATTTTTATGATTATTACTTCATTTATTAAATTATTATATGAACTATTAAATCACTATTTTAAAAGTAGAGATAAAAAATTATTTTCTATCTCACCTATTTTCATTTACTCATTTTTTATATTCCCTTCACTTTTCCATCCTCTAATCAAATGGCCCATTATATTAGTATGCAGTTCAAATGGCTTGACAATAGTGCATGTGCCCTAGAATTTTTTTTTTTGGGAGATATAATAACAAGAATTACATAGTAAGAGAGCATCTACCTGGGCGACATAGCGCATATAGGGGAATAAAAGACTGAATAGAAGATACTAAGCTTAAAGTAAACAACGCATTAGCAAAGCCCTGCCAACGAGGACCCTGAGCAAGGAACTGTTGAACATCCTCGAGAACAGCATAATTTTCCATCCTCCACAAACCTGTAGAAGTCAACATCCGCAAGTAACCTTCCTTAGGGAACAATATGAACAGAGAAGTCTGGACACAATGGTTGAATATAAGAACGTCTCGTAAGGCCAAAAACAGGAGTACATCTCTAGCTATACCAGGAAATGAATGAAATACATCGACTGAGTGCCAATCACCATGAACAAAAGTTGTCAATTACCCAAGGAGCCTTTCGTTGCAGCTGCTGAAAAAGGAGATTGAAGCCAACATGAACTTGCATGGGATGGAATTCTGGTGTAAACTCTCTCCTGCCTTGATTCCTACAAACAGAACGACGAGCTGGAAGGGTATTGATTGAATATAAATTATATTCTTTCTATTTGTGAAGAATTTCCAATGAAGTAAAAGCCACCCCTTCCATAGCCAGTTTATTACGAGCATATTAAATATTATCTAGTATTGCCGCAATCAATGAAGTGTGACCATGCAGCACTCAAGTCGACCAATCTAAATATCCAACAAAGCTGACCGAGAAGAGGGCTGAAAACATTCAGTACAGAGACAAAGATCCGAGCCAAATCAAATGGTAAGAGTGAAGGAACAGTGTAGAAACACATGATCAATTGATTCATCAGAATCACCACAAAAAACACAGGAGGGCCAAACCTGAAAATGATGTTGGTGGAAAACTTGCCCAACTGGAATAGTCGCATGCCTTGACTTCCAAAGAAATAAAATAAGTCGAAAAGGAATTTTCAACTTCCAAAGGGTTGGCCAAGAGAATTATGAGGGAGAACGTGAATTTGCACTTGGAAACTGTTGGCGTAACACATGATAACCCTCAACTTCGGAGTATTGACCCGTAGCGGAGTTTCCAAAATAATTTATCTGAGCCTTGCTTGTGAGACTAAACGAGCTTTCTAACCTTCTAGTTTGTGCCGCACTTCATTGACAAGCTCCTAAAAGATCTCCACCTTACCTTTTTAAACATCAATCTCAACTCCGAGATATTTTGCAAGCGGTGGCTGGTATCGAACACCAAATATGGAAAAGATGATTTCCTTAAACCGTCGAGGATTGTTAGGACTGAAAATCAATTCAGACTTCACCTTGATAATTTGCTGTCCAGCAAGCATACTAAAAATATTAAGCACCCTCTGAATTTCATGGTAGGCATCTGGAGTAGCTCTGGAAAAATAAAATAATATTATCAGCCTACACCAAATGAGAAATTCGACGTCCACACTGGCCAAATTGATCCCCTTGAATCTTCTGTTTCGTTTCAAGCATGACTCACGTCAGGATTGAGCAAAATCCAAATACTGCTGAAGGAACAAAGCAGGCAAACCATCCGGACTTGGAGCTTTATCCGGCTTCATCTAAAAGAGCGTATTTTCTACATCTTGAGCTGTAGAAGGCATTAATAGAAATTGCTGATGAGAGTTAGTCAATTGAGGAATGTAAAATTGGGAGAGCTGGTGACAAAAATCATCAGCAGGAAGAGGATTATTGTGTTTATAAACATCAGAAAAATACTCAAAAGAATGCACTCAATAAAGAAATATTTATTTAGGGCTCTTGGTTTATTTGTCTCCATGTAGTTTATCATTTTTTTAATATTTATTATGCTTTAGTAATAATTAATTAACATTATTTATTTTTTATTATTTTTTTAAAAAATAAAATTGAGTGTTATTTTTCACTTTACTTACTTATTCTTTACATTTTTTATATATATTTAATATTCATCCAACCAAATAGGTCTTTAGAAACCCATGTACCAAATGCATCTTGAATTCAGGTAATCCAATTTTTCAGTCGTCGTCATTGGATTACAGAATGAAAATATTTAATATTCCTAGCACCCTGAACTAACCACAACTTTTTGTGCCCACATGTTTTTTTCACAAGCAATCATTTTTTTTTTTGGGGGTATTTTTTGTTCCCGATCTATGGAATCAAATCCCTGCGAGGACGGTTGGACTTCTTGTGGTGATTTGATGAACATATTATATTCTCCTGAACCTTACCAAAACTATTCTTGTTCCAAGAGAAGTAACAACATTTTTAATTTTAGCTGATGATTTATGAGCACAAGACGCGCCCACAGTTTTATTCCCCGCACTATGTAGAACATTTTTCCAGTTTTGATCCAACAATAGCTTCTAATCAAAAGGTTTAGGTCTATACAGCACTTTCGGATTCATATGAACAAAAAGTGGATAGTGGTTAAAACAAGCAACTGGAAGACATTCAACTTGGTATCAGGAAAAGCAGTATGAACCCGAGAAATGGATATATGCTGCTGTGGGCTTTAATTATTTTTTGTAGTGTATCAAGTAAATTTGAGGCTCACTGTGTAGGGTTTTTCCGCCTGAATGAAATTATATTTTATTGAGAATGATATTGTCTATTTCACCCATTTTATATTGCCTTTTAGTTACAAGGATTAGAATTCGTAATAATTTCAATCCATTGATAATGCAGCCAAGCACTCCCAAGGTCGTTGCTTTGTGCGACCATCTGGCACTGAGGATGTTGTTCGAGTATATGCAGAGGCATCCACGCAGGAAGCAGCAGATAGCCTTGCCAACTCTGTGGCAAAACTTGTGGATCAATTCTTGGGTTGCAGCAGTTCTTAAAATACTTTTCTTTATCTGGTTCCAGCTGACACAATTCGTTACAATAGAATTTGATCTCGAGTCTTGACCATGAAACTAGGGAGATTCTCCCTCTAAAAATTTGTCCTCATCATTTTACATTTAAACCTTTCGAGCAAGACATATTTCAGTTTCGCTAAATAAGACCCTGTGTATCAGCGTTTTGTTTTTCGAAATGATGACTTAGAATATCTTTTTTGTGGAGAAAAGGTGCAGGTCGCTGTCGAGATGGACGTGATTATGAATATTTAAAATGGTTATTAAGCGGTATGTTAGGGGAAATATCCTTTTTGATCAATTAAAATACATATTTTTATTATTTGGTTTTTAAAAATTTGTAGCATTCATGGGCAACTTAAAAAATTTTTGCGGGATTTATATTAAAAAAAAAAGTTTCAGAAAAGAAAATTCTTTTTTTTAAAAAAAAAAAAAAAAGAAGATTTTTAAACCCGTAACTTGTTAAATATTTGTCTTGTTTTTGTTCTATTTTGATAAATTAAAAACTACCGGGTACTTTCTAAGTTTTCAAAATTTTAATTATATATTTTTAGGGATCAAGAATAAAAAATTTAAAACTTGTATCTTTTAGGAATTACATTTCATCCGCTATTTTATCTAAACAATTTGAGATTTGTAATATTTCTCAGAGAACAACCGAGTGCACAGTTTGTTGGTTGTTCGGTAAGTCACTCAAACTTAATTTGCCACCTATCGTGATGAGAACTTCCTTGCCATGCCCAAACTGTAACTCTCATCATGACCACCAAAACGGTGAACAAAAATTGTAATAAAAATTAAAGGCACTGACATGAAAATTAAAGAAAGGAGTTAATGTGCGAGTGCCACACCTTATATTTATTTGTCTCTAAGGAGGTTTTTTACTCAATAAATCTTATCCACTTACTCTTTCAATTTTTTTTTTAAAAAATTTTATTATAAATTTCTTATAAAGTTGAGAAAAAAAAAAGAAAGAGATAGAGGAGGCGATATATAAAGTTCACTTAATAAGTCTCTCGCTCTTTTTTTTTTTGTTTCTCTCTAATTTTATAGAGTATTTATAATAAAAAATTTTAAAAATATAAATTATTCTTTTTTTTTCTCTCACTTTACAAAAAATTTTATTGAAAAAAATTTAGAGAATACGTTCTCCAGCAATAGTGTTGACAACAAATGAATCCCTTGTATTTAAAAACTAAATGTAGAAATACATTTAATTAAAGGAAAAAAAACTAAAATGTATGAGTTCATAAAGAGTGAATGAGTCTCACTTACTCTTTTTTTTTTAAAACAAATTTTGAAAACAAAAAGATCAAAAAAATCATGAAATAATGCTAATAAAGGTGCTAAACGAAAAATTCAAAAAATAAAAAGATTTTGTGTAAAATACTTATGTGAAACGGCTTGCCGCTTGTTGTCTACAAAATTTTATTTTTTTGTTTTACAAAAAATTTCATTAAAGCCACCTAGCTTATCAAAAAGGTTCCTTTTTTGAAAAGTGGTAAATGTTCTGAAAATTATTTCAAAGCGTTCGGCTTCTCTCTACCAACGTTTCATAAAGAGTGAATGATTACACTCCTAGCCATTCGTTTTGCAGATTGATCTTGACCATTCATGTTTCTTTTTTTCCATTCACTAAATACCTTCTTGCATTTAACGAAAACAAGCCAAATTCATAGTAATGTTAATAAAGGTACTAAACTAAAAATTAAAAAAAAATAAAAGATTTTCTATAAAATACTTGTGTGAAACAGCTTGTCGCTTGTTGGTGGATTCCTCCATTTGAGTTGTTTGGTACGATGTATAACTAAAGTTTCATCTCCATCACAAGGTAAGTTTTCCGTTGAAAATTTTAAAATTATATAATATTTGATAGATACTGTATTTCATTGCTTCTTGTAAAATTTTGTTGTTTTTTTATATTTGGTGATGCTTATAATTTGGCCAGAACAAAAAGTAACAATTTCCCCCAAAATACCTTTTACTTAAAATATATATTATATTTATCTAAATTTATTGTTTTATATCAATTTGCACAGAGAAAGTATTGGTGAAAAAGATTACATATAGTGCATGACAATCTGACAACTTCAAATTTGATCCCAAATTCCTTTGATTCTCACTGAAATAGCTTAAAAAATAATTTGAATGCACAAAAATTATAATGTTAATCAATAACCACCACCATTTCATTTCTTTTTTAAAAAAATTTTTTTTTATCAAAGAACTTATATAAACATTTTTTTAGAAGTAAAATATAATTTTATAAGGACTTATATGAAATTTTTATTTGTTAGAAGTCAATTTATAATTTTTATCAAATATTACAAAAAAAGTAGCTTAATTAGCTTGAGAAACTAATTTAGCAATTTAACACATTCTCATACTAAATCGATTAGACTGTGTCTAATACTAAATTATATCTTGCTTGGTCCATCCCAATCTTATTAATTTTTAAAAAAAATTATTTTATAAGGATTTATATAAAATTTTTTTAGTAAAATGTAATTTATAGGGACTTATGTAAAAATTTTATTTTTTTTAAGGTCATTTTATAATTTTTACCATTCCTGGACCAAACTGATAGAGAGAATTGCCAAATTACAAAATGTTTTCATTTGAGATTTTGATTTTGGTTTTAAGACTTGCCAAGTTGTAAATGACTCCAAACCTTAACATACTTTTCAAATTGCCAAATTTCATCTAATGCCTTCCTTTCCTCAGGAGTTAGCCAACCAATACAATCTGGACAATAATAATTAGGATGGTACTTAAAGCACTTATCCCCTAAACATCTGGGAATAAGTTCAATGCCTTGTCGTCTTAATGAAAAATATTCAAGCCGAGTATTCCAATTAGAGTCACCAGAATCCTTATCCAGGTATGCTTACGCTAACAACCATTACTATCTGTCAGGGTCATTTGTTCTGAATTGGCCTCTAGGACCAAGGATTCTATTGATCTTTTTAGAAATTTTAGAAAAATTCATAGATGAGGTAATTACTTTTATCCAAAATATACTAATATGCAGTCTTAACACTTTTTGATATACATGCCACCATGAAAGAAAAGTAGAGCATACTAGTGTATAGACAAGATAATCGTAAGAAATTTACTGATAAAAGATTTTAGAAGACAAAGAGAACTTAGAATGAGGGCATAAGGAAACTGGAGTTTATTTCAAACTTTGTTTACAAAGGGGGAAGAGAGGCTTAGAGGAGTTCTGCCTCTTACAAGTCTCTTGAGGCTTCTTATAAAGAAAGTCGGAGAATACAAACAAATTACTTTTACAAAAAGAAAGACACATTGGTCAACAAACTTTTCCTAAAGTGGCCTTGATAGACGAAAAAGTAAAGTGGTTCACATGCTGAATAGTAAACACACATAATTATACAATAAAGCATGAGCTTACAAGATAAGTTTCAGGATAAGGCTTATCCTTTCTCAATAGGTTCATGGGATGGAAACAGGTTGGGGGTCTTCGTCAGTGTTGGTGGAGTCAGGGTCCTTCGGTGACTTTTTAAAACAGGTGGCGAAGTATTTTCAAATTCTTTCAAAGCAATAAGTTATATTCTGTAGTTTGCATTATTATGTCAAGTGGCTTTTTCCAGAAACAAGCTTCTAGGTCCTGTCATTAGACTTAGTTCCTGTGTATCTACCACCATTTAATCATCATTGTAGTCCAGGTTCTGTATTGGGTAGATCTCCTGTGTCATTTGAATTGCCAGGAAAAATTAATGAAAGAATATAAAAATATAATTAAAGAAGTAATTATTAATTTTATATAAAAATAATTCTAAATTCTTTAGGGCACTAGATGATTGGTTTGGCTAGTTTAGAAATGTATTCCATTCATATGCATGGTTCCGACTAAGGAGCATGTTCTATCTGTTGATTCAATAAGGACGGTGGAGGATGAAAATGCTAGACACCTGTTTATCAACAGTAAGTATTTTCCAAAGGTTATAACAGTCTGAGGCTTTTTTGAATGTAATTCATCCACCCAACTCTTTAGCGCCTTTTTTTATAGAGAGAACCATTCTAATAGGGTCCATAGATTGGAGTCCCTATTTTCAGAGGTAATGAGGTGCTTAAAAATCATTAGTGGTGGAAAATGTTATGGCACCAAAGTAAAGGGCAGTGAGTGCCCAAAGATACTAAAGGGTATTATCAGTTACATAGTCTATGATTTGAAACAGGAGCAGAAAAATGGGGTTTGAACAAGGTTGAAGGTAGGAGGAATGACATTATATGGAACATCTTTTAGGTATCAGAGCCATTAGACAAGAGGGTTATAAACTTGTCTAAAGCATTTGACCTACCTGTGATGCAAACTGGCTTTAGCTCTAGGGCCTCCCTCGATATCATACACTGAGCTGTACATCGTGCTGTCGAGAAGCAGTTGCATAAAATGGTATCTGAGGTATCTCTTGTTGTCACCCATCCGATGATAAGGTTGGAATGGGGCAGTGATGGTATTAGAGTCTGCACATTCGTAAGATAATTAGATTAGATCTACTAGTAAAAAAGAGTAGAAAAATATTCTAAACAACCATGTCTATTGTTTCTTCTACCACTGATACAGAAGAACTTGTTAGCCTTTCTTCTTCCCTTTCTATGCCTATATCTATTTATTCTTCCTGTATAACTCATACTTCTAATAGGATAGATAACCTTATAAAAATTACCTATATTCCAGAAGAATCTAGACTAGAAGAATCTATCACTCATCTTCTCAATCCTTACTAACTCTATCCTTGAAATCATCTTCACCTGTTCTATCCAAAGCGCTTCTCCAAAAACCCTTCAGTAAAAGAAATTGTTCAAGGAATTTATTAATATCCAATGTGGGACATGTCAACCCAATCTAAACAGTATGTTATCTGAAAATTCCTTTCAGCTTCATTTCTCTTCTCGATACCAAGGTGTTCTTACCATCTTAATATAACATGCAGCCTTACCCTGTATCCAGTACAAAGAGATCGACTATAGCTTGGTTTCCTCCTTGATACCTATTTTACATAATAATGCTTTCAAAATGCTTTGATTGAAGCCGTCTTTGTCACTTTGAATGGTAGAAGCATGATTTTGACAATTGCACCTAATTTCATATAAAACGTTCTTAAGATGCTTCATAGCATTCCAACTAGGTTAAAAGTGCATAAGGCAGCTTCACATTTGGCATCACTTTCAGATTGCTGTGCCATTGCAGCACCCTTAATCTACCAAATAGTTAATGGCATGAACCACTTTGTTGATCTCCTTTTAAAAAAGATGTTCTTTACATGGTTTCTGATAGACCAAACAATACAACTATTATTTAGATCCCCAAGCAGATTTCAAGAGAAGATTTGCTTCAACCGATGCCTCTTGAATGAGTTACCAATTATGAAAAAGAGTTCCATGGTGGATAGAAGACTTTTATGATGCACTATTTTGCAAACTTGTATGGAACTGTAAAATGACTTTCTGAAAAAGCATAGATCAATCAATAGCATACCTCAGCCCTAAAACACATTTGATAATTGCCCTGTTGTCATCCAAGAACAAAAGAAAAGGTCTAATTCCCATACATTAGTTTTACCCAAATGAGTCTTATACTTATGTTAGAAAAATCAATGGACACTTCCTTTGGGATTGTGATCCATCTATGTATGAGGTATTTCTTTGCTATGACCTTGATAATAAGGACCAAATAATCATAGAGACCTCTTACATGTTTGCTTATCAAATTAAAACTAATCCTGAAATCTGGCCACTGCTCTCACAACAAGCCTAGTAGCAGCTCAGATGATGATGACCACCCACTAAAGCCCAGATGGGTTGGCATAAAGTCTCCAAAGTCCAAACCAGAAAGTTTTTATGACCTCTTTAATGAATTAGGTTATGATAACCTTCTTCCTTCTCTACCTCCAGAACCTGAACCTATCATACCCATCCAAACACAGTCCCAACGTATTCTGTGTATGATGTTTTCTTCTGCATTAACAAATTATGATTTTGAATTTCCTGCTATGGAAAGAAGAACTAACTTTGAGACTAATGTTACATACTTGTAAAACTTTTATTTTCAAACACCAAAACCAGTTTCCTCTAGTGGTGCACGCCAGAATTCCTGCTTCTTCTATAGTTTTTCAAATTGGCAAATTAATGCTACAACTCAAAACCTATATTCATCACATATATATGCCTGAAACTTTCTACAAACCAGGCTCATTAAAACACTAAACAAATGTAATAGAAACAATATTTGAAAATCCAAAAAAATCACCTTTGAATAAATTATGTTATGCAGAAAAAAATTATTAAAGACTCATACTAAACAAATACAAATCATATCATTACCCAAACATAAAACCAAATGCTTAACCAGTGAAATTTTAAAAAATCGAATTAAAAAAGATTTAGCCAGAGATCAATCTCGAAATATTTACGAACCTTTTCTTTCTCCCTTTGTGCCTTCATATAACCCATATCCATCACTTCCATACTCACCTTATCCACAAGAAGCTGACTATTCTAAATATTTCAAAATGAGTTATGAAGTTTTCGGAAAGAAAGAAGACTATCTTAGTCCAGTTCAGCTTAGACAGCTTCAAGCCAGACAACCTCCATCTCAACCTCTGCCACTTAGAAATATTTGTCCCCCTTAAAGACTACCTCATTTCCCTTCACAACAACAACAAGAAGCTTCACTCTCTTGGACAAAGTCTCAGGAATAACCACCTTGAAATCTTTGCAAATTCATACTCTACCTTCTTCTCCTAAACACACTTCGCCTTCTTATCCTGATCCAACCCAGAAAAATAAACAACCTCAAACAGAACCATCTAGAACCTCTGACACTATTGCCCTTACATAATCAATTATTTCTTACCCTTTTGATACAGATTCCAACCAATCCCGAATCATTGGCTTAGAACCTCTTAGCTCTAAGGATGATGAACTTGTTCAATACCCAACCTCCTGTATGGTGAATCCTACTCATGTTGAGGAATATGATAAGTTAAACATCGAACATGATGAGTATGCTGAACAATCATATCATACAACTTTCTCAGATCCTCCCTAAGCTCAAACTTGTCCAACCACTGGACCATGGTTTACCTTTGATGAAACTCCTTCTAATAGATGGAGAGACAAGTTGCATGAATTTTCAGCATGTCCAAATGACTCAACCAAATGCCAATCTTCAAGTGACTTTCACTGAATTTACCTCTAGACTTACTGGCACTCTCTGAGAATGGTTTCAAAGCCTGGGGGAGTATAGACAACAATTTTATACCACAGCTGGCAGTGCTAATGATCTCCTTAGTCTTATTCACAAAGAATTCCTTGGTGATTTCCATCTTGTTGATAAGCAAAAACAGCAAGAATATTTTCAGATAAAATGTTACTCTTTAAAGAAAAAAGATCTTGACTTTCATTACAAAAAGATGGTAGAACGATATTAACTTCTCAATGGTTTCAATGATGTTAATCTCAGACATACATTCATTACCTCCTTACCAAAAGAGTTACAGCCAGAACTCTTAAGAACTATTCAATCCCTCAGAAGAGATATGACTAACATATTTTTTGGGGAGATTTATTAATTAACATTTTAGCTAGCCATGATTGAGAAATCACTTATTTGAAAAGGCCTTATTGTTTTTTCTCAAAACAAGATTTTTGATGCAAATGATGGGGAAAACTTGCTTTGTAAAAAGCCTTATCTACAGATCAAATGTAAGGATACGTCTAAATGCTCTTGCACAACAAAGAAAAAATCCCATTACAAACATGCCTATACTAAGCATCTCAAGTTTCAAAAGTATTACAAGAAAAGGAGACCTAGAAAACCAAATCAAGTTTTTCAGAAGACGGCTCATGAAACATGGAAAAAGAGATCGTTGCTACATTTATGGAAAGAAGGGGCACTTTGCCAAACAATGTCCTAACAAAACAAATAAGGATGTTAAACTCCTTCAACAAGTTCAAGCCAGCATTCCTCTATCTGCTGATGATAACATTGAAGAATATTTCTCAGAACAAGAAGATGCTGATGCATGCACTGTTTTTGCTCTTCCTGTACTACAATTATCTGATTTTGATTTATCTGATTCAGATCACTCAGATTTTTCTGATCATTATATCCATCCTAGCTATTCTATCCAACCTTGTAATCTCACAGAGCAAAAAGAACCTCCCATGCCTTATGTCCAAATGTAGATTCTCTAAAGCAAGTATCATAAGCCAATCCCTATCATAGCTTATATGGATACTGGTGCTTCGAAAAGCCTTATGAATCCTGCAATTCTTCCTCCACAGGCACGGACAACTCATTCTGAGTATTTTAGTACAGCTGATGGAAAAATCTTTAAAGTTGATCTTATTACTAAGAAAAGAATTAGTATTAGGATCTTTTCTAACTGCATCGTCTAGACCAAAGTACTTGGAAGTAGTCTCCCAGACAAAGATATCCTTATTGGAATGGACATTTACTGTCAAGCCAAAAAGCTTCAAATCCTTCCTCAAGGGATCTAATTCAAACAACAGTTTAAGCCTTACACTATCATTTCTAAAGTGTTTGAGTTTTCAAATGTTCCTGCTGGTTATGAAGAAATTCGTAATCAATTTATGCCTTACTATCCAGAGTCCTATGATTAATTTTCTCATCCTTCTCCTCTTTGGAAGAATAAAGAATTCTTCATCTAACTTCCTTTTAAACAGAATAAGGATGTTAACCTGACTAAAGCCACTCATCTTGGCATAAATCTTGACGACTTGAAACTTGCTAGAGAAGAATGTACATCTCTTCTTCAACAAAGTCTTATTGAACCCACAAAATCTGATTGGGTGTATCAAGTATTTTATGTGGATAAACGAGCAGAACAGAAACGTGGCAAAAAGAGACTAGTCATTGACTACAAGCCTCTCAACATTTTCTTACAAGATGATAAGTTTCTATTACTAAAGATCAATTCTCAACTTAGTTTGCTTAAAGAAGCTAAGGTGTTTTCTAAGTTTGATCTTAAGGCAGGCTTCTGGCAACTTGGAATTGATCCAACTGAGAGGTATAAAACAGCCTTTTATATACCCAATGCTCAACACCAATAGACTGTTATGCCATTTAGATTAAAGGTAGCTCCATCTCTATTTCAAAAGACCATGACAAAGATCTTTTGAGCGCCTTATCCTCCATATGTTTCAACCTCTCATTTTGACATTCTCATCTTTTCAAAAAATTTTTATATACAAGTAGCTTCTCCAACAGTTTTTGGGCTTTGTATAAAAATATGAGATAATTTTTTCCTAAAAAAAGAGTCAATTGGACCAAACCTAAATAGAGTTTCTTGGAATGCATATCTCTGATGGACATTATCAACAAAGTCTACACATAACCCAAGAGTTACTCACTTTTCTAAATAAATATCTCTCCATAAAAGAAATTCAGCAATTTCTTGGTGTAATAAATTTTATCAGAAATTTTATTCCAAAAGTGTCTAATCATACAAGCCAACTATCCAAGCTCCTCAGAAAGGACCCCCTCTTGGGAGACCTACTCAAATTGCAATAGTGCGACACCTCAAAAGAGTCTCTTAAGTACCTTTTCCTTTAAAGATTCCTGATAAGGGTAAAAAGATCCTTCAGACAGATGCTAGTAAAGATTTTTGGGGTGCTGTCTTACTTGAAGAGATTGATGGAAATAAATATTATTGTAGCTATGCTAGCGGATAATTTAAAAACTCTGAAAAATATTATCATGCGATCTACAAAGAGATCCTTGCTGTCAAAAGAGGGATAGAGAAATTCAGTTTCCACCTATGCTCACATGATTTCACTGTGCAGATGGATAATTCCTCATTTCCTAAAATTTTAGAGTCTGAGGTTGCCTTCTTCTAGACAAGCAATTGGGGGGCACTGCTGGAAAGACTGATTTTTTGAGCTATAGATCCAATGTTACCAAGCATGCAGCCAAACAACTCGAGTAGGAATATGCCGAGGTTGATTTCTTTACCATACCTCTAAAACCTCTTAAGCTCATCACCACAGCCAAACTCGTTCCTTTCATTCACATGACTCATTCAATCCCTAGATGCACTATCCACTATCCTCAGTCTCAACTGAAAAAGGATTTCCCTCCTGGGAAACCACAGCCAACTACTTATGCAGAAGTTCAAAACCGTACCTAGAAATCACTGTTTTATTACCTTCATCGATACCTAAAAGCTGCTCTATATAATGTCATTCCTCCTACCTTCAACCTTGTTCAAATCCCATTTCTTCTCCTGTTTCAAATCATAGACCATGTAACTGATGATGCCCTTTGGTATCTTAGGAGTATGAAACTGAATTTTTAATTGTGATTAAAGAAAATATCTGTTTCTAAACGTTGGCAATTAAATCAAAATTAATTTCTAATTTTAAAGATAAAAATGTATATACATTAAATATACATTAAATATACATTAAATTGAAATCAAATTTTAAAATATTAATTATATAATTAATATTTAAATCCATTTTATCCTTCAAAACACTATTTGACATGTATTATATCTCCTTTCTTATAGGTTTATGGTTGTTGTCTCTATTCAACGTGGACTTTGTCCCTTTAGTTTTTTCAAACTACTCCAACAATATTTATGCAGCAAGTGGTAGGCACATTGAGGAGACAAAGTCGGGGAAAGAAATGAGTTTGAAAGTTGTGAGGAAGGAGCCTAGTTGTATTTGGATAATCTTGAGGAGAGTTCATATTTTCTCATCGAGAGATAGATTACATCAACAAGTGGAAGAGTTATTGCTATTATCTAGAAATGAGACAAATTTTAGAAATGAAATGAGGTTGAAAGATGGGAGAAGGCAGGAAGGCACCTGGACGTAGTTAGGTATCAGTAAAAGGGGAGAGTTTATATTTTCTCATCTAGGGATCAATTATATTCACAACACAAGTGGAAGAAACGTCATTGCTATTATCTACAAATAATGCTGAAAATTACAAAAAAGAGAAGGGGCATGTGGAAAAACCTGATCAAATCCTTACTAGTTTGCGGCAGGAATTGATTTGAATCCTGCACCAGCTTATATCAGGGGGCCAAGTTTGTGTTAAAATTGACGGAAAAAACGAGGGATTCTTCTGATTTCCTCGAATGAGGGCAATGGCATTTATACCTGGAAGTTAAAATTTTATATAGCATATTCTCGTTATTTTCTCTGACGCACAAGACAGACTTATCTGGAGCTCCACTTTCAAAGGTGATTCCATTTGGAATGGAGATATAATGTTGGCAAAGCCGCAGAATTAAGATGGAGTGCTCCATTAAGAATGCCCAAATCTTCTCACAATATACCAGACTAAATCTGAAGTAGTATTTGGGAAATGCTGCGCCCCTTGATAGTTAATTCGAAGCCTTTTTTGCCATTCACTGGGTAAAGAAGAGAAAAAAGGCAATCGATGTCTGAGTTATTTATCCATATTATACAGTTTACTTTGCTTGGTTGACAGTTTTATTAGTTTATACAGATGTGCGGATAACATAAACTGATGAAGACATTAAATTAAACGTATGAGGAGCTTTGAACAGCTGAAGGCCATATATTGTTGGTCATCTATCAGTATTTTTCTTGTCTTGCAAATTAACCAAAGATCTTAATTTTATCCCTTCAGTTTTTATGGGGGGTCTGATTTTTATCCCTTTAGTTATCATGTTCAAATGACACTCCGCTTCTCTCAGCGCTCGAAAAAATCTAATAAAGAGCAAGATCGCATGCCCGTTGAATAATATGGAGGAAAACTATAATTGACTAACAATATTCATTGGAACACATGGAACTGACATAAATCCAAATTAGGAGAAGTAATACATAAGAGTTCACTTTATTAATTAATTCAAACATTGAATTGACTTTGAAATTAGAGTTTTGCTTATGACTTGTTCCCATTGAAGTGAGGAAAAATCTGTCTTGCCTCCTTTATAAAAGGGAAAAAGTTTATTTGCAGTCGTCATAAACATTTATAAAATAAGAACCAAAGGAGTCTTACTCATTTGAAAGTGAAATTGCAAATAAGTCTAGATGAGCTCTTGGTGAAGTCAAAGTTTTGTTTTGTCGGCTTCAACTTGGCGGCGGCTTCTGTTGTCAAGTAGCTCTGCCGGCCAGCCGCCTCTGCATCAGAGGACAAAAAATGTACTGACCGACACTCTTAGATGGGCCGCTGAATGATGCTTTTCTCAAGGCCTGCTTCATATTTTACTGTTATTCATAACAAACTTTATCCTCTATCTCCTTCATGGAGATAGTTCAAGAGCAGCAGCTACAAACTACAGGTTAGTTGCTCATTCACATTCGCTTGGTTATTATTCAACTGATGGCAACACAGATAGGAAAAGAAGGTACAAAAGCCTTGTTTTTTCATTGAATTTAGACATTTCCCTTTCTACTTCCTAATAGGGTTCATAGAACGGCGAAGATTCCAAAAATGTTTATTATTTGTCATTGATTAGCTAATAGAGCCATGTCCTGTTTTGAGACCTTACAATTGAAACTCGGAAGAAGTTGGAACTTGTCAAATTAAGGAAGCAATTTTTTTAAAAAAAATTTCAATATCAGCACCTTGGTAAGGTATTAGTGATTTAATTCAGCAGAAATTTATTATTCATTGTAATGATTTGGTGGAAGCGCTTAGTCCAAAGAAGAAAGGGAAAGAAATTGGTACCTACTGCATCTCACTCCTACTTTGTGGAATCCATAACAGCCCATAAGTTGGGATAATAATAGGGTTTACTTAAGTTGAACTAGTTTTGGATTATATTGGATAGAAATCTGAAGCCTGATACGTGTTTTCTCCCAGGTGACGAGAAAGAGCAGAGTTCACACAGGGACACAGTTGTCACCCAACAACCTCATCATCCAAGATTCAGAGAATACAAATGGTGGTTCCTAGTGTCTCTTTACATCATCTTTTTGCTGGCAGGCCAATCTGCGGCCACTCTTTTAGGAAGGTTATACTATGACAAAGGTGGAAATAGCAAATGGATGGCAACATTCGTTCAATCAGCTGGATTCCCAGTTCTAGTTCCACTCCTTTTTTACTTCCCACCACCAACCAAATCCAGTAGTAACATGCTTAACATTGTTGTTTCCTCCAAAAACAAACCACGTGTTTTTACTTTTGTTCTCCTCTACCTAGCTTTTGGCTTACTCTTGACAGGTGACAACCTGATGTATTCCTATGGACTTCTGTATCTCCCTGTTTCCACCTACTCTCTTCTATGTGCTACCCAATTGGCCTTCAATGCACTATTCTCTTTCTTCCTTAATTCCCAGAAGTTCACCCCTTTCATATTGAATTCTTTGGTCCTCCTTACCATATCAGCTTCCGTGCTTGCAGTCAATGCTGATTCTGAGGACTCAACGGGCGTATCCCGAGGAAAGTATATTATTGGGTTCCTTTGCACACTCGGTGCATCTGCTACATATTCTTTATATCTCTCCCTTGTGCAGCTCTCCTTTGAGAAAGTTATAAAAGCAGGGACGTTCTCTTCTGTGTTGAATATGCAGTTGTACCCATCCTTCGTTGCTACCTGTGGTTGCGTTGTGGGATTGTTTGCAAGTGGAGAATGGAAAACTCTGGACGAGGAAATGAAGGAATACCAAACAGGAAGGGTGTCTTACATAATGACTCTGGTTTGGACAGCTGTGACGTGGCAGATATCGTCCATAGGAATGCTGGGGCTGGTCTTCGAGGTGTCTTCTTTATTTTCAAACGTAATAGGTACTCTGGGGTTGCCTGTTGTTCCTATTCTAGCCGTTGTGTTCTTCCACGACAAGATCAATGGAGTGAAGGTGGTGTCCTTGCTGTTGGCAGTGTGGGGGTTTCTTTCTTACATTTATCAACATTATCTCGATCACAGAGAAGCCAAGGCAGCTAAAAAGGATAGCGTTGAAGTTTCACATGGTCACGTGGAAATTTGTTGATTGAACGGACCAATTTTTAGTTAGTTTATACTGGCATCTCCTGTTATTTTTACATAAGTCAATGAATAAGTCTAATGTTGCTTCTCAATGTTGTGATTTTGTCTTACAAGATATACCAGGAGTTCTTCAATTGAATTAGAGTTCCACAAGTTGAACAGGAGGGGTGACTGCTATCGTATGCACCACTTTGTAGTTTGTACACACCACGCTTACACTTTGATTTAACAAGGCATAATAGAGTTAATTAATGTGCTTTATTAATGGTCACCACTCACCAGTTGCAAATACCAAACAGGGTATATTCCACGAGACCAGAGAAAAGTACCTTCAGTGGATGAAAAGAGGGAAAAGAAAATGTATTACAACTTTGGTGTTTAGTGGAAGTGGGAAACCAAAATTCTTCAGCCATGATCAGCATTTTGGACTTACGCACAGCCAAAGAACCAATATCCAACACGGACAAAGAAATAATGCACTCTATATTGGGTTAATTTATTACGTAAGAGTCGTGTTTGATTCTTAGTATTCTTGAGGGAAGTACTCTTGTATCTCAAGGTTTAATAGTGTTCTACTAACTACTTGCAGACAAGAAAGGGGAAAAAAATGACAAAACGTCTCAAATTGGAGGTCAAAATGATGTCTCGAGTTAAAATTTTCCTCCAGTCACAGTGGACAATTATGATGCCTTAAGTTTAATATTTAATTAAAAATTATAGCAGAGATTATCATGTAACAAACAGTCAAACTAACATTTATAGGAATTTCCTTTGGGGGTCTTTTTTTGTTGGTTTAGGATTTTTTTTTTTTGATTGGTGGTGGGTGTGCTTGTAAAATATTGATGGCTTATTTAACATGTAAAAAGTTATGTATAGAAATACAATAAAAAAGAAAAAAGATAATGTTATAAATAAAAAATATCTATAATACCCTAACATTTAATAATTAAATAATGATTAATAAATAATATTAAATAATAATTATAAAGATAAAATTAATATTTTATTAAATTTTTTTTCTCCTTTTAATTTTCATTCAACTTACCAAATATGGCGTGAATCTGATTCCATAGGAAAACATAAAAACTATATCAACGTCATCACTCTACAAATCCTTTATCATAAATAGCTGTTTGATCGGATAATTAAATCCAACTAATGAACCTTCCATTTTTAAGATCTCCCATCATAATTTTCTCTGAAACAACACTTGCAACACCATCATTGAACATTAAAAAAAGACAACCGATTTACAAATCGTTAATATGATAAATAATTAAAGAAAAAATTTATATGTAATTTCTTGAGTCTTTGTTATGAAAATTTTAAATTAAAATATAAAAGACGTATAATTTTTAAATAATAATATAACAGTTTTCGTGCATACTCGGATCTTTCCGTAACTTTTCTTGTGGATACTCAGTTGTTTACTCCTTTCTATCGATATTGGCATTGGACTCGGCAATAAAAGGGGCCGGTTTTGAACTATTTTGGTCTCAAATGAAACCACATGGCCTCAACTTTAAGGCCCAAATGTAGCGAGAAAATATAAAACAGAAAAGGAAAACATCCCGCCAGAACCGCGTTCAAAAGCTTTCAAAGTTCAAACCCTTTCACACTCTTTCCACTTTGAAACTGCAAGTGAAAAGATAATAATAATAAAAATAACGGAAACTACATAAAAAAACAATTGACTCAGTTCCAACGCATGTCAGCTCCGAATAGACTCCACTCCATCACCAGTATAAAAAGGACTCTTACGTGGCCCCTCATCCTCATTTCGTGAACAACGCCTTCTTCGCTGGCCACCCCTAGCAAACCCAATTTTAAAATTACGCCAAAATCATAAAGCACTCTTGACTGAAACAAAATAGCTTCCATTCTCCTCCCCCTGTTCCTTTTCTTCTTCTCTTTCACAGCCTGCTTGCTCGTCTCCTTTGTTCGCTCGGCGGATAGGGCTTCTGAACCTGAAGCAAGGGCACCGCCTTGTCCAATGGCCACCATGGAGAGCTTGATAGCCCTCGTCAATCGAATTCAGAGAGCCTGTACGGTTCTCGGCGACTATGGAGGTGACTCTGCTTTGCCTACTCTCTGGGACGCGCTTCCCTCTGTCGCCGTCGTCGGTGGTCAGGTTCGCCTCTTGTTTCCCTACTGTGTTTTTCTTTTTAGACAAGACTCTCTATTCCCGCTCTAGATCGTTCTGCTGTGCTCTGTTTTTGTCTTTTTTTTGCTATCTGAGTATGTAGAGACATATGAGTGAGATTTTACTTGTTTCTCGGGCTTGAAATGCGATATATACGGAATGTAGAGTTCTGGAAAGTCATCGGTACTAGAAAGCATTGTCGGCCGCGATTTTCTGCCCAGGGGATCAGGTTAGGCATTGTCTATTGTTAATGGTTATGTTCTCTCTCTCTCCCCCCTTAATTTCGTATTCGGTTTGGTTGCTGAGAAAGCTGAGGAAGAGGAAAATCCTTGAATCGACGTTCGAGTGCATTGTTATTATTTCGGTTATTCTTAAGCTTCTTGGTCTCAAAGGAATGTAATTTTTTTTTTTAATATGTAGATCAACGGAAATGTTTATAAAAATATTTTTCTTGAGGTAGTCAATGGAAGACTTATTTGGTTTTTGTGTCATATACTATCTTCCAGTACTGTTTCTTAGCAAGACGAACTTTGGTAAACTTTGTACTGTCTTTTACCATAGGTTAGAAAGAAGAAGAATAGGATATTTTGAATAGTGAAAAACAAATATCCAATGAAATTTCTTTATTGCAGTTTTATTCTCCAGAGAACGAGGCGTAGATTTCTTTTATTTTTGACATTTTAAGTGGTTTTTAGGGATTGTGACGCGGAGGCCTTTAGTCCTGCAGCTGCACAAAATAGAAGAGGGGCTGCAGGAGTATGCAGAATTCCTTCACTTGCCAAAGAAAAAACTCACAGATTTCTGTATGTCTCCTATGACTTGTCAATTGTCATTTATATATTTTTCTATGGAATCTAAATTAGGAGTTCTAGGTGACTAGGTGGAATAATTTATACAGTTATCTTAGAGATATATGTAAAAATTCAGAATTGATATGACCTAATTCTCATGTATAGTTGTGAAATCGTAAGTACTTACTTTAGCTACTGCTGGCAGTGGTAGAAATGTTGGCATGTAACATCATTTTAATGATTGTGTACTAAAATTTATGTTACCATAGAACTTGTTCTCCATGCATTATAGTCTTCTTTCAAATTGTATAATTTATGATGTAATTGTGTATCGTATGACATTGTTTGAGTAAATTATAGCCTCAATTGCCTTTATAGATTTTGAATTGTAAGACTGTCAGTCTCATAGTTATGAATTCTTTCTATGCATTTCTAGCCTACTCCTTTATCTCAAACTCTCAAGTCAGAAATTTGCATTGCATTTTTGGTCTAGTATCCCTTCTTCCCCACCGGCCCTTTCCTAATAGGCTTGCCAGTGTTTGTAAATTCCCAAGTTGTTACTCAGATTGAAGCTCATTCAATTTGATGACTTCAGTAATTATGTTTATGATGTTGTATAATAATTTAACATAGTATTTGCTGCTGGTGGTAAGTTATATTTTGCTTTTACTAATGAAGTTCCTTTAACATATGTTTTGCACCCACAATTAGATAAGGATTTTTCAAACTATCCTTAGAAATCGATGTAATAACATGTTTTCTATAACTATTTCGTTGTTTTTCTTTGTACTGATTTTGAATTTGTTCCTTGATTGCTTAAATATCTTTTGAAGCTATGGTTCGAAAGGAAATTCAAGATGAAACTGATAGAATGACAGGGAAGTCAAAACAGATATCTCCTGTTCCTATTAATCTCAGTATCTACTCTCCAAATGGTATGTAAACAATACAAATTTTACTTTTCATACAAGTGCTGTGCATTTCTTGGTTTAGATTAGTTTCTTGATCTTATTATTCCATTCACATCTACTACAGAGCTTAAGTATATATGTGTAAAAAATAGAAGTAATCAGTTCATTTCCAGCTTTTGTATGCTCTAAATAGTGAATAATTAATAGTGTTGATCATGTTATTTGAGATATTTATTACTGTGCAGTTTGTTGAGTTGTCACCATGCCAAATGGCTCTACTTCTCATATAATTTACTAGTGACAAGTGAATTAGTGTATTCTTTTAGTTCTCTATTTTTAATTGAAGTTCTTATGTTTTGCCAAAGTTGGTTCATGCACTAAAAGTGTATGACCTGTAGTAGAAATGTGAGAATCAAGGAATTCCCTCTTCATATTTTATGAGGTTTTATATATCCTGTTGGTCATCATAGTAACCTGCTAACTATACCAAACGACTATTTTCCTTTCCTAGTAGTCAAAGAATGTCAACACTTTATCTTCCTTTATTTCTCTCTTTGTCGTTGTTTAGTTCCCCCTTTTTTTCCTTTTTTGTTTTAGCATTCATTATAATGATTTTCTTTTCTTTTTGGGTGCTCAGTGCCACAAATTTCCTTTCTCCGTCATTGGGTTGATCCTTATTTAAGTAATGCTCTGCTATTTGAATGACATTAGCTTTTAGAGCATAAATTCTCTGAGTTTTTTACATGGTATCAATGCCCTACTGGCCTAATCAAAATCTATGCCAAAATGCAATTTTCCTTCAACCTTGAACAAATACGTGGTGGAGGTGCCAATTAAGATGGCATCCCAGTTTAGTAATGGGGTGAATGACAACTCACCAGTGTGAATCACTAATCGCAAATTGAATGGGTATAATTACCCACACTTGTGTAGATTTGTAATGATGTTTACTTGTTCAAAAATGAAAGAAGGCTACCTCAATGGAGATGTTGTCCTACCCAAGTCGAGTGATGCGAAATAAAAGGTTTGGAAAGCTGAAAATAATCAGGTCATGACTTGGTTTGTCAATTGCATGGCAACTAACATTGGGGAGACCTACATGTTCCATGAGATAGCCCCTGAAATATGGGAGTTGGTTAACAAAGCCTATTCAACCAAGGAGAGTGTTATAGAGGTTTTTGAAATTGAGAGCACCATCCATGAAATAAAACAAGGAGATATGGCTGTTAACTAATACTTAAATGCTCTTTCGAGGTATTAACAGTAGCCACACATGGAGTTGTACTATAGATGCAACCAATTAAAAGAAAATTGTGGGAAAGAGAAGGATTTACAAATTTCTCATGGACTTGAATAGTAGCTATGACAACATGAGGAGGATAATTATAACAATAAAATTTATTCCTACCCTCAAAGAAGTTTTTTCTAATGTTAGGTGTGAGGAAGGTAGAAGGAAGGTTGTGCAAGGTACAACTAAAATCTCAAATCCCAATGAAACTTCTGTTCTTGCTACTTATGGTCCATCAAATCAAGGTGGTGGTAATAAAAAAACAAATGAGGGAGAATATGGTGCAATCATTGTTGCTAGAATGGACACACTAAGAACAATTGTTGGAAAATCCATGAAAAGCCTTCAAATTGGAAGCTCAAACCAAAAGGAGAAGCTTGAAGATACAACATCATCATTGAGGAGCCTATAACAAGTAATAAATCATCAAATTTCATTGGAAAGCAATTGGAACTCCGGCAAAAAATGTTTGGCCAATGAAAATTCTAAACGTATGGTAAGGACTGGAAACAATTGCCCTTAACTCCTAAATTATGGAAAAACATAGATGGTTGTAGATTTGGAAGCATCAAACCATATGACATATGACTTTGTTGTATTTGATGAAATTCACTATTGCAAATCACTTTTAAAGGTTAAAATTCCTGATGTGACTTGAACACGAGTGATTGGTATTGGTATAATCACAATATTTGTAAAACTTACACTAAAAATTATGCTGGTTTATTCCAAAACTATTGGAAACTATTATCTATTAACAAGTTAGTAAAAGACAGCAATTGCATAGTTAACTTCTTTGATGGTGGTCATAAATTCCAAGACTTGGCATCCAAAAAGATGATTGGTAATGCTAAGAAAGTGGATGGACCTTATTTCATGGGTTGTACAAGCTCAAATTAGTGTGGACTTATTACTAGCAATGATTTAGACATTTTGCTTTGACATAATAGACTAGAGCACCCTAATTTCCAATTTATGAAGAGAATGGATCTCAATTTATCTAATAAATATCCTAGTTCTATTTTGTGTAAAACTTGTCAACTTTCTAAACACACCAAAGCAAATTACCCTACTCAAGTCCACAAACCATTTCAACCTTTTTCTTTAATTCATAATGATGTATAGGGTCCCATTAAAGTCAAGGGTCTCTCGGGTTGAAGGTGGTTTGTAACTTTTATTCATGGTCACAATGAGGCTATTTGGGTGTTTTTGATGAAAGAGAAATATAAAATATCATCAATTTTCAAAAAGTTTTACCAGCTAATTCAAACTCAATTTCAAACCCATATTAAAGTGTTGAGAAGAGGCAAAAGAAGAGAATATATAAACTCATCTCTAAGTTCCTACCTTACTGAAAAAGGGATCTACCACAAAAGTTCTTTTTTCTATACCCCTTAACAAATATGGAGTGGCCAAGAGAAAAAATAGACATATTCTAGAGGTGGCTAGGTCTCTCATGTTCAACATGAATGTTCCTAAAGTTTTTTAAGGTGAAGTTGTCTTTACTTCAGCATATCTCATAAATAAGATGCCCTTAAGAGTCCTTGGGTTTTGCACTCCTAGTTATCTCTTCCAAATTTATCCTGCCACTCAAATGGTTTCCAACATCCCCATTAAGGTGTTCGGGTGTATTGCCTTTGTCCACCTTGATCATACCAACAAACTTGAACACAAGGCCACAAAGTGCATATTTGTTGGATATTCCTCTTCTTAAAGGTTTATATCTGCTACTGTCCAATTCTAAAAAAATTCTTTATTACAATAGATGTTACCTTCTTTGAAAGGTAGGCCTATTACCCAAAAACAGATATTCAGGGAGGGAAGACTCAACAAGATGAGTGGAGTTTTGTATCATGGATGATACTCAATGCAGTGTTGAACCTGAGATGTTAGAGGCACTTGAACTCTTGAACTAGCACCTGTAAACATGCCAAAAGATCTTGTGGTTTTTGAACCCAAGACGAATATTGCTCCTGAACTAAAGATTGATGGTGAAGCAAGTCAAGAAGCAAAGGAAAATGGTTAGCAATAGAGTAAAAACCAATAGGAACAAAAAAAGCTTCAAGTTTATTCAAGAAGGAAGAAAGCCCATAAGGTAGAAGTTGAACCAACTCTTGGGCAGAACTTAAGCACCTCTAACCTTAGTCTAGGTATGGACAAGAACTTGTGTTTAGATATTCCCATTGCACTAAGATACGGTACAAGTTCTTGTACTTAACATTTCATTGGAAATTATGTCTCTTATGCTAAATTATCATCATCTTACAAAACTCTTGTAGCCAATATTTCCAATCAGAAAATTCCACAAGATATCAATGAGGCTTTAAGGGATGAAAAGTGGAGAAAGGCTATGGAAGAAGAGATGAATGCCTTGAGAAAGAATAAAACATGGCAGCTTGTCAATTTACCTCAAGGGAGAAAACTTGTTAGGTGCGAATGGATTTTTAGTATCAAGTACAATTTTGATGGGAGTGTCAATTGATACAAAGTATGACTAATGGCTAAAAGGTTCATCCAGACTCATGAAATAGACTATTAAGAAATATTTGTTCTAATTGCAAAATTCAATTCTATCAAAGACTTATTGTCTCTTGTAGTAAACCTTGAATGGCCTCTTCACCATGCATTCTTCGATGGAGATCTTGAAGGAAAATTGTATATGTCAATGCCTTTAGATTTTGAGAACACTAATGGTGGCAAGGTTTGTAAGCTATGAAAATTTTTCTATGGGCTTAAACAATCACCTAGAACTTGGTTTGAGAGGTTTACCAAGACTGTCAAAATGCAAAGATTCCTCTAGGGCTAAGCTAACCACACAATGTTCACAAAATTCTCCCTTAAAAGTGAGATTGTAGTTTTGATTGTTTATGTGGAAAACATAATTATTATTAGTGATTATATAGTTGAGATAAATAAATTGAAGAGAGCGTTGGATGAAGACTTTGGGATTAATGATTTTGGACCCTTAATGTACTTTTTTGGGAATGGAAGTGGCTAGATCTAGCAAGGACATTCTTATATCTAAAAGAAAATATACAATTGGTTTACTTGTTGAAACTGGGATGTTAGAATGCAAGCCTGCAAACACACCTATGGAGGCAGATTACAAACTCAAATTTGTTGAAGATAGCTCAGTAGTTGACACTGAGAGGTTTCAAAGATTAGTAGATAAACTTGTTTACCTCTCTCATATAAGATTAGATATCTGCTTCCCAATTGATGTCATTAGTCAATTTATGAACAAGCTTTGTGAAGTTCACTTTGATGCTTCTTATAGAGTACTAAGATATTTCAAAATGGCCTCAAGAGAAGGAATTTTCTTTCAAAAAGGTACTTGTCACAAAATAGAAATTTATTGTGATGTTGATTGGACTAGGTCCATCATTGATAAGAGGTTTATTTCTGGTTATTGTATCTATGTATGGGTGAACCTTCTGACTGGAGGAGTAAAAAACAATTAGTTGTGGCTAGGAGTAGTGCTGAAGTTGAATAACAAGCTTTGGCCTAAGGCATTTGTGAAGAGTTAAGGTTAAAATGCCTTCTTATTGAACTTAGGATCAAATGTTAAGATCCTATGATTGTGTTGAGCTATAACATGACTGCTATTAGTATTGCCAAGAACCTCATTCAACATGACAGAACAAAATATGTTGAGATTGATAGGTACTTTATCAAAGAAAAAAAATGGATTTAAGGGTTCTTGGTTTGTTGTATAGGTCTACAAAGACACAGGTTGTGGATGTTCTAATGAAGGCTTTAACTAAAGTAAGTTTTGAAGAACTTGGATGCAAGTTGGGGATGCTTAATATCTTTTCCCTAACTTGAGGGAGAGTGTTAGTAATCATAGCAATCTGCTAATTGTACCTAACAACTATTTTCCTTTCCCAGCAGCCAAAGAATGTTAACACTTGATTTTCCTTTATTTCCCTATTTATGGTCATTTAATTCCTTGCTTTTTCCTCTTTTGTTTTGGCATTCATTGTAATTATTTTCTTTTCTTTTTGGGTGCTCAGTGCTTTGGATTTCCTTTCTCCTTCTCTGAGTTGATCTCTATTCATGTAATGCTCTACTATTTGAATAATATTAGCTGTCAGAGCATGAATTCTCTGAGTTTTCTACGTATCCTTTAATATCTGTCTGTGTTCATTATCCTTATTCAAGTTTATCTGATAGTCATACTTGTCTTTTTGTAGTTGTCAATCTAACACTGATTGATCTGCCTGGTTTGACAAAGGTTGCTGTAGGTATACTTACTAACCGGTTTCTTCTCCCAGTTGAACATGAATTTCTACCTGTTACCAATTTCTAAATTAATGATCCTTTTTCCAGAGGGACAGCCAGAAAGTATTGTTCAAGACATAGAAAACATGGTTCTCACATACGTTGAGAAGGTAGTTAAAGGATTCTCCTATATATATACTACTATAGAAAGGGATTTTGCTCCTGGTTCATTTGCACAAAACCTTGGTATTTTTACTATGACTGGAGCAGAGAAAAGTAATTTCCAATGCAATGGCATAGGTTTACTTCTAACGTTATTTCCTATTTTTAAGTAACTTTAAATTCTTTTTGCTTTTTTAATAAAATATGTTAATACCTACGGACAAGTTACATATTGCAGTTTTTCAGTCATTTTTTACAACTTAAACAAAATGATGAACGAACATTGTCATGCAGACTTGTGGGTCAAGACTCTAGTCTGTACAATTTACTTTAATAGATGTGGATGCTCTTCTTATCATTTGCCCGCTATTTGATGGCCTAAAAAGTGTACTTAGTGTTCTCCCTTCGTATTGCAGCCTAATTGTATAATTTTGGCAATAACACCAGCAAATCAGGACATAGCAACATCAGATGCCATTAAGATCGCTAGAGAAGTTGATCCTACAGGTATGCATGCTTCGTTTTTTTACTACTCTATCTCATGTATTTGTTTTCTAACTTTTCTCATTATGCACACGTGTTTTTTCTTGACAGTACATCCATAATGTTTTTCTTATAGGTGAAAGAACATTTGGTGTGTTGACAAAGCTAGATTTGATGGACAAAGGAACAAATGCTTTGGAGGTAAGAATCGAAGCTCCAAAGTATAAAGCCACGAAAATAATATACTTACTTAAATCTATAAGGATGCGGTCACAGAAATTTTTTTAAGTATGACTATGATGTTTCCATTTGCTTCGTAATAAAGGTTCTTGAGGGAAGATCATATCGACTTCAACACCCGTGGGTGGGAATTGTAAATCGTTCACAGGCGGATATTAATAAGAATGTTGATATGATTGCTTCTCGGCAACGGGAGCGTGAATTTTTTGCCAGCAGTCCTGATTACGGGCACTTGGCCAGCAAAATGGGCTCAGAATATCTTGCAAGGCTTCTCTCGATGGTTTCTATTGATCATTTTATCTTATTTTTCTGCGGTTAAGATGATGGGATGGACATTTTATCTGCTTCCTTTTCTTATAGTCTCTATAAGGTTAATTGGTTACTTGTAGAACTGATTTGGTTTTCAGCATTTAGAGTCTGTGATAAGAGCTCGGATTCCTGGAATCTCTTCTTTAATTAATAGAAGCATTGATGAGCTTGAAGCAGAGTTGGGCCACCTTGGCAGACCCGTTGCTGTTGATGCTGGGGTGAGGAGTTCTTCGTTTATCTGTCTATAGATTCTGTACAACACGTATATAATTGCTACCAAAGCGTATATAATTTCAAATTTATTTTGATCTTTTCAGGCCCAGTTATACACTATTCTAGAATTATGCCGGGCATTTGACCGGATATTTAAGGAGCATTTAGTTGGGGGGTAAGTTATCTTTGTCCGTCTGCTGTCATTTTTGTTTCGTTTGTTTTGTTCTTTGTTCTGCTCATTTAGAATTTAAATGACAACTCTTTCAAGTGGATGTCTGAGTTTATGCTTTATTGGCGGACACTTGAAACAATTTTTTCCGTGATTCTGACACTTTTCGCCATCATTATATCAATGTCGTCAATGATGGCGAAAAGTGTCAGAATCACGGAAAAAATTGTTTCAAGTGGATGTCTGAGTTTATTCTTTATTGGCGGACACTTGAAACAATTTTTTCCGTGATTCTGACACTTTTCGCCATCATTATATCAATGTCCCATTTCTTTTTACTCCCAACTATTAGCAGTTAGGTCAAACTCTACAGCAAAATATGGTGAGGTACAACGAAATACAGAATGCTTAGATGAACCAAGGGCTCAAAAAGGAATTATAGTGAGAATAGGGCTGTAAGTGATTTAAGTCATGAATTGACACTCTTACATTCCTTCCATCTCATTATAGAAAATGACTTTCGTTGGTTCAACTATTAAATTAAAAATGATTATTATATTATTCATGTATATTAAATTTTTTGTTGAAAATTGATACAATAAATATATAATTAAAGAGTTAATAATCCCTTTATATTTGAAAAAATATATTACAAGTTAATTTATTAATATGTTGATAAAGTACGAAATAATATTAGATTGACGTAAAATTTTGTGAGTATAATCGTTTCGAACTTTTAATCCATTAGTATATTCCCTTCTCTTAGGCGACCTGGCGGTGACCGAATTTATGGGGTTTTTGATCACCAACTTCCTGCTGCGTTGCGAAAGCTTCCATTTGACCATCATCTATCGTTGCAAAATGTGAAACGGGTTATTTCAGAGGCAGATGGCTACCAACCGCATCTAATCGCACCCGAACAAGGTTATCGACGCCTCATTGATAGTGCACTAAATTATTTCAAAGGTCCAGCTGAAGCTTCGGTGGATGCTGTAAGTGCTTCTGCTCTATCTAGTTCAATCTGGTTCACCTTTTCTGTTGGAAGCTCAGCATGTCCAATTTCGTGTCTCCATGAAATGACCTTGGTTCATGCCGTCTTAGAAACCAACATTAACTTAGACTATGGACTTTACATGCCACTAAACTTTCAGCTCTGTTTAGTTGGTGTAAAGTGATTTATATATTCAATTTCATAGATTTATATGTTATCGAAATTGACCAAGCTTCTTTGTTCTAACTCACTGGTGTTGTCGCAGATTCACTTCATACTAAAGGAACTCGTGAGAAGGTCAATTGGAGAAACGCAGGTTTGAAAAAGGGAAGGGGTGGGAAGGGAAATAAGGAAGTGGAATGAGGGAATAGCAGTTTTCCTAACCAATGCTTAATGTTAATTCTTAAAATGGTGCAGGAGTTGAAGCGCTTTCCAACTCTTCAAGGGGAAATAGCAGCGGCTGCTACTGAAGCATTGGAGAGGTTTCGTGAAGAGAGTAAGAAGACAACCTTACGACTGGTGGAAATGGAATCTTCATACCTCACGGTTGATTTCTTCCGGAAACTCCCGCAGGAAGTCGACAAGGGAGGGAATCCAGCTCCCTCCTCCGCTGATCGATATGCTGAGGGACACTTCCGCAGGATAGGTTCAAATGTTTCATCTTATGTCGGGATGGTGTCAGAAACGCTGAGGAATACTATTCCGAAGGCTGTTGTTCATTGTCAAGTGAGGGAGGCCCAACGATCTTTACTAGACCACTTCTATACAAAACTGGGCAAAAAGGAGGTATCTAATTCATTATGCTCCGGCTGCCACCGAATCAAATTATTTTAACGGAATATTTAAAAGGAAAATATTGTTCAAAATACAATGGAGCTTTGCAAGTTTAATAGACATTGTATAGCTGATGTATAATTTACTATTTATGGGCATAGAAATATGACCATTTACAGTTAGTTGTCTAGAACTAGTTGAAACGGCGAGTGGGAGTCAGCTCATTTTTCCCGACTGACTTGTCGTTTAATTTCAGGGAAGACAGCTTGCGGAGCTGTTGGATGAGGACCCTGTGTTGATGGAAAGGAGGCAACAATGTGCCAAGAGGCTTGAGTTATATAGGTCTGCTAGAGATGAGATTGATGCAGTATCATGGTCGAGATGAGATGATGGGAGTTTTAATAGAAAAATTATAACAATTGTTTGCTTGTTTCTACCTGTTCTGAAGTTGGTTTAGAGCTCTGATAATATATGTGCGTTCAAATATTAAGTGAATAATTTATCCAAGGCCGAAAAGAAAATATGGGATTTAGATCTCTTACATTTAGAAAATTAAATGTCCTCTTTTCTGTTTCTTTTTCAAACTTTACCTCCCGCACTTGGTTTTCTAAATGCAAGGGATCCATATACAAAAACCTGATCACTTCTTTGTGCATTCGGCTTTGTGTATATTTAGTGCTATGTTTACTTAACTGGACGGTACCCAAAAGCAATTTTAAGAATAATGGATGCTATAATATGACTTGCTTGTTTCTGGGTCTTAATAGCCAGAAATCAGTACAAAGAGAATGCAATTGTTTGTTTTCGGGATTAATCCCAACTAATCCTTATTCCTTTTCAGATATCATTAATATTGTGCTAATTGACAATCAATCACATAGAGTACCATTGACTAGTATAGATATCGCTGAGAAGCAAAAGGCTCCACGACAAAATTATCCTATTGACCCTGCGATTCGTAAGAAATTTGCTACTTATTTTTGCCGAGAAAATTTTGCTGCTTATTCATAAAAACTATATAGTTCCTTGTTTACGAGCACCAGCCCTGTCAAGTTCTTCCAAAGCTGCCCAAAGTTTTGGATCGTCATAATCCTTGATCAGAAAAGCAGGCTTTGCTTCCCACAATAAATGCTCCGGGTTCCTGGTAGACAAACCTACAACAGGCATCCCAGCTGCCACTCCCGCTTTGATCCCAGAAACGGAATCCTGTGGCAATAAAACCCCGTGTCAGAGCAAGATATGGTAAACATTATTCTGTAAATGGGAAATCAGAGGAATGCAGACCTCGAATACAAAAGTGTGATCCTTGGATGCTTTCAATGCTTCAAGACCTTTCAAGTAGGGGTCCGGATGAGGTTTAGCATGTTCACATTCACTTCCAATAATGACAGCTTGGAAAAAATCGGAGAGACCAAGGACAGAGATCATGAGTTCTGCATTTGGTCTTGGAGCATTGGTAACTGCAGCCCGCTTCAAACCACGATCTTCTATCCATTTCCTCACTTTGTTGAGGCCATTTATAGGCTTCAGTTGCTCAGCTGCCAATCTGGTTTATCCATCAAAGAAATTAAACTCTGAAGCGTTAAAAATAAACCCACAGTAAGAAAGAAAGCATATTTTACTTCCGGAACATGGCTTCCTTAGCATCTACAAACTTTAACCCCTGTTCCAAATCACCAGGAAAGAGAGCCATGGCAATATCATCATTATGTTTGCCAGCAACAGTCTCAATAAAAAATTCCTCTGTTATTGGCGTCCCTCCGTTGAAACCAATCTGATAACCACCAAAGCTTCTGTTAGTTCTGTAATAGCTATAGTACTATCATGGGCATTTATAAATATGATATTGAAAAAAAATAGTAGTACAATCAGAGCCCATACAAAATCTAAATATCTTCCTTTTAAATTTTCATCTAAGAAACTCTACCTCTTGAAGCATTTCTCGGAAAGCATAGAAGTGGAGCGGATCAGAATCACATAGAGTCCCATCAATATCAAATAACACTGCTTCAAGTGGAGCAAGTCTAGCGAGCGAACTGTTGCTGCAGCCACAACATAGAGGCGATGAGTGGCAAATGCAAAGAAGCTGGCAAACTGGCAGATAGAGTAGGCTTTGGTTCATGACAGAAGTAGTATGTAGATTAATAGAATACATAATCTAGTGACTGATTATTGGATTTTCTCACATCGAGGGGCTGAAAGACACTTGAACAAGATACAAAAGCTAACTACAGAAGTGACAGACACTTCCGCCCTTAATGCCAACACACACTGTCTTTACAAAGATACACAATTCGACTTCATAGAAAGTTGCCACTCTGCTTTATATGACAGCAAACTGGCAACCCCACCAAAGCTTATAAGCTGCCTGATGTCAAATTTAATATTAGAGTCACTTATCAACGCAATAAACATTATTTCATCAAGTTCACAGAAAAAGTTTAGGAAAATCAAGATTTATATATTGACATAATAAAAATATACTGGTAAGTCACTAAACTATCAAATAAATACTAATATTAAAATTACAAAGCCATATACAGTAGAAGCCCCAAAATTGATCTCAGACGATATATATCATGTATATCCATCATACATGTTTTCTCTGGTGACAAAATTATAAACATCTCAGCAGACAACAGGATTTAAAATTGATTTCCAAGATGAAGAAAGCTATATGATTAGTATGATCTTGACGCAAAATATGATATCGAGATCAGCGGCAGAAATCCAGATAATAAAAACGACGAACTAAGACAATGCCACGGAATAAGATGGCAGTGCCCTGATCCATCCATTAAAAGAAAATTTGATTTGCATGAATAGAGGAAGCGCTTTAGGGAGGTGGGCAATCAAGAAGGATCCTGTCAAGCTGTCCACACTCCAGATTGATCCATATCCAGTTCTACATAGGATATCAATAGAATTCACGAGGATGAAAACGGGAAGTATGACTAACAGTTCCTTATTGATTAAAGAATGGCTGAATCAATATATTAATCCCAAAAGAAAATCTTCACAGAGAATTTCAGAAAGAAACTCTATATGCTTCTATCAGCAAGGGGGGAAAAAAGTTGTAAGGAAATCAAGTACTCGAATGATGAGGGCCAGCAAGAAATTCACAATGGAGATGAGAAATTTGAGCCAATTTCCAAGAGCACATATAAGCAAGAAGAAAATGCGAAATCGACGCTATCCTTGCAACAAACTCCTCTTAATGCAGAGGCAGACAAGAATTGAAGTTTTGCAATCGGAATCAACACTTGCAAATCACCGTATGGAAGCAGAAACGTTACCTTTCTGCGCAATTCTCAGAAGACGCCGTCATTGTTTACCAAAATGCTTCCCTGCCAAACTTGTTTACGCAATTCTCACAAAAAGTTGGGCATTTAACAACGAATGAACGAATGGAATCTGCCAGAGAATCAGAAAAGTTCGGCGAAGATGCTATGAGCTTATTCTATTAATTTCTTTTTTTTTTTAAATTAGTTGCAAATACAATTATTTCCGTTGCTTTCACTTCTGCAGAGTACAAACAAAGGCCCCGTGATTTTGAAATAATTATATTTGAAAATTTGAAGAAAGTTGGTTTATAATGATACACCAAATTGAAGAATTAATTTTAGAAAAGAAAGAAAGTAATTTCGTGTAATAGTGTTCTGGAATATGATGTTTTCTGAAAATATTAAATCATAATTAATTTCAAATAAAATTAAAAAAATTAAGTAAGTTTTACGTAAACTATTAGTGTCAAATTTTGACTGAAATGACTCTTTTAGGTATGGGGTTTTAAAATTGATTTACGCCACGATTCTTCTATGTAAGATGGCTTTCCATCTTCCTTTAAAAAAAATTATATTCATTTTTTTTTTCAATCTTTAATCCCTTTGCAAATATTTATCTTAAATTTTGTAATAAATATTTATCCGTGTTCCTTCTCAAGTGACCGCTTATATGGAAGTCTTTTTTTTGGAAGGGTTTGTTCAGATTATTTTGGCTTTTTTCATTTTTTAGATTATAAAATATAAATATAAATATAAAAATGATAACTATGAGACTAAAAACATTTAACTGTAAAGAAAAAATTACATTTTTAAATTTTTAATTATTTTAAAGGACAATTTTCTCATATAATTAAAATTTTTAGTCTCTCAATTATAATTTTTATTTTTATATTTAAATTTTATAACATAAAAAAAAATTTAAGAAATAAAATAGGCCAAAATGGCTTGAATGAATACTGTCATGTTCGCGCCTCGATTTGAGTCAAGCCTTCCTCTTTTTTCGTTTGGTATGTATTGTAGACACATGGACAGAATTGGTTCGTGACCTTACTCCTTGAGGGATCCGACCCAAAAGCGAATGGCTGTGCTCTTTTCTCCGAACTTTCCAAGAAAATTGGGGACCAGAAAACTCTCCTTCTAACGAACAATTCTGGCCTGCCTCTCTAACACGTGAATTGCAATTTCATAATTGTATTTTTGCATTATTATTTTTGTTTTATAAGGCAATTTAAAAGAATATAAAATTAATCAACCACCTAATCAATCTATTAACGCAGATTTTGGATTCATACTTGAAAAGAGGCTTCACTCCTAATTAAGCTATTTTTGTTTTGGTACAAAAAATGTCAGAACTTGACTTCAAACGGGCCTCACTCTATCTATTATCCTCTACTCCTTCCTTCCATTGTTCAAGTTCTCCCAACAAAAATCTTAGCTTCATTATCTGCAGAACTTGGTACAGAAAAAATTGGGTTTCTTTCAAACAACAAGCTGAACTAGGCCTCGTGGAAAACATCAATTTAACAACCCCAGAGCAAAGGTGAAAAATGTACCGACAACCTAGAAGTCAGATAAAATCGAATTACTACAACAGGCAACTTAAATTTGATTTTATGCCAATGAAAATTGGATAAAAATCAAGAATTAAAAATATTTGGAAGCAAATAATGTCTCTTCTCATATTCTGTCAAGTCAGGATCCCATACAGGAAATGAGTTTTGGAGCAGAGTTTTCAGACAGAGCAAGCTCTTCTACTCAGATTTCTTCTCCTTTATATCAAGCACTCTGGAATCTGAAAGATACACCCAAGGTCAGGCAGTTCTAATGGAGAACTTGTACTGGCTCAATCCCAGCAAAGCAAAACCTCTAGAAGAGAAATTGTTGTCCTTCTCCCAGTTGCCCCTGCTGTCATAGCTGAAACCTTAAAGCATATGATTCTTCTGTATGATCGGCAAAGGAAAGTGGTTCTGCAGCCCCTTTGCTTTCAGATTGGACTGGAATAATGTTACAAGGCTGGATGTTTGGCTGGATGCAGTATTCACAGAATTAGAGCTGAGTGACTTTGATAATGCTCTAATGGCTATGATATGTTAGTATATTCGGAAGGATAGATGTGCTATGGTCTTTGAAAATTCTCTCTCTGATCCCATTACCACATTGAATAAAGCCAGAAATGCTCTTGATGATTATTGATCTGCATATGGGTGGTTTAATGAACCTTCCTCCTCTGAAATTTCTGAGGTTGGTTTCACGACAGGTTGGCAGGCTTCTATGAATGATTGCGTAAAAATCAAGGTGGATGGCTCTTTTGATAATAAAAGTTGTAAGGCGGGTCTGGGTGTGATCTTTAGAGATAGAAGCTGTAAAGTTCTGCAAGTTAACTGCTCTTCTTGTCCAGCCTCTTCAGCTTTTATGGCAGAAGCTCTAGCTGTTAAGAAGGGTGTTCAGATGGCTAAAGCAGTGGATTTAAGGGATGTTTGTTTTGAAACTAATAATGAGAATCTGGTCAAAGTTCTCCAAGGAAGAAGTGACTGTCCTGATTGGAGAAGCATGGCCACTGTGGAGGATGTTATCTGCACTTTTTTCTTTTTCTTTTTTTTTGGTGGGTGGCCTAAGAGGGTGTTATCTGTCTAAAGTGTTTTTTGAGCTTTTCTCTTAGGTGGATTCCAAGATCTGCCAACTAGGCTGTTGACTAGCTAGCCAAGTATCATGATAAGGGGATGTGCCTCGGTGGTTGGGTCTCTAAAACCTCCATCCCCTCTTTTATCAGTTTCCTCTTCTGATGCTGTTTCTGCCAGACAAGTAATAGGTTAATTGCTGTGTTGCCTACTTCTTGTCTCCGTTTTGTTCACTTTAATATATACCTGTTTGATGGCCAAAGGGAAAAAACATATTTGGATACGTAATGGTACCTGGTCTGACGTTTTTGAATCCAAACAGCATGGGTTATAGAAGTTCCAAACAACGCTTCAGAGTTGAAATAATCTGATCATTGGGGAAGCAGGTATGAGATGATGCTAGCTAAGTACGGATTACAAAATTTCATCAGAAACTGGCAAATTAAGAAGAATCCACTAAATTAGTGGATTTGAAAGTAATATACTACTTAGATCATGTGAATCCAAAGGCCTTTGTTTTTTCTGCCATAAGGATTTATAACTATTTAATGGCACAACATGGTGGAATTTTTTTTTTTTTTTGGGTTTTCCTTTTCATCTATGATGCTGTAGACAGTAAACTATGCAATTGAGCATTAACTGTCATCCCCCCCCCCCCCCCCCCAAAGAACAAAAAAAAAAAAGGCACCAACTGGATTTCTTTATTCTTACCATCTACATGCTCTGACAATTTGATTGGAACTCTAGTTAAGATGCACTGTAGGTCCTCCCAGAATCAGTCTTGTCTGTAAAAACATCTAAACTTGAAAGATATGGTTTACTAAAAATTCTTTATGCATTTAGTCTTCAATTCACCATCTAAACCACTATTTCTTTTCTGCCATGGAATCTATGTGGGTTGATTTTTGGGCAGCCTATTCACACAACGCTGAACAAACCATTCTTCTTCAACTAAAAGGATTTTCCTTCACTAGAAAAATCAGATCCAAAATCTTCAGGGGAACCAGTCCGGACTGTGCTGCATTTAGTAGATCCTTTTCTTCTGTAATGCACACGCTTACAAATTAATCATTGTCTCATCTCCTTCTGCTAAACATATCGTTCTTTAATGGCTGCTCTTCTAGTCACTATTATGACTTTCTGTTTCATGATAGCTATAATTTAACCTCGGTATCTCACTCTTTAACATGCAATTTTTTTCTCTCCCAGCAGCCTGTCATAAAGAAGTATAGTTGAAAAGGAAGCCTCAATAAAATCCTCCTTGAGAACATATACTTTATCTAGGTCTGAGTCATTATTTCTCAGTTAAATCTTCAACGGATAATTTCATCTGTGTACCTAATTCATTCAACATTGAGTACATTATCCTTTTCCTAAGGGCTGAATTATTCCTCACAGTATTTTTAGATTCAAAATCTTCAAGGTGAACCAAGCTGAACGCTGCCTGTTTCTGTAATCCCTTTTCTTTTATCATCAACCTCACATGTTCAACATCATCCCATCTGCCTTCAGCAGCGAATAAATTTGATAGCAATATATAGGGACCAATGTCCAGTGGCTCCAACTCAATAAGTCTCTTGGCCACAATCTCCCCAAACTCTGAATCCGAGTGGGTCCTGCAAGCAGATAGTAAAGCTCCCCATAAGGCAGATCCACCCTTCATAGGGATCTTTCTTATAAGCTCCTCTGAATTTTTTATCAAACCAGCTCGGGCAAGGAGATCAACCATGCAACCATAGTGTTCAACCTTGGGTTCAATCTTGTAAACTCGACGCATGAGATCAAAGTACCACCAACCTTCCATAACCATGCCAGCATGCGTACATGCAGAAAAGATACAGACAAACGTAGCATCGTTTGGCCGTGGACCTATCTTCTCCATCTCCATGAATAATTCTAGAGCTTTCTCCCCATTGCCATGCAATCCATATCCCATGATCATAGAATTCCACGATACAACGCTTCTGATTGGCATTTTATCAAAAACATCTCTAGCCATATCCATAGCCCCACACTTTGCATACATTGTCAGAAGACTGGTCGAAAGTAAGACATCAGATTTGATGTACTTACTTTTGATATAAGAATGGACCCAAACACCTATATCAAGCCTCCCTAAATTTGCACATGCTGTAAGAACACTCACCAGAGTAGCCTCATTAGGCATAGCTTCTCCTCTTTCCATCATTCTATCAGCCAGTCTCAAACATCCACTGAAATTTTTAAATCGCACATAAAGTGCCAACATGGTATTCCAAGAGACCACATTCCTAACAGGCATTCGATCAAAAAACTCACAAGCTAGAGAAACATTTCCAATCCTTGCATACCCATCAATCATACAATTCCAGGACACCACATCTTTCGTTGGCATTCTGTCAAACAATTCTTGTGCAGCTTCCAAATCCTCAATCCCTACATATCCAGCAATCATAGAATTCCAGCTAAATACATCTCTTTCAGACATCTCATCAAAAAGTTTGCGTGCTGCACCAATTTCCTTATTATTCACATACCCATCAATCATGGAATTGTAACTCACCAAATCCAACGTATACCCTGCGTCAAAGAGCAACCGCGCATCCACAATTCTCCCACAAACCGAGTACATATGAATTAGCGAGTTCCGCGTAAACAAATCTGATTCAAACCCGAATTTCACAAGCCTGGCATGACTCTTTTCCCCTTCTCGTACCGACCTTATCTCTGCACAAACTTTTATCAAAAGCGGAAAAGTATAATGATTCGGATTGACGCATCTACTAACCATTTTGTCATAATAGAAACTCAGAGCACTGCTTAAATCATTCATATTCGTATAACTTCTCATAATGGTATTGCATAGAAAGGCATCTGGTTCATCCAGATAATCAAAAATGCGGATGGCATGTGGAATCATACGTGAATCCGAGCAAAGTTTCTTTATAGCTCTGCTAGCAGCAAAAGAGTGTTGAAAGAGCCCAGAAACCATGAGTTGGGCATGAACTTGGTTAAACTCTTTGATCCCAGTGCATGAGTCTAACGTACAAAGAATGGGGTGGCTAAGCTTCAAAATGGGTGACCCTCGTTCGTCGAGGTTCATGGTTTCGTCCTGGCTATTGGACCACAGTCTTGGTTGGGGTTCGGAGAGATTCTTATGGGATCTGAAAATTTTGTCCAGCGCCAGCGAAGTTGATTTGGAGGAAGCCTTCCGCCTAACAGCCATCTCGATTTGGCGGCAATATATATATATATATATATATAGCCGCAACGGCCAGGTAAATTGTCGAATGGATGAATTTTGGTGACCTATTTGTGTGCTCAATTAAGCATCGATGGAAGAGGCGCCAAACCCATGGTTGCGTCACTGCAAGTCAACCAAGAGCTAGGAAATCTCAGCTCGTGCTTTTTTAATTGACACATCACACATTTTCATCATTAAAAAATGCTAGATTAAAGGATTTTTCTCCATGCAATTTTTCGAGTGATTTAAGATGCAAAATTTATTAGAATTTTATTACAAATTAGTAAAAACATATCTTGTGATGGCTTTTCGACCATAGTACAACGGAAAAAATTATAAATTCTCTTAAGGTGTAGACATCAATTTTATTTGTTCATATGTAATATATCTTTTTTGTAGTTTGAGAGGTCACCGTTACTAACAAACTATGACCCCCAAATAAAAAAAAAGATCAAAAAAATAGGTTGCTAAAATAAAAAATAAAAAAGGTGGTTCAAAAGGGTTACTTCTAAAATTTTAAAAAAATTAATTTAAAAGTTACGGTCTGTGTATCAAGATCAAAATTTTAACCTTAACGCGGATAATATATATCCATGTGGCAACATTTAATTAAGCCGCTCGAATTATGCTGGCATATAGACAAATATTATTGGTTGAAAAAAAAAATTATCTATATATATGTGTGTGTGTGTGTTTTTTTTTTACAGTTACTTTTCACTTTCTTTCTAACTTTAAAACCGAGGCCACTTTGCTTCCTCTCATCCCCACCATGTTTGTTTCCTTTTATTTCTTCGTTTTCTTCATCTTTCCGTTTTCTTCATCCCCCATCATCTTTCCAGTTTCTACCATGGTAATTCTTCAGCCATTCTTTACAAAGGCAACATTTTACAGTATAAAAGGAAAGTCTCACAAAAGAAAGAGAAAAAAATAACGCAAATTTGATTTGTAAATATTACAACAGGAAAAATGAAAGTGTCTACAAAAATTAAATACCTAGTATGTAGTTAATTTTTTTATTTTTTTGCTTTAAATGTGATTATATTGTAGTTAAATTTTAAATCTGTGATATATATTTTTTCATTAGTTTGATATGGACTATGAGTTGAATATTTTTTTTTGCTTAAAATATGATTATATTATAGTTGAATTTTAAATTTTTTTAATAATGTGAAATAAATTTAAAATTATATAATATTTGTTAAATACAAATAAGATTGAAAAAATAGAATGTTTAGGGTAAAAAAATATAATATAGGAAAAAATATAAAGACATGATATTGTAAAAGTACAAGGATGAAAGGATTTTTTTTAATCTTGTATGATATTTTAATAAGATATTATGAAAATATAAAATGAAGAAATTGAAAATTTTTTATATAAAATCTAATAAGAAAAATATTGTTAAAAAATATTACAAAAGAATTAAAGTATTGTAAAAAAATATTGTAAAAAATATAATATGTGAAAAATAAAAAGTATAATATTACAAAAAATAGAATTATTAAATAATTTTTTAACATTGGATAATATTATAATAAAATATTATAAAAATGTTACAACAATATAATATAAAAAAATAAAAATATTTAAAAATATATAATATGAGAAGACACAATGTTTTTAAAACCGGACTGATCATTGAACTGGTGGAGGTACTGGTTCACGGTTCATTGGTCAAACCATGGTCGAACCGGTAATAATTAAATATATTATTTAAAAAAATGTTATGTATTAAAATTTTAATATAACAAATAAATATTAGTAAATTTTAAATATTTGATTGCTAATTCAATATTTCTTAAGATATTACAAAAATTAATATTTATTTTAAAATAAAAATTATCTATGATTAAAAGTTAAGAATATTTAATATTAAATTTTTAGAATTTCTAAATTATATTAAGATTCTACTTATTATTAAAAAATAAAATAATAAATAATAATTTTAGCTAAGTATCTTGATATTTGAGAGAAATATTATTAAGAAATTGAACATAATAAAAAACAAGTATAAAAAATAATTAATTATGCATATTTTATTTCTCTTATATTCTCTTTCTTTTTTTAAAAAAATCATATTTCAACTCCCTCATCTTTTTTATTACCTTTTATTTTTAATTTGTCAAATTTATTTAAAATAAATTATTCTATTATATAAGAAAAAATTAAAAAAAAAAAAGAAAATTGCTTCAAACCGATTTTTCCAGACCGATTCTTGACTGGTTTTTTGATTACTCGATTTTTCAACTCAATCGAACCGGACCAGGTACCGATTCCTGGTTGAACCAGTCGATCCGGTCCAGTTTTGAAATTCATGAGAAAGCATTGTGAAAAATTATTATAAAAAAATTAAAGTATTATAAAAAAATATTGTGAGAATTATAATGTGGGAAAAATGAAAAAAAAAAGTATAATATTATAAAAAATAATTATTAAGTAATTTTTGAATATTGGTTAATACTATAATAAAATATTATTATATTGGATAAAATATTATAAAAATATTAATATAATATAATATAATATAATATAAAACATTAAAATGTTTTAAAAAATATAATATGAAAAAGTATTGTGAAAAAATATTATAAAAAATAAAAGCATTGTAAAAAAATTGTAAAAATGATAATGTGGGAAAAAAATTAAAATATAATATTAAAAAGTACAATATGAAAAAAAAATTAATATTGTATTAATTGAATATGGGAAAAAATGCATTAGTTAAATAAGGATTTTAGTAATTTATAGACTTTCTACAATATTTTGAATATTAGTGACAGTATTACTCAAATGGCAGAATGAACAATGGAAAAGAAGTTATTTACTTATATTCAAATAGGCAAATATGCAAAACAAAAAAAATGTGCAACATTTATCTCAGATACGATTAATATAATGACTATTGATTCTGACATTTCATTAGAGAAGTTAAAATACGAGGTTAAGGAACAGTTATAATTAGGCTAAAATAATGTGTCTCAATTGGTGTATATGTATCTAGTGTCACTAAGTCCCACAAGATATTGAGCATATAAGCTACGGAAAGATACCAACGTTCAAGCGATGTGAGTGACAATTGCAAAGTTTCCATTACAGTTTGGTTCAATAGAGTTGTACATAAAAATATCATCAAAGGAAATAAACTTAAATGTGACAATTCAAGCAATAAGTTGACTATATGCGAGATCCATTCCCGTCCTTTAGCCACATTAATGGCACAGACGATTAGCTTGCCTTATTTAGAACATACTTTGCAGGCATTGGTCAATTCCACATTGAACACACGACAATTCAACGATATCCAACATTGGTTTAGTTGACTATACCTATCATTTGAGTTCATCTAATCCGCAAGTTAATCATACTTCATAACCATGCTCGTCACATGAACTAATTGGCACCCCCTTCTCTTTCAGAAGAGACAAAAGACATAATGGATAAATTTGAAGAAGAAGAAGACAAATATAATACTGCTCCTTATGATTATATTAGTGATGATGATACAGATAATAATGAAAACACGAATTGTGTGGATGCTGCGGTGAATCCAGCAGCCCCTATAAATATTTACGATAACTCGATAGTTGTATTTCTTTAATAAATAGATGCAGATGGTGTGTCCTAACATGCCAAAATGAAAGAGATGGGAGTAAACATGAATGATAGCTAAGAGTTACATGTAGGCATGCTATATAATAATCAACAGTCTTTTCGTCAGGCAATAGAAATACACTCGATATGTGCACATCACATTTTTAAAGAGTTTCATTCCTCAAAAAAATACGTATAATACTAGTGTTTTCAATATGAATGGTGGACATGTAAGTGGAAGGTTATGGCCTATTATCGAAAGAAAGAAAACTATTAGGAGATAATAGCATACGATAGGCCCCATATATATGTTTTAGCATCATTGCCATAAGATCACCCAAAACTAAACTCTAATATTATTTCAATATGCATTATATCAATGGTAATTGAGAATCTCGGGGTGTTAATTCGAGAGGTTGTTGAGTGAGTACATTCTATATTTAGATATGATATTTTGTATAAGAAGGCTTGAAAAAGAAAATACTGAGTCATCTCACCTGCATTTGGGAACTGAAATAAGTCATATGCTTTGTTACCAAAATGGCTGGCTACTATTCAATATCTTATGCCTGGATCGCACTATGACTTTATACATAAAGAGCATGTACCGACTGACATAGCTGATAATGAGTTAGTCATATTTCATCAAGTGTTCTAGACCTTTAGGCCATGCATTGATGTATTTGACTACCTGAAAGCCGATGGTCCAAATAAATATAACATTCCATTATGGCAAATATAAAGGGATTATACTAATCGTAAGCACATAAGATAGTGAGAGAAACATTGTCCCGCTTCCTTTTGCAATAGTAGAGTGAGAAACATATAAGATACAGGCATGGTTATTGTTCAACCTCTAAACACATATAGTGAAGGATAAAAATAGGCTTTACTTGATTTCTAACCAGCATATGAGTATTTTGGCAGTTGTGGCCAATCGGCGCATAGGGTGACAACCATCGCAGGTTTATCATATATTTTACCTCCAACATTTGGTTAGCAATATCAATAAAAAATTTAGAATGTCATGACTAAAAAAGTTGTTTACCAAAATTGGTATATTTCATCATCACTTAACCTTATCAGTATTTGTTCAATACAATGATCTAGCTTTGCAGAAGTTATTAATTATCATATCTTTCTATATACATGTTACTTGTATGAGTAATACAAAGTAGATAAAGAATTAGTCCACATACACCGACTTAACTTGCATGCTGCTAACTATAGGGGTTAATGGTGTTGAGTGTATGATGTTGATGGTAGATAGCAGGGCTACATAAGAACAAACTTAACAGAGAGTATAAATGCAATTTTTAAAGAGGTTAGGTTCTTACCCGTACTTGAGTTGATTCGAGCAATATTCTATAGGTTAACCAAGTATTAGGTTCAGTGAACAGAGAAAGCGAATGCACAGCTACAAGTAGAAGAAGCCATATCTGAAGACATCAACTTAAAACTAGTAGTCAAAACTCAAAGAGTATCTGCATGCACAGTCTATGAATTTGATAGACGAGGGTCGACATTTGAAGTGGAGGAGTTATATGATCTAACTAACCAGCAATTTGGTCGATCCTATAAAGTCAACTTGGCGTATCATACATGTGATGGTAATAAATTTCAGGCTTTCAAATATCCTTGCCAGCATATGTTAGTAGCATACGCCCATGTCCGAGTGGACTACATATAACATATTAATTGAGTGTTTTGATTGGAGACCATTTTGAAGGCCTATAAGAATATATTTTGCCCGATTGGTGGTGAAATGTACTAGCCCCCGGTTCTAGGCCTAACACTCATCTCAGATCCTATAATGAAATACGATAAAGGTCACCCCAAGTCAAGCTGAATAAGAAATAAAATGGACTGGCAAAAAACTCCAAGAGATTTGTCGCAATGTGCATTATGTAGACAAATAGGTCATAATCAAGCGACTTGTCCATCACATAGATAACAAAACCTATAGTTATTTAGTTTTTTGGTTTTTTTTTTTTTCTTCTTTCTGTATTAAAACAATTTTTTTCTAACTACTTTGCTATATATTTTTCCATATACTAATCAAATATCTTACTATAAACCACTAAAATATATTTTAATGTCTTAATGTTGTCGTCAAATATATTGCTTTTCACCGTTCAATCTCCATTGTGTCGCTTGGTTTTTACAGGCTTTTTGGGAAGCCCGTTCCCATCGTGCTCATGGCCCGGCTAGCCTTCCAACGATAGTGGAAATTCTCCTATTCAGATTCAGACAAAGGCGAGCTTAGATGGAATTGAACAAGATTTGGCAAACTAACAAACATAAAAAAAAATAGAAACAATTCTAAATAAAAAATTCTAAATACTAATAAATAAATATAATACTAACTAAGTAATACTAATACTAAATAATACTAATAATAATAAAATAATAAACAGAGTGCTATATAATTTTTCATATATTGATCAAATATCTTACTATAAACCACTAAAATATATTCTAATATCTTGATGTTGTTGTCAAATATGTTGCTTTTCACCATTCAATCCATATTGTGTGGCTTGGTTTTTACAGGTTTTAACATATTTTGTTATATTTGGATGTTAGCTATATATTTTGACATATACTAATTGAATATTTTGACATATGTCGATCAAATATTATATTGTTTGGTTTTTGCAGGACAGCACTTGTCCGTCACGTGAACAACAAAACCTATAGTTGTTTTTGTTTTTTATTTTATATTTTTTTCATTTTTATATCAATACCGATTTTGTTCTATATGAAGGACAGCATGACGATAATTATTTTGCTGTGTATTTTGACATGTATTTATCAAATATCTTGCCATGTATCATTCAGCTACATTCTAATTTTTTTCCTTTTCCTATATAAGTTTTGATTTTCTCAAGTTTGGATGTTGGCTATATATTTTGACATGTACCGATCAAATATTATGTTATATGATTTTTGTAAGATAGTACTATATTTGGCTCGAAACATGTTGTCCATCTAAGTTCAAAAGACGAGTCATTATTGTATCTTTAAACTAAACACATCTCTCAAGCTGTGTGGCTCAACAAAGTACATTATTGATGTATTATGGAGATCGCATCTTTAACATATGATTATTACATTATTTATAGAGGTTCACACTTTTTTTTCCTCTAGCAGCCAGATCGTATTTTTTTACTATACCGAATTGCCCATAACCCACTATTAGAGTCTCTTTTACCAGTCATAATGCCACATCTTAAAGCCATTGGCTTTTATAGAGTGTCTCCACTTGCAACACTTGACTTTGATACTTCACTTGTTTCAGTATTCATCAAGTGGTGGCAAACAAAAACACATACTTTCTATACCACTCAGGTACGAGCATACCATTATACTACAAGACGTGGCAATATAGTTACTTGTGTGATGTTATATCCTTATATATTCAAATTCATTATTTACAAATTATATAGCATTCATATGATGTAGATGATGTACGTCAGTTGATATCTAACTATTACCTGACCTCCTTAGACATGTGGCTAGTATCTGTGCCGTTTATTTGCTTTTATATTGTGGAGTGATATCATACTGATCGCGTGCTTTAATAGTTTGATAAGATACAACCCATACCTCGTGTTCTCAATGATTTAAAGGAGGTCTATACACTCATGCTCAAAGGCAAGACGCACTTGGATTAGCAGAAAGAGTATGAGAACTTTGTGCTTGTATGGCAAAGCTGACGAGATACTTTTTCACTTACATCGATGTCATTAGAGCCCCTAAATCACTTCTTAAAGTACATGAAACCTACCAGTAGATCTACCCTATTAGTGGTGCTTAAATTTTTACGATAATTTTTAGGAATCTGTCACAATTATTTTACTTTACTTTCACCATACATATTATATATATGATTCTCAATTTTTTTATAGGTCGATATAGCTGAATGCTTATAACTACTTACTATGGATGACCCTTGATCCTTTGGTCTCACTATGGTCAATGATTATATTAGCATCCTCGATGCATTTGGCAAGTATCAAGACATGACAATTTCTTAAACTGCTCCTCTTATACCTCAGTTGCCTAGGCCATAACTCTCTATAAGTCGCATAACAAAGAGAGCTCATGGATGTATGTTTACTAGAGTAACCATGGTAAATGATTGAACTTATTGTGATTCTGCTTCTAATGTTGGCACTTCATTTGCGACAGCTGGTTCATCTTCTCATACATCAACACAAATATAGGCCCACTATGATGCCACTGGTATATCTTTTTTCCTAACGACATAGACATAAGCCCACTATGACACTACGGGTCTATATTCTTTCATGCCACCTATACATTTTGCTAATTTTGAGAGTGCCATCTGTAACACCATAAATTCTAGCTCATTTCATGACATTCATAAGTTTCACCTCATTATTTCCATAAAAAGCATATAAAGAGGGGGATGAAAATAATGGGTTTATTTGCGTTGCGCTATACTTAAACGTTTACAATCGATGTCACGTGGACCGTGTAGGCTCATACTATGTATCATCATATTTAATTACATCATTAAAGCTCATTTACATCCCAAAAATATGCCTACAACCCATGGAAACCGAAATGAGGCATGGAAAATTGGAGTTTATTTTCGGCCAGAATTGGCCTCTTCCCTGGGCAAAATTTGGAAAATCATAACTAAATATAAAAAATTCAAAATCATGCAATCTTAGTCACTCTGAAAAACTTAGGATGTCTACTTCACAATAAAAATATGTCCAAGTCATAACACGTATCACACAGGACGTTTGACATTCAAAAAGATACAGAGGTCGCTGGCTGCCTGGGCTATTGTTCAGTTTACTGATACCAATTTTTAAAATTCATAACTAATTCTATAAAAATATAAATCATACACATTTAGTTATTTGGGAAAGTTACAAATGTTAAATTGATACTAAAAATAATTTTAGAATAAAACAGATACGTTTAGCCAGCTGGAACCTATAGAACAATAACTAGACTCTTGGGGTGCTGCTAGTACTGACAGTTAATTTCAAATATGCATAACTCTCTGCTCAGACCTTCAAATGAGGTGATCTCGGTGGCCACAGAAATCTTATGATCTCTAGTTTATGTATATAAAATTTCATAAGTATTAGACATAATTTGGCCATCTGGTGACACAAAATACAAAACTGCCAGTATGAACAGTACCCATACCAGAATTCATGAAAGATTCCAACTTTGAAAATTTATCAAATATTTCCTAAACCTCCAAAAATTATAATCTTTATCTTTTCAGAAAGCTCTCAATGAGACCTAATTGCATGTAAAATTTCGGAGCAAGACTAACTCATTTGGCTAACAAGTGATATAGGGTTCTATTATGGTCAATTTTGGCTCCATATTAGGTACCAAAAGTTGCCAAATGGATTTCCCTTAGTCTTGGTACCTTTTGGGAAAGTTTAAAAACTTATTTGAGACTTGTGTGAGCTGCCCAAATGGTCCCAAACCTCATGTATCTCATTTTGCCCATTCAACCCATATTTATGCATATTTCCAACAAACTTCCATATTGCATACTTTGGCATTACATACTCAAAATAGGTTCTAGAAGTCATACATCATATCCATACATTTAAACATTATATAATATCATATTTACACATGTCTCAAGGGTTATAGGCCATTTACTACATCATATATATCATATGGTACAATCATGGTCTTAAGTGACAAAAGCTAAACACATGATTGTCAATCTCCTTCCTTTAGTGTTGTTGGCTCCTATTAGCATATCTACTTAGTTCACCTAGCATGTTAGATCATTGGAGAGGAGGGAATGAGATTCAAAGAATTCCAATAACTCATCTCCCATTCAATCATACATAATATGTGCAAAGTAAGTTTTTCAAATACATGCATGGTGAAAATAGAAGACATGCATATGTTAAAATAATCTTGGCATGTGAATCAATCATACAAAACATCTAAGAGCTCACCAAGTGTTTAGATTAGCCTCACACTTCTCCTCATGGATTTTGGACTTGCCTCACCCATTTTTTAAGAGTTTTAAATTCAACCATACTCTTGGGAGTCCACTTTGCTTTTGGGAGACTCTTTACTTTGTCTTAACCAAGCTCAAGGGTTCTTGGCTCATCCTTACCAAAGGGAAGAGTTATTGGCCTCTCCACACTCAAGCAAACTCATACAAACATCACGTGCTCACTTGGAAACATAACATGGCATCAAGAATCATGACATATAAAGGCATGCTAGCATATTTTTCAAAGCTTGAAAATACACATACAAGCATTCTAAAACAAGCTAAACACACATCCATGTATGAGAGAAGGTGGAGAGAGCTACCTTGTATACAAGCACACATTTTTTTCTTAACTTTTAAGCTTCCTCTTTCAGCCACACACCCACAACTTGGTGGAGATAGTTTCTCTTGGCCTAGATACAATTTATGAGAGCCAATTAGGTTCATGAAATTAACTTTAAGGCCATACAACTTGCTTAGATACTAGATTGCTCTATAGGTTCCATTATGGTCCATATTGGCACCTAATGAAGCAACACCTCTCAAATGACTTCTAGGCATCATTCTTTTCTTTCAAATATGATTCCTGACTCCTTTTAAGCCTCTTGGAGTCATCACACCATTAAAACAAAAGGCGTAGCACCATGTTGCTTCTTTAAGTCATAATATGGAATTTAAGATATCAAATCACTTTTCATGAGTTCTAAATTTTTTCTAAGACCTCCCCTCATTTTCATTCATCAAATATGACTCAAGAATGACCTTAGAAAAATTTAAAACTCTCCCTAGCTAGGAGAACCCATCTAGGTCGAGGCTATGAAGTATGTTGGGTTCCATGGAGTTTTCTTTGTTTTCTCAAGAGGAGAAGCATATGGGGAGCCTCTTAGGGATCTTGGGAGTTCATTTAAACTCTTACTTAGGTCTAGGAATTATCATACAAAGTCAGATTTTACAAGGTGCAATTGAAACCCTAGAACTTGCATCTTGAAATTTAATGATTTTTTGTTAATTCCCTTTGCATATTCTTAATCTCCACACCTTTTTTCCTTATATTCATGCTTGGTTCTGCCTAAAAATCATCTCCTCCTAGGATTTTCTCAAGTGGGGCGAAATGGTGGAGAAGGGGACCAAAAATGACAACCATATGAAAAGAAATTACCTTATTTTTTTGCTTTTTCTCACTTGAATCTTATGTTCTTTGAGCTCCTCTCTTCAAATCCGAATTTTTTCCTTAATTTATCCCTTAAAACAGATTTATAAATTTCATTTTAATCATATGAAACAAAGGAGAATGGAGGAGAAGAGATTTGGAAGAGAAAGAGCATGAAAAACTACTAATTTCCATACCTAAGCCTTTGATTTCTCCTCCTTTTCTTTCCCTTCTTGTGAGCCTCATCCCCTAGGGTTTTCTTCTGATTTTAGGCAGAAGATGGTCGTGCATAATGAAGGGAGGAGAAGGGTGCATCATATATATAGGTGAGAATAAGTTACACTTTTCAAAAATTCCTATTTTACCCTTCATACTTTGCATTTTTGTTTCTCCTTCGTTTTACCTCCTTTTTTAGAACCGTCTTTTTCGTTATAAAATTTAAGTTCCCAATCAAGTAAAATGTCTTTGGAATCACTCAAATTGGAGCTAAAACCTTTCTGAACAAATTCGTCAAAGTTTAGGCACACTGATGTTGGAAAACGTCCACCGGAGGGGCTTTAGCTGTCCCGGGACTTTCCATGGTTTTTAGAACCTCTGAGAACCTTAGAGAACTCAGAACTTTCATTTAAAAAGCCCTCCTGTGTGTTTTTCAAAAAGTACTCATATCTACGAAAATGCCACTGACCTTTTGGCAAATTTTTGAATCACTCTGACCTTAATTTCTGGACATCTCAAGGCTCAACTCCTCATTTTTTAATATTTAAAATTGTATCATAATTTTAGTTGGCTCCAATTCCTTCTATTTCAAGGACTTCCTTTTGTATCTGGCTCATTTCTGCCGTTTACAGAGAAACCGAATATTGCATTTTTCATGTTTACGGCGAAACTGGATGTTACACCATCTTTTCATTTTATATGCCATACAACTCTATCTCTCTCACACCCTTATTTTCAAATCAGGCAATATCTGCTTTTAGGTTTGCTTCTAGGTCTTCTACATATGTTGGATCACAGTAGGCAGGATATATTACACTACATTAGTCAATTCTTCTAGTTCAATTCCCCCAATAAAATATGAATCTCATGCCATACCAATAGGTAGAAGATGAAGGAAACAACAATAATAAAAAAGATGAAGACGAAGTCGAAGTCAAGGATGAAAAAGAAGTCAAAGAGGAAGATGAGGAACAGGAGGCAGAAGAATAACACTATCTTGTCCGATGATGAAGCTAACAATTAAGAACAATAATTCAATATGGCACAAGAAGTTATTTCTTTTAATGATATATATCACTTTTTTGTACTTATATGTTTATATTTAAGTTCATTATTATAGATTATAATTATTTCTTTTCAACAATTATAAAATTTAAATTATTTCAATATTTAATTCAACATTACTTAATAAGTGTGATTAATTTCTCACCAAAATTTTTAATACTCCTACCTATTTATCTAGTTTAAAGAAAATTAAACTAACCTTTAAGTTTATATTTTAAACAATTAATCTTCATTTTCCTAAATTAATTTTATGAGTTTCATTTTAAATAATTTTTTACCTATTATAATTAATATTTTGATTATGTAAATCACTACGCCTAACAATTTTTAACAAAGATTAACTTCATAGTTAGATTAAAAAAAATTAATTTAGGGGTCACAGTTAGCCCCTAGCCATGACTCCTTTATATATTAAAAGTAAAAAAAATATTCCAAATTGTGACCCCACTCTTCAAAATAAAAAAAAAATTAATTTTTGAGACCCTTCAAAAATTTAAAAAAGAAATGTTCATATTGTATTTAAGGAAAAATATTAAGGCTATGCATGGGATGAAATAATAATTTTAACTATTGTAGTACAGTCAACTGTTAACTATTAAAAATAAGGACTTAATGTAATATGAAAAAGTCATTTTTTTAATGATATGTATAATTTTTTTTATATATATACGTTTATATTTTAGTTCATTATTTTATATTATAATTTTCCTTTTCAACAATTATAAAATTTTTATTATTATAATATTAAATTCAACAATATTTAAAAATATATAGTTAATTGCTCATCAAAAAGGAGGATGAGGAACATAGGACAGAAGAAGAACATTATCTTATTTGACGACGAGGTTAACAATTAAGAATAAGAGCTTAATGTAGCACAAGAATATTTTTTTTTTTTTACGATATATATCACTTTTTTAGTACCTATGTGTTTATATTTTAGTTTATTGTTCTATATTATAACTATTTTTTGCAGCAATTATAAAATTTCAATTATTTCAATATTGAATTCAATAATACTTAACAAGTGTGATTAATTGTTCGTCAAATTTTTTAACACTCTTACTTATTTATCTAGTTTAAAGAAAATTGAACTAACCTTTAATTTTATATTTTAAACAATTAACTTCGTTTTTCTAAATTAATTTTATGAGTTTCATTTTAAATAATTTTTTACCTATTATAATTAATATTTTGATTATGTAAATCACTATGCCTAAAAATTTTTAACAAAAATTAACTTCATAGTTAGATTAAAAAAATTTAATTTAGGGGTCACGGTTGGGCCCTAGCTGTGATCTCCTTATATATTAAAAGTAAAAAAATTTTCAAATTGTGACCCCCACTTTTCAAAATAAAAAAAAAAAAATAAACTTTTGAGATCCCTTAAAAATTAAAAAAAAAAAAGTTCATATTGTATTTAAAGAAAAAAATTAAAACTATGCATAGGGTGGAATAACAATTTTAACTGTTGCAGTACAGTCAACTGTCAACTATTTACAACAATCACTCGATATAATACAAAAAGTTATTTTTTTTAATGATATGTATAACTTTTTTTATACTTATGTGTTTATATTTTAGTTTATTATTTCATATTATAACTTTTCTTTTTAACAATTATAAAATTTTTATTATTTTAATATTGAGTTCAATAATATTTAAAAAATATAGTTAATTACTTATCAAATTTTTTAAAACTCTTACTAATTATCAAGTTTTAAGAAAATTAACCTTTATTTTTCTAAGAGGATTTTATTTTTCTTAAATTATTTTATCAAGTTTAAAGGAATTAACATTTAATTTTTTTAAATACTTAACCTTTTATTTTCTAAAATAATTTTATTTTTCTTAAATAATTTTATCAATTTTAAATTATTTAACATTTAATTTTTTAAAAATACTTAACCTTTACTTTTCTAAAATACTTTTACAAGTTTCATTTTTTATAATTTAGTAAACCTTAGAATTGATATTTAGATTAATTTTTTTATGTCTTAATTTATAAAATTATTAAATTAATAAAAATAAAAAAATTCTAAATATATACATATTAAAAACAAATTTTAGAAATCTCTCAAAATAAAAAAAGCCTTTCAAAATAAGGAAAAAAAATTAAAAATTGGGCAACTATGAACTCTTAAATTTTTTTAAAAAAATTCCATGATATATTTGGGGAATAAGGATTGACAACTATGTATAAGAAGAATTTATAATTTTTTTCATTATAGTTCGATCAAAAAGCCATCTTGTGATAAATGAAAGAATTTGAAGTGACAACTTATTGAAACAAATAATAATAATGTTATCCATCGAATATTATTAAAATTGGTATATAATTTTAAATATTTTTTATTTAAAAAAATTAAGCTATTTTACATATTTTATTGCAAAAATTCATATATTATATTGATTTATTGGTTTTTCTGACTCAATACGTGAAAAAACAAATAAATTAAAAATATAATCACCAAAATTTATTCTTAAAATGCTTAAATTTTTTTTATTATTTTAAAGGGGTCGCAACATTACTTCTATTGTGACCTTTTAAATATATTTTTTTTTTATTGATGTTGCGACCCATTGAATTTTTGTTTGGAGTTGCAACTTTGTTTGGAGCTTTAATGAAGGCTGCAGCTCCATGATTGCGCATTAACGTGTAGCAGTAATGCTACACTTTAACATGCAACTTTATATATATATATATTATTTTTAATTTTTTTATTGTATTTAATTTAATTAGTTTATTATTTATTTTTAATTAATTTAATACCTAAATGATACGAACACAATCGGGACCAAATGGATTTCGTAATAAATCATCTTTTGGTTTAATACCTATTATTTATATAAGTAAAAAAATGTGAGAGTATTGAATTTAATTGACTCACTTAACAAATTTTTTTTTATTATTTAACCACCCAATTGTTATTGTCATAATTTTTATATGACCAAATGAATTTTAATTTAAAATAAATATAAGATGGAGTATTTTATTTAACTGAGTCACTTAAGTCATTTAAGTGACTCAGTTAAATAAAATACTCCATCTTATATTTATTTATACAATATAACAAATTTTAAATTAAAATATGGATTATCATAAAATTTATTTGGTCATATAAAAGAATTATGACAATAATAATTAGATGGTTAAGTAATACAAAAAATTTTGTTAAGTGAATCAATTAAATTCAATAATCTCACATTTTTTCATTTATATAAATAACAGGTATTGATCTAAAAGATAGTTTATTATAAGAACCATTTGGTCCCGGTTATGTTCGTATCATTTAGGTATTAAATTAAATAAATAAATAAACCAATTCAATTAAATACTATAAAAAAGAATTAAAAATAATATTATATATATTTAATATATATTTAATATATATAAAGCTGCACATTAGCATTAACGTGTAGCCATAGAGCTGTAGCCCTCATTAAGACTGTAGCTCCAAACAAAAATTCAATAGGTCGCGGCATCAATGATGCCGAGACCCTAAAAAAAAAAAATATATTTAAAAGGTCATGGCAGAAGTAATGTCACAACCCCTTTAAAAAAAAAAATTAAGTTGTTTTAAGAGTAAGTTTTGGTAGTTACGCTTTTAAGTTATTTGTTTTTTTTTTAACAAATTGGAGTCAAAAAGTCCTGATTTATCCCCCAAAAAAATCTGAATCTATAACATAATATTATAAGTAAATTTCCACTTGAAATTCAAGTGTAGTTTAACTCCAAATGGGAAGTAGATATTATTTCGGCAGAGTTTACTAGCTCTTAACAAAGATAATGAATAAAGTAAATTTGTGATGTAAAGTTAGGCAGTGTCGCCCGTTACAATAATGAATAACCAACATACAGACTCTATTGATTTTTTCACTGCTACCAATCCACTCGTATTCTGAAAAAAGAAAAATTCCACATGATGCTGTTGAAGTCTTTATAGTGGAACCTTTACAGATCTGAGCCAAACACAGTCCAAAACGAATAGCAAGAAGCAGAAACAAAGATAAAAAGCTTCGAGACAAGGCACATTCAGCAAGCACATCCACCTGACTCAGGTTGAGAATCGGGGCCACCAGAAGACTTTAAGTTCACATCAACCATATCTTCTTGTTTTGTTGATGATAGTGTTTCCATTCCAGGTAATGCAGCAGCAATTTTTCGAAAGAGGGCCTGGATATATGTTTGGTAAAGAAATGCAAGATCAGATACAAGTATGAAATTAAAAGCTGCATAAGAGTCCAGAAGTGAGACAATTGCATGCAAATTACAGTAATCCGGTAATTGACATCACAACAGTAATAAGTAGATCTCCAACATAGAGTCAAGTTAGTATTTGGAAAAATAAACTTCTGTCTGGAACACATATATCTCATTACTAAATGACACCAACCAAAATAGTCCATAAGGATGTGATCTCCTATCCCACTTTTTAACCATTTGCAACATCTCAATGCAAAATGATTGATGATACAAGATTTATTCACCTTTTCTTCCAAGATTAATGTTAACAGTGACCATTACATCGTTATTGTCCATTTCAGCTGGTGGTAGACAAGCAATTTACTGATATGCCACCCCCCCCCCCCCCCCCCAAAAAAAAAAAGACAAGCAATTTACTGAAGATTTATGGCGAAAGAAGATTTTATCCCAAAAATATATATATATATATGGCAAAAGAAAGGAGAGTAATACCTTTATATTGAAGCCAGCTTTGGCGCTGGCTTCAATAAACATGACATTTAGCTCACGGGCTTTTGCTTCCCCTTCCTCTGTAGAGACTTGCCTGCAGACTCATGTATAGAAATAGTTCATAAATAAATAAAAAAGTCATAGCTAGAATTGACTAATAGGAATTGAATAAAATATGACATCAAAACGAGTGCGGATAAATATGCGCACATATCTTATAATTAGAGTATTTTTTTATTCTTTAGTTTAAAATTATTTGTTAGATCAACACACCAACACTTCCCAAAGTCATATCATGCATTAGTTTGGGAGTAATTTATGCCATGTAAATAATAAGTGATGTATTTGTCTAACATATATAGCATGAAAGCAATTTCTTTATATCTCAATGAACATAGCACTTGTTGAGAATCATTGATTTCCCAAGCAAATTTTAAATCCATTTCAGGGCTTGAAGCAGGGGCACATTAACTACCCCAGCTAGTTCAGATCTTAACCACCTTAAAGCCCATTAATTGTCCTCCTTGATTTGTTCGATACATTCTTCAATCAAAATGCAGTCCACCGCAAACAGTGTTATTCATCTCCTAGAGTGCTCACACATTCCGTAGTAATGTCAAACAGGAAAGAGAACCAAGGACGAATTCTTATAGACACTCAACATTCTTCTTCAAATTCAATGATAAAATGTGAAATAAATATGATAGATAATGGACCTAATATAGGCAACTCCTAATCCAAGTCAGAAAAGCAACCGAAGCTTAGGAAAACCTAATTCAAAATAGAATATAAAATACTAATACCACTAGGGAATAATAAATCCCAATTCCCAAATTACAAACTGATATGAAATTAAAATACAAATAGGACATCTGTGTCTTTATTAGAGACAGTAAGGATATACAAGTCTTTTTGTTTTTTCCCTTTCCGTTGTTTTAGTTGCTGTTAGTGGGGCGTGTGCGCTTGGCGTGTCCCCGTGTTTTTTATACTCGTTGTGTAACAGAATTCGGCATCGAAGAAGTGGAATTTCCTCCCAGACCTCATTTTCTCTCTTCTCCCTTCTCTCTTCTTATTCTTCTTTCTCGTCTATTCTTCATCTTCTGGTTCTTTACGCTGTACTCCTATCACTAGTATCAGAGCGAGCGAATCCTAATGGCAGACGCAACACGTTCTCAAATCCATCTTCATGAAATAGAAGGCCGACTGAAGGCGGAGATAGATGTGTTGCAGGAGCAGGTTGCTGGTTTGCGGGACGTGAAGGTTCAAGTGACGGAACTCCAGAACTGGATGCGCCATATCTCTCTGCAGTTGGCAGACCTTAATGTACCTAGAGACCGTGGCCGGAATGACACTGGAGATGGGGAGTATCATATTCCTACTCGATTTACCAAATTAGATTTCCCCAAGCTCTCAGAGGCTGATGTCGATGCTTGGCTCACTAAGTGTGAGCGTTTCTTCACTCTCGACGGAACTCCAGAGGCTCGAAAAACTTTGATAGCAAGTGTGGTGCTTAGTGATGAAGCGTATAAATGGTTTCAACATTTCGAGCGTGGTCACAATGGACCCATTCCCTGGAATGTGTTTACTGAAGCTATTCGCATAAGGTTTGGACCATTATATGATGATCCCCGATGGAGGAGTTAATGCACTTAAGACAGAAAGGGAGTTTGTCAGATTATCAAGCTGAGTTTGACACTATAATTTGCAAGCTCGACTTACCCGATGCAAGGAAACTCAGCTGCTTCATTGGTGGTCTTAAACCTGAATTAGCTTCAGGTGTTAAGGTGCTTCGGCCACAATCATTGTTGGAAGCTCGAAGGCTAGCTCGGCTACAGGAGACTCACCTGAATTCACTGCATCAGTACACTATGAATTTGATGGGCGGCAAGTTTTCTTCAAACACCATGAAAGGATTATTGCCTTATCCTCCGATTTCTAAGGCAATTGCATCTTCTGAGAGACCCAGAACTCCTGCCATTGAGTATAAGAAACCAAACTCCCCTGAACCTACTGCTGTGGTACCTAGTAGCTCTAAAGGTCTGTTGGGGCGACCCAATTACACTTTTAAACAAAAATTATCACCGGCTGAACTAGAAGAGTGTAGGATAAAGAACCTATGCTATTTTTGTCATGATAAATACTCACCTGGACATGAGTGCCCTCAGAAAAAAAAAGACGCAAATATTCTTTATAGAGATGGATGAAGAGCCCAGAAGTGGGGCTGGAGTGGAAATACAAATGCTCGAAGGTTCCTCTGATGCTGCCATAAAGGAAGAAATGCAGAACGAGCCAGAAATTTCCCTGAATGCTCTATCTGGTACTTCCACTTATAATACTATGCGTGTTGAAGGCAGGGTAGGGCGACGGTTGTTGCATATCCTAATTGATACTGGTAGTACCCATAATTTTTTAGACTCTGTGGTGGCTAGGGAAATACATTTACCTATACAAGAGACTAAGCCTTTTACAGTCACAGTGGCTGATGGTAACAAGATGATGGGGAGGGAGAAATGTCATGATGTTTCTTGGATAGCTCAGGGAGTTGAATTCACTGTCGATGTGATCCTTCTTCCTCTTACTGGATGTGATATGGTCCTTGGCATGCAATGGCTAAGCGAATTGGGTATAATTCAACTTGATTGCAAGAATTTAGTTATGGAATTTAGATGGAAAGGTATGAATGTTAGGCTTACGGCTCATTCGGCTAAAAGAAACCACATTATTGATGACACTAAGATGCTGAAACTGCTGCATGTTTAGCCGAATCTTATGGCATTACAGTTAGTTCCATATTTTGAAAATGTTGCTTGCTGTACTGTCATGGCTGCACCACCAGTGGCTGTACCAGCTTCTATTGAACAATTACTATCTTCTTTTGGTGATATTTTTGAAGATCCCAAATCGCTTCTGCCTAGTAGAGGGAGGCATGACCATCAAATCGTGCTCAAAGAGGGAACTAACCCTGTAAATCTTCGGCCTTATCGCTACCCAGCATTTCAAAAGGATGCTATAGATGGTTTGGTCAGGGATATGCTAGAGCAAGGCATTATACAGCATAGTTCATCACCATTTGCTTCACCAGTGGTTTTAGTCAAGAAGAAAGACGGCTCTTGGCGAATGTGTGTTGATTATAGAGCACTTAACAAGGCCACCATGAGACATAGCTTTCCTATACCGTTGATAGAGGATCTTCTCGACGAGTTGAGTGCAGCAAAAAATTTTCTCCAAACTAGATCTACGATCCAGGTACCACCAGATTCGTCTGAAGAAGGAAGATGTCCATAAAACTGCTTTTCAAGCACATGCGGGCCATTATGAGTATTTAGTTATGCCATTTGGCTTAACTAATGCTCCCTCTACCTTTCAAGGGATCATGAACCAAATATTTGCTGATTTCTTGTGGAAATATGTGCTCGTATTCTTTGATGACATCCTTGTATATAGTTTTGATTTAGAGGCCCATATCAACCACTTACGCACAGTGCTTGACATATTACGAAGGAATCAATTTTATGTGAAGAGAAGCAAATGTGCCTTTGCTACTATTAGTATTGAATATTTGGGGCATGTTATTTTTTATGGGAAGGTGGCTGCTGATTCCTCTAAGTTGACAGCAGTAGCTGATTGGCCTGTACCGAAATCAGTGAAAGAATTGAGAGGATTTTGGGACTCTCTGGTTATTACCGTCGCTTCATCCGTTCCTATGGCATTATTGCTAAACCTCTCACTGAATTGCTTAGAAAAGATGGATTCAGATGGACTTCTGATGCTGAACACGCTTTTTCAACTCCGAAAAAAGCCTTAGTTGAAGCTCCAGTTCTCCAACTTCCAGATATGCGACAACCTTTTACTCTGGAGACAGATGCTTCCCATGTAGGAATTGGGGCTGTTTTGACTCAACAACAACATCCCATTGCTTATGTTAGTAAGGTTCTTTCTCCTAAGAACCAACTCTTATCAGTATATGATAAAGAATTATTAGCTATTGTCTATGCAATTTCAAAATGGCACTAATATTTGAGCAGTCAGCCCTTTACAATTCTCACTGATCAAAGGAGTCTCAAATATTTGTTGGAGCAGCGTCTTTCTACCCCTTCCCAATACACTTGGATCACAAAATTGATGGGGTTACAGTATGAAATTAAATATAGAAAGGGTAAAGATAATGGGGCTGCCGATGCATTATCACGCACTTCTCATGGTGGAATGTTGCAGCTAAGTGTCTTTTCTGTTTCTACAGAATTATGGCATAAGATTCAATTCCAATGGCAGCAAGATCCTATCCTCAAGCAAATTGTTGATGATTTGGCTATTGATGCTAATTCTCATCCAAAATATCAGTGGCAGAACAATATCCTATTCCGACATCATCGGGTTGTGATAGGACCCACACAATCTGAGCTAAAACACCTCATTATGCAGTGGCTTCATACAAGTCCTCAAGGGGGACATTCGGGTTCTAAAGCAACTTATCAACGGATACGTGCCATTTTTTATTGGAAGGGAATGATGAATGATATAAAATCCTTCCTTAAGTGATGTGATACATGCTTAAGGTGCAAATATGAAACAGTTGCGTATCCTGGCCTTCTTCATCCTTTACCTATACCAGATGGTGTGTGGCAAAGTATTGCTATGGATTTTATTAAACATATGCCTAAATCAGAAGGTAAAGACACTATTTGGGTTATTGTTGATAGACTAAGTAAATATGCCCATTTCATCGCCTTGGCTCACCCATTTACAGCCGCTGACTTAGCTCAAATCTTTCTTGATAATATTTACAAATTACATGGGGCCCCTGCTAACATAGTGAGTGACCGAGACCATCTCTTCACAAGCCACTTTTGGCAAGAATTTCTGCTCCAGTTGGGTGTTGAACAAAGGATGTCCATGGCATATCATCCACAATCAGATGGACAAAGTGAAGTTTTAAATCAATGCCTCGAACAATACTTGCATAATTTTTCATGGCAATCGCCACGAGATTGGGTCAAGTGGCTTCCTTTAGCCGAATGGTGGTATAATACCTCCCATCACACTGCCACAGGTATTACTCCATTTGAAATCATGTATGGTCAGCCCCCACCATTACAACTTCCTTACCTGCCCCATGAATCAGCTATGGAGTCCATTGACCGTTCTTTTACTGCCCGGGAGCTGATGATAGCTAAGCTAAAGGATAATCTTTGCCGAGCTATCAATAGGATGAAACAGTATGCTGATAGGAACAGATCTGAGCGCTAGTTTCAAGTGGGTGACTGGGTGTTCCTCAAATTGCATCCTCATCGGCAAGTCTCAATTGAGAGACGCAATTATGAGAACCTTTCTCCTCGTTATTTGGGTCCTTACCAGATTGAAGCTCGTGTGAATGATGTGGCTTACACCTTATCTTTACCTGCTTCTTCCAAGGTTCATCCTACTTTTCATGTTTCTCTTTTGAAGAAGTGTCCTGACCCATATATGCCTGTACATCATCTTCCAGATGAGCTGGATGCCACTAAGTTCCCAAAGGAACCGTATGCTCTATTGGATAGGCGTATGGTGCAGAAGCAACACCGAGCTATTACGCAAGTGCTGATACATTGGAAGGGAGAATTGCCAGAGGAAGCCACGTGGGAGACGTGGTTGGATATTCAGCATCGCTTTCCTGAATTTGCAGCTGCACCATATCCTTGAGGACAAGGATGCTCTTAAGGGGGGCAATGATATGAAATTAAAATACAAATAGGACATCTGTGTCTTTATCAGAGACAGTAAGGATATACAAGTCTTTTTGTTTTTTCCCTTTCCGTTGTTTTAGTTGCTGTTAGTGGGGCGTGTGCGCTTGGCGTGTCCCCGTGTTTTTTATACTCGTTGTGTAACAGAATTCGGCATCGAAGAAGTGGAATTTCCTCTCAGACCTCATTTTCTCTCTTCTCCCTTCTCTCTTCTTATTCTTCTTTCTCGTCTATTCTTCATCTTCTGGTTCTTTCCGCTGTACTCCTATCACAAACCCTAAACCTTAAATTAAACATAAATTAATCCAAATAGCATAATTAACATCCCCTCTGCTGCACTACAAAGTCTTGCCTTTGAAGAAATGAAATGACGATTTCTTGTGTCATTCCGATTGCCATTTGGCCCATTAATTTCTTCATATACATCTCACAAACTTCATCTTCTGAGTTAGTAATTAATCCATAGGTGATCAGACAATAGAGAATTAAAGAACGAAGACAAAACAAGCCAGTGTAAGCCGTCTGATAAAGTCATGGTTCTGTTCATTAGTCATTACCTCTTATCCACAAGGTCAGTTTTGTTCCCCACAAGAACAATAATTACATCACTACCTCTCTCACTTCGCACCTCTTCAATCCAATTTGATGTGTTTAGAAAAGTCTGCCGGCCTACATAAGAAAATTAGAGAATAGTCAAAAAGAATCCTTCAAAAAGTTCCGGCAAAATACCCAAGAAAAATTATGCACACATGATTTAAGTCATCCAGAGAGATCCAAAAAGTTTACAAGGCAAATTCCTGACAAGTTCATGTTCTGGACCCCAAAAAAGGGAGAGATAAGTTCTGATTTCCCATTGACGTTTGGCTGAACACATGTACCTCTCAAAGAAAAATGCTTTTAGGAGTTGTAGTATTTGCTAGATAGTGTAGTCTTTACTTGGAGAATAGAAAGGGGTGTGGAAGGGGGGACCATTCTGCTTCCCAGAATGAAAAGCTACACACAGATTTCTTTCAGAAATAGCTCCTCTCGTTTGAAGAACAAAAACTGAATAGCAATCTCACTACAGTCTAAGTTAGCTAACCAACATACCAAAAATACAATGAGAAACTTTATTAGCAGCTCTAGTTAATTATTATTAATATGCAAAAGCTGTGAAAAAGTATTAATTATTAAGCAAGGAATACGTAAAAGGGAAACATATCCTAAGTGGCATACTTGCAACATCATAAGCAATGACAGCAACAGATGAATCCCTGATGTAGCTTGGAATAAGACTTCTAAATCTTTCCTGTCCAGCTGTATCCCTGTTACCACATTGACACGTGCATGAATAAAAACATGAAGATTTTTTTTTTGGGTTGTGGGGGGAGGGGAATAAAGAGAATGTTTGCTGATAAAGAAATGGAGTCATCCTCGGTATGGAACCCATAAATTGTCAATTGAACACATTAAACTCCTTAAATCTCACACTGATTTACCAATGTGCATCAAGAAGTATGGCATAAAGCCAACATAAAAAGCAAGATAAATGTTAAAAACAAATGCACCAGATGATGCATATTCCAAGATGCCTTATGAATAGTGGCATCATGTTTAGCATTCATCAACTTCAAAAATCGTTTTCTTGCTCTAAATCTAAATCCAGAAGATTACAAAACGGCAGGAAAGTTAAAATCTGTTGAAAAGAGCATTATAGTGGGATTAAAAGGTATCAAATAAAGGATAGGACTTGATATTAAATTGTAGTTTTCCAAAATTGAACCAATGAACTATGATTTAGCAATCATGAAACATCACAATCTACAAATGCACTCTCAGTATATAAAATAAAATTTTAAAATCAAATATAAAATATGACGTACAGAAGGAAAAGGATAACATCAACTTGAGATCCGTGGACAGTTCTTTAGTGTGAAGTTTGTTTTCTAAGAGGGAAGCAAATCAGGGGTGCCCACCCAATAGGCATTAGCTACATTCTTATCCTTAAACAGGAGGAAGTAAACTTCGTTCTAAGGAAACTATAAATTTCAAAATTTAGTGTTGCCACATCTCATATATATTTATTGATGAAGAGCTAAATTAGAATGTTAATATAAAAACATTTGCACCCCCCTCCCTCTCATTCATTTACAATATTCAAATAATGGGAGGGTCTTTGTAAATTCATTTCTTTCCCCTCCTGTTAGAACTCCCAAAATGATGATTCTACATCTTACCACAACTGCAGTCGAACAGTTCGATCTTCAAGATACATAGTTTTGGAAAGAAAATCAATACCAATTGTAGCCTGTTTGGCAAAAAAGGAAAAAAAAAAAGGGAAAAAGAAAAAAGGATAATATGAGTCCTAGCAAAAGATGAAATGTAAACTCAATTTTGAACGAAGGAAATGAGTAAAGTGCAGGATTTTGCAGGCTTGTTATGCTTATTAGACAACCTAGTTGAATGAAACCTGCATAGTGTCTAAACGTGCAATCATTGGGAGGAAAATGAAAAATGGAAATTATCTAAATCACCCATATTTATATATAGAAAATTCGTGATATCTATGCTAATCAACAAGGTGAATAATATTAGATATTAAACTATGATTTCACGTTGTAAATGGAATCAGAAGTAAAGATGAAAACACAGTTGTCGAAGGCTTAACATTACTTTGCATTACCATAAGGTAAAGAGAAAGAAGTAAAATTAATAGAAACAAATTGCGTGTGGTAAGAAAAGGAAAACAAAATGGGAATGAGTAATTTACTGCAAAAGCTTGAGTATCTGACCTCCAAATATTTCAAGTTTTCAAGAAGTTACATAACTGAAATCGAAAGGTCACATGCTTCCAACCACTTTAGACCCTTCTTATCAAGAACCCATATTTGAAATGAATTCAAGTCCCTGAAGCTTTCAAACCACTCTTTCTGTCCTATTACTCCACACAAGCTCCCCTTAATTTACCTTATTCGCCATTCTCTTGGTTACTATACGAATAAAGAATATCCCAAGTCAAGCCAAATGTCTCGCATGATTGTGTAAAGATTATTTTTGGAGGAGATTTGCGGGACCCGCGACCAAAAATTAGCAGCCGTGTCCGTGGCCTCACAAGATCAATGAACAAAGGACCCCACAGGAAAACCGTGATCTCTTGAACCAGCTCCCAAACAAAACAGTTAAGAAAATAAATACAAAATATGATCTATCATAGAAATTGTCAGCATTTAGCACTAGATAGTAAATCAATAATGATTCTGTTTGATATCGCATTTCTTGTCATTTTTCCTCCCAAAGAAAAAAAGTCACGACCTCCAGGGAGGAACAACTAACACAAAGTAGATTGTCGATGTTCTTAGTGCAGTTATGCATAAGAAAATTCAGATTCCAATATAGCTACGTAAAACAGCCAAGATCAATCACAGCAAAATAAAGCTTTTTTATTTCTATAACCAAAAAAAAAAAAGCTTTCTGATTTCAGGCGCGAATGACGTTACTAGATTGGATTTTACAGAGGGAAAATGGATCTGAGTAATGACAAATACCTGATAGGTGGTATCAAATTTATCATACATGAAGCGAGTGATAATGCTGGTCTTGCCAACCGACTGGTCACCCAAGAACACCAGCTTGTACTTTGCAAGAGCAGAAATTGGGGCCATTATAGAAATCACTGATACAGAAAATCAGAGTGTGACTGAGCAGAATGGAGAATTCGCTGAGCCAAACGCCGATTCTGATTGCCTTGTTTGGTCTTTTTCAGTCAGGCAGGATGTCGAGAATTGGTAACTCAAATGAATTACATACGTAGTTATTTAACGATATGCGGGGATTTTTTTTGTTTTTCTTAGTGTCGTTTAATATAGTAGTAGATCTAATGTGCAGTTTGTTTAGTTTAATGATGTCTCTCGTAAGTAGTAAGTTGTCACTTATTCCTTTTAAATATATGTTTTGATCAAAACATGTCTGATTTCACGTCCATCAACAAAAGTTGTCCAACATTCTGGTACGTGAACTTCATACTTCTCCCGCTTAAAATGATTCTTATTCAAAGAGCATTTTAACATTCCATCAACGAAACAACATCCCCTCCTCCCCCGCCCCAAAAAAAAACAATATTCTGACATCAACATGTATAAAATATTAGGCAGTGCAATTAACGCTTGCCCAGCATAACACTCTAATTAACGATGAAAGATCATAGGTTAATGTGATGTCTAATGCCTTTGAAAGCCTAAAGTCCGACGCTTCTGGTTCCCCCGCTCACACAAATATTTCAATCTTCCCATATGGACATAATAGATATATTAGTCATGGCAATTAAGGATAAGCTTGATAGGAGTGCAGATTTTTCCATATTACATCTTAATACGATATCATTTTCTGCTTCTTCGTTTTCTTTTGCTTATTTTCAAGCATATCGTAAAGCCCTAAACCATGCACTGTTTTAAACGCTTCCACAAATTAATGCATAAAACCACTTTCTTTTCTTACTTGATGCAAGTCATATATAATCACCACTTGATGTCGACCAAGGCTGTATAGATACACATGTTGATCCATTGAGCTTTCTTTTGATTCCTGTTGTGTGTAGAAGGGGAGATGGCACAAGTAAATGGAAAACATGGAAATCGGGATAGTTGAACGTTCCCAATATATCGATCACATATATTGACAATCCAAATGAACAAGTAAAATTTGTAATTTATCACAATTTTTATGAGGAGCATAACTCTATGTTAAGTTGGTTAGCTTGACTACATTAGCACATTATCACAGGCACACCCAACAAATGAATTTCTAAATGAAAGTTCTTTCAACCCCTATCTCACCGCTTAAATTCTCTGACCCTTTCAAGTAATGCTAGTGCTGTAGATGACTGCGGTCAAACCTCCTCTAAAAAGTTATAGAATGAAGCAGAAAGATGCTACGAGACAAATCACATTCAACAAGCACATCCACTTGATTGGGGTTGAGATTGAGTGCTGGCACTGGAAGACTTTAAGTTTACATCAACCATGTCTTCTTGTTTTGTTGATGATAGTGTTTCCATTCCAGGTAATGCAGCTGCAATTTTTCGAAAGAGGGCCTGCATAAAGGTTCAATAAAGAAATACATGATCAGCAGGAAGTATGGATAGAGGTTTAATAAGGAAATGCATGCTTAGCAGGAAGCAGGGAAATTATAAGAACCAAAGAACCTCGGGAAGGTACCAGCAGGAGAGGAAAAGAGAAGAAGCAGATGAATCTCGGGAGTGGAGACAAAATTGACAAATGCAAGAGATGAAAAACATTTTTTGCCTTAGGAAGATGATCAGAGCTGTAACAGGTAGATCCCCAATTTTCAGGAGGCCAAATTCAGGAAACATATACTAGGTTGACTAGTAGCAACATGACCGACTGTCTATGAGATATACAACTCATTGAGTATTCACCCCAAATAATGTAATCTGCCATCCTCTTTTGGACCACTTGCAACATGTCCTCCAAGTTAAGAGATATTATGAAAAACATTTAATTCACTCATTCTTCCAAGGTTACTTATAAGGGCATACACACAAAACCAGAGCACCGTGATCATAACTTTAGTACAGTTCATCTCATTTTAATTGGAAGCTGGGAAATTATGGAAATTTTTGAGAATTTGAAAGAAAAGAAGGCAGTCAGCTTACCTTTATATTAAACCCAGCTTTGGCACTAGTCTCAATAAACATGACATTCAGTTCATTTGCTTTTGCTTCACCTTCCTCTATGGAGACTTGCCTGTAGACTCACGTAAAGATGAATGTTAGTGAAACACAAAAGAATGTTCAACATCACCACATCACACCCACCATACAGCAAGGACAGAATACGCATGGAATATCTTAGGGTCAAACCTACCCGAGACACTAAAGCCTAGCAGCAAATCTAGATTTTCCTTTCATTGTACCAAGACCAACACTAGACAAAGGCTTTACTAAAAGTTAAGACTAATCTTCTATGGTAGGATTAACATGAACCACATTTTTAACAAGTAAGCAACAGGCTTATTATGCTCTCCAGGTTGGGCCAAGGAAGCATTAACTGGTTTCATCGATGATAGAACAAACAACTCCTAATCATTTAATGGAGAAAATCTGCATGCTAACAGTAATTGTAAGCATCTCAATAATCGCTAAAGAAAGGGCACAAGGCCTATTTATATCTGCTTATTTCTTTTCGGCTCCCTTCTTTACCCACTTTCTCTCTCCCATTCACCTACACACACATGCAAATGTACACATAACATTTACTCTTCACCAAACCATAGATGCAGACGTAAACATACATACAAAACAGATACTATCATGAAATCATAGGTTTGACGTCGCTTAGCTTTGTCTTATCACTCAGAGCCTAGGACTATGCTTGAACAGAGAAAGTCCCAACCGAACATTCATTTAGCCTAATAAACAATAAGGGTTTCTTACTTGCTCCATAAACAGTACAGAAACATTTCATTTAATCATATTGAACACGGTACTTGTTACAAATCATTCATTTCTTAAGGAATTGAAAGCCATTCAGGGCAATGAAAATAGCACAACTATAACAGCTGCTCTGTTCAGATTTTAGTCAATGTAATCCCAACTCACACAGAACTAACTATAGTCTGCATCAACAATTTCTTTGTGCAGTGACTATTAATTATTTAATAAGTTGAACAGGTAATGAGATAATACAGAAAAGAGAGAGCGAGAGAGAGAGAGAGAGAGAGAGAGAGAGAAGCCACCTATCAGATAAAATAATTCTTCTCTTGAGTAGCCATTACCTCTTTTCGACCAGATCTGTTTTGTTCCCAACAAGAACAATAATGACATCACCACCTCTCTCAGTTCTCACCTCTTCAATCCACTTTGATGTGTTCAAAAAAGTCTGCCGGCCTATATAATAATTACAAGAGCATCAGAATTATAATAAACCATCTTTCACAGTGTTCTTAGCAAAATTTAAGTCAACACATCATTCAAGTCATGCAGAAAGATCAAGAAATTGAATGCCTGAACTTGTGAGAAAATGTGACCTTCAAGAAACTCATATTTTCTCAGTCATGCTCAAGTATGCTCCCCTCCCCCCCCCCCCCCCCCCCCCAAAAAAAAGCCAGCAAGAAGAGAGGGGGGAACCTCTGTATGCAGTGTACAATGTCATAATACAGAGAGCAGCAACAAGGAAACAGGTGAATGGAAAAGAAGTCTCAAATTACATACTTGCAACATCATATACGATAACTGCAACAGATGAGTCCCTAATGTAGCTTGGAATAAGACTTCTAAATCTTTCCTGTCCAGCAGTATCCCTATCAAAACACATGAGAAGGGTGATTTTGGAGGGGGGAAAAGGCAATAAAATTTCACCAATCAAAGACAGAAATGCCGATATAGAAACTAAAGATCCACAAATTAAACACCTCTAACTTTTATAGACCACAAATGCATATCCAGTAGGCACCATATTCTCAGACTCCAAGATCAAGTTTATAATGCATTTCCAAGTTTGGCAATATGTACATCCATTAGAAATGCCTTTTCTTGCTTTCATTATAAATTTAGCTGAAGCAGGAACAAGGATGGTGCCAGACTACTTCCACAAAACCTTTCCTTTCCCTTTCCCTTTACCCTATGAAATGATGGTGCCACATCTTACCATAACTGTAGTCGAACAGTTCGATCTTCAAGATACATAGTTTTTGATAGAAAATCAATACCAATTGTAGCCTGTTTGCAGAAGCACAAAATAAGTTTTAGTGTTTAACCAAAAAGAAGAAAAAAAAATCCAGTTAAAGAAATGAATATACATAGAATACAAGATGCCACCTGTCTATTGTGTACAGTGAGAGAAGAAAGGTCAAAATGGTCTATATTACCCAGACAACTATGGGCGCAGCCAGTAATTTATGCTTATATTGTGATTTAAACTAAAGGCTAATGAAGATAGATCACAGTCATTACCAATCTGTCTTCATATTTGTTTCTCATTTGTTTTTGAAGTTCCTTTTAGATAATAACCATTTAGCAGTTCTAGTTTGTACTTTGTAGCAGTGGTTCAATCAATACAAAACTTACTCTCTCTTCTTATTTAAAAAAAAAAACTTACTCCTGTTGGTTTAAATAATTTCATGCAAAGGTATTATGTATCCAAAAGTATTCTAAATGTCAGTGAATACTCACTAAAAGAGTAACAAAAGATGCTGGTCTATTCTCAAACTCTGAAATGTTTGTAAAAGGGATCCTTTCAATGTTTTTATCAGAATACTGACCACGTAAAATATGTATTTTTCATAACAATGAATCAAGCAGGTTTTTCCACGATTGATCTCAGGTTATTTCCAATAAGTCATAAATTATCCCGTCAAATAAAGGACCTGATTTCTAAGTTCTTCAGATCAGTCTGAGGAAGTGATCCTCCTATACACAGGCACCTTTAACTCAACCTCCCTATTTCTTTAATCATTTAAATAAAAGTCCTGGGCTGCATAGCAGACCACATTTCTGTACAAAGGATGACAGTGGTTCTTCTTTGATAGCTAGAAATGAGGGTATCAGCAAGATACTACTAATATCAATTATCAAATGCCAAATCTTCTTCAGCAATGTCACTGGGAGAAGTGAAGAGGAAGATCACGTCCAGGAAACAAAAGTCTGATAACCTGCCTAGGCGATTGAGGTTACAAATTCATGTTCACATATAGAAAAACAGCTGGGGAGTAAGTAAGTTGATTCTTCGATTTTCAAACTAGCGCGTCATATTGAGACATGTAGAACAATCAATATTCTTTATTTGTTACTTCATCCACAGTTGGCTGGATATATAACAGGAAAAAACGATTTCCATTCAAACGCAGGGATACATTTCAATCCAACCAAGCTAAGAGATCCAGCTAAAACGAGTAAATCAACCACTGAAAAACCAAGTTCAGGTTTCGGGAGCCAAGTGCGAACTTTATTTGAATTGATTTACAAAAGGGAATTGGATCTGATAGTTACAGTACATACCTGATAGGTATTATCGAATTTATCGTACATGAAGCGAGTGATTATGCTAGTCTTGCCCACGGACTGGTCACCCAAGAACACCAGCTTGTACTTCGCTAACGCTGAAACCGGCGCCATCAGGAAATCACTTTGAAATGAAAATTTCAGTGCGAGTAAGAAGATGAGTCAACTCTCCGAGAAAAACCCCGGCTTCGATTTTCTCGTTGGGGTTGATCTCGGTCGGGGGAATGGGAAGGCGGAGAGATTTAACCCAACAAGCGAATGAGTAATTTATAATTTGCATTAATAAAAAAAAAAAAGGAAAAACCAAGAGCATATGTTAAAAAAACAAGGTGAGCTCGCATGCTTATACCCCTTTAGTTATTACGCAATGTTTGGATTTCCTGCGAAGACAAAATAGGAGCACTTGGGTACATCCTTTGAAATGGCGTCATTTCATAAATCAATCAAGCCATCCGTTCTATCATTACGTCTCTGGGTGCTAAGTGGTCTAAAAAGTTAAAACGCACCGTTTTAAGTTTGATGAAACAAAGCGTTTTGACATTGTTGTGTTGATGGGGCTGATGCCCATTTGAAGACCCAAAAGCGCATAATTTTGTGTGCATTTTTAGCCCCCAAACCCCATTTCTCTTCTCCCTTCATCTTATTCTATTTGGTTCTATTTGTTTGGCGTGAGAAAGCAAATTTTTCTAGTAAAAAATATCAGATGCAAGATAGGGTTTCAGATGAAGCATGATTAACCTCTGTCATGTTATCTGTCGTTTGTTGTTATTTGCAACCATTTGCTTCACATCTGAAATCATTTTTTATGCAGTTAAAATATTGATTTAAGGGGGGAGAGACGTTCTTGAAGCAGATTATTACGTAATGGACTTAGATTTTTTTTTTCACTTGTACAGTGACTGAGTTTTTTTTTTTCTTGGCTATTTGTATATTATAAAATATTATTATTATTATGAATTAATTATTATTAAAAATTAATATAAAATTACACATATTTCATATTTATGTTAATAATTATAAATTTAATAAATGACAAGTTAAAACAATAGTAGAAAGTAATAATATTTAATATTAAAAATACTAATTTAAATAAATAGTAAAAACAGTAAATTAAATTTTTAAAAAAATAAAATATTTAGAATTTTCAACTGACTTTCAATTAGAAAGTCAATCGAAAAAATCCATCCAATTTGTAATTGAAATAGTTTTCAATTGACTTTTAGTAAAAAACTTTAGACTGAAAGTCAATCAAGAAATTCTAAATTCTTTTTGTTTAATTTTATTTAGACAGAGTCTTAAATGTTAGTTTGGTTATTTATTTTCCATGTCTCTAATGGTTTGGTTGTTCGTTCAAGTACAGATATGCATCGATGTACATTTTTTTTGCTTTGGTTTGGCATGACTTTTGTGTTCCTTTTGCCACTGCTATATGTGTGATTGTCTTTCTAAATGGGGGATTTAAAATAAATTTATCAATATGAAGTTGAAGTAGTGATATTTGTTTATGTATATAGTCTTAAACTGATATGGTCTATTCCTATTTTTGTATGTAATTTTAAATTGACATGGATTGTGAATGCTATTTGTAGCTTTAAAATGATATGGAATGCGAATGCTGAGGAGATGCTACGAACTTTTACATTTGCTACAATTTTGCCAATTGTTGGAAACATTTTTTTTTTCCAAAATATCCCTTAATAATATTTCATTTTCTTCAAGCGTAAGGTGTAGTAATCTTAATATACAAATAGCCAAATAAAAAAACTCAATCACTCACTGCAAAAGGTTAAAAAAATATCTGAGTCCCTCATGCAATAATCTTATTCAAGAATGTCCCTCCCTCCTTAAATCAGATTACAACTACATAAAAAATGATTTCAAATGTGAAGCAAATGGTAAACAACAAGAAAGTGACAAAAGTTTGATCATGCTTTATCTAAAACCCTACCCTGCATTTGACATCTCTTTTTAGAAAAATTTGCTTTCTTGTGCCAAACGAATAGTACCAGATGGAACATGATGAAGTGATAAGAGAAATGGGGTTTAGATACTAAAAATGCACATAAAACGATTGTTTTGATCGAACAGTGGAAATGCACCCTAGTCCATCAACAGGGTCAAAATGCACTATTTTATTAAACTTGAAATGACGCGTTTTGACGGGAGCAGCTTCTCTCCAGTTTGCGCGCAAACATGAGCCTCCAGTCCTGAGAGAGAAGTTCTTTTATTTTATTGTTTACTCACTTTCTTTTTTTTCACAACTGGACCCTCATGTTGGCGCACAAACTGGAGACAATCCGCTCCCCGTTTTGACCTATCAGGCCACATGGCTTGTGAAGACCCAACAATGAAATGGACAACTTTGATTGATTCACGAAACGACGTCATTTCAAGAGATGCGTGCTAGTGCTCTTTTTTTGCCTTTGCAAAGAACATAAACGCTATTACAGGATATAAAGATGAAGATGATGCGTTAAAATATTTTGATTGGATGTTGATTTGAAATGATTATAATCTAAAATAATTATTTCAAACTAACGCTCCATCAATATTTTAACATATTATTGTTATATATTTTTATGATATATTATGTAATAATTACATTACTATAATTATTTTCGAAAATATATCAAAATTTTAATAAAAATTAATTATCATAGTAGAGCTTGTCTTTGATGGTTGTTCCAAAAATTAGTGCACAATTAAGTTTATTTATTATGTCTCTTCTAAGTTAAATCGTCCATTCTAACATTTATATAAAGCATATTTAATTGACAAAATATTAGGTATAAAAGAAAAATAAAATATAAAAAATAAAAAGATGAGATAAAAAATGATATTCATGTCCCTACTTTTGAAAACCTAATAAAAAATGACAACTACAAAAATATAATAAATATTATAAAAAAGATTATACTGCATATTACATTATAGACCGCCAACCAAACGATGATGATTGATTTATATAATTTATATAATATATAAATTTAACATCCTAAAAAAAGGATTAATTTATCTAAAATTCACAATAGCATATAATAGTTATATGTTTAATTATAAATTATATACGAATTTTTTATGTTAAAAATTATAAATTGTCTAAAATGATTCACATTTGCAACAGCGTGACTTTAGATGCTCGCCACTTGTATAAAATGAAGACCTAAAGGTTCAAATTAATTATCAAGCTATCAGCCAAAACAAAAATTAATTGCCAAAGCTGTTGTTGAATTGAATATGCTTGTCCTATGAGATTAAAAAAAAAAAAAAAGGAAGCCTGAGATTTGTAAGAATATTGAACATTTTATTTTTCTAAGCATGGCCAAAAGATTTTATGGTTCAACTCTTTTGTATTAGATTTTATTTGGGATAATTTCAGAGGATTAAACAAGTAATTAAAGGAAATGTGCTTATTTCTATCTTTAGGACTTGAGTATAAAATTTAACTAAACTTATAGCCAGGTGTCATTATGCTTGCAACGCGGCATAACTACACCATATCTACACATATTAGTAACAAGTGGCAATGTCTTTATTGTGTTTCAAGTTTTGTGCATAATCAATTTACTTTTGATTGTACATTGCACATAAGCAAAAAGTGATCAAAGAGTAACATGTCAAAAAGTATTCACCAATAAACAATATTTTTATTAAACTCGAAATGAATCATTATGAGTTCACAAAAATTGAGAAAGAAAGCTATGCCATGTGGGATGCCATATGAACTCGAAACTAAGGGTTCTAAGGTTTTCTTCCATGTGGCATAATATGTGAACTTAGAATTATTGGTCTTGAGTTTGTTGGTCATGTCGTATAAACTTGAAACCATTAGTTTCGAGTTTTGTGTGGCTAGAAATCAAAACCAATGATTCTAAATTTAGTTAGTTGTAAGCTTATCTAATCTGCAAAATCATGCGCATTGTAATTGGTATTGACAAGTCATATTAAGAAGAAAATAAAGAACAAAAAATGAGGAGATGTCATTCATGTGGTGCATAGTGATTGCTTAGAAGAGATTTTTGTAAAATATAATTGGTCAATAAGAAAAAAGGGAGATAATAAAGAATTATAAAATAACCAATATGCCCCTAATGTTTTACTTATAACATTATGCCTTTTCCATAAAAAGATTTACATTTGCTTCATTAGCTTCAGTAGTCTTCTTCTTCTGCATTCAATTCAACCTACTTATTTTTCTTCTACATTCAATTTCTTCCTTAGTGAGTTGAGCTAAAAAGCTGAGAGTTGGCAATTTAGAAAAGCTAAAGAGAGATTTTTTTTTAAGGTAAGTATCATTTTATGTGTAATTTTTTTTATTTGTCATTTTTTATTTTACATGACGCATATGAATTTTTGAACATTTTTACGCTAGTAAATAATTTAATGTTCATGTAAGTTTAGTGAAGAGAAAAAAATTGTTATAATAATGTAAAAAATGTTGTACGTATATAAGTATCAATTTATTTTATAGTTATTATATTGAATGCTTCTTTTGTTAGTTTTTTTTTTTTTACATGTTATTGGTATGGTAATTTTTTTTTTTAATCTTTCATCATCATTTTGGCTAAGGCATGAAAGAGGGAATACGTATTTTGTAAGTATAAATAAATGAAGAAGTAAAAAAATAATAATAAGTGACCAAAAATTTTGTAATTATAACTTTATATTATATGGTAGAAATTTAAAAAAAGAGCTTTAAAATATAAATAGGATTAAAGAAATGAAGAATGACATTTTAAAAATAAGGATATATTTCCTACGAATCTAGTGGATTCAAATTTTTGCTATAGGCCCCATAGAAAGGGAAACCAAAAAAAAAACAATGAGTCCCACCCAAAAAGAGAAGAGAACAATGCACTAATGAGACACCATAAATAATGTATAAACAATGAAGATAAATAGTATATGACTTAGGGGTTTTATATATATAAGATAATTGTTTAAAATAGTAAAGAAAATATATTTGAAAAATCCAAAACAATTATGTGAATAAAAAAAATATGTAAATAGAATGAAAGGATAAAAAACTCTAACTTAGATATCTTGTTGCATGTTTATTATGTTGTTTTTTTAGATGAGATTGTTATATTATTTTTGCTTTTTTTCTTGTTATACTTTTGGGAAATGTATAAAAAAGGAATACATATTTTGTAAGTATAAAAAAATGAAGAAGTAAACAAATAACAAGTAATAAAAAATTATTGAGTTAAAAATGTATATTATAAGGGAGAAATTTCAAAAATAGCCTAAAAAAATACCAAAAAAAAAAGATTATAGAGAAAATAATTATATATAAGAAACTAGGATATATGAGGAAGAAATTTTTTAAAATAAAAAAATAATTTTAAACTTGTGAAATGATTATGTAAATAAAAAAATGTAAATAGAATTATAGAAGCAAATACAAGTGTAGAAATTAGGATATTTTAAAAATAATTATATTAAAATAATGTAAATGTTATTTAAAAATTGAAGTAAAAGAAAATAATTATAAGCATGTAATGCAATCCAAATGTTAAAACTTTAAGAAAATAGCATAAATATAAAGGAATAAGAAATTTGAAAATAGGGAATCTTGAAAATTATTTTATAAAAAATATAAAAAGAAACAAAATTAGATTCTCAAATAGCATAAAAATTTAAATAAAAATAGAAAATATTAATTATGGTGAAAATTTTCAAAAATATCTAGAAAATATAAAAAAATTATAGGAAAAAATTATTATATTAAAAAAATTAAGATATATGGAAAAGAAATTTTTTAAAATAAAAAAGTACTTTTAAACTTTTGAAATAATTATGTAAATAAAAAATGTAAATAGAATTATAGAAAAAAAACTAGTCTATAAATTATGATATTTTAACAATAAATTATATTAAAATAATGTCAATGGTATTTAAGAACTACAGTAAGAGAAAATAATTATAAATATTTAATGTAATCCAAATATTAAAAATTTAAGAAAATAGCATAAATTTAAAGAAATAAGAAATTTGAAAATAAGACATCTTGAAAATTATTTTTAAAAAATATTAAAAAAATAGATCCCAAATAGCATAAACATTCAATAAAAATAGTAAATATTAATTATGGTGAAAATTTTTGAAATTAGCCAAAAAAATGTAAGAAAGATTATAAGAAAGAGTAATTGTATTTAAGAAATTAGGACATATAAGAAAGAATTTTTTTAAAATAAAAATTATTTTTTAGACTTCTAAAATAATTATATAAATACAAAATATAAATAGAATTATAGAAAAACATTAGTCTAGAAATTATGATATTTTAAAAATAATTATGTTAAAATAATATCAATGGCATTTAAAAATTAAAGTAAGAGAAAATAATTATAAGTATTCAATGTAATCTAAATATTAAAAATTAAAAAAAAACATAAATTCAATGGAATAAGAAATTTGAAAATAAGGCATCTTAAAAATTATTTTATAAAAATTATAAAAGAAACAAAATTGGATTTTCAAATAGCATACAAAATTAAATAAAAATAATAAATATTAACTAGGGTATAAAATTTCAAAATTAGCCAAAAAAATGTAAAAAGGATTATAGGAAAAATAATTAAATTTAAGAAATTAATATATATGTTTTCAAAATAAAAAGAAGTGTAAAAATTAAGATATTTTAAAAATAATGCTGTTAAAATAATAGCAATAATTATAACTATTTAATGCAAAATTAATATTATAAAAAGCATACAAAATATAAAAGAAATATAAATATAGTAGAAAAGGTTGGAAACAAATAGTAAAAAGAAATACTAATGTAGAAATTATGATATTTTAAAAATAATTTTGTTAAAATAATGTCAATAATTTTTAAGCATTATTGTAAAAAATAATTATAAGTATTTAATGCATGCCAAGTATAATGAAAAGAATAAGATTTTAAAAGAATTAATTAACAATTTTATATCATAGTTTAAAAAAAAAGTAATAAAGTAAGTTATTTATATTAGTTAAATTACTAAACTAAAGTGTGAATGTAGGGGAAAAATGGATAGAAAAAATGAGCTTATTTACATGTATGCAAATATAATAATTTTTTAAAGTATTCAAAGCATAACATTTCAGTGAGTCATGTCAAAATATGTAATAGTTAATACCAACATCACTTTTGAAGTATTAAAATATGTAGTTAGTTAAAAGCTACAATCTTCCCTCAATTAATTTATTTCCAATTTGATATATAGACTCCCGACATTACTAAGTCCTATATGATACCAAATAATTCTTCTAGAAGATGATGTTGATATTTAAAGGATATGGCATGGCCACTTATGTTTCTCAGTCTAATTGAATGTAGTTAAGTTGTACACGAACACCTCAATCGTTGACCTATATGTGAGCATAGAAATTTAGCTCATTTATGCGAATATTCATGAATAAGCTCCACTTTTCTCTTTATACCTTGCAAATGTTGACCAATTTTATCCACTGCTAACTTATGCTTAATAATATCAGTCCATACCAATTGAGCCCAATTCACAATTAAATGCTTCGCATCCAACACTTTACTTTACTAAACCTCCTTCTCCAAGTGGCTTAAAAGATAATGTTTTGAAAAACTTTGAAACTAGAGATGAATATAATGTTGAACTTGACTTTGATTATAATAAGAATGACGACGATAACGATGATGATGATGATGATGATAATAAAAAATTTGGAAATGATGGTGATAATATGGGTAGAAAGGATCTAACAAGTGCTTTTAAAGTTGAATTAGTGTCATAATATGTAAACCATGCTACTACTTTCTTCTTACAGGTTAATATGGCCTTAGACAGTGGTGATAGATTTAAGGAGGTGAGTGATCAAATGAATTTGAGCATGTAGGAATTGTATTTCGAATTGTAGTATCCAAGGTAAACAAACTTATGACTACATATTTAGTAGTATATTAATAAAGTAAGATATCTTCTATTATTATATGACTAAATAAGGTTACCTGATCAACCAAAGATGATAAAATGGGTCAAAAGCCTGATTACATATAAACTGATGTAACCAATAGCACAAGTGTAAGTTGAGCTGTTTTGAGCCACTGTTAACCATGAATTGTTGCTTTTTGAGTAAAGAAGAAAGTTAAATAATGTATAAGGCAGAATGATCTAGAAAAACTGCATTTAAAAGGTAAAATAGGTGAAAAATGACTATAGAGATAAAAATTTAGTTTAACCATAAAGTGAAAAAAATCAAAGATTTAAATAACATGAGAATTAACATCATAAATATATATCCCTCACCATAATATTATAAAGTAATACTAGCAAATTAATCGAATGAGGTTGGTTTGATTAAATTACTAACGATGTACGAATTAAGATTTTCAATAGCAATATTTTAGACTAGACTTTTTTCAAACTGTTTTAAATCTCTATAACTTCTAAGTAGATATTTTAATGAACAAATTTGCTATGAAACATTTTGAAAATATTAAAAAGTGAGTTCCAATAGAGGAATTAAAGTATAGGGACACAATGACTATTTTAAAAATGTTATAAACCCTAGATATTTTATATATATAAGTCACGCCATCTTCTTCCTTACTTGCTATCCAACCTATGCAACTCCAAATTCAATCTTATGGTGGTGTGAAGAAGGGAGAAGAAAGAAAGGAAAACAAGCTAAAATAGTTAAAGATTTATGTCAAATTTTGTCACGATTCAATTAGAAAATTTTCTCTATTTTCATACTTTTTCTCATGGTGGATTTGGTTTCTAAAATGGGTGAAGTTTGTGGCTATCACTCTAAGCAAAAGAATTTGTTTGAAGAAACCAAATGTACCAAATGAACCTCCAGTAAGAGAGTTTTAAGATAAGATATAATTTTACTATAAAAAATTTCTATTTCTTAGGATTTTACTCCTTTTATGGTTTAGTTCAAGGAGAGAAAGTGAGGGAAGAATGTGTATTTGATAAGAGCTTGATGAAATTAAAGATTTATAAGGGTAATGAATTAAAATATGCAAAGAAACTTTCTTAAAAATCAAAATAATGCAAGGTAGCTTCAATTAGAGTTCAATTAGGCTATAAAGATTTTAAAACCCTAAGAAGATTATTTGATTTTTATAATATCATGATTGAATTAGAAATAAATTATGAATAGCTTAAAGACCTCAAATCCTTTCTTAAACAAACAAAATCTTAAAATAGGTACCATGAAGGGCAAGGAAAGAACATTTAGAGAAGCTTTTAATTTAGTCTAATGTATTTAAAGGCCTAAGTGAGTAATATTGAGGTTAGAAGAACTATTAGTTTGAGAAAAAGAATGAGATTTGAAGAGGTTGAAAGTATGGTTCTATAAAAACTCTAAAGTGCCCTACAAAGGGAATGAGTGATAAGATTAAGTTTTTATATTTGTTGTAGCCATGAAAAATAAGTAAAAATGAGATAGATGAATGATAGAATTGCTACATGAAGTGTAATAAATGGAAAGAGGCAATCGGAGATACTTAAAGTAACCGATAATTTATACTTTAAGTTCTAATATATACATATAGTGATAGAATGATGTGGAACAAGTTCTAATTAGTCATTTTGTATCTTAATTGATGTAGTGCAACCACGATTATGTGTGTGTAAAACTGAGACAAATAAAGAAAAAGAATAAGTGGATTAGTACTTGATCAAGGTTTCTGGCTTTATCAGATAATTTACTTTTCCTTTCCTTATATGCATACTAATTTGCTTGAGTTTGGATTACATTGTGTGTATTAGTTGCTTATGAAGTTATGTTTTATAATGTATGTTCTTAAGATATTGTGAGTTAGCTATATTTATACATTTTCAATTTTATGTTTTATAGGCTTATGACTTCAAGAAAGGTTGCAGAGGGATTGAATACATCAGTTCTCCTTTAACCTAAAGAAAAAGTATGTGGCAGAGGGATTGAGCTAGGTAGTTTTCTCTTAACCTATAAGAAAGAGCCTGATTCAGACTACATGTATGATATGGCCATATCTAAGTTTATGTCATAATGCCTTATGATGTTTTATGATGTCTTGACTATACATGCTTGCATTTCCCTATTTAAGTAATTATATATGTATATTAGAAATGGTTGAGTATTGCAATTAAAATTCTTCTTTAAATCTCACCTATTGTCCTTTAACCATGGCCAAGTAACAAGCAAAATAAAGAGAAAGATGAAATAAAATCCTAAAGAGACCAAATTTAGCAATAGATTAGTGTAAAAACTTGATAATGTACATGTAGATGTGTAAATATATATTTTGATGTAATGTAATAGCAACTTATACAAAGGTGTTAAGATTATGAATGTATGACCATTTAATGTATGTATAAGATATGTAAACATATTTTGATATATGAAAATCCATGAAATTTGCATGTATATATTCAAGTGGAATGGTAATTTTTAAATGCAAGATAAATTTCACATGATGAACCATTCATAGATATTGCATATATGGGTTGAAATTTGCTCATGGAAAAAGATGGCATATTAGAGCTCAATTGAAGCATTTTAGAACAAGAAAATATGTTTAATTGAGTCATAAAATGTCCCTTTATCTTTAACTATTTTAATGAAGAAATTTAAGGTTGAAATCTAATGAGTATTTAGAGGATATTCAAAACATTCTATAGAATTAAGGTTTGTATTTTTTGGATCATTATAGAATATCTAGCAAATTTTCAAACTTGTCCCCAAAAAGTTGTCATGGCAGTTACTATTCACTCTATACCATATATGGTTTTCATGGGTTTTGAGAGGCTAAATGGATTCATTTTGATTTGAAATTTTTACAATAGAAAGCTCACATTACAAGTTTTAAAATAACACCTAATTTGCCTTAATTGGAATTATATAGCTCAAATTATGAATTTTTGAAATATATGTTATATTTTGTGATTATGGCTAAAATGTGCAACTTGCTTCCTTTTTATATATGGGAGCTATATATATGCTAAATTGGATGAAACTAGGTACTTGAATGTGAATTGTGAGTTGGAATTGAGAAAAAAATTATTTATGGGTATTCGAGGTCCATTTGATATATTTAATAATTGAAATTCGACTACTAAATATTTGTAATGTGTATTTCCATATAAATGGACTTTCTATTGTACAATATAAATGATATATAGTTGTGTGCTACATAAGACCTATTTATGAATACAACATCATTCCCCTTCCCTTTCCTCCTTTTTCAGTTGGCCACATCAATATTGATAACAAAAAGAACAAGATGGAAAAGTTAGAGATACCATAAATTGATTGATTACCAGACACGACACTATTATGTTAGATATGTGAACTATTATAAGTGAGTAACTTAGTAAGCTGGGTTTTTTCACTCAAAATGCACTATTTCACTTGTTTTGAAATTTAATTCAATATTTGTTTTATGTAATTAGGTGCATTCTATAGAAGGGCAAAATGAACCCTGAATGTGGGAAACTTGAAATGTATTATAAGATGCTTTGTTGTATTGAATGGGTGATTATCCAATAAAAAATATTTTTATTTTTTAAGTCAAAATTAAAATTTGGTTTATTTTTTGTGTTAGAACCACCTCGCTTATATAATTTTGAGTGAACTTTTTAAGTTGCAAAATGGGATGAGGAGAAAGGGGAACTTCCCATAATGAAATATAAGGAAAAGTAGATTTTTTTTTCTAATGAAAATGTTACATAAGTATTAACAAGCTCTTTACAAGATTCTTTTTTTTAATTCAATATATAAAATATATTAGACAACCTTTCCAATATTATTGTGTCTTCAATGTTTTTAATAGCCCTTCATGTCTTTGGAATTATGCAACATTAATTTGTAGTTAATTTCCCTAATTCGTTTTCTTGCTAATACATATAATGATATAGCTTAACAAGATTCGAGCTTCCTAGCAAGTTAAGTAAATAATTTATAAGTAATACTATTATCGTGTTACAATTTGAAGTAGCCTAGGCAACATATAAATACAAGCATTGAAGGGGAACTATCAAAATTTGAATTTAAAAGGGTTATATAAATAGAACTTATGTTGGATTTCAATTAATTTACTATTATGTAAATGCTAAATATCACTATGTTTGCATAAATACCAAAAGTCAAGAACATGATAATTCAATAATTTGTAAATTTGTATATAAAGATGTTCTCTATGGTTGATTATATACATGATCATTTATTAACTACATACCAACATATATTTCAAAGATTTTCATATTGTTAGCACAAAAATTTGTTAAAATCATCACTTATGGCTAGAACTTGAGGTAACCAAAGAAGTTGGTCGAGGAATCTTAGTCAAAAAATATTAGTTGATAACAAGTATTAGCTAAAAGTCTCATTGCTAGCTAAAGTACCCAATGCCTCATGCAACAAAAATATTTGAGAAAAAAAAAACATAAATCCAACAAAGTACCAACCTTTAAAAACAATTTAATGCCTAAATCTTCACCATTGGGCATGCATTAAATGGACACATAGCCTAATAGAGAACATGCATAATGGTGAATATTATAAAGATTTATAACTTTCTCTACTAATAAGTTATTTATCACTTTTATTATTGTTTTATTTATTGCTTTCAACTTAAATCCTATTAAAGTTGTATTTAATTTCTGTTGAAACCTTTATATTATCAATTTTAGAATTTATACATTCAATTTTATCGATTTAGCAATTATTCTATTTTACAAACTCTTAACTTTATTACCTGTATGCACTTGAGATTCCAATCTAAGGCTTAACTATAATTAGGACTTTAGGGCCCTTTCTTTAAACTGAATTGTGTTTCATTTCCTTTGTTAACTCGAAAAATAGAGATAAAAAAATTAGTTTTCTAACATCAATTACTTAGCCAACTTGCATAAACCAACTTGTTGATCCCTTTCGAAGAAAATTACCAACACAAACACACACACATATTTAAAAGATAAAAGATAACCAATTAATCTCTTGGTTTCCCTTTTCTTTAATTATTTTTAGTACATATATGATGTTGATTGAAGACTTATGCTTTCAAATTTTGTATTTTTTATAAAATATATATTTTTTTCATTTAAGTTAAAAGACATGAGTTAACAATAATGCTCATGCAAGTTGTAACCAATAAAAGCTTTATTAATTGTTTGACAAATAACTATTAATTCAAAAATATGAAGAGGTGGTAAGAAAATTGAAGGCATATTAATGGACTTGTTTCTCTTGCACTGTTGAAATACATGTTTATATTTATAATATTTATTGGTTTTTTAGGCTTATATTGGCATGTTTTTTGTTTATTTAATAAGCTAGTAGATATGGTATAGGAGTTCAAATATCTAATTGCCTACGTATCAAATACTTAATTATTTAATTGCTTTTAAAACATTTAATTGATAAAATATTAAAGATTTGATTATTACTTTGGCAAAAAAGAGATTTGATTATTAATTATAGTTGTTGGCTCAAAAAAAAAATAGAGTTTCTTTTGGGTAAAAAAAAAAAAAGAGAAATTATATAGTCATTCTTTTGTTATGAAAAAAATATGTAAACTTTCCTTAAAATTAATAGATAACCAAAATACCTTTATAATATTTATTTTGTGTTGATGTAAAAATCTCCAAATGAATTTTTTATAAGTTTAATTATGTCAATCAATATATTTAATGAGAAAATAATTTTGTAAAAATTAAGTATCTAATATCTTAGGCCAAAAGCGTCTATAAAGGAAAATTCAAATTTGATATGTTTGGCCAAAATGAATTTAATAGGTCACGATTATTCTTGATAATCTTTTTAGACTAAAAATTAGCATGAGCAAAATAATTATATGGTTAGGCTAGAGGTTTCTTGATGAAACATCCTATAATCATCATGTTAGCCTAACCAAATTACTTGCTTTTCTTTAACGCATTGGGCCATGATCAATTAACTTAGATCTTGATGGGCCAAAAAGTAATTTGAAAGGAATTAAAACATCATAAGCTTATGAAGTTTTCTATCATGTGTTGACTTTTACTTTTGTTTCCTTATGCAATAAACTATTAGATATTGTCTATAAGATAAAACAAGATATGTGCAAAGATGGTAGAAGTATTAAAAAGGATGATGGCATGAAATACAACATTTTTCCTTAAAATATGATGTTGCACGACAACTCAAAGTGGCAATATGAAAGAAAGGAGAATTAGTAAAAGAAATAGTTGTCTGACTATGATTTGATATGTTCACCCAATCTACAACGAAAGCATTGTTTCCCAAGAAAGAGAGATATACAAAAGGCATATCTAAAAGCCTTTTATTTCTTCATATTTCATTGTGCTTCAAGAAATAAAGAAGAAAGAAAATGCGACTATGATAAAGAAACTAAAGGTCCACTAAAGATGCATTAGCATTTTAAGCACAAGTTCAACATTAAAAGAGCTATAACAACTCAAGCATTTAATAAAGATATTATAACCACTAGGTGAAATCTACAATAAAAGAAGAATGTCTCTTTGCAATAGCTTTTTACTACAAATAATTGAGTATCTAATGAAAAGAGCTTTGAAAAAAGAAATATGGCAAGAGAGGAGAAGAAGAACACACGAAGCATTCATTATGGACAATACTCTCCACTTACATGGTTGCTAAACTATTTGAGTGGATAATTTCTCTTAATAAGGCTTATTAACAAGTTCCTTAAAATTTGTTTTGAGTGAGCTTGATTCTTGCTAGTGAGATGTAGATGTGTTTATTGAGATGTAATTATCTATAATCCTTTGAGTTTTAAGACAAATTCTTTAACACTTTCAATGATCTATTCTAAATGCTCTTTGTGAGCTTATATTTCACTTATATACCTTTCTTATATTTCACTTAAGTTGTTAGTAAGAAATCTAGTAGTTGGGTGAGATTGTAAAAGTCTTAAAACTAAACCTAGTTATTGGGTTACCTTATCATTAGGGAGTAAAAGCCAAATGGCTAAGCTTAGGTATCAATTGTCTTGTTTTTTGTTGTAAAATTCTTATGCGAGCCCTGGATATTGCCTTAAAGATTAGGTAGTAAGAGCTAAATAGTTAAGCATTTGGAAAGGGTTAGACTATTATAATCTTATTACCCATTCATGGTAAAATTCCCCTGATTTGTGCCTAATAAGTTTATGTACGACCACCTTGGGTTGAACTAGTATAAATTTTGTGATGTGATTTTTTTGTAATACGCTTATCTTAAGGTGTTATATTAACAAAATTTCTCTTTTTAAGTTATTGATTTTTTTCCAAATGATAAATGAAAGTTGTTAGCACGAAGCTTAGAAAATTTCTTTATAACACTTATCACAATAAAACATACTTTTATATATGTTGATTTCAAGCTGACATTTCTTAAATTATCAAAGTAATCAATTGTAATTTCTAAGTTAATACATCAAGTTCAATTGTCAGATGTTAATAATATGGTCATGGTTCCAACATAAAGATAATTTCATCAAAATAAGGATCCATGATTAGTTGGTCAATTTATTACATAATATGCTAAAATGTAAATAGGGCCACCATTTCCTTGTCTATAATAGACTATCTCATGAGAATAATAACTTAGACCCACCCGATCTCGGGGATTTCCACGTAAGCCAACTTAACCTTAATGAAGAAGTGAGTTATCAATATCTGAACACAAAATTGCAAAGATTCTTAAAATTCCTCCCTAATCTAATTATTATATTTCTTATGAATTTTCTTATATTTCTCATGCTTCTTAAAAGTGTGGGGATTCTTAAAATTCTTCATTAATTTAATTATTATTGAATAATATTATTACTTAAATAATTTCATTATACCAAATAATTTATATTAAATTTTTTAAAATTTAGAGAAATACATAGTTAGTCCAATACCAATAATTTCCTTTTTATATTTCGTAATTCATGGAGTTCTTGAAAATTTTCAACAATCTCTAAAGAGTAATAAATTTAAATATTTTATAATTTAAATGGCATTACATTTTCGATTTACCTTATATTCTTTTTTTTTTAAGTCTTGCAAATTTAAAAAAAACTTAAAAGAAAGTTATTTTGTTAATATTGTTTTGAAAAATCACACTACTTTTTAGGAAATAAAGGCATTCAGTAAAAGTTTTGAATTTGATATATATTCATTAAGAATCCAATTTACTCCTTTTTAACTTTTTTTGGTGTTAAAAATCATAAATTTAATTGTTTTAATTTAGAAATTTGGTTATTTTTATGTTGATTTTATATTGATTAAATGTATATTTCATTCTTATTCTATTATATAAATAATGGATATACGAATATTTTGGCTAAAATAAATTTAATTGTAACTTGTTTTTTATTGTTAAAAAAAGCAAGAATAGCACATATTTTATTTTTAAATATATATATTTAAAAAACTTATATATAGTTTTTTAATATCATCACTATTATATTTTTAATCAAATTATGACAAGTGTATAATTTTTACAATAAGTGTATAATTTTGTAATTAAATTATACATTTATTATGTTTTAATTAAAAAAGTATATATTTATTATATTTTAAGTAAAGAAACTAATATCAAAGATATAAAAACTATATCTAAGTCTAATCATTTTTTGGGTAAATTTTTAAAATTGGAGAGAGTAATTTATCTTTAAAAAATTATGATATATCCATAAAACATAACAAAAATGTATTTGCCTCAATAAAATGTACTCAATTAGAAAAATGTAACTCAAAGTTAATTAAATCCTAATTAATTTAAAAATTTCACTTAGATAAGCATATTATAAACTTGTATTTTATATTTTATTGAAGAAAAATTACTCATTTAGTCTTTATAGTTTATTTTTTCCCCCTAAAATCATCCCTTTTAAAATGTTTTAGTGTTAGTCTCTACTCTTTTTTCATGTTAAAATGCTACTCTCTACCATGTCCACATGTCATAACACCGTCAATTTCTAGTTGAGGTGGCAAATGGAAGGTGATGTAATTGCCACATATTGAGAAAAAATTGAGGTGCTGATCATGTGAATAGTTGAGGTGGCTGATGTAGCCTATTTAGAAAGGGAAACACATCCCTAATAAGTAGCACCTAGCAAATGTAGCTCGTCAAATCTTTTGTGGCCTAACTTACCTCCATCGTCACCATATTACTTATCAAGATATCAAACCCTCAAACCTTCTAATCAATTCACAGAAGTAGGTTAAGATTGCAAACTTCTAGGTGAGTCAAATTCTGGTACAAACTATAGATATATGTAATTCGTGGGTGGGTACCATCACTCATATAAGCCCTAAGAGAATTAATACAAACATCAATGTTGGGTAATATGATGTGTATGCAGGAGATATATGGAGCCTTGGAGTCAGGATATTAGTATTCTACATGGGTAGATTCCTATTTGCAGTGGAAAGACAAGGAGATTAGGCAAGCTTGATGTGTGTAGTTTGTATGTCTTAGCTACTGGAGGCATCACCCACAATTTCATAGAGTTCAATGATTTCATATTGCATCATTTATAAAGGGATCCCTTATCAAGGTGGATGGGTTTATGCTTGTTGAGGTAACTTTTTATAGCTTAATGAATAAGGCACTGGAATTAAGTTCATTAAAATCTTTATTAACTACTACCTTTGCCTTGACCACTTTCTTCGTAGTTTAAGGAATAGGTCACATTGTGCTTAGAATTCCTCAATGGAGGCACAAATACCACAACAGTTGCCACTAAATGAAGTACAACATTGCTCATAGCAAACACACAAGTTTAACACAAATAGTTAGAGGAAATTAATCACACAATTAGATCAAAAGATGTAGATGAAAAAGGCATTGAGAAATGCCATACTTGCAAGCTACAATGTAGGAACTTTTATGAAAGCATCCACCAAATATATTCCTCTCTTACGCGTGTAGTCACAGAGCCAACCATACTAACAGGATATGACATACCTATTAACACAATAATTAAGATCTTCCTTCCAACCATAAGAGAGGATCCAAAATTGTGGTCCAACATAGAGAAATTCGACGTTTAAAAGAAAACTAAAGTGAGTAACAATTAGGTTGAGAAAATGGTTTAATGCCACATGTTTAACCACCTTAGTTGTCGACACGTTAATCACCTTAGTTTCTTCTTAATATGTGGTAGCCACATCACCTTTTATTTACTATCTTAGCTAGACATTGATGACATTATGACATGTGGACATGAGAAAGAGTAACATTTTAAATTAGAGAAAGTGTACGGATTAACATGAAAACATCTTCGTTTGGTTAGAGGATATAATGATAAATGAAATATAAAATGTGGACAAAAGAGGTAAGTGAGATAAAAAATAATTATTTTATTCTTATTTTTAAAAAAATGATTTGATGGACAGAAAAATAAATATAAAAATATAATAAACATTACATGAGTTATGTAAAGAGAATATGATTGTTTCGTAGTAAACCAAATGAAGCATATAAATTATAAGGATATTTTGCAAAATATAAACTATAATGACCAAATTAAAAATTGAGATAAAATTATAGAAATTAAATGGCTAATTTTCCATTTTATATAATATATAATATGAAAAACAAGTTATGAAATTAATTTTGTCATTTTTAAAAAAAATTAGCGTGAAGCGCGTGCGAGAACAGTCTCTGCGTATAGTCCACCGGTGCCTTCATGACGCACGCACACTCAAGCGAATACGCTCATCCCTCGTTTTAAGTCTGAGCCTGAGTATCTCCGTCGCCAAACCTCTCCTTCTTTTCGTTCTGCGCACCGAGCCCTAACCCTAATCATTATTTCTTCCACCCTTCACAAACCAAGAAGGCACTATCTTAAAACCCTAGCCTTAACAATTCAATTGCTACTCAGAAGATCGCACAATTTTCAATTTGAAAAGTCTTGCCTTACACCTCCGCGATGGACTCACAACAGAGCAATCTATTCGAGACCGCTTCGCAACCCGACACTGGCAACGACGCTTACACTTTCCTCGAATTTAACACTCAGGGGGAGGATTTCGACTATCCCGAGTTTCGTGACCCGATTAGGTCACCGGTGGCTTGGCCCATTCCGTCCGATTCGCTGGTTGACCCCATGGAACGTGGTGGCGGAGGTGGAGCGGGTTCTGATCACCAGTCCGATGCCTCGCCTGTTTCAGCAGCTCCAGGAAGCGCTTCTAAAAGCCGGGCAACCGGGTCGGGCAGCAGCGGGAACAGCCAGATGGTTGACACCCTGGCTGCTGGGATGAGCGGGTTGAATTTTGAGGACACTGGGGATGATGATAATTATGAATTTGGTAAAGGAGACTTCACTGAACATGCATGCCGGTATTGTGGGGTATCGAACCCTGCATGTGTTGTGAGGTGTAATGTGCCTTCGTGTCGCAAATGGTTTTGTAACTCGCGGGGGAACACTTCGGGTTCACATATTGTAAATCACCTGGTGAGTTGTTATGACAACGTTTACCTTTCCTGGTTACTTGTATTTGCGTTAATGGTAGGCTTGGTTACATGGAAATTGAGAAGTGTGCACGATGTTATGATGTCTATTAGTTATTATCTCAGTGAAATTGGGAGAAGTGGTATGAGTTATGGCGAATAGTTTCTGTAAATTTATTTTAGAGAATCATATTAAGAGAGAAGAAAAATAGGTATCCTCCCACGAAAACAAAATTACAGAACGAGAAAGTTAAAGAATGGAAAAAGAAAGTTAAACAGTCCCTTGGCATGTCCCAAGAGACTCCCTTAAAATAACCTCGAGCAGAAGACCATGAAGAAGCTACAAACAGAATCCTTGCGCCTTTGAAACCTAAAATCTAAACTTATGTTAGCAGTAAGGTTTCTAGGCTCAGGAGACCTTGTAGCAATACTATAACAGTATGACTTTGAGCTTTGTTATCTTTGTTTATCGTCATGTCTTTTCATTGTTTTTTAACAAAAGTCATTGTGTTCATTGTTAAGCTTGAAGCAAAAGTCAGAATCATGGTTGCATTTATGCTTGCTTTGAAATTATGAGTGAAATGTGGGAAGGCATGTAGATGGTTAAAGAGTATCCGTTTGAAGTTATTGTGGAAGAAATTCCTTCAGTTACCATTTGAGTTAGAAATGAAAGATAATAACAAGCTCTTTTGCAGTGGAACGTGGAATCAATATGTGGATCATTATGTAATTTGACGTTCAATTTTGATAAAATGAAATAAGTCATTGAGTAAGAATAACTGAATAAGCAAGTAACTTGTGGCCTGGTGGTTATGCACTGCCTCCATGCTCAAGAGCCTCTGACTATAATGTTTTTACTCTTATTGTGGCTAAACTTCCCTGTCCCAACCCCTTTTTAGTCCCCATATGATGCAGTACAAGAAAAAGCAAATGTCGCCTGTTCTTATTTGATTCTTAAAACAGAGATATCGCTGGTATTTTATTACAACTAGATTCCAGAACATTTATTTTACAAACTAGTTGTGAGATGTGTATGACATTTTAGACAAACTCTACTGAAGATTTTCATTTGTATTTAATCCAGTGTCTGATGTTAATGCATAAGCATAAGAAGCAACCAGAGTCTTCTCCTACTTGAATATATTAATTCTGTTGGTTTTGCTGACATGGAGATTGCTTCAATTAGTTGTGGCACTTTTAGTTTATTTGTTTTGATAATTAAGATCATTTTGTATATCTTTTTGTTCTTGGATGTTAGGAAAGGTTTAGATTATGTTTGACACAGTGCTTATGATATTCTGTTTCTAACTTGCATTTGTTTGTGACCATTATTAAGATTATTGTATAACGATAAAGTTGTTATGTTTTTCTGAAAGTGACCAAAGGTATGTTTGTGTTTGTGTTTGTTTTTTTAAAGCTTGTAGTTTTTCCTTCCTTGGTTAAACTAATAATAATTTCTTTTTGGTTTTTAATTTGTTTCTGATTAGAATATGCATTGTATTCTTACGATCCAAAGAAAAGTTTACCAAAAAAGAATTTGCACTAATATGTAGCTTGTCATTCATGCTTGTGCTGGCTTCTCAATTAAACCAGTCCTCCCCTTTCCCCCTGATGACGTCTTTTGTGTGTATATATGGAGTTACTTTAATCCGTCTATTGCTTATCATGTTTTATTGGATGGCAACTACAAGCCAAAAAACCAATGTATTTGTACATCTATGGCGTGCTTAAGTTTATATTGTTCTTTGCAGATGCAAGTGTCGCTTAGCTTCATTTATCATTTTGTTGTTCCTGTAGGTTCGAGCAAAGCACAAGGAAGTCTGTCTTCACAAAGATAGTCCTTTGGGAGAAACAATTCTTGAATGCTACAACTGTGGGTGTCGTAATGTGTTTCTCCTTGGATTTATTTCTGCCAAGACAGAAAGTGTAGTTGTTCTTCTATGTCGTGAGCCTTGCTTGAGTGTTAATGCATTGAAAGATATGAATTGGGATCTCAGTCAATGGTGTCCCTTGATTGATGATAGGTGTTTCTTGCAGTGGCTTGTCAAGGTCAATATCTTTCCTATCTATTGGATATATTTTTTTATTATATTTTTCTTCTTTCCTACAGTGTTGTCTTTTGCAGATCCCATCTGAACAGGAGCAGTTGAGGGCACGTCAGATAAGTGCTCAGCAAATTAATAAGGTGGAAGAGCTTTGGAAAACAAATCCTGATGCTTCTCTTGAGGACCTTGAGAAACCTGGTGTAGATGATGAACCTCAGCCTGTGGCTTTAAAATATGAAGATGCATATCAGGTTTTTATGATGGCTTATTAATGTGTTATTTTCATAGAGGAGGATGTCACAATATCCATGGTGTACTCTTTTCTCTTATCTAATGTGTTTCTTATTTTCCTTGCTTTTTCAGTATCAAAATGTTTTTGCACCACTCATTAAGCTTGAAGCTGATTATGATAAGGTAGCGACTTCCATTTTCTCCATTTTTTAGTATTTTGTTATTGTCTGCTTATTCTTTTCTGTTCATGTAGTTTCGGATACTTCCAGCAGTCAACATAGAAACATGTTTGATTGCAATTTTCCCCCTTCTGTAAGGTGTTCATTGCTATCTTATGAGTGCTCTGTTGTTGTAGATGATGAAAGAATCTCAAAGCAAGGACAATGTTACAATTCGATGGGACATTGGTCTTAATAAGAAACGCATTGCATACTTTGTATTCCCAAAGGTGCTTTATCTATCATTTTCTTTGCAAGGGTTGCTTACTTTATATTCATTTCATTGTTTGATTATCCCTTCACGGTTTGTTTTGAATGTTATCTCTTTACTAAAAATTAATACATGTTTTGTCATTTTGTAGGAAGATAATGAGTTGCGTCTTGTACCTGGTGATGAATTACGATTGCGTTATTCTGGAGATGCTGCACATCCAGCATGGCAATCAGTGGGGCATGTGGTATGAGACAAGCTACTGAGATTTATTATGGATGCTTATCTGTTTTGACATATGCACATCTGTGAATGCTTGTGTATGTAATGTGTGTTGTAATCTATGTGTTTACCTCTATATATCTAATGTTTTGTGTATATTGTTGCTACATTAGAAATGAATGGTCTAAAAAATTGTGTCATTGGGCATGGCATTTTGGATACGTTGGTCACGTCTTTCCATTTGTTGCATGTACTTTGACATTCTAAATGTTGTACTTGAAATATATTTGTTCTAAACTTTCTAGTTTGATGGGTCTTTTATCAATTGATGCGTGTACATGGACCCTGTGAATACTGATAAATGTGCATATATGAGCATGGGCATTTTTTAACACAGAATTACTGATATAATTTGTGTTCTCGTGTTAATTTGCCGTTAGTCAATTTGCAGTAGGCTTCTATCCTATAATGATTCAAGTCATTACTGTGTAATATTTTATAATTTCTATTTTCAGATTAAGCTTACTGCACAAGAGGAAGTTGCTCTTGAGCTTCGTGCAAATCAGGTAGTTCTAGCCTTAGTTGGCTAGATCCGTGTCATGGAGTTCTTTATATGTGCCTTGTGGTTATTGCTCAACTTGTACGCAGGGGGTTCCAGTTGATGTAAACCATGGTTTCAGTGTGGATTTTGTTTGGAAGAGTACCAGCTTTGATAGGATGCAAGGAGCTATGAAAACCTTTGCTGTGGATGAGACAAGTGTAAGTGGGTAAGTTGGTTCTAGCCTCTAGGCCAGGTTTGATTGCATTTGTTTGCAAACTGTCTTCCTATGTATTGCCTTTTTGTTTTTATTCTCTCCTTTTCATTTTCCCTTCCTTTTTCTGTTGCCTATTCCTCATGAATTGAAGATTGGGGGTGCTCAGGATTACAATTTTCATTGAACTTGATTACATACCAGTTGCAAGGACAAGATCTGTGGTTCCCCGTAGTCTCTAGTTATTGAAGTTTAATTAGGAATGGGAAGGTAATGGGAATCATATAGTGGTTCATATACCATATCTATTTTCTCAGCACGTTTTGCCTAAGGCGTTGTAGACATCTAATGCCTTAAGGGCACTTTTCTCCTTTGACTACGTTGGGAACACATGTAATGTAAGAGAATTCCTAATTTATAATGTGAGGCATTGTGGCCGGTTTATGTTCTCTTGACTTATTGTAGGATTTGATAATCATAACTGTCTGACAGGATATTTGATTCTTCCCATTTTGTGCTTTTAAGGTATTGTTATTCATGTTGTCCAATATGCAGGTATATTTACCATCACTTATTGGGTCATGAAGTTGAGGTTCAGATGGTGCGTAATGCATTGCCTCGTCGCTTTGGCGCACCTGGGCTTCCAGAGCTCAATGCATCTCAAGTATGATGTTCTTGCTACAGATCTTTTATCTCATTAACATGCAATGCTTTTCTTGATGAGATTTTTTTATATTATTTTGTCCAAATTGCTGTTTCCTGTTGATTTTCTCTGATTGATTACCTGCATCCTCCCATTTGCTGCTTCAGATGGACAAGATTGTTTAAATTTTTTCTTAGAATGGTACATTAGTGCATATCTTGTAAGTTTTAGGCATGAAGCGGTTAAAGTGTTACTAGAACTAGAGAAATGCCTTTACCTTTTGATTTAGTTCTATTATCATGTTCTGCTGCTACCTATGAATATCTCTCAAGTTGCCTTGTTCTGAGTGGTAACTGATCTTCTATGTTTGTAGGTTTTTGCAGTTAAAAGTGTTCTTCAGAGGCCTATTAGTTTGATCCAAGGTCCTCCTGGAACTGGTAAGACTGTAACTTCTGCAGCAATTGTATATCACATGGCAAAACAAGGTCAGGGACAGGTACATTACTTGAACACTTTTCTAGATCAATTGCTCTTCTCTCTTATGCCTGTATTGAGTCTATCTTTTTTCTTTTGTCCCTTTTCAAATCTTAGGTTTTGGTTTGTGCACCTAGTAATGTGGCTGTTGATCAGCTTGCTGAAAAGATAAGTGCTACCGGGTTGAAGGTATAGTTGGTGCTTGTTCTGATTCGTAGTCTTATCATATGTGAATGTAAGGAACTCAGGTCAATGAAGTTCTCCAAACTGTCAGTTTTGCAGAAACTAATTACCTCTGGGTTGTTTAGATGTTAGTTGCTCCTATTTCTTGTTCTCTCTTTGTAATACACATTTCTGTCCTTCAAGGTTGTTAGGCTTTGTGCAAAGTCAAGGGAAGCTGTGAGTTCTCCGGTTGAGCACTTAACACTTCATTATCAGGTGAATTTGCATTCTCTGTACATTTTTTTGGGTTCATTTTTATGGCTTTTTCCAGTGTGTTTTGGCTCTCTTATGATCAACATGAATGATGATCGTTTCAGCATGACATGTGAATGATGATTATTGCAGGTTCGAAATCTTGATACATCTGACAAGAGTGAACTTCACAAGTTACAACAGCTGAAGGATGAACAAGGTTTGAGCTTTTTGTTTGTAAGCTATGTGGATGCTAGGTTCAGTTGGGGTTTGGGTGCTTTTTTCTTGATAGCATAATTAATTTTGGTTGCTGTGGTGACCCATTGAAGCCTGTGACATTGACATTGAATTTCCTTTGCTTTTCTGATTTGTTTGTAGCATTCTTTGCATGTGCTTGTTGTGTTTGCGTTACTATTATTACTAGCACAGGTCTCTTTCAATAATTTGTTTTATTGTTACCTTCTCTGTTGAGAAATTGACAAAAACTATTCTGTTTGTGGGTGAGTGTAATTTTGGTCCATTTTTATGCATGGTTCACTTTTTTGAATTTTGCTTCAGTTTGGTTTAGTTGTTGTGGTCAGTTATTGTGGTTATTATGTTACACTCTCTCCAGTAGTGGGTGAGCAAGTGTGCAAACTTAATACTTCCCTTATGTATTTTTTTTTCCAATTGTATTTGTAGGTGAACTTTCCAGCAGTGATGAGAAAAAGTACAAAGCACTTAAGCGAGCAACAGAGAGGGAGATTTCTCAGAGTGCTGATGTGATCTGCTGCACGTGTGTTGGTGCTGGAGATCCTCGGCTGGCAAATTTTAGGTTCCGTCAGGTTGGATTGTATGTTATGTGCAAAATTTAGTTGATATCTCATGTTAGATGCTTACAATGCTGATAATTGGTTTTAGGTACTTATTGATGAGTCTACTCAGGCAACGGAACCTGAGTGCCTCATTCCTTTGGTTCTTGGGGTCAAGCAGGTATATATGGTTCAAATCTGTAAATGCTATTGTGCACTCTTAGGTGATGTTTCTAACCAGTAATTTCTGTCTAGGTTGTTCTTGTTGGTGATCATTGTCAGCTTGGTCCGGTCATTATGTGCAAGAAAGCAGCTCGTGCAGGGCTTGCGCAGTCACTTTTTGAACGCCTTGTTCTTCTTGGTGTTAAACCAATTAGATTACAGGTAATGGACTTCTTAGTTTGTCAAGTGATAACTTATGACTACAACATCTTTAAGATGCTTCACTATCTACAGCTGGGTGGTTTCATTAGTTTTGTTCATCAGTTCAAGGGTCTCTTGTAGTGAGTTGTTGAGCTTGTTAGTCGAATCTTAGTTTTTGTTTGGCTTCCTGTCTTTATTCTGCACATTATTTCCTTATGTTCTCTGTTTGAAGCCTCCAACTTGGTTAATTTGTTTTATAATTTCTTTGTACAAGAGTTTAAAATTATGCAAAAGAGGCTTTAGTTCCGCTCTCTGTCACAACCCCTTGGGACTCTTCTGTAACCTGTTCCCATTTTTCAGTTGTACTTAGGTTGGTCTGTTACTAATATTTATTAGTAGGGTTCATTGGGTTGACATCCTACTTGAATGATATATCTATAACCTGTTTTCATTCTTCAGTTCCACTCAGGGTCGGTGTGTTTTAATATTATTTATTGCAAGGGTTCTTTTGTTTGACATTGTATTTATATGTTACATTTTAGGATCTACGTAGCTATGTATTTTTTTTCTTCTCCGCTTTTTTTGCGCTAATTGTTTAGTGTATTTACATTATGGCTTCATGTTTGATGCTCTTACATATCAGGTTCAATACCGTATGCATCCATCTCTCTCAGAATTTCCTTCAAATAGCTTTTATGAAGGCACTCTACAAAATGGAGTCACTGTTAATGAAAGGCAATTATCAGGAATTGATTTTCCCTGGCCTGTGCCCAATCGACCCATGTTTTTTTATGTTCAGGTATTGCAAATGCATATATCATGTGAAATGTTTTGTTTTATCTTTAGCTGTCAATTAATGATTGATATGTCTATTCAGTGCACAGAATCATGTTTCCCCCTTATGAACTTGATATCCTTTGCTTTATTTCTGTTATTTTTCCATTTTATTTGAAATTCACTTCCATTGTTATTTTTTCCCCCATATTTTCTTTTAATTGATCTAATTGTTTAATAGATGGGACAAGAAGAGATAAGTGCCAGCGGAACATCTTATTTAAATAGAACTGAGGCTGCAAATGTTGAAAAGATTGTAACTACTTTCTTAAGAAGTGGTGTAGTCCCTAGTCAGGTATCTTGGCCATACATTAACATGGATTTACACTGATGGAGCTGATTTTGACATTTTAGTTAATTTTTGATTGATGTTTAACAGATTGGTGTGATAACACCTTATGAGGGACAAAGAGCTTATATTGTGAACTATATGTCAAGAAATGGTGCCCTTCGGCAACAACTTTACAAGGAGATTGAGGTCTGATATAGATATCAATGAGATTTATAACCATGTCTCACTTGGTGGCAGTTGCTAGATTAAATTTATTCATTTCAGGTTGCTAGTGTTGATTCCTTTCAAGGAAGGGAGAAAGACTACATCATTCTGTCATGTGTAAGAAGTAATGAGCATCAGGTTGGTTAACTCTCCCTTTGTATTGTCACTTGTTTGCTTACCTGTGTTCCACATGAATTCAACACTTCTGTCTTGCAAAACTTATGTGTTGTTGGTTGACTTCTATACCTTTTTCAGGGCATTGGGTTCTTGAATGATCCTCGGAGGCTCAATGTTGCTTTGACCAGAGCTAGATATGGTATTGTTATTCTGGGAAACCCTAAAGTTCTGAGCAAGCAGCCTCTGTGGAATAGCTTGTTGACGCACTACAAGGTAGTCTTTTTGTTTTAGGATTTTGCTAGTGGTGGTATTAGTTTGATAAAAAAATAGATCCATGTCTAGTGAGAGCAGGAAGTGTTATTGAAATGTTTGTGCAGACTTCTGAAATATCAGAATAGTTAATGCTTTTGAACTCCCCCTTTATGATTTATTGTTAGAAAGGTCCACACAGTGTAATAGGCATTTTGACCCATTTAGTACTCCTCTTTTTGTGCACAGCAAATCTTCAGTTTCTTAAGCATGCCATTTTGTTTCTTTCTTTAATTTTATCCCTTTTCCTTTTGAACAGGAACATGAGTGCCTGGTTGAAGGGCCTTTAAATAACTTGAAGCAGAGTATGGTTCAGTTCCAGAAACCCAAGAAGGTAGGTGATGAAGGATTGCAGAGTATTGATTAATGTGCTGCCCTGTGGGCAGGCAGGCTAATTAGCCTTCTTTATGGTGCTTTTATGTTGAGGCTTTTCTTTTTCAGAAAAGAACTTCTTATTTATGCTATGGTTGGTCTTATTTTAATGCAGATCTACAATGATAGGAGGCTTTTTTATGGTGGTGGTCCTGGAGTTGTGGCTGGTGATAATTTTGGGTCAGTTGGCTCTGGCTCAACTTCAGATCGGAAGAGCAGCCGGGGTAGGGGTATGTAATTTCTAGTCTATTGCATTTTTGTGGTTTTAGTGTATGTGTCCCATGGCAGTACTTCATAGGAATTTAGAATAGTTCAGAGTCTGGTGATTTATTTTCCAAGGCATTAATGATCTCTCCTGCCTTCTGGAGCTATTGATGTTTAGACAATAATTTCTGATATCAACTGCAGGATCTTATGTGCCTCCTGGTCCATCAAATGGAACCCATAAGCCTGGTGTGCATCCTACCGGGTATCCTATTCCAAGGGTTCCCCTGCCGCCATTTCATGGTGGTCCCCAATCTCAGCCATACGCCATTCCAACTCGTGGAGCTGTACATGGGCCAGTTGGGGCAGTCCCTCACGTACCACCTCCAGGGAGTCGAGGTTTTGGTGCTGGACGTGGTAATTCTGGTGGCCCGGTTGGCAGTCATCTCCCACACCAGCAAGGCACACAACAGTCTCTTGGGAATCTTGGATCTACCTTCAATTTCTCAGCTCTGGAAAATCCCAACAGCCAGCCATCTGTTGGTGGTCCATTGTCTCAACCTGGGTTTGCCAATAATGTCTGTGCTTTCCTTGTTCCACGTTCATATGTTCTTTTGGTCATTTTCTTGTCGGGCAAATTCTGACTATATCCTTTTGTAATTCAGATGCCAGTCCAAGGGGCAGGCCAATCGTTTAGAGATCAGTTTTCTGTACCAGGAACGTCCCAGGTACTTATAGTACTCCAATAGAAGCTTGAGGTTGTTTAGGTGTAACATTGGCCCTTATTTTGTGTGTTTTGTTTAATAATTACCTTCAGGATTTCTTGGGTGATGACTTCAAAAGCCAGGGATCTCATGTTCCTTATAATGTTACTGATTTCTCCACCCAGGTATGTCAATTGTTGTGGTTAATGTAGTATGTTACAGGTGTCTTAATTGTGAGACCTATATTTTGTCTCTTCTCAATCAAAACAAGCAGCAGGATTTTGTTGTCTCGTGTTGATAAATATGTTAAGTTAATCAAATCATGTTTCAGTACTAAAATTAAAATTTGCAGTGTTTCAACTTTGGAATATGAACAAGGCAGTGAGTACAATTTATATTATGCTGATTTATTTTTTGTTGGAGAATTATATTTTTCAAATACATCTAGGCATTTGTCATGCCTCGTGATTTGTAACCTGTGTTTTTCATCTATTGTTTTTCTTCCTGAACTTTTGAGGTTCTTTTGCCTGATTGCTTACACTGTCTACCTTCTAGGCTTCTCAGAGTGGATATGCTGTTGATTATGTTACACAAGGAGCACAAGGTGGATTCCCTGGAAACTTTCTGAACCAGAATTCGCAAGCTGGATATTCACGTTTCGGATCTGGGAATGATTTCATGTCTCAGGTTATAGAAGTTGCTACTTTATGAGCTTTGTTCTTCTGGAGTTGGGCTGCTTCTTTCTTTCTGTTTTTAACTTCCATCGTTATTTCTCAGGACTATTTGACCCATGGATCACAAGGTCTTTTCACTCAGGTTGGCTTCAATGACCCCTTGCAAGATGATGCGTCACAGAGCCAATTCGGTGTGGCTAATGCCAACCCTCTTCAGTCTCAGGTTTCTTCTAGCTTCAGCAAGTTAATTTTTTTGAATGTGAAGATAAAATGCGACTATTTCACATTTTTATAGCTCTGCAACTTATTTTTATTCTTGTCCCTCCCTTGAGTTAATTGTAAGCTGTTTGGTTTATTTGCAGGGCCTGATGAATTCTCTCTATTCCCAGCCTTTTGCTCACTACAACACACAGCCGCTGAACATGCAGGCTTCCCAGCCACAGCCTCAGGGTCAGAGCTCCCAAAATCAGAAAATACACTATAACGGTTGAGGAACAATGGGAATTTATTATGGCTTTGACGGGTTATAGTCTTTGCATTCAGCAACTGGGTTTGTGCCTGTCTTGTGCGCTGAGATATACTTGCATGACAAATTGGAAGGATAGCCTTCTTGGGACCTGTCTGCTTAAGCCATAGTGAGGGCTTACCATCCTGAGGGTTTGGTACGTGTGATCTGAATTGGTGGAATTATGGGGGCATTAGGAAGGTACAGGCAGCACATCCTGGGCTGAGAAAGGAAAAGATAACCCCGTTACCCCTTGCTGAATTTTTTTATTGTTTGGGATATAAAGGTAAAATTGTTCTACGGAGCATTACGTGGAAAGGTTTTGTTGAAAGGGTTTTTGGATTGGATGTTGAAGAAGCAGAGCCGTTTACAATGTTCCCGGTGAATATAATAATACATACGGCATCAATCACTGCCACTGCCAAAGGGTTGCTTCTGTACAGAAGGCGGGAATGTGGTCAACCCTTTCAGTTCTTCCTGGCATGTAATTATACTCCATGTTATTTTACAAATATGATATGTAAGAAAATGTTTTCCTACGCAACTGGTACCACTTGGAATTTTTGGTAGTATATAATAGTGGATGTTATGTTACGTGGAAATTAGCTTTGTTCCAAGCTAATGTGAAAGATCTTCTTTGGTAGAGGATTTTCTGAAGCATATTTGGGTGACAAAAAGCGTTAGGCAGTGGTTTTATAGTTAACCTTCTCAATTCTCAGCTGGTGCGATGGTTGCCGATTGGCTTGGAGCCTCTCTTCTACAGTTGCTTTGATTTATAACAAGGCATTGCGAAATTTTCAGTGCAAAGTGAAGAAAAATAAATTCACTTGTAAAGGAATAATAGCTTACTACTTGCATATTAAAATAAATTATGAGATTATTATGAAATGCTTATTGTGAGTAGTGGCTATATTTGATTGTTTCGTTATAATTGAGATTGAAGCCAAAATAATATTTATAAACTTGAAGAATCAGTACGCTACTACGTTTTGTCTCTATTCTGTTCCTGTGTCTGTCCTAGCGGTGTGAAGTAAGTGTTTAAATTTTTTTATAGTAAGTAATTAAAATTAGAGTAAATTATACTAATTTTTTGAGGTTTGATAAAATTAGTTATTTATCTTGCTTTAAAAATTACATTTAATTTTTTAATTTATTTTATGTCAATAAAATTAAATTTTTAAATCATATGTTTCTTTAAAAAATATTTTTTTATTGTCATATTATAGGAAAAAAATTATAATTGTCTTAACATTTAAGTAAATTTCTTTGATGAAAAAATTTATATGTTCTTTTTTATATATGTTATTAAAATTTTTAATTAAAATATGGTAAGTGTATAAGTTTTCAATAATGATATAATAATTGTATGATTTTTGTAAATAATTATATAGTTTCCTAATTAAATCATACATATATTATATTATTAAAAAATTATATATTTGTCCTGTTTTAATTGAAGCTTTAATTGGAGAATCTAATGATAGAGATATAAAGAATTACATCTAAGTCTAGTCTTTTTTTTGGATGCATTTTCAAAAGTGGTTGCACTGGTGCAGTCATTACATACCTATTAGGAGAAAGACATGTGGTAAGGAAGTGTTAAAATACGCTGACTAAATGCTATCATAAAATAATTTGTTGTATTTACATTTTAATTTAGTTATCATATTTTGACATGCTATTACCATGTATCTTTATTCTAATGTGTCACATAATAATTGTAATAGTGCAATCACTTTTGAAAATGCACCAAGAAATTCACCTAAAATTTAACATTCACTTTATTATTATTATTATTATTATTATTATTATTATTATTATTATTATTATTGTAATAAAATTATATTTATGCAAACTAAAACTATAAGATAGTTTATAGATTATCATCACCTCATCCTTATAATCACCAACAAATGACATAATAGAGAGATCACTTGTTTGGCTTCGAAGCTATATGGCCAACTAATAGGAATCTCAAGCCCTTAGAAGAGCAGTGGGGGAGAGACTTTGATACCCCACATGATTGTTAGAAAATCTTATTCCCAAACTAAAAAATTGGAATAGAATAGTGTTTGTAACCCTTTTTAAAAAATTAAATTAAAATTGAGGAAAGAACTCAATGAAGTCTTGCACCATCAAGAGATGTGGCATCAAAAGCCTAGAGGCGAATAGTTGACCTAGGGAGATAGAAATATAAAGTTTTATTGCACAAAATTATTGTTAGAAGGAGAAACAAGGTGGAGATGCTTAGAAATAAGGATAAACAATGAATGGAAGAAGAGAAAAGAATCATATTGCATGTTAAAAGTTTTTTTCATGAATTTGTTTATTGAAACAAACATTTATTAGAAGTGGCATAGAACCATTAGAAATTGGCCTAGACCTAATGAGTAAAATTTAGCAACTTTGGGAGACACAGTGAATAAGGATAAGATTGGCAAAGCCATGTTTAGCATTAGAGGACTGAAATACGAATAAATTTTTTTATGATTATTAAGAACTTAATCGAAACTCTTCCTGTTAAAGAAAAAGAGGATCTTATTGAGTTCTTATACTTTCATTTTGAAAACTCAGGTTAACAGACTACTACAAGGATGAACCCAATTTGAAATATGAACTTTAAAAGAAAATGTCAATCAAACCGATAACAAGAATACTAGTTATAGTGCTTATTATCCAAAGAAGAATCCTTCTAAAAGTGTCAGCCATTTATCCCATTTTCCTCCACATTTCATCAAGTAGTCATGCTAGAGACATAAACTTTGGAGGATGGTACCTTACAATTTTCTTTCAACAAAATTGGGAAATTGTATGAAAAAATGTCTACAAATTCATTTAGAAAGTTTGGAGAGAGCATAAGAGAATTTTAAAGGTCAATACTGCCTTTATTGCCTAATTCCTAAAGTTGATAAACTGGAGTTAGTGAACCAATTTGGCCAATTTCCCCATTAATGTTATTTATGAATGTGTCACTAAGATTCTTTTTAATAAATTTTTTTTAAAAAAATCTTATCTTACTTTGTTTTTTCCCTTCTAAACTAGCTTTGTGTCAAGAAAAAAAATATATTCAAGATAAAATTGTGATAGCCAAAGAAATAATGCATTCAACAAAGAAGACTAGGGAAGGAAGGCATATATCATATCTGGCCATTTTGGTGAACTTGAAAAGTGCATATAATATAGGTTTAATTGGCAGTTTATCATAAAAGTGCTTGAAGAAATTAAGTGTCCAAGTTAGTTTAATAATTTGGTGATGGCTTGAATAAGAACAATAAGAGCTATGGTGCCATGGAATGGAGGTAAATCTCAATTTTTCTCTACTTCAGAAGGCTTGAGATAAGGATGCCCTATCTCTTGACTCTTTGTCCTCTAGATAAACAAGCCCTCGCACATGCTAGTTGATTTAGTGGATGAGGGAAGATGGAAGCCAATGAGAGTGGGTAGAAAAGGATCTCAAATTTCACATTTAATATTTATAGATGATCTCTTGCTATTCACTAAAGTTAGCATAGGCCAATTAAATTGTGATATGGAATGTTGTGATCAGTTTTGTGAGATTTTTGGCTAAAGAAAAAGTGCTTGAAAAGTCAGCATCTTGTTTTTTTAAAAAATGTTTAAAGAACATTGTAAAATGATCGCTCAAAGAAGTTGGTTTGTGAAGGTTAATGAATTAGGTAGATACTAGGGGTTAACATTTTCAAAGGCAAAACAACAAAATATACATATAGAAAAATAATTCAAGAAGTTAAGCATAGCTAAGTGGGTGGAAGGCCAGTTATCTTACAATCAATCATAAGTAGCACCCTAAATTTTCAAATGCAACATGAAAGCATCATTAAAAGTGTTATTAAAGAGATTCAGAAAGCTAAGATGGACTTCATATGAAGGAAAGAGGGTGATAATAAAAAGTGGCATGCCTTTGGGTAGAAAATTCCCTACAATTTGAGGACAATAGGAGGAGCAAGTATCAAATCTTTGAAACTAATGCATAGAACTTTCTTAAATTAGCTTCGGGAGTAATAATGAAAGATGGAGACTTGTAGATTAAATTTATCCATGGAAAATATAATAGGGATGTAGACTTGTACAAAGGAGTAGATGTATCTTAAAGTAAATAGATTCTTAGTTATGGAAAGATTTGTTAAAAGAACGACTTGTACTTGCTTGAGACTTAGGTAGGAGTTGGGCGATGGAGAAAATGTCCATTTTTAGAAAGATACTTTGTTGATTGAAGAGGGCCCTATTACTTGATAAAACTTTAGGGTGGGTGATGTAGATGCAAAAACCTTTAAACTATACCATGACTATAAGAGAATGGGATGAAGAATACCTTAAAAGCATATTACTACATGATGCGTTGATGAAGATTAAGGCTACACTCTTACCTTATACAAGGATGGGAAAGATACTTATGGATTTGAGAAGAAATATTTGTGTGAACTTAACTCTAAAAATTAACTTAAGTTAAAGTTAAGTGCAGCTAATGTTGAGTATATTCAAATTAAGTTAAAGAGAATTGAGCCCACGTGAGAGAGTTAAGCAAACTATGGGTGAAGTTAAGTACCTTGAGTAATATCAAAATTGAGCACCTTACATTGAGTTGAGTACTAAAAGTTGAGTTGAATGACTCAAATGAAGTTAAGTGTATCTTTTTTGATAGGTTAAAGTATAGACCTTTTTGTTTGTCCATTTTCTCTTTTTGTAGCAAATCTTGATATGTTAGACAACAAAAAACTAAATGTTAATGGTATCTGTTTTTAGGAAATGACAGTTTGTTATTTTTCACTTTAAGATCATGATTCTTAGTGTTTAAGGGAACAAATAAGTATTTAATGTTATTTAAATAAGTTATAAAATTTTCAATTATAAATTTGTGAATAAAACATAACAACTCAAACTCTATTGTTAGAATTCTTCCTTTGACCTTCATTTTATTCCATAGCCTGTGATTCCAATTAGGGTTATATATGGGTAGGGTTAGGGGCAGGATTTAATGGGCCTAAAGCCTTGTCTAATTAAAGCATTAGGCTTATTTTTATGCTAGTAACTCAGCCTGGTTTGAAGAGGCCCAATTTTATGTCGGGTTAAGGTAGATCTAACTAGTCCTAACAAGTCCGAATTTCTTTTTAATAAATAGCAAATTAACTGTTCAAGAATAGAAGGCCAATTCTAGACAAAAATTAAGGTACTCAAAACAAAGTTAATGCTCCTAAACATAAAGTTAATATATTTTTTTCAATAAAGGCACTCACCATCTATCAAAATGCTTATTTCCAACATTTTTAACAAGAAAGATATCAATCATTGGAGAATCAAAAGTTAATTTTGAAAAATAATCAAATGAGACCACATAATATCCAAAATATATTGTACTATGAGTTATAAAGTAGAAAATACAATGCATAAATTACAAATTAGAAAAGTTAAATAAAAGTACATTAATTTTTGGCGACACTTGTTCCTCCTAAAACCTTTATAAAAAATAAAATAATAAAAAATTAGAAAGTTAAACTTACAAGCCAAAAATACATCATAACCAATTTATTGTCAAAGTATAGAGCTTACTTGATTTAATCATGTTCTCAAACTCTTCATATTGATCAAAGTCGTGATTATTAAAATTGAACACTTAAAAGGATAACCAATTTTAAATGCAAATAAGTGCTTCAGTTATCTTTGGTTATAACGAACTCCTAAATACATCAAACACACCCCCACTAATACTAAAAGCAGATTCAAATGCCATAATAAATAGTGGCACGGTTAACACATTATGTGCGATTATAGAAAGAACTTTATACTTTTTAGCATTTTCTTTCTACCATGCCAAGATATCAAAAGACCCTTCCTCTTCAATTAAGTCAACTGCAATATACTTATCCAGTTTCATTGTTTGGTCACAAGTAAATTTCAATTATTGTTTGGTCACAAGTAACTATGCTTGTCATTTTTTTTCAATTGATTCATTAACAACTCCCACAGAATATTGCTCATAGAGATGATACAAGGCATATTTGATATTTCTTTTCAGGGCCACACACACATCATGATTAAGATATATATATATATAATTGAAAACAGTGTTCACATATGCAAGTTTATACTGAGATCCAATACCACCTCTATTACCAACAAAGGGTTTATATTTTTTGGCTTCCCTTAATATTTATCATTCTTCCTCTGTATATTTTTAGCCATATCCTTAATAAAAGGATCTGTAGATGCAACACTTGCTTGCAACTTGCAACATAATTTGAATATGAGTAATTTCATGGAAGCATTCATTTGACGTCATATACAGTAATCCACTAATAAAAGACTTTTAAAAAGTCAATACATAGAAGCACTATCCTAATCATATGCCATAAGAGGACTAATTCGATTATTATCTTCTTTAAAATACACATTGTAACATCCCTAAATTTATTAAGTAGAATTAAGGGATTACTTTGAGGAATTTGGGAAAAATTATAAAAAAATACGAATTATAAGGAAAATGGCAAAATTAAATGTTTTGATATACTAATAATTATTAGTAAACCATTTTGAAGAAAATAAAATGATATTTATAGATTTAAATATAATTTGGGCTCCATAATTAATTAAAGAATACAAAAAATAATTTATTAAAGACCTAACTTTATTTTTATGTGACCTAACCTAATTAAACCCATTAAACTTTGGCCTAACACTTAAGAAATGGACTATGGGCCTTTGGGTCAGCCCATTTCAACCTTATATTTGCCACATTTATATATTTTTTTGTGTTAATAATTAGCTAGCTACTTGATTGTGTCTTTTGGTGGAGTTGTGATCATGCTACCACCTGTGTATTGTGTCGTAATTGTGCATTGAGTTGTGATCAGATTCAATAGAATGCACCAAGTCATAAGTGTGCTCGATAGGGAGTTGGTACTGTGGACGAGCCTTTTCCTTTATTTTTGGCGACTAACATGTGTGTGATTTCTAGTATGAGATAGTAATCACTAGTAGCTTAACTAGTTTATTTGTTGATTATGTTGATGTATCTGTTGTTTACTTGCTCATGATGCATTTATGTTGGTTAATGTGTACATGTATATGGAATCTTCCTTTGGCTACTTAGACTTATGTCTCGTCTTTTTTTATAGGCTAATAATTTCAAGCGAAGGATCGTTGGTTAAAAGGGAGAAGCAAGTAGGTGAACACCCCTAACATAAAGACCTTGTGTAAGGTTTCTACACTTAGGTATAATTAGATTTAGTAAAGATGCTAATCCTTTTGTCATGAAATTTGTATAGCATCATGTTGTATTCATCTTTGTTAAATGTCAGTATTTTGATAATTTTGTAACCAAGGATGTAACCATTAGGAAGTTAGGCTTAAGATTAGATGGAATTTGATGTATTTATCTTATGTTTGATTCAACATGTATTGTTGTGAATGTATGAAATTTGAATAGTTAATTTATGAATAAGGATTTTGTTACTATATGAATGTTAGCTTAAAATTTTGATGTATGAAGGTACTTGCTATTATTTATGCTTTATGTGTGGATTTAGGGGGTGTTATAACCATATCTTTGCATTTGAGGTTTTGGTAGAGCTTTGAGGGTAAAAACATGCTTTATAGTCCATTATAACTTGTTCTAAATGTTTTTGGCAATCCCAGGTAGTTTATGGAGTGTTTTGGGTTTCAATTGAGCTTATACACCTTTCTTGCTGTCATATTGATATATGACCTAATATAGAATGATAGTTGTTTGGATGCAACTAGTTTTTGGAAACCATGGTTTACCTAGGATCAATTTTTTGGAAGTTAGGTGGGTTACTAGCCATAAAGGCATAAGACTTTAGCTCCAAAATGGTTTTGGGAAGTTGCTAGTGAATTTAACAATGTATCTTGGTTTAGGAAGTCAATAGAGGGCTGAGCCATAGCTTGGATATCCTTGAGTCTAGGTCACAATAAGTTTAGGGAGTAATAACGGCTAATTGCATCATGGCATAGGTTATTTGGCCATAGTGCAAATCGAGTAAATGTAGGTATAATAGTTCTAGTAGCTTATATCGCCATGACGTAATGGCGTAAAAAAAGCCCATCATGGCAAGCATAGGGAAAATTTGAACAATGAAGTCTGGGAAGAAACCTCGCCATGGTGTGGGAAGCTTGAGTCGTAGCGAGGAATAGGAGTTTTTCATTTTCTAGTTCCAATAGCGAGTTAAGTCACAGCATAGGTCTTTTAGGCCATTGTGCAAGTTTAAAGTTTTAGTTTCAGAGTTCTATAAGCTAACTTAGCTGTGGCTAAACTTTCCCAAATCATGGCTTAAGTCTTTAAACCCCTAATTTAGCTTATAAATCTTATTTTCTCTATGGTAATGATAGATAAATAGTCTTGCAAATTAATGTAAATGAGTTTTATGCCTCTTAAAATTAGCTAGAGATGAAATGGAAGTTTGATACGAAAATTTATTTAACCTCACACATGAATTTTTTTGTTCCTCTAAATGGTGAGTTAGAATGATTTAAAAGGTTTAAATTTCTCCATATTTTCACCTTTTAATGAATTAGTAATGATGTTTGACTTTAAGTATCAGTGATTAAGAGCTCAATTATAATTAATTAATATGATTAGTAGTTAGGGTTGTTACACGCATTATAGGCCTCATCTTCATCTTCCATTCTCTCAAATACTTTTTGAAACTTCATGGCATGTTCTAACATCATGTAGGTGGAATTCCACCTAATCATAATATTCAGACACAAAAGACTCTTAGACTTTATCTTTTCCTTTTTAATAAAACTCTTGAATTTTTGTAACCTTGCAGGAGAAGATCCAACATATCTAATAACATTTCAAATGGCAGAGATATAGAGTCATGCAAATCTTTCAACCTATCATTCATTACCAAGTTCAAAATATAAGTACAACACTTTACATGTAAATAATTCCCATCACACACTGACCCATTCTAATTTTTCAAACATTTTTTTTGGTATGCCACTGTGGTGTCATTAGAGCTTGCATTATTTACAGTTACAGTAAATACTTTTTCAATACCCCATTTTAATAAACACTTCTCAATTTTCTTTCTTATGGTGTCACCCCTATGGTTTTCAATTGTACACAAGTTTAAAATTCACTTTTGTAATCTTTATAGTTCATCAATAAAATGAGCTATCAGGTACATATAGTTAAAATTTTAAATTGATAACCAAGTATCTACAGTAAGGCACACATGAGCACATGAATTTTTTAACAAATCTTTTAACTTCTTGGATTCTTTATGGTAAATTTTTAGACAATCCTTAACAACTGTCACTTTTGATGGAATTAAAAATCTAGGTTTTAGACAATTCAATAACTCTCGAAACCTATTTTCTTTCACAACTTAAAAGGACATATTATCACATATTACAAATTTAGCTAGAGCCCTTCGATATTTATTTAGACTATATGTGTAAGGGGTCAAAGTTCTTGCAACCTCTCTTGCATTGTCTCCCCCAGAAAGTTAGATTTATGCTACAATGGGTTGATTTTTTAGCTTTATGTGGGTTCTTAGTGTATGCTTTTAAATGTCTATTTAAGGAATTCATTCCATGTTTGGTTAGATAACAAACATAAAAAGTCTCACAGTATCTACGTGCAGCTCTATGTTCCCTTTAGTTTTATCCAATGAAATTTTTTTGAAATACTCCCAAATATTAGATTTGTTTACAGGGGGTTTTCTATTTCCACCTACATTTGTAGAAGCTGTAGCAGTGGAGGCTGTACTAGTAGCAACATCTAACGTAAGAGAGTGTTAGGAAGGAGTATTGCTAGATTGGGGTTGGGGTTAGGATTAGGATTAGAGTTAACCTTTAATTTGTTCGGCATTGTGAACTGCCATTGGTGCCTTTCTTCCTACAATACTTATTCAAATTTAATTTCTTCTCTTTTAAAAATCCTATATTCAACTACTACATGTTGAATTTTTAGTCCTTCTTTATCAAATTAAGTCTAAAAGAGATCAAAATACTATGCCAATTGCATAATTATAAAGCAAAGTTCAAAAATGTTACTTAGTATCTATAAATAAGCTTCATGGGATTTATTGTGGTTGAAAGTTAAAGCTTAGCTTAATCTTCCTTTTCTAGAAATTGCAATGAAATGAAACAGCTTAAATTAGAGATCTAAATGTTTCCTTTCTACTAAAAATTTCCTTTCCTCAACTTGAAAAAGAGAAGCTAGCAATGTCATCATCCCTTCCTTACCTTTTCCATTTGCACCATCACACTACTCATTAGACTTTAGAGATTTGAATGTTTCCTTATGGATTTATCAGTGGATATACATTGGTTGTCTGTACATGGCTGAGGGTTTGTGTCACTGGCAGAAGTAAGGGATAAGAGGGTGTAGGATGGCGCTAACTGCAACTGAAGAAGACCTTGAGAGCTGTGGAAGTAGAGATTGTGTATAGTCACCACAAGCTTTAGCATGATGGTGTGATTGGTTGAATTTAGGGCTCTAGGCTCTGGCTGGCTGGCTGGCTGGCTGTGCATGGTTAAGGAATAGGAGGTGTGGATTTCTTAATGTTTTGCAATAAGAGGCTCTGATTTGTGCGTGGCTTAAGCTCTAATGGCTGATGGGTAATACCAAAAGTAAGGTTAAACTAAAAAGAGATAAGAGGCTAGGAGGAATAAGAGGTGTGGATTTCTTAGTGTTTTGTAACATAGGCTCTGATATGTGCTTGGCTGAGGCTTTGATGGCTAATAGGTAGCAGTAGTAGAAGTAGGGAACTAAAAAGAACAGGAGGCTCAGCTGGGAGGGAGGGTTTGCTTTGATAGACATTGCCAAAGGGAAAGTTTTATTAGATTTTTGTTTTTTTAAATAACATATTGGGTTAGCCCTGGCATGAGCTATTGGAATTTTTCACTTGTTGCTCAGCGTGCACCAGTATGGTAGCCTTATTTCCTTAAAAAAATTTATCCATTTTCATTTTCTTCTCAACCCGACCCGACTCGATTGATCTAAGCTAGATTGGGCCCCTTAGGCCTATAGGCCACTGAATAGCGCTAATTCCAACATTTTGTATCAAATCTTTAAGCATCTTTTGGGGACTATGAATAAGGAAACTAGTAAGAAAACTTATTACAATTCACCTTTGAGCTATTATTATTTTCTTCCTATTCTGCTATGGCCTCGTTAACCTTTTCTAGAGTTTTTCTACCTATAGGTTGTTAAGATAAAAATTTACCTTAGATCATTTAATCTTTAAGAGTATGTTGAAATTGATAAAGTTACATTTCCCTTACCAACCAACGAAATAGTAAAACAGATTAAACGTCATTTGGAGGAGACAACCAAGAAGTATAGAGTTTCCTCCATCATTCACTTAGCCGTTGATAAAGTCATCCTTAAATGGACTATGAAATTACCAATGACACTTGGGAAAAGCTAAAAGTAAAGTTTTAAAGCAGTGATAAGACTTGGTAGATACAGATTTATAACCTAAGAAGAGAGTTTGAATTGCTAAAAATGAGAGTTTGACAAGATGAATGACTATATTCACAGAGTCACAATGACTATAAATAAGATCAAGTTGCTTGAGGAAGAAGTGAAGGAGAAAATGATTATAGAGAAAGTTATGCTAACTCTTCCTAAAAGATTTGAAGTAAAATTTTTTTATTTAAAACACAAGAGGCATGACACAACTCTTTATAATAGAATTAGCAAAGGCACTACAAGTTGTGAAGCAAAGAAAAATCTTTAAAAAAGAAGTAAATGCCATTGAAGTTGCACTAATTGCAACATAAAAGCCAAAACTACAAAATGATGATGCCTCGAAAAAGCAAAATGGTGGAAAATAGGATACATGAAAGAAGGAACAACAATAAGGCAATAAAAAAATTAAGAAAGATAAATTTTCACCATGTTCTCAAAGACAACAACTTCAAATCCAACTTACTCAAGTACGAGACAAAAATGAAGCTGATGAAGAAAAGTTGTTTGTAGTAACTGTCGTTGAAGAATGCTACAAGACAACTTTAGATGCTAATGTGTAGCTCATTGATATTGGATGTATGCATCACATGTCAACAAATTTGAAAACCTTTAGAACCTTAGGCAAAGGTTATTCTTCTAAAGTTAGAGACTTATGGATATCAAAGGAAAGAGTGTTATGTTGTTTAAATACCCTCAAGTACAAAACTTTGAAGATGTTTTATTTATACCAGAGTTAAGTCAAAATCTTCTTAATGTTAGACTGCTTCTTAATAAAAATTTTACTATGTTACTTAAGAGTAAAATATATGAAATATTTTATTATGCTAGCTAAATATTTTTTCAATTAAAATGAATAAGAAAAGTTTTTCTCTTAAGTTGAAAGACCATAAAAAAAGAGAGAGCCTATATTGGTGTAAAAGAAAATGACGATTTGTGGAATATAATATTTGGGCATGTCAATTTTTCTTCATTAAAGTTGCTCCAAGAGAAAAAGTTAGTGTTAAATTTGCAATTTACAAATAGTTACAATGGTGTATGTGAAGTATGTCGGTTAGGAAAGTTAGCTAAAACGCCTTTTCCTATTGATCAAGTCTTGAGAATAGCTATTAAGTTAGAGCTCATCCACTTAGATGTGTATAGACCAATGAGTATAACATCATTAAATGATCGCAGATACTTCCTCTTATTTATTGATGATTATATGAGATATTTTTGGGTTTATTTCCTTTAACAGAAGTTTAAAGTATTCACTAAATTTCAAAAGTTTAAAACAATAATGGAGAATCAGTGTTCTTTGAAAATTAAAACATTGAGGTCTGAAAATGAGACTTAGTATACCTTTAATCAATTTAAAGAGTTTCCTTAATGAGCAAGTATATATCACCAACTTATTGTAATTTACCATAGCAAAATGGTATAAGTGAGAAGAAGAACAAATTTGTTGTAAATATGGTTAGATGTCTCATGTTTGGGAAAAACTTGCCTAAAATACTGTAGGCAAAGGCTATCAACACCTTTGTTTATTTATAAAATTGACTTCTAACCGAAGTGTTAAACAACAAGACCTTATGTAAAGTATGGACAGGTAAAAAATCACCTATAATCACTTTAAGGTGTTTGAGAATTTATGTCATGCTTATGTTTCTAAAGTAAATGCAACAAACTTGATCAAAGATAAAAAATTAGTATTTTTATGGGCTACAGCAATGTTTGCAAAGGGTATAAGATTTTTAATCTTATTACACAACAAATTATTATAAGCAGAAGTGTGAAGTTTGATAAAAGTAGAGCTTGGGATTGAAAGAAAATATTTACTATTTCCTTCGATCAAGTCCCAACCACTAAAGATGTTATTGAAAAACCTATTGGCACCTTAGGAGATAATAATTTTGATGAAGAAAATGCAATCAAAAGGACAAGATCTTTTGAAGATATCTATGCCGTTTGCAACACTGCCCCTCTAGAACCCACAAGCATTGAAGATACTTTATAATGAACATAATAGAAAACTACTATAGAGTAGGAGTTGAGAATGACTGAGAAAAATAACATGCGGGTGTTGGTGTCAAGACCAAGTAGCAAGCATGTGAATGGCACAAAATGGATTTTCAAACTCAAGATGAATCCTGATGGGACCATAAATAAGTACAAAGCAAGATTGGTTGTAAAGGGTTATGCACAGATGTAAGGTGTAGACTTCATTGAAACCTTCACTTTAGTTATAACGTTCGATACTATTAGACTACTATTAATTGTAGCTCAACAAGGCTAGAAAGTAATCCAATTTGATGTCAAATCAGCCTTTCTAAATATAGTACTAAAGAAAGAAATTTATATTGAATAACTAAATTTTTTTTTCATAAGATAGAAGCAAGGTGTACCTATTGAAGAAAGCTTTTTATGACATTGAGTAGGCTCTAAGAGCTTGGTATGCTAAAATTGATAATTTTTTTTTTATAAATTTATGATTAAAAAGGAACTATAATGAAGTTGTCTTATATATTCAATAGCAAAAAAATGAAATCCCTATTGTTTCTATTTATGTTGATAATTTGTTGGTGACTAGAAGTAATCTTAAGTTACTGAACTTATTTTAAAAAATAAAAGAAGATTTGTTGAAATGAATGACCTAGGAAAGATGTCTTATTTTTTGGGAATTAAAGTGAAATAATCCTTTCAAGGTAATTTTTATTTCTCAGAAGAAATACACCATGGAGGTTTTGAAAAGATTCAGCCGAGGTAAAGTTAAGATTGTGAGTACACTGACAGTTCAAGGAAGTAAGTTAAACAAAGATAATGGGGTAGGTTCAATAGATGCTTTAGTGTATCAAAGTATAATTGGGTCACTTTTCTACTTTTTTAATTACCAGGCCCGATATAATGTATGTTAAAGGTGTTTTGGCAAGATTTTTAAGTGTTTTAACTGAAAATCACCTCTCAACTACTAAGCAAGTGTTGAGATATATTCGTGAATTTTTGAATTTTGCCATATTTTACAAAAGATTTATTAGTGTCAACTTGATAGGATTCATAGACAGTAACTAGAATGGCACCCTTGATGATATGAAGAGAACTTCAAGATATTACTTCACTCTTGGATTTGGTTGTGTGTGCTAGAGTTTCAAGAAACAAACTGTCACCTAATTAACTATTGAAGCAAAATACATTGTAGCTTCAACTATTGTAAACCAAATACTTTGGTTGAGGAATATGTTAAATGACTTGAGGATGCCTCAAAGTAGTGCCGCAAAGATAATATGTGATAGGAAGTCAAATTTAGCAATGATTAAGAATCCTGTATTTTATGGAAAGATGAAATACATCAAGATCAAATATCATGCGATTAGAGAAACAATAAAAGAAAATGAAGTTCATTTCCTCCATTGCAATATTGAAGACCAAGTTGTGGACATCTTCACCAAAGGCTTACAGAAAAACAAGTTTGAAACTCTGAGAGAAAGGCTTGATGTTAAATCTAACATTTGCATTAATGAAGATTTTCAATTTTCTTTATTTTCTTTTAAGTTGAAGTTAAGGAGGAAAATGTTTGAGTTAAGGAGTTAAGGAGAAGTATATGTGTGAACTTAACTTTGAAAATCAACATAAGTTGAAGCTAAGTGTAAGCACATTCAAGTTAAGTTAAGAAAAGTTAAGTGCATTTGAGAGAATTAAGTGAACTATGAGTAAAGTGCAGGACCTCGAGCAAGACTAAAGTTGAGAACCCTATGTTGAGTTGAGTTGAGTACCCAATGTTAAATTAAGCAACTTGAGTAAAGTTGAGCACATCTTTTTTCATAGGTTAAAGTGTAAAATTGTTTGTTTGTCTATTTTCACTTTTTGCAACAAATCCCAATATATTAGCTATCAAAAACCTGAACGTTAATAGTATTTGTTTTTAAGAAATGTCAATTTATTATTTTTTACTTTAGGATCATGATTCTTAATGTTTAGGGGAATGGTTATGCATTTAATATTGGTTAATCAATTTGTAAAGCTTTTGACTATAAATTGTGAATGAAACAGAGCAAATCAATTTCTGCTCTTCGAATTCTTCCTTTACCTTTTGTTTAGTTCCATAACTTGTAATTTTAACAATAATCTTTCATGGTTTCTAAAATCCCATGATTCCATTGGAGCAGTAGAGGATTTGCTTCCGTGATGCTTATAATTTATTAAGGGACTTTTCTATCTTAAGAGATGAGCATAAGAAATTATGGAGCTTAATTTGGAGATGGAAAGAACCTAAAAAAATGAGTGTTTTTCTATGGCAGATAACCTATAATAGATTGCTTACTTAAACTAAAAAAAGTAAATAGGCCAATACCTTTAAGGTGTATAATAGTTGTGGGAACTATGACAAAACGATTATGCTTGCTTTGAGAGATTGGTACTTTGCCAACAATATTTAGGGTGCTTTGATTGACCTTTACAAAGTGACAATGTTCTATATCTAACCTTTAAAAGATTGGCTTTTGTTGAATTTAAATATGAACCATAGTTGAAACAAAGAAGATTGGCCTATTAGTTTTATCGTTACTTGCTATCTACTTTGGAAGTGGAGAAAGGAATAAGTTATTGAAGAGAATTTTAGAAGACTTGCAAATCTGAATATAATTATTAAGAGGGTTGTGTAGGACATCATGAACTCAAGACAAAGGGATATTTATAGTGATTAGAGAAGTCATAGTGTTATTGATATTAAGTGGAGATGCCCTATGGAGGGATGGGTTAAAGTGAACATTAATGGGTCAACAACAAGATGCATAGACAAAGCTAGGTATTGAGGTATCATTAGGGCCAACATAGATAATTGGATTGTTGGTTTTGCTAACGATATAAGAATTACTAATGCCACTACAATTGAGTTTTAGGGTGTTTTTATTAGTTTAGAGCTAGACATAGTTTTAGGAAGGTTGACCTCAAGAGCGATTTTTTGGTCATGGTTTAAGATATGAGTAAGGAAGACAATGGAAGTTTAAGCAATTGTCACATTCTCAAAAGAATTTTGCAGAGTAGTTTGGACTAACAAGTGGAAGTAAAACACACTTATGAAAAGGAAATTATGTGTGTTGATTGGCTAGCCAACTTCAACCTCATCTAAGATCTAGAATTTATCCTTATTTTTTCTCCTTCTCCTAAACTTAATTTGTTAATTTAAGTGGTATGTTGGGATTGTGTTACCTTAAAGAACCCCTGTTAGTTTTTTATTGGTTTCTTATTTTAAGATTGGTCCTTTATGATTTACCAAAAAAATATGAACACGTTAAATCAAATTAGCTTGAAACTATGGCAAAAGATTAAAAAAAAATTGAGGAACTTACAAAAAAAAAAAAAATTCTAGAGCTCACAAAAGAAGGATCCCATTATGTTTGGTGCACTTTTGAAAAGTATAGATTGAAGGGTATTAAAGAATGGGAGAATTGACCAAACCAGAGAGCTAGCACTGTTGGCTTATCGCCATCACTTCGGCTAACAAACTTCATGCCTCTTGGCTTTGTCCGTGACCACTGTACTAAGGGCTTGAATGTTGTCTATGGACTTCTCGGCCACTTCTACCACTGACTTGGCCTTCATCCAATAATGCAACCTCCCAGCACCTTATCCACTTTCATGCAATCTTGGTCCTGCCATTCCTTCAATCTCATCTAAGATCACTATCAATTTTGTTTTCATCTACACTTCTAAGCTTTCGACCTAGGAGGCTTGTGATAGAGATTAAGGTAGTATGGGATACCAAAGTCCTATAATAAGTAGTATAGGAAGCTCAATAGAATACTTAAGTAGGGTGATTTTTCTACTTCAATAGTTAACTTTTGGAGAAAGTTCTCTACCTTATTTAGGTATCCATCAGCTTGTTCTTTGTTTCTCAATTTATTCGATTTGTTGCATGATTTTTTTTTTCTTTGGGTTTTTAAATCTCTTTTCAAATCCAATGAACCATTGTAGCTAGGGTTTCTTCTTGTTCATTGTGCTGTTGTTTAATTGATTGTATTACTGAGTAATTTGGAGCAATAATAATATATTTTCATTCGGCCTATGTTTGGTGTGCCGAAAAATTAATGAGTCCTGTTCATCCGCATTTAAATTGATGCTCCATTGTTTTGAAAGGCCGTAATTCTATTCCATTTGATCTAATCTACTTGTAATGCGAGATTTTAGTTCATAGTGATTGAGCATAGTATTATAAGCTTTTGTGATCTGGATTCCCCCCCGGTATGTGGTTACTTTAAAGAAACATGTTGCTCCTTTTATGACCTGACTCAAATAGGTTCCATTATATTGAACCATGACATGTAAAAAGAGTATGATTACTTTATAATTTTTTTTTTCTTGTTGTGATATTGCTTTGAAGCATTATATCTGCCACAGGGGAGAGAGGATTTGATTTTCAAAATTGTAACCCAGCTTCCTTTGGTGTCAATCAACTCAGGCACACGTGTTTCTGACTTGCAAAAGTAGTTTCGAAAAGAAATGTAAAACGAGTGATTTTTATGGGATAGTTTGAGTGGTTTGTAAGTTTATCTCTGATGTGAGGTTATAAATTTTGATATATAATATGTCATTTGATCTCAAAAACATAGAAGTGCGAGTAAAAGAAAAGCAATTGTACCTGTGCTCAGAAATGACCAATTAAAAGCTTGATAAGCTGAAATGTTAAATATTTTGTATGCTTGTATGATTAAGCCTTTACTCAAATGATTCTGTTACACTTGCATTGTGGTTTGGTCCAGATGTATCCACTCTGTAATGTGACTTGGAGTCGAAGATCCCTCTGAGTCATTTCTTCTCTTAGATCCCACCTCGGGGTTGTATCTTCCCAGCATAAAAATATTTCTAGATCTCTGTGCTACATATAGAATTCATTACTATATTAACTTAGCTATTACAGGTATCGTGTGCCAAAATGGATTAGATTGTATCCAAATCATTTGTGGGCGTGTGGGCCTCGAAATTAACTTATAAGATAGAGTAAAGAAATCTATAGGAACATGAGTGGCTTGAGAAGAATTGGTGAGAGTGACAGCTGAAGAATGACTGCTTTTCAAGGGATTGTGAGAAGCTTATTCGGATTGGAACTTTATTTTCTTACCATGTAACAGTGATTTATTTGGTAATAAGTACAAAAGGGATTGCGTGGGCTTGATGCTGGAGGAATTTAGGGCTTGTTTAATTTCTATTATTGAGAACAGTTTTTTATTCTCAAAAAAAAGAAAAAAAAAACCTGAAAGCATAGTTTTGTCTAATTGCGTTTGAAAACAAAAGAATTGAATGAATATTTTGAAGACTAATAAAAAAACACTAGAGCTTTTTAGTGTTCCGTATCTTTCAGTCTCGAAAACAATGAAGAAAGACAGAACTTGTGTTTTCATTAATGGCAATCTTGTAAATTTTACCAACCCATTTAGGGTTCCTTCTCAGCCTCTTGCACAATACTCACCTCCCAACATCATCTAAGCAAGATGGAAATGGAAGCAGAGCAAGAAAACGCACGGAAAGCGACGGTGTTTCCATGCAACTCCCACCATCTTACCTTGCATGATACTCTCAATTCCTAGGTTTGTTTTTCTCGATTTTGCTGAAATGGACTGCTAGTTATAATCTCACCTCTTGGTTACATTCTATTTAATTTTGCTCCTTTACAACCCCGCCTTCGTTTTACTTTACTTGTATACTGGGGAAGCTTAAAGCTTGATGGTTTACTTGTATACTCTCAATTGTTTGGGACCATTTCCTTATTGTGTACAGCTCATTTTTTCTTCTTCTTTTTCTCAAAATCATCAAGCCCTAAGCTGCTCTAATATACAAATAAAGTAAAACGAGAGAGCAGAACTAAATAGAATACACTAGCGGCCCATTTCGATAGAACCGGGAAAAACAAACTTTGGGAAGTAAAACTATCGTGTACGCAGAAGATGGAAGAGCTGCGTCGGAACATCGTCTTCTTCATGTGTCTTCTTGCTCTGTTTCTGTCTTGCGTAGATGACGTTGGAAGGTTATTATGCATGAGGATGAGAAAGGAACCCTAGGTGGATTTGATGAAATTTACAAGATTGTGATTAATGAGAACGTGTTTCCCGCTTTTCTTAATTGTTTTAGGGAACGAGAGATGCAGAACACCTAAGGGTCCGTTTGGTTCAGGGTTTTTGGGGGGGAGGGGAGGGGAGGCCCCTTGTTTGGTATGAAAAACTTCAAAAGTGGAGGTTTTTGGAAGAGAGAGAAAATTTTATCCCTACTTGACAAAATTATCCCTGCTTTTTATTTTTATTTAAAATATAATATATATCTTATTTTTTAAATTAGGTTTAAGATAATTTTTTATAAAAATAAAAAATATTTTTGAATAAAAATAAAAAATTATTTTTAATAATAAAAAGCAAGAAAATTTTTTTTTATAAAAATAAAAAAATTAAAAATTCTAATATCATAAAGGTATAATTTCCATTTAATTTTGTCTTCTTCAAAAACAATCACTCAAAACAATCCCCTTCATTGTTTTTTCAGGGGAGGGCCTCCCCCCCTCCCCCCCTCCCCCCCCCAAAAACTTCTGTATTTTTTGTCTTCAAGATGCCTATTTTATTCTTGTATTTTCAAAAACAATCACTCAAAACAATGCTTTCAGACAACTTTTCTATTCTCATGAATAGAAATCAATCAATCCTCTGTTTCGATGTTTCTATCATATATCAAAGGTTTTGGGATGAATTCTTTGACATTTTAATAGCACCGTACCCACTTGGTGTCTTGATTGACTATTCGGCAGAGACGCCTAATTACTAATTTGGAACAAAAGCAGATAATTATAGCGAATTTACAAAAAATCCGTCATCCATATCACGTCAACCAAAATTGGTGGGGTTCACGTAGTTTCCGTTGTGTCCCGCCCTCAACATCTGAGGGGTTTGTGAATTTGTCTTATGTTCTATCTTTGCTGTGACATATATCGGACTTTTAACTCCATTATCTCTGTTACCAAAAAGCCCAGTTTCCCGCCTCATCTGAAATTGTAGCCAAAAAAATATTAATAATAATAAAAAAAAGAACTCATCTGACATTGACACGAGACACTTATCAAATTGCTAAATTTTTGCCCGTACTACTGTACGTGCTTTGTAGATTAAAGGTATTGGAAGGCTTTAGCGTTCTCAAGGTTCCACTCCCTCCAGTCTTGTCTTCCTTTCTTCCGTCTATTTGCCTGGCCATGTACCTACAATTGCAGGGTTGTAGCCAGGGACTTGTGCGTGCATAAGGGAAATAATGTCGCAAAATTTTGTTAGCAGTGGATTTGCTTTGTCCAAGTAAATTCTGTCGCAGATGCATTTGCCATTGATGCCATTCCTATTGACCACTTCGACGAAATTAAGACTGAAAGGGGCTCGTGGAGTTCACCTGGAAGCTGGCCTCTACTACTTGCTTGGAGAAAGCTGAAGCACATATTGCGTATACGTCCACAAGACTCAACTCTGTGCTCACTGGCTTAGGGGTCTAGCGTTCTCAATTTGGACACCTCATCTAATCGAAGTGAACCAATACAATCTTCCTTAGTTTGGACTAGATCATCAGTTTCGTAAAAGTAACTTATATATTATTTCAATATATTTTCAAGTCTTAGTTTTTTTTAACTTTTTTTTAATTATAAAAATAAATATTTTAGGAATTACATTACAACATATTACTCCAAAAAATAAAGAAATGGTTGGGAAATATCAAATAAACAAGAAATTAATAAAAGAGTATAATTATTATATATAATATAAAATATTTACATTATTAATAATGAAACAATTTGATTTTCTTGAAATTGGATTTATAAAGTAAAAATGTAACTGAACTGCTTATGTTGATTTTGTAAAAATTCTATTCAATTAATCCAATTAAAAGATCAATTTGATTGACATTGGATAGAATCAATTTTAAAAACCTCTACACTAGCTAATCACATTTCACATTTCATTTCCATGATTTGGATCAATCGTTTCTTATATTGCAATTTGCTTAAATTTTCTTATAAGCTTAGAGAAAATCTTCTCTTGTTGATCAAAAAAAAAAAAAAAAAAGAAGAGAAAATCTTCTCTTAAAAGACTAGCTTGTTGAAAAAAATAGAACTTCTAAACTTATTAACCCATTAAGCAACTTCACTCTAGATAGCTCACTTTGTCGTCGTGCTGATATCAACCCTCGTTCTATTTGGGACGTGTGAAGAAATGAGATTCAACTCTGATACCATTGTTACAAGCTTACGGGAGATCTCCTAAAAACTAACTTGTTAGAAATATAAAGAGCCACCTAAACATTATGTAAGTTTCAATAGCATCTTAACAAATTCGTCCTAGTATAACATAAATTTCTTTAGAAACTGCCATTAAACTGTGCCAACATATGACATTACGGCTTTTTAAGTGCTGCTTCAAAAAGGGGGTTTTATCTAGGGAACCACGATATTCTCATATAAGTAGACAGAACATCCTCTTATAAGCCAGCTGCATTGAGCAGCCTTTTAGTTGGCATGTTTTACGACGTATTTATCATCCCTACTCAAGTCAGCATATAACTATTCACACATCACTGACGCAACCTAGTAACAAATGGCTCCAGCTCCAGCAACAAGCCTCCAAACTAGATCTGATCATCGGCCAGGCTTAGGCCTTCACAAAATATAGAATTTCAGGCTTTTGGTCCTTCAAAAATTGGCTTACCAAGCCTGACCGATGAACTAGTCTACTTAATATTCCAGTGCATCATAATCTGTTAAAATAGTCCAGATACTACCGATAACCTTCAATGGGAATCTCGACCCTCCCCACCCTCCCTCTCCCCCGAGGTAAAAAAGAAAGTGAACGAAAAATCTAGAACAATAATTATTATAACAATAGAAACTCAGAATTAGGAATAACGGGTGAACCACATTGGAGAGATAGCAAGTGCTCCCTTGGAGAAAATAATGATTTATGCACAATAAGGAATTGATTACAGTTACATGACAAAAAAATAAATAAAAAAAGGTCAATGGGAAGCATAACAAAATTTAGTTGCTCAATTTAATAAGTACAGCTGATCACAATTGAAAAAAAAGTATACTTACAAAAGCTGGTAGTGGAGATTCGAGTCCCAAAAAATAACGCTCATTGTTAGCGTCCCTTCCAATGTGTTTGATTCATGGGTTCCGCTTGGTTACAACCAGTTGAATAGATCATAGTACCCTGAGTCGCCCATGTTCACAACAGCAGTCGTCGATCAGGATGGGATCAGATGTTGAATCAATACATACGCTGTGTGTGAGTGAAACATGAAGAACAGGTGCGGGTTAAGGATCCTGTCATAACTTTGAGTGCTGTCTCCATGGACACCCGCCATCAAAAGCATGCTCTAACACATCTTCCACTCGCTTTGCAAGCAGTATCTGATAAGGAATTTCAAAAAGCCAACCGTGATCTTGTGTTTCACCGATATGTTTAATAACAAAATCAAGGACTTCACTGAGCGCCATAAAGATGATATAGACACTAATTCGCATAAAAGGGAACATATTCTGGCCCATGATATATCTGAAAAATTGAAGCTGGACAAGTAAAAGAGTAATAACATTTTACACCATATACATGTCTATAGTAGGACCAAACATGCTCAGTTCATAGACGTATTACACAGCTGAGTAATTATAAATACATGGAAGCAAAGTTACCTCTAAATTTTCCAGCACTGATGATGGTACTTCAGCCAAGTCCTTCAAGTTCCTTTCAGGCAGAATGACTCTCTTTATGCCATATCGGTGTGCAGCTAATACCTGGGGATCATTGAAAAGGATCAGATCATGCCACCTTTTTTATAGTCTTACTTTTGCCACTCTTGCTAGAGAATATGTTTATTCAGATATCACCAATGTATTTAAGACATCTAAATGGCAAAGTGTCAGGTAGTATTATATTTTGTAGTGTGATTCCCTTTGAGAGAACAGGAAAAATACATTTTCCTTTTATTAAAGACAAAACAAACTCATGATTCCATATGGTAACAAATTACATCCGCCTTTTTTTTTTAAATTTTCCTTCCAAAATATATATAAAGCCTTCCCATCATATCACCTGATAGGCATCTTATTCTCTCAATTACTGAAGTACACAACAGCTTAAAAGAAACAACTTAATCGTCCATTTTCTGCAGCTGGCCATTCTAAAAATTGAACACATACATATGTCTACTCTTTCTCCTTGAACCATGCCTTTGCCAAACTTAAACAAGCAGAGAGAGCAATCAAACATATTTCACAGCCCACTGGGTAAATAACATTTATCTAGGGTATCACAATTCACTCAAATTAAAAATCGGACCCACAACATTAATAACCCCCTCTCCACAGCAAGTAAAAGTGAAAAATGATTTCATAATCCAATTCCTTTTTTCCATTTTCAGTTGTATGATAAATTTAAACAGTTCAGAAATGTACGGTATTCAACATGCAACTATGACTTCCTTAGTGTGCATTTGCAAAGTGCAAGACTTATATTGGCAAATTTGATACAATGGGAGCTCAAAAATAATACTCTTCCATGCAGCCTAAATCATATCCTTAATATCCAAAACATAAGTTATCAGAATAGATAATACTAGGTCACATTATTGTCAAATTATAGTAATTAATCTCGCTCTATTATGTGCATTATTAAGGATTCTTTTGAGTTACATCCCTTAAGTATATCATATATGTCCTTAAAGTTAAGAGAGCCGTTAGGTGGTTCAGTCTCCTTGTCTTTCTCCCATCTAATCTCCTTGTTTCTTCCTCCAACCCTCTGTATGCTATCATATATGTCATCTTAATACTAAGTAACTGGACAAATGTCATTTTGTTGAAAATATTTCCATTTGATTAATTTAAGTTTCTCATGCACCACACCCAAATACTTGGCTTCTCTAATTCCTAAAGCTCTAGGACAGTGGTAACATGCAATTGAGGAATTGTCAATGTTTAAGCATTGATTGAGGAAGTGTCAATGTTTAAGCATTGAGGTGCTTACTTGTGCATTTAATGCTGCAAGGAATCACTTCTGCCGATTTTGTAGCAATAATATATATATAGATATATGTAAAGAAGAATTTATCCCAAAATCATAACTATTCTTGTGCTATAATCATTAACATTTTATCCCAAAAATATATATGAAAATTTACCAGAAACTTAACACTGGTCATAACGACATAAAATTTTTACCTTATCCTTGACACCACCAACAGGTAGTACAAGACCCCTCAAAGTCATCTCTCCAGTCATAGCTGTATCTGATCTAACTCTTTTCTGACTGAAAAGTGATACTAATGCTGTTACCAAAGTCACACCTGCAGAGGGCCCATCTTTAGGTACGGCACCTGCAGGAAAATGTATATGTATATCACGGCCTTCCAAAAGATTAATCCCCTCGGCAGCAGCCAGCCTAAGATCAGATGCCCTTGCCCTTACCTATGAAATCAGTCCTCCATCATCAATAAAACAATACTTCTTAAATCAATAAATGTGTTGAGAATACATATAACAGTAAGAAGGCAAGTGTTCAATGTACACAAGCTGTAGCTAGCCAATGTGCAATGGCACAAACATATAGCCTTGAATTCAATTGACCAAAGTCAATCTAAAATTTTAAAGAAAGTGACACAATATTAATATGATTTTTTTAGTAACCCACACACAACATGCACACCCCATGATAAATTCCGACTTAACATCTCTTCCACCATGCTGATCTCAAAGGGAAGAAAGGAACCTTAGGACGCAATGCCATGGATGTTAAATCACATAGACCTGATACACCTCATTTCAAGGATCCAATAAATGGCATGTACAGAAGCTCATACAATTTCAGACGATAACTCCCAAAGTAATTGTCTTTTGCTTGTAATATCTATTTGACTTTGGTATGCAACATTTTTTTGTCCTATATGGAGACTAGTGTCACATTACAAAATATTTTGGTAGCGCCTCTTATAAGTAACATGAAATGTCCCATTCAGAAAAACTTGAGGGGAACAAACTAAATAAGAAAAGAGGTGAACTGAATTTTGATTAGATAGAATCAATTACCCATGTCAGTGCAATTTGAGCTGACTCTTTAATTACATCCCCTAATTGTCCAGTAAGATGCAAGTCACCCTTCCCCACCATTGCTGTTGCCTCCACAAACTGAACTTCTCCACCAAAGGCAGTCCAAACCAGCCCAACTGAGACCCCAGCGCTTGCGACACGTTCTGCAGTTTCTCTGCCATCAAATCTTGGAGGCTGCATTCGATGATACCAACGTCTTACGGATTAATCCCTTATGAGCATATTATTGAGTCTAATTTCCATTAATAATTTGCTCATGCAAGACCTCTTTCAGGACAAATTCACAAACAAGACACTCATTTATGTATAATATAGTAGAGCCATACTGTAAAAATATATTATAACATAGCGGTGAGTTTGCAAAAGCAAATAATAGGGAATTGATACAAGACATAGATACTTGCACGCACAACCATCCTGAAATACTTTTAGCCACCAGTTTTAGTTATTGTTCCACTGGGGGTTAAAGGAAGATAGTATTCAAAACTTCAACTAAAAACATACAGAAAAATGCACAATGTTAATTACCCCAAGCACTTTTTCAAGCATAGCTTCATCAACTACCAGTGGATTGGCAACCCTGAATGTGTTTGAGATTTCACCATTATTCACACCCATCGGTATCACTTCCATTTCAACTTCGGCACCATCAGCAAGTCTGTTTTCCAGCAACGGTGTAGCAAGTCCCTGCATCCCTTTGTTTAGTGGAACTGCTTGTTCTTGCTCTACAACTTTTACTGCAGCGGCACGCGCTAGGGCAGCCAGGTTCCTTTCCAAATTCCGCACACCAGCTTCCCTAGTATATCTCTGGATAACAAGTTTCACCATTGCCTACATCAAAATAGCAGTTAATTAAAATTCTCTATAAGAGAAGTGCTTTCTACGAGTACCAACAGTATAGAGAATATTTCTATATGGCTCTACAGTATGCTTATGTTTTTTCCCCCCCTTTCTAGTTTTATTCTGTGCTTTTAAACTGATAGAAAAAATACAAGGAAAGAATGCAAACCCCAATTACTACGAAACAGCAGAGGGGCTTCTAATGTTTGACTATCAAAATAAAATGTATTAACCAAGTGGGAAACATACAAACACCAATCTTCCAAGATTGTGAGACTAAAAAAATGACAAGAACAGATGGCTATAAAGTTGAATTTCAAAACCTGTAACCGTTTAAACCCTGGTTTAATATATAATATATATGCTTACAGTGTTTCTTTTCTTTCAAATTTGATAAAGTTCAGTTTCCTATGCCCTAAAAAACTAGTATTACAAAAGCTACTCTGTACTCAAGACACAGTTAATTTTCCTTTCTTTTTCCAATTGAGAAAGAATCCATTAGGATAAAAGCAAAGGTGCACCTTTTATATATAGAAAATTACACACCTCTGGAATCTGAAGAAACTCAGAACTCAACCCGTTCTGGTCCAGAACTCTGGGAATCAAATGCCTCATAGCTATTCTAAGCTTTTCTTCAGGTGTATATCCAGGCAGCTCAATGACCTCCATCCTGTCGAGGAGTGGTGGAGGAATAGGCTGCACCCTGTTTGCTGTAGCCACAAAAATCACTTTGGATAGATCAAATGGAACGTTCAAATAGCTTGGTAACATTAAGGAAGAACTTTAGAATTTTTTTAACGAAATATAATTAAAGGAAGAAGAATAAGGTACAAGTACAAAGGAGGATAAGAAATCCTCCTTAGCAATTGAGGGGGAATAAAACAAAAAAGAAAGCTGTGGTGAAGTGTTAGGTAAAGAAGGATATGTAGAAAATAATTAACACAATTCCCTTATTCAAAAACCATTGACTAAAATTAGGATGGATCAAGAAAGTTTGGTTTCCCATCCAAATGGGTGAAGGCAAAGGGTGAATTCCATACAAAAATGTATTGCTACCAAGATGAAGACCTGATGGGTATCTAAGCGAGGAGGGAAATCCTCTCCTAAAAGCTAACTGTTTAGGTAAAGAACCACCTTACTTAAGTACTCCACTGAGTAACTCATACTACTTGATGTGAGACTTTGACATCCCATACTACAATGATCTTTATCAATTGGATGTCCTTGGAAAGCCAAGGTTTTGAGGGCTACACCTTGAGGCACTTTACTTGGCCTTTTGTTGGTCAAAACCCTTTACAGGTAGTCCTTTATGGAATTGTTGACCACCAACTTTGACCAATTGATAAGTACTCAAGTGAGATGGGGAACTCTCTCCTAAATGGTAGCTGTTCAGGTGGGAGAACTGCCCTACCATCTTACTTAAGTATCATGTTGAGTAACTCATATTACTCAATGTGAGATTTTAACATTCCATAGTACTTTGGTCTTCATCAAAACCAAAATTAGAAGTCCCTTTAAATTATTGGGCAAAAACTGACGTGTGTTAACAGACTGACAGTCAAACTATAGTAAAACCTGTGCCAATGATCATGAAATAGATAATGCAGTACTCAATACTTCAATTATAACATTGTAAATAAAAAAAAAAAAGAAGCCCTATATGTATGTGTGTATAGAGTGATGAAAAGATCTATTATTGTTCTAAATCAATGGAAGACAACTACCAAAATAATCGAAACTTACAACTAATTATAAGGCTAAAAAAACAAAAACAAATTCCAACTAATATAAGTGTATAGGATACTGATCATTGAATGTTTTATTCTGTTCTGGATCTAGAACTTCCAGCAATGCTGAAGATGGATCTCCACGAACATCAGAACCTGTCTTGTCAATTTCATCCAGCAACATGACAGGATTGCAAACAGCTACTTTCTGAAGGTCAAATGTCAAAAGCAATTATTAGTCAAAATGAAACCTCAAAAGGAAAAAAAGAAGAAAGAACTAAAAATTTCATAAATCTTGTTGTGTTTGGTCCGAATTTATTGCACACCCTTCCAGACTTCAAGTGTGTGTGTGTTAATTTGTGCACCATGTCAATTAATTGGTGAAATAACGACTTCTTCAATTATATCTTTTTTTTTTTTTTAAAATCTCTTTTGATATACAATAAGAGAAATGATATACTTTTCACGTAATCCACACAATATTGGCTAGAACACCTCAGTGATCTCTCTATATTATCCTCTATTGAGGAAACTCCTGTATTTGATTGTATAGTTCTTTTTTTTTTTTTTACCTCCATCTTTCCCAGTGTTACCACACATCTAACACTCCCATCTCAACTATTTCAAAGAAAAAATTCATTTAAAGAAGAGAGGAATAGGGGATATTAGTAAGGGGATAAGATATCCTTCCTAAAGGAATTTCCTAATATCATACATATCAGACAGTATTAGAGTAACACTCAAAATGTAAGTCCACTTTTGAACCTTTAAACCATCTATAAGCCGCCCAGGCATGCTTCCAATGTATGTTCTCCTATGTCCTCTAATATCAGCCTCATCCTTGACTCCACCAAGGGATATTCGCACAAATTTTCTGCCCAAAGCAGTAGCAATAGAAGATGCCAATGATGTCTTCCCAACACCAGGTGGACCAACAAAGCACAACACAGGACCCCTTGCATCTGGTTTAAGCTGCAATTGACACATTTAAATTAGTACCAGAGAACTAAAGACATCTGCAAGCATAGTAGTATCAGAGTACTACTATGCCTTGCATCTGGTTTAAGCCGCAGTTGACAGGTTAAATTAGCATCAGAGTACAAAAGACATTTACAGGCATAGTAGTAAAAGAGGTAATTGACAACCTTGCGAACAGCCAGGTATTCAATTATCCGTTGCTTGACCTTCACTAAACCATAGTGATCACTATCCAGGCGCTCCTGTGCAGCTCTTAAGTCCAGTTCATGCTCTTCACTGGCCTTCTGCCAGGGCAGCTCAGCAAGAAGCTCCAGATAAACTCTTGAACTATTATATCCTGGTTGCTGAGGCTGCATTTTTTTGAGTCTCCTGAGATAGGAATTACAATAAAATAGACTGATTGTTTCCACCAAGTTGTACAGTATCTTGGAGCATGATAATATCTAGGATTTTCATTGTTACTGACAGCTATAGCATAATCAGAGTCATGTAATCTCAATCACCACCATCAGTAACTAGGTGTCCAATACAAAGTACCTTAACTCTCTGTGTGCATGCTTCCAGATATTCTGTGGCATTCCTGTACTTTGCATCTTTCTTTCCAGGATGGCCAGGTCATCCTCATCATCATCATTATCACCAAGTTCCTCTTTTATAGCCCTCATCTACAAAATATTTTTCACACAGCAGGAAAGACAAATAAGATATTCAAACAAAAGCATACTTAGACAAAGCAGTAAAATTCTCCACTGCAGCCGGGAGAACCAAGACTTTGTAGGTCATTGAAATAAGAAATAACCATTTACATGCATATTACTGCCATATAGAAAAGCAAAGACAATCTGTAATAATTTTTACATTGGAGACAATTACTGGTAATTACAAAATACCCAAATCTAATCCTTCTCAGAGCCATTTAAGTCAAAGTACAACTGATAGCTTAGAGGCCAAGAAAGGCCACATTCGTCTACACCCATGATCCATTACTCTCAGAAATCGCAGGATGCTTAGCAGAAAGGGCACATTGATCAGGATAAATAAAATTACATCTAAACAATAAGATAGAGATAAAGGCACTAAAACTTATCCAGAAATTGCTCTCTCGTGGCTAGGTTGTAGAATGTTACCTAATTACTAATATAGACACCTACATTATATGAATTTAATATGTGAGAGTAGTCATACATCAGTCACAGCAAGGGAATTTCTCAGAGGGATTTTCCAGCTTAATCATGATGGACGTTAAAAAAAAATAAAACCATTGGCTTAAAAAAATATAAATAAATTTTGGCAGGATATAAATATTTAACAATATAGCCCCTATCCCAGCAAACTACATTGGAAGTTTATAAGAAAATGATGATGTGAGAAAGGTAACCTGTTGGCGCAGAAGAAATTCTTTTTGTGATTTTGACAATTGTCCTTCAACCTTTTGAGTAATTTTCTCAGCTACACGTATTGACTGTCAGCAGTAGGCACAAATAAAATTACAGATGGATGATAGAAAACCACACTCACATTAAACATCTCTGCTTCTATTACTTACCTGTAAGTGCCTATCAACTAACTCAGTTGCTTTTGAAAGCCTAACTTTAAGATCAACTGAATCCAACATAGATAGCTGCTCCTCAAAACTTATCTCAAAGCTGGCCACAAATATGTCAGCCAACTTGTGAACTGGAACTGTTTCCAAAAGAACTTTTGTCCTTCCTCCAGTTTTCTGTTTCTATATACAAGCAAAAAATGAAAGTTTAAGTTGCTATTATGGAGACAACATCAAAAGAAAGTGTGACATGCCTAAAATTTAAGAAATAAAATGAACCTTAACTATAACATAGAAGTCCACACTGATAACCCAACCAATTAGAGTTTAGATTATCTCCAAGGAATCAAAGATATAGGTCCAGATGCAACATTGCATATAAACATTATGTTTCAGGCAAACATAGACAATAATGATAATTTTCAACCAATTGGACCAGCATGCTAAGATTTTAAAGATCAATGACCAAACAGCATCACCATATTTTTATTGGCCTCTGTTCGCCAAAGAAGCATTCAAGTTATGAGCTTTTACCTGCTCCAGAACAGAAATAAGCTCCATGGCAGTTGCTTTAAATTGGCGAGACAACAGAATGAAATCAGGGTCCTGCTCCACTTGTTCCAAATCTATAGTAGAAAAATAAAAGCAACTTAGCATCTTCAATTATAATGAATAAAATCGGATCAGGATAATATAGAAAAAAATTGCTCAAAAAAAAAAAAATCCTTAAATCCCCTTTTTTTCTGATAATAAAACTATAATACACTGATGCTTGTTAAAATGAAGAGAAGCACAAATGCTTGAAACTACTTAAAGGCCTTGTAAAAGCTCAAACTCCCACCTACTTTTGTTTCCTAAATAAGTGGTACAAAGATGATCCTAAGAAATAAACAACTAAAACACATGGCATATCACTGACATTCTATCTGATCTTCAATGTCCTGTCCAATAAATTCATGCTTGCATCATATAAAATGTTAAAACATTTCTCAGATCATCATATTGAAATTTATTAGCTGCTCACATGGATTAGGGCTTAGCACGCTAAATACTAAGTGCTTAAGCTTCCATCATCTATGCATTCATAGTAAGGAAGAGAAAAGGCCATGATATAGAATATTTACACTTAATAAGTGAAAGGATTAGATTCCTACATAGCAGTGTAATTTTTGTTAAACAAATATATATATATATATGTGTGTGTGTGTGTGTGTGTGTGTGTGTATCAAACCTTTATTGGAACATATCAGGCATATGCATCCAACATCATATTATCATCTAACTTTTGATGTCCTAATTTTTCACCAAAACGCCCAGACAAGAGTTTGAAAGAAACACTAGGAGAATAAAAATCTATGTTTCCTTCTAAAACTAAGACAAATAACTTACCACTCTTAGTCATCTCAAGGGAAGCGATCCTAGCAGTATGGTATGTTCCTCTCGTGCTTAGTTCCTGGACACTGAATCTGCACAAACCTTCCAGAACAACTATGTATGTGACTCTCCCACTTGGTTTCTCCACTCCCCTTGACAAATGTAATGCTCGAGCAGCAACCCCCCTGTAATAAAAGATCTCTTAAAATCCATCTCAATTTGCAGCCTTTATTTTACAGAAGTATATAAGAAATAGAAGTTATTCACTTCTTTTATAAAATGATATGAAAGAAAGTAAAGAAGGAAGAGATCCAATTATGAGATCTGAGGGCAAAAATAGAAAAGAGGCAATCGTTAATTCAGCAGAAAAGGCCAACAAACTTTATCCAACCCCCATTGAAAGAAAGTCTCCTGTTGACGACACTTTATACATATGATAATATGAATTGTTAGTACATATATGTTATCAAGTAGTTAGATCCAAGATTCTAAACATGACACGAGAGATGCTCACTAGTAGTATACCTCGTATGCCAATGAACAACATCATTCTGATTTTTTGTGTCAGGCTTATGAGATTCTGACGAGCCACTTTGAATTTTTGAGCTTTGGTCCAGAGAATCAGTTCCTACACCTTGAGATATTGCGGGACTCACTGGTTTAATTTCAGCAGCATCACGTACTGGCAGGATGCCAATCAGTCCCTTCTCTTCTCGCTGCCAAAGTTCTTGTTCCACTAACTTCACACTAAATTTTAATCAAGAAAACAGTTACAGTATGCTAAACGGCAAAGTACAGATCAATTTAATTAAGTAACTACTTATGTACACGCTACAATATATTAGAGATTTCAACTACCATATGATAGCCAGGTAAATATAAGGCAACCTAATTAAGTTCCGTACTACCAACATAATAAACTTTCAATACAATTCCTGCTCCATTTATAAAGACTTATATAGAAGCGAAAGATAGAGAATTCTATTATCGAATAAAAATGTTAAAGCACCGTAAATTTGTATTATCTAGTTTGACAAGTAAGTATTCAATTACCACTTGCCAAAGCAAATTAAAGATTACTGCTCATATTTCCACTTCACATCAAAGGAAACAATTACCCTTGGTTTAACTGTCAAGAGAATTACATATATTGATGCGTCTGTTCTAAAAGATACCTTGTTTTCAAAATAGAGGTCATCTTCAGACCTTAAGCTGAATGATTAACAATTGAGAATTAGACTCGAGCAAAATTTTCTAGGCAACCAAACAAAGTAGAAGCTTGAAGCCGATACGAAGTAAGAAAAGACGGTGAAGTTGAGCAACAAGTACCTGCTGGGCGAAGTGCACCGAATTCTAATGATGGCGCCTGGTAAAAGGACCTTGTTCCTGAAAGGAAGGATTGCTAACCGACTCGGCAACTCCACCGATTCTGCCATGCTTGCTACTCGCTAGGCAATAAAGTGAAATTCCCGATTTCAGAGAGAGAAGAGAATGGTGAGAGAAGGAGAAGGAATGAAAGAAAAAGAGCTGATGTGAGGGAATTTGGTTTTAATGATTTGCGACGTGCAGCCTTCGTCTTTTTGGGTATTTTTTTTCGCCCCCTCAAACTCTTCGAGACTTTTCCGTTTGCTAATTCGCCATTATTTTAAAAAAATAACATCCAATGATTTATATTATATAAAATTCATAACAAAATATTTTTAAAATTAAAATTATTTCTAAAAATTATAATTATTATAAAATTTTAAAAAAATTATTATCAATTTTAAAATAATTTTTAAAAATAATTTTATCTTTTTAATTTTTATTATAAATTTTACGTATATTTTTTTTTTCTTGTACTTATATTTTGCAGCTAATCTAGAGTAAGTCCAAGGTGGTCCCAACTTCTTACAGGACGGTGACAATTGACATTGACGGTGCTATATAAAAATTGATAAATCATTAGAATCCGTGTTTATTTTATCAGACTAAAATAAAACAAAATTTTTTATTTTCAAAATTTTTTTATCTTTTAAAAATAAAAAAATTATGTAATTTTAAAAAAATTAAAATAAAATTGTGTAATTTATTTAAGAATATATCTACTTTTTTTTTAAATGGTTGACTTGATATAAAAGCTGTTTTCAATATGTATTATGTATAGGTATTTTTATTCAAAAATACAATATTATAATTTACCAAAAAAATGAGGCAATATTATGGGGTTGAATTATAAATAATATTTATAGTGTTATTATTTATATATATATTTGTATAAATTACTAAGGGTATGAATTAAAATATAAGTGATACATTTTCTATGTCAATTTGTAGAATTAACCTTTTATGTATAAATTATAAATTCATTTCAAGTAATAATAATAGAGACTATTTAGTACACAAAATTATTAGGATAGAAATGAAACTATAAATAAAAAATAACTCTTGTATTTCTATTTTAAAAATAAAAAATAAATAAATAAATACTGTTAAATAATTATTATATGGGCATTATAAATATTATACATAAAAACATAAATATAATATGTTTCTCCTACCTCAACCGAACTCACCTATTGGATGAACGAAGATATGATTGCAAGTTTCAGTTATTTTACAAAAGAATAATAAGAATCAGGTAATTAATTATGGGACAAATTACTCTCTTATTTTTTTTTTAGATTAAATTATACATTCTTTTTATTTTATTTATAAAAAAATATACAAAAACTTCTTTTAGAACCAAAATATAATTAAAATATTTTTAAAAGTAATATTAATTTTTTATTAAAAATATAACTTATTTTTTCTTTTAATATTATTTATTTATGTTATAAATAAAAAATTTAGTTCATTATACTTTTAAAAAAGTAATTCTTTTAAAACAAACTATCAGGTAATATAATTATGCTTATTTTAATTAAGATAAAAATAAGACAAACATTGTACACAATTTAAAAAGTAGTTTCTTTTTTCTTACCAGTAATCAAATGGTTAATTTAAAAAAATGTATGCTTTTTTAAAGCAGATAATAAAATCATGTAATTTGAGTATTTCTTAACAAGGAAAAATATAAATTATTTTTAATTATATTATTTAGTCAATTTACTAGTAATTTCAAACAGTCGTTAGTCATGACACGTGTTTAATGAGATAATGGATATAATCATCCATACACAGTGAAAAATACTTAGTTTGATAGTGTTTATACTATTCAATCAAAGTATCAATTTTTTACACATTCACGACAAATTTTTTTTTAAACTGCAATTTTTTTTTTTGGTGGACTGATGCAATTATAGGATGTTGAAGTCAACTGTGGGCCTATTTAAATTGGTTGATACATCTTTTCCAAGATAAAAGTACGAAGATAACACAGAGAAGTATATTATTATTGACCACAAGTAATCAATTACATAATATCACTTCTATAAACAATCCAGAAGCATGTCAAAAAACAATGAAGAAGAGAACAATCCTAGCCGACTAAGAATAAATTGTTTTCTTCGGAATACATACTAATGGCCTGTTTGGTATCCCTTATAAAATGAAAAGGAAAGTGAGAGTTGAGGAGAATTATAATTTTATCATTTTAATTATTATTTAATATTATTTATTAATTATTATTTAATTATAAAAAATAAAAATATTAAAATTATTTTTTATTTTTTAAATTATTTTTTTATTTTTTATTTTTATTTTTATACTTAACTTTTAGTATATTAAATAGGCGTAAATGTGTGTTTGGAGTTTCGATGCAAAACCACATTTGTATAAAAACTGAAAATCTAAATACGGACTAAAGTCATGTCACTCCCACCTTTCATAGAAAAGAACGTTTAAAACAATAGTTGATCAAAAGTACAATTTTGAGCTAGATGCTGGTCATAATTTGGCTCCTTTTTTGTTATGTACGTTGTGCAATTCAACTTTTCTTTTTTATGAGATAGGAAACATGTGCAAGATCGTTCAGAAATGGCAAATCTGAATAAACAATAAGATCCATTTTAGAGGCAAAATAAATAAACAAATAAAAGGAAGGAAGACAAAATAAGTATACCCTGCCGAGTCGCTATCGCGGGGCATTTCCAGAAACCCGAAAACAAGGCGTGCGAAAAGCGTCGGCAACTGGTAGGGCTGAGCGTCAGTTCGACGTCAGCGTCTAGTTGAGTGAAATGCATCTGAACCGTTGATACGTGTCGGTTTTGGATAGGAAATTAAAGAACACGGTGGATTATAACGGCTGGACTTTAACGATGACCTTTCATACTGGTAATTCCCATGTTTCTCATGTGCTGTATTTGTCTGCACCACCATTTAGGTTTCATAATTCCAACTATGCTTTTAATATTTAGTTTCTTCGTTGTCCCATATATCTCATCATTTTTTGCGTTTGATACCAAAAATGAAAAATTAGTGAATAAAAATAAAAAATAAATTACAAATCTTCACTAAATTTTATTGAAATTATATAGTTTTTTTTTTCTGATTTCAAAACATATATTTTAATCTAATTTTAAAATTTGACTGACAAAAAAATTTTATTAATTTAAATATACAAATATTAATTATATCTAAATCTATACAAATAATAAAAAATATTTTTAAATATGTATAAATAAAAATTAAAGATAGAGTTTATTTTCTTTAAACTTAACACACGATATATATTTATGTTAATAAAAAAAATTAAATTATAATAAAATATAATATGATTTTATATTTAAAAGTAAACAAAAATCAATAATTTCAACAAAATAAAAAAAATCAATACAATTTACTCAAAATAGAAAGGACAATAAAATCAGTTGAATCCATTGCAATTACCTGCTCTAAATAGTTTTATTTTACGTTCACAAGCATTGGGATATAAATAGTTCATATTATTTAACCAATTTTGGATAAAATCACCAAATTAATAAAGCCATCAATATAATTTTTATATAAAATTTCATGTTGATAGTTAAATATAATTAACGAAAAAAATAAAAAAGTAACTTCATAGTTTCATTTGCAAACGTGAAATTTTATGGACAATAATATTAATATCGAAACAACTTACAAACCGAAAAATAAAATATAACCCCAAAAAAATTGGAAAATAAAATTGAAAAGAAAAGCGATGAATACACAACAAAAACTTGTTCAAGGACAAAATCCAAACCATTAACCCATCATTTTTATTTAACATGTCGTGATTCGCGAGTACAAGCACGATAGATAAATGCAGAATTGTGGGGATTGAGCAATGACGATTACAGGCGCGATATATCTCCCATAGGCTAGTATTTCTTTTTGGGTCATTCCCATAGCCTAGTTGAGTGAAATAAATCCGCACCGTCGATATGTGTGCTCATAATCATGTCATAGCCACGGCATTGACTTATCACTGAAGCGGAGGGCACTAATGACGTCATCACGGGATAAACACAAACGCAGCTTTCATGATCATCTTCAGGCAACATTGAATTTCTACGATGGGTCTTTTTCAGACTATGAAGATTGCATTTGCAAGCGACTAAGGGGGTCATCACAGATCCTCGCGGGCTTCCACTCAGACTCCTCCTTGCTCTGTCTGAGAGCAACAAAATGCAAAGCGTCACTCTGGACTTGATATATGTGACAGGCCCATGGGTATGAGTCACGTGCAGACCAAATCTTCTGCTCTTCAAATTCTGTCTCCTCAACGAGTGACTCAGCAACACAGTACACAAGATCAGGCTCTGGTTCCATATAACCAGCAACAGCAACACATCCAGGAGAAACAAATCCATCTGGAGCCCGCGGGTGCCAAATCGATACTCGAGTAACATAGTCATCTATGCAATTTCGCCACACCTACACGGTTATTTGGGTGTCATTCCAATCTCAAGTGATGGGGCATAATAAACCTAGATATAGTCTATGTTGTATAGAGATCTTCACTCTTGAAAATAAGGAAATTACGACGCAACTAGCTCATACTCCTGGTATCAATTATAAGCTTACCAGGTCATACCCCATGGGCAGTGCAAAAAGTCCATCAATCTTGCGGTAAACAGCAGCAACATTTGGAGGATGGATGCCAACATGAGCGATATCTCCAATGTATGTATACCTGGAAACATAATTGTTTTAACATTGCAAACGCTCACAGTATCTGCAGCATAAAGGCAAAGCATCTCTAATTTTTAAAGAAATTCATCTAAATAAGGATCCAAGACTCCCCTAGCTTAATATAGAATGTGGCTTTTATGATAACCAGATAACATGGATTTAAATGTTTCGTGCATGTTTGCACCAGCGTCACTCCCAAAAATAAGACGACAATAAGCAAAAATTGCAAAGAACCTCCCATTTCCGCTTTTAATTTGTAGGGTTATATCTGATGATTCGTAGATATAGGAGTTTGTAATTGGGGCAACATAAGCATTAGCTAAATTGAGCAATTCAAGAAACCTTCTGGTACGACCAAACTCAAGACAATATCACAATATATATATATCTTTTTAAAGTGGCCATCTTGTATAACATAGATCCAAAGGTATATATGTACATATGCCTGCCTATATCTTTTAGATCACTCATTTCTCTAAATGTGGGTAACGAATTCCTCGTTAGATTTTGAGAGGATTCATGGGCAGACTACTACTCCTTATTAGAGTTTTTTCTCACCTCTATTAGCTCTCTTTTCCTCATGATTTCGCTATCCTAAACATCTATTCAGGCCCAACCTTTTTTTTGGAAGTTCCATTTTTCCCGGAACCCAAATGGTAGAGAATAGAAAAGCTCAAAACCGGAGTCATTCTTGCATTTACTAACAGTTTATTTGTCATCTAACCTATACAGCAGGATTTGGCCCCATGATCCTTGGTCCTTCCATTTCCATACTCAATCCCCAAACATAGTAGTTCCCTCTTGAAAAGCCTTCCATTTAAGGCGGACTCTTTTATATGGATGGCAGGGCTCAATAGGATTAACAGTAATTATAGTTGCTGATTTTTACGTCCAAGAAAGCCTTGTAATTTTGTATCCTTATTATTACGTATACGTGATGCATGGTTCTAATTTAGAAACAGTTGTTGTTTGTTTATACATACCTTGCTCTTTGGCTTGGAGTAGGATTTTTGGTGTCTAGTGGATCTTGGGTGTTAGTGCAACCTTAAATTGGATTAGTTCCTTTTGATTAAGTACAGAGATTTTTGCAGGAGAAAGGATGGCAAAATAAAATTAATTTCCAGTGATAGAGAAAAAACAAGCAGGATGTTTTATCTCTTCATATCAGGTATCACATTCGGTTGAAAGATAGAATTAGCTAGGCATTAGAGATCAATTTTTTTTTTTAAAAAAAAAAAAAGAGGGGAGGGGAAGGGGGGAGGAGAATTAGGATTGACTGATACATAGAACAAGTTGAAACAAGCATGTCCAAGTTTCAATTAAAAAAAGGCGATTAAAGTTTTAACATACTCGAGTCACTTCTAAACAAATTTTTTTTTTCACAATTTAAATTTTTAAATTTTTTCATTATTTTTCGTCTCTCAACCAGTGGATAAAATACCGCACATCATGAAAATAACATGAGAAACAAACAATGCAATAAATTGCAATAATATGGAATCATATAGAAGAAGATTCATTATTACCCATCAGGACAGACAGGTCTCCAGATGCTACATATTCCATCATCTTGTGAGATCTAGAACACAAAAAAGACGTGTCAAACTCTAAACGGCAAAATTTTTTGATAATATAGAACAATGTGCACCAGTGTATAATTAATAAACTTTGGCAGGAAATGAGTGGAACAGGATCCTCTCCAATACTGAAGAGTCCTGTAGGAGAGAGACTGGGGGTGGGGCCCACTCCCTCTCAGTCACTCTCTATACTAGGAGACCCTCTCCAAATCCGATATGAGTAAAGGAGGGAAAGTGAAGCACCTGTTTTCTACAGAGTGAACATCCACCTTTGTATTCTTGTTCACTGCTCCAGATCTTTGAAAATGTAATACTGTGCTTAATGAATCTCCTATCCTCAGAAGCACTGGTATGAGATAAAAGCTCTCTTGAACTAATAATGGGCTTGTTGGGGATGCGTGGTTCTCTCCCATCAGCTTCACTCCATGCAAAATATACATGTCTCTGACTCGATGGTACCTGGAAGCAAGAGCTCCATCAGGATTCTGTTTGACGTCCTAAATGAATGATGATCTAAATACCACTTACTTTCAGAATCAAGCTCCTCATGTCATACTGATACGTCTTCCATGTTCTACGCACAACTGAACAAATCTTAACCACTTGTGGTTCTCTTCCTTCAAAGTCTTCTACAGCACTGCACTTGATCACTCGAACAAAACTTTCAAATCTCCGGAAATTTTTCAGATGGAGGATCAAGTGAGATGGTTGGTTGCTGCCCACTTTTGCCAACTCCAGTGCCATCAGCTCATCCCAAGGCACATCCCACATTATCTTGCAAGGTTTTTTGTCCATCTTGTCTGGAGCCAGACACTAGTAAGAAGCCAAGAAATCGGTTAGGTTATTCTCAAGATGAGAAAGATAAATCCTGTGACTAAGTTCCTTCACAAACCTGCAGCAACATGACTCGTTTATTGGTAACTAAAACAATTCTCTGGTGAGGCACATTAAAATGCTCTTCATAATAATCAGACAGAGCAAATTTTGAGGGTTCTTTGAAAATCTCAGTACAGCCAAAATGCCGACTAGCCTCTCCAAGGTAAAGCACCATCTGGAACCCAACAAACATGTTAGAGATTATAATAAAACTATTCATTAGCTTTCAATTAACAATTTAAGCTTGAGTTAAAGTTATTCTGAACATTATATTAGAGTCTCTATGACCAAATGTTCATGAGTTAGATCCTTATCATACCCCATTCCTCTAAACTAAAAATTAAGTTTTAGCTCATGGTATAGTGATCATATGCTTTGTCCACACTTTTAAGCCCAAAAAGCTTTCGTTTGAGGAGACGTGTTAGGGAATATAATAAAAACTATTAATGGATCTTTGCTTAACAGCTTAATTTTTGAGTTGAAGTAGTTCTTGACAAAACATAAGAGAAAAAAATAATAATAAGAAGTTGCATCCAAAGAATAGATACCATACAAGAGACTATGACAGAATTTTATAGCAAACACATCTATTCAAGTGATCGGAGATGCTCATTTTTTATGTACTACAAACATAACGTCCTCAAAGGTTCAAAATGAATAAAAGCCATTAGTAGCTATGAATGCTACACTATCGATAAGAATAGACGGAAATAGCTCCCTCTACTTAAAAATGATTTTTACTGTGCCATGGAATTAATGTTCCTTATTCTTTGAATTTCAGTATTTCACTTTTATAGTCAATGCAATTGCATAGAGAAAAAATTTTGGATAGCACTGAATATTCGTAGAGAAGAAACTAATTAACATACCTGTCCAATAGCCTCTCTCTCACAATATTCTCTAAGTATCCCATCAGCATGTATAGCCCGGGGATTTCTGATTCTTTGGAAGGTGATCTTGCTCTGGAAAATCTCGAAGCATTTGGAACAACTTGCACCAATTCCATCAACAGTCAATGAGAAAAAATCTAGTGCCCCACTTACTGGTTGCACAATAAAACCTAAAAAGGCACGTCCAAGCCCATGAGCCAATCCAAGAAGACCATTCTCTCTGGCACTCTCCACAGGCTTCCTCACTACACCAGACACCCCAAAAGCAACACCTTGGGCAAGAGCTTCTGTTCCCTGAATGATCCCATCCCCAACCCCAGTGATTCTCCTTGATCTCACCTGTTACAGTGTTAAAGTCATCTCTCCTAGTTTACCCTACGGTACAACATTAATTCAGACAAAACATGCTTACCTGCTTCGCACGTAATTGCAGAAACTGCCCATCTGTTGAAAGCTCAGCAAACCCTCTGCTAAGAGAAGCTAATGTTGAACTTGTCATACCTAGTACATCTACAGAAAATATTAAATGTAAAGGATTATGAATCAAATCTCTCCAAATACGGCTTCCAATGGCAGGAATAATAGAACTTTTCCGCATGAATCTGTCTCTGTGCATCACCCTCCTCAGATGCACCTAAACAAGCGACCGTAGTGTTAGCGTTGTTATAAAACATGATCACAATTTAAACAAAAATGAAAGAGAAGAAAGAATACAAAAAGAATGGAGGATAAGATATCCTCAGATTAGGAAAAAAGAAAAAAGCATAGAAAAGACAGACAGACATTAATACAGAACTGTAGTAAACTTCTCCAAAGACTTCAATGCATGACCACTGATTATGACATCATGTGCTAACATATCATGCCATTCTGGTTTAGGTGAAAAGGTTGCAGATACAATCACAAGATTGATTGTTTAACAGTTTATGTTTAGGGACAGTGGCAAGAAAATTCTAATGCTGAGATGGCACTAAAACATTCAACAGCAATGAGGAGTAAGGATTTGCAAGTAGCTCAGTACCATAAAGCCCATTTGTATAAACTAGAATAAGGAGTTACAAAGATTAGATAATGCATGTTGAGATGACAGAAGATTAATCATTAAATTAGACAGTGGTCCCAGTTCCTCAGGGCCACATCTTTACAGCCACATTTCCACCAAAGACCCAAAATTATTATGAAAAACTGGCAAAATAAAAAAACTTGGGTTCATCCAAGTCTAGGAGTCTAAGTACAACTTGGAACTTGATGCTGTAAAGGAAGGATTATCACAACATAGTGTGGGCAAGAAAAAACAAGAGAGAATGAGAATATGCCGTAAATGACCAATTGCGATTGGATGCAATTCTCTATATAGCCTTTTTTTTTGGGGGGGGGGGGGGGGGGGAATAAAAGAAGAAAGTTTATTAGAAAGAGAGCAATCCCTCTATATAGATTAGGCAGGTTACCTGAATCTTGAAGGCATTTCCAACAGCTGAAAGAACAGGACTCCATATGCCTAAGACCCCATGAGGTCTCTGTCCTGGAGCTGTCTCCAGTGACAACTTCAACCTTATTTCTGACACGTCTATTAGACTGTAAAATCGAACAAGTAAGAGTAAAAAAACTAATTATCCTCAAGCTATGCTACTTGCACCACTATCTCAACACAAACAGTGCACAACTGCTGATATTTCTGCATCTGATTGATCCTACTTACCCAAGGATCTCGTTTAAACTTTTTTTCTGTCAAACTCAAATGCAGCCACATCATCAGCTATGAGGGGTTGCGTGTGTGTATAAACACAAGAAAAATATATTTGAAAGGAAAGATGTTGTGTGTTTGGTTACGGTATTCTCCTAGAAGATGAAGAACAAAAAGCATAAAAATCAACTCATAAGAGCTTTCCAATCCCTTTGCAAGTCTAACAAAGGCACCCATTCCAAAAAAATCATTAGCAGAAAGGAAGCCAAAGAAGTAATTTTGTCCCAAAGATGATCTAATGGGGCAAACATATTGTTAAAAATCTGGTATTATGCTCTAGCTAACTGCTCCACGCCTTTCAATTTGGAACTAGTCTTTTTTATGAGATTTAGAAAATTTGGCAGTCATAAGGAGGGAAAGGCTATGGTGATACTTATATAAATTCTTCTCCATCCTTATATCTGAGAGAGGACTGAATCATTTATGTAGCCTCTGTTTGGTGTGCGTCCATGGTCTTGTTAGGGGAGCTTCCTTAACAAAAATACAAAGGGATTGAGTCAGCTTGTTTTGACAGTTTTATTTGTCTTTTCAATGTTTCTTCTTTAAACATTAGCTTAGTTGATATCTTACCCTCCTTGTAATCATAATCTGCCTTTATTCTGTCAAATGATATTTCTTCTTTAATCTTATATATATATATATATATATATATTTTGGTGTCCAATATTTAAAGAAAGAACTTCTATTCTCCATTTGGCAAATTTCATTTTCCTCTTTCTGAGATATTTGGGGTTATACTGTAGATTTATTAACCTTTTTACATGTGATTCCCGCACAAGATCTATAGATCTAAATGAAAGTGAATACGTGTCATAGATGCATGAGAGCTCTTGGCACAAACGCAGAGGGGACATATTTGACAAATAACTAGTGGCTATCTCTCTCTCTTCCCCCCTCCTCCCCCCCCCCCCCCCTCTTATTTTCACAACTGCTAAGAATAGCCTGTATGCAAACTACAGACACTTATAAACTGACAATGCAACTTGCATAGTAGAATAATCTTTCAATATATTAATTCAAATCCCATTTACAAGAATTAGATATCTCACAAATAATTAGTGGCTAATTCTTTCTCTTTTTCCCCCCCAATTTTCACAACTGCTAAGAATCAGACAATGTCTAGCCTGTATGCAAAATTCACACTTATAAACTGACAATGCAACCAGCACGGTAGAATAATCTTTCAATATGTTAATTAAAATCCCATTTACAAGATTTAGAAAAAACAAGTCTTACTCAAAACGTATCTCTGGATCAACTTCTGTCACAGTAGAACTTTTAGGAAAACGATCTAGCTGTAGATTGTTGTAGAAGTCCACAACAGCCCAGATAATAGGTTCATGAATATCAAGCCTCCAGTACCTCTCTGTTACCTGTGGTGTCAATCAGTGTTAAAGAGATTAAAATAGCATTATGGTTTGATATTTTAAATTTAAATTTCATCAATGGAACATCAGAATATCACACAGATTACATAAGCATCAAATTCCAATAAATATACCCGTATATAAACATATGGGTAAACTTGAACTCCATCCTTATTGCCATTCTGCATTGTAATTGTCATCTTGAATACTGGGTGTTGCATATCAGAGGCCTGTTCTGGCGCCAAGAGCACGGGCATTAGTGTTAGAGGGAGCTGGTTGTCCAATTGCAAATAACCAAGCATGAGCTTGAACCTGTCAAAATCCTTCCTTCGAATCAACTTTGTCCATTGTGCATGAATAACCCACAGAAGTTAAGCCACCAAAAACAATTGTTTTACAGGTTATGTCAATGATCTTAGGGTTTGTGATGGTTTTATCCTCTTTTATCAAAATATAGTCTGTAGTTGCTGATAATTTGTTGTATGAAAATGACAAATAATCATAAATAAAAGGAACTAGGAGGTAGACGATATGATAACCGGAACCTTGGCATAAGAAATAAGTTTTTTGACTAGTAATAATTCATTAAAATGTGGCAGAGAATTTTTCCTTTTTTTCGGGGATAAAAGAAGTTTATTAAGAAGAGAAGAGAATTGCAAAGTTGAAGGAGAAGAAATCCTCAAACAAAATCAAATAAAACAAGTAAAGACTCAAACAGGTTAGCATATGAAAACCCTAAATAGGGAACTAATCAGTGAAGTAGCACTGTCCAATCTCTTTGCATGTCTGAAATGGCAACTCCCTTAAAAAGACCATGCGCAGAATACCAGATAGAATTCCCATAAGAGATTTAATGGCAAAGAAATGCCCAAAGAAGAAGTGAGCATTCCTCTCTAACCATACAAACAATACAATCCCATAAACGAAACATTGCCACAAAATCTTGTTTTCCTTGTTACCAAACCCTTTAAAATGAATTTAGAGAAACTGATCCAAGGTAGCAGGACACACCCGATTTTCTCCAAAGACACCAAAAAGCCTATTCCAAAGATAGCTCACTGCTGGCCAATGAAGGAATAAATGGGGTAGATTTTCTGATTCAAATCTACACATAACGCACATGTCAGGAGAAATAGCTATGTGGGGCCATTGAACCTACAGTTTATCATTACTGTTTATACTCTTGAGTACTGCAGTCCAAACAGAAGATTTGACCTTGGAGGGAGCTTTAGATTTGCAAATTTTTTTTTTTTTAAAATCAAGAACAAACCTTTCCCCTGTAAGAGAATGAGTAAGGAACTGGAAAGGGAATTTGCAAGAGGAAGTACCCAAAGAATCAAGACTCCAAACTCTCTAATCTTGACTAGAAGAAAAAGGAATATGATTAGGGACAAAAGGCACTGAAGCTCTCTGCTATCTCAATCATTCAAGTTTCTGAAGAAACGAATCCAAGATCTATTGGAATTTAAAGTAGAAACACAATGGTGAATGGAAGAATTGTGCAATGTTGAAGGTTGATAAAGATGAGTAGATGCTTTTGAAAGAAAAATGCAAACCACCATCGCCCACTTTTAAAGAAATTAGTGGTCAAAAGGACAAATATCCTTGTGAAATAAATTTCCAAGGACTTGCATGAGTCACATTCAATGTTGTGTTGGTATCCCAACCATTCGGATTTAACCCATACTGCGAATAACATTATGCCACAATGCATTCACCTTGAAAGGAAAATGCCATAAACATTTAGTTGACAAGGCAATGTTATTAAACACCAAATTTCCAAGACCCAAGCCTCCTTCATTCCCAGGTCCGCAACAAAATTCCCAACTAATATAATTGGACTCTGTTATCCTCTCCTGCTCCTGAACAAAGAATATTCTCATAATCCTCTTAATTTGATGGGCTACACCTACTGAAATTTTAATTAGAGAAATGTAATTGATAGGTCTACTGGATCAACATAACTGAACAAGAGTAGTGCAACCACCCAAGGAATAAATAGCCCCTTTTCAATTACCCAACCATTTATAGATCTTCCGAACCACTAGGTCTCAAAAGGAAGTAGCCCATGGATTACCCCAAAAGGCACCCCCAAATACATGAGAGGCCATTATAAAACTTGATACCCAGCAAAAGCTGCAGAAGAAGAAAGATTTTGGCCATCAATGTTTATCCCTGCACACGACTTTTGGTCAAATTTATATTCAGACCTGAAATAGCATCAAAAAGTTGAAGGATATAGAGAACAAGTGTAAAACTATGTCTATCATCCTGTAGAAAAAGGATCTATGAACTACAAGTGTGAAACCATAACATCCTCATAATTGGCTGTAAGACCCTTGATCAGATACCTCTCAGTAGCTCTAGACAACAACCGACTTAGAACATCCATTACTAAAGTGAAGGGAAAAAAAAAAAAGGGAAAAGGGGATCTCCTTGCCTAACTCCTCTTTGACCTCGAAACCAAGATCTTGTTTCACAAGTAATAATCACAAAAAAAGTGGCTGTAGAAAGAAAAACTTATCACTAAAACCTTTCTTAGACAAAGCCTTATCTTAGAACCCCTAGTTCACCCTATCATCTGTTTTGTCAAAGTCCAATTTAAAGACCACACTCTAGCCCTTCTATCTCCTATTGTCATCAACAACCTCATTTGCTACTAAGGCAACATCTAAAACTTGTCTTCTAGGGATGAAAGTACTTTGCTTTTCTGAGATTGTATCTAATAACACTTCACAAAGCCTAGTTGATAAAACCTTGGTGATGATCTTGTAAACACTAGCAATCAAGCTAATAGGTTTATAGTCTCTCAACTTCATAGAGCTATTCTTATTCAGCACTAAGGTTACAAAAGTTGAGTACATGCTCACTCCAATCTTCTTGTTAGAATAGAATTCCCCAAACATTTTCAAAATATCCCCTTTAACAATAACCCAACAGCTCTAAAGGAAAAGCCAAAGTAAAGTCATCTAGACCAAAGGCTTTATCCTTTGCCAAGTCCCAAATAGCTCTCTGAATTTCCTCCTTTTCAAATGGCTTCTCCAACCAACAAGCCTTTCCAGCACAAATGGGGCTCCAATCTTAAACCTTCTTGGAAAGGTCTACAAGAATTCTCTTCAGAATAAAGGGTAGTGTAAAAGTAGGTTACCTCTTCTGCAATAACTCCTATGTCCTTGAGTATGCTTGCATCTTCAAGTTCCAACCCTTTAGTGATACTCTTTCTCCTTTGGCCCTTTGGCCCATGGCCACAGTATGAAACAACCTTGTATTTGCATCCCCATCCTTCGTCCATTGAATCCTAGACTTTGGCGTCCAACTAGTTTCTTCTTCAAAGAGTACCTCTTCCAACTCATTCATAAGAGAAGTTAATTTCCCCAGTTGGAGGAAAGGACTTGTGCTCCCTAGGAGGAAAATTGTGATAAACTCGGACTTAAAACATCAACACCTTTTCCTTGCAACTCATGTTTCTACTGAATACACATTTAATATATATTTTTCACTTTCCTCAATTATAAATAAGGATAACAAAAATCACATTATTTTTGTTAATATAGACTTTTTCTCACTATAATTATTCTGTCCTATAGGGGGGAAAAAGGTTTAAATATGTTGAATATTCAACACCTCAAACTTTAGTAGATAATGCGATTCATGCTAGTGACTAACTTAAATTATGCATTATTTCCTGCAACTCATCCAATTTGGTTACACACATTGTCCTTTCCTTCATATTTTGAAATATTCATCCAAAATGCAGAAGTCATATTTTAGGAGCCAATTGCAAGGTATAGGAGTTGAGTTCCACATCTCAAGTATGGAATTTTAATGTAAGGCTTATATGGATCTTGGGCTTTCCAACCTCATGAACTAGCTTTTCAAGTGTAGTTCTCCCAAAAGTTTGTAACAATTTATCAGAGACTTCAGTTGCAATCATGCATTGTAGGTGGTGACATTGATATTGTAGTGTTTGTTTAGGGCTAGAAAGCTAGCGCAAAGCCTGCTTGTGTGGATGCTAGGGTTGCAAAGTATGGTGTAATGTTAGGACACTCTTGAAACTTGAGTTCCACATCATAAGTATGAGATTCTTATGTGGGTTTCTATGAACCTTGGGCTCTCCAACATCATAAGCTAGCTTTTGGGGGCGTCATTTTCCTAATAGAGAACAGCTTTATAACCATTCCTCCTTTTTTTGGGGTATTTAATCTCTATGACTAATCTATGATACACTTATAACCTTAAAGATCCCACAAACACGTTCTTCTGTTTTTCTGGTCCTTTCTAACACTCAACAATAATCTGGACATGGATGTCACTACTTAGTATTAACAACAAGGCACAAAAGCAAATTTTGATAAAAATATTAAGTTCAATAGGATGCAATAATTTTTTTTTTTTAGGATAATAATAATGTACATAGACCTCTTATAAGTTTTGCTGAAACTACATGGACCTCTTTTCTATATTGAAAACCTACACAAACCTCTCGAGTTTTGCTTGAAACTATACAGACTTCTTTTCTATTTTCAAAACCAACACAAACCTCCCTTGAATTTTTCTGAAATTACACAAATTTCCCCTTTTTTTTCAAAAATATACACAAACATCTCTTGAAAAGAGAGAGGAGGCTTGTGTAGTTTCAGAAAAACTCAAGAGGTTTGTGTAATTTCAGCATAACCCAGGAGAAGTTTGTGTTGGTTTTAAAAATAGATAGAAGATCTATGTAATTTTAACAAAATTCAAGGAAAGTTTGTCATTTTAGCATAACTCAAAGGAGGTTTGTGTAAGTTTTGAAAATAAAGGGAAGGTCCATATAGTTTTAGAAAAACTCAAGAAAGATTCATTTATTTTACTCGATAATAATGTGGAAAAAAAGGACTCAATTTGAGACTCAAAGCAGTACCAGTATACTTCGCAGTATCAATGATAAAACATGCTGCTTATAAGTGCACAATATACGAGTAAATGGCTTCATGTAGAGCACATAAGGGTCTTCCTACATAGCTTGTCATGCCCAATACCAAAAAGGCTAATGGTATAAAAATGACCAAACAAAAGGTGTTACCTGCTTGTCCTTCCACCATCAAAGCCAGTTGAATATGATAAGAGGACCCTTTCCAAATATAAGTAGGAGAGCTCCTTTGGTCTATGGTCCACAATAGATATTCCGACCACTCCCAACTCAATCAAGAGTTCAAAAGGTGTAGCACTGGTCTGCATTTCAGCCTGGCCACCAGAAACTCCCCAATTTCCATATGAACTTGAATTAAGAACACTGTCATCTCTAAATTTGGCAATTGTTATATCTCCCTCTTCGATAACATGGAATTGCAATCCGAATTCTGCAGAACATAATCCAGTCCTCCCCAAATCAAGCTTCCAAACTGAAGAGCTATAGTCAGAACAAAGCTTAACATCCAAAAACTTTTGCCCGTATGGATCTTCCCAAGAAAAAATTGTTGTTGAAAGAGGTTGCAACTGAACCCAGGCATCTTCACCAAATCCAGACTGCCGAATGCTTAGTTCTTTGCTAGTTGTCCTGTTCTCAATTCTGTTCCAAGCAAAGTTAGCCTCTCTTAATAGAAATACATGCATGCACTCAGTCACTCTGATTTAGACAAATATATGTCAGGATATCTCTGTTCCAGTATTCCCTACATTAATGCATTTTTTTAAATGTATTGATGCATTTATATGCTCTTTTTCTGACTCATGTTATGGCTGAAAAATTATACAAGGTACAATTAAACACAGATTTTCTAGATAGAAGACGAAATAGAAATGCACACATCACATAAATTGTTTTTAAGCAAGCAATTAGTATTTACATTCGACCTTGAATCAAAATGAGGACATGCATAAACTCTTATTTATTTGGCTTGCACTTATTGCCTAGTAAGTTTGTTGCTTTGTTTCCCTTCATATTTGGCATAATTATCTTTTTAAATAAAAAATCATATTAAGGAGGAGGATATAAATGATGAAGATAAGAAAGGACCAAAATCAAAACAACATAACCCCCCCCCCCCCCCCAAAAAAAAAGATCTGAAACAAAGAAAAACTTCAGATTTGCATATTGGCATTAACTTTAGAAAAGGGGGAAAAATTTCTCTCCTGTCCTTTCTTCTTTTGATAGAATCTTATCCACATGACCCAAAAACAATGTGTTCAAATAAAGATAAAAGGAATCTACAACCAAGTCATCCATAAAAGAACTATTCACACAAGTCATCCATAAACTTCATCAACGATGGCACACTCTTAATTAGGTGTTTCAAATAATCTAAACCTAGATATAGTATTTCAATGAAGAAGAAAGAAGGCACCACAGCTGATAAAATGTTAAATTGAGCAACAGATGTGGGGTATTAATTAAAGCAATATGGGCAATTCAATCTAGAAACTGGATCCACATGACACTTGTTTTACTTAAAATATGAAATAGATCTAAACCAAGAGTACATTTGAATAATATGTCTTCAATTTATATGCAATAGGTATACAAATAGACTGATCCATATATGCATACCAGTACCTGATAGGACCATCAGTTGATCCAAGACGGAATACAACAACAAAACGTGATCCTTCTTCATATCCACGAATTTCAGTTCTCAAAAATTTAAGACTACTATCATGTCTCCTCAAAACAATAGTAATTGTGTCCTCTCTAGCAATTTGAACCGGAAATGACCAATTGGTATCTTCTAGTCGCACCTGAAAATAGAGAAAAGGTGTCTATTACATTAAGACTCAACCCCATGATGATTATTGGAAGAAGAACTAAAAATTCAATAATTAAAAAAAAAAAAATCACCATGATGAAAAGTATACATATCTTCATAGGATTACAACTTGCACCATCAAATTTCTTATTATACCTTGGAAAAAGTACAATTTTAAATTACTCAAACTTGAAATAATGTCATCAAACATTTCCCTCTACGGATATATCATATAGTTCTGATGGTCTTCAATATTCAAGGCCTATTGTAGAAGGTCCAAGAAGGAAGGTAGAGCATAGGAAGGGTATGGGAGATTGTTATGTAATGGTTATGAGGTGTTTGGGCAGATATGGGCAAGGGACACATGTTAATAGGATGGGGGAGTCTAGGCAATTCTGTTAGGGGGAGGAAGGCTTATAAAGAGTGAAGGAAGAGTAGGAGAGGTTATGGAAAAATTATAGTGTGGTTTTGGTGGGAGATAGCTAGCACCTCAAAGGCCTAGCAGTTTACTGGTTTTTCAGCATATTTTTCCTGTTTTCTGTGTAAAGGCAATTCTGCCATTGTGGTGGTTTGCCTCTGTTTTGCCATTTTAAGTCCATAAATCTATTATTTCTCATATATATTCCAGTGTATTTATTTGGGGTTTATCAAGTTTACAACCTTCATTGGTAAACATAAATAATAACTATTTAATCAATATCAGGTACATATCACTAACAGCACCACATGATTTCAGATTTAATCAATGGCCAAATTACAAGCAAAATATGTATATCAATATCTTTAACAACCCATAATCCCAACTGCTACCAAGTTTTGATATTTATGTCTGGATGGGGGAATGTAGAATATATGAAAATAAGAGCTCAGTTATTGTAACAATCAATTACTGCAGCAATATATCAACTATTAACTGTAGCCAACCTGGAGATTTTCAGGTCCACCAGTTCCACGATACACAAAGGAAATTCTTGAATCAGAAGGGTGCAAAACTTTAGGTTCGTCTTCATTGCTTAACTTGAGGAATATATCTTGACCAAGTCTATTTGTGAAAGTCACAAATGGCCGAACAGTAATTACCTGAAAAGAAAATTGTAAGTCTAAGACCACCAAAACTCGACCACATTATAACATTTATGCCAAGCTTGATCTTACATAACTACCTTGGTGGGAACAGATTGATAGGGGCATGGTTTTGTAGAAATGAAAAGCCGCAAGAAACTTCCATCAGCATCATAAGCATGTATATCCATTGATCCATCCTACAGACAAAACAAAGTTGTTCTTAAAGAAAATCCGTCTTTGAACACACTTCTGTTTTCTCTACAAATTAATTTTGACATACCATATCACCAAGAGGAGTAAGATCTTTCACAGGTCCAAAATGCTCATTGCCTGTTTGAGCAACAGCCACTGAAAGGGCCAAGATATTAAAGTTCAGAGCAGATGCAACTGTGTAGCCTTCATATATTTCCTCTTCAGTTATTTCCTCAAGGATTGATTCATTTTTCTTGTCTGTTTGAAATTGAGCAGCAATCTTTGGTGTACGTTTTTTTCCTGCCATATCCAGAATCCTGTATCTGAGTGGGGGACATCTAGCAACTCCTAACCAGTAAGGAGCATAGACTCTGATTGTCTTTGCCAGTAAGGGGTGTTCTTTGTCATAATTTTGTTCGATGATGACTTGAACAACCCTGTACATTAGATAAATTTATAACAAATTAACTTAACCCCTCAGATGTGGAATCCAATAAACCTAAGTAGCCAAAATTATAACTTAGAAACAATGTAAGCCCCCCCCCCCCCCCCCCCCCCCCCCCCCCAACAAAAAAAAAAAAAGAAAAACCCCAAAAACAAAATAGAAATTGTAACTGGTCAAAAATAAATGCAAAACTTTATAACCTTCCAGATATTGAACTTCTCAAACTAATTGTTTTAGATGGAGTTACACGAGGGTGTGATATAAGAACAGCCTCCTGGTCAAAAAAAAAAAAAAGGGGTGAGAAAGTATTATCTGTGTAAAACTAACCAAGATGGCCAAGTAACAAACAAAATATAGGTATAGATAGACCCAATATCTTACATGCATAGGCAGCCAACCCCTTTGTGGAAGCAATGATAGGAACAAAGGGTTCCTGATATCAGCACTGTATATCCGCACGGTTTTTCCAGATAAAAATATTCCTCTTGAGCGTCCAAAAAAGTGACCATTTGATTGCATCTCAAGAACAGAATACTCAGCAGCAAGGGGAAGAAAATTACTGATCATAAGTGGGGATTTGACTACTAAATGCCAATCATGAATGGGATCAGAGTGGATATCTTTTGCAATCTCTGTTGCTTGTATGCTTACACAGAACCACAATTTATGGGAACCACCAGAGGTTCCATTTGTCTCACCGCAGCACAGTAGTTCTTCTGACTCTGAAAGAGCTGAAACACATAACTTTGAAATCTGTTTTGGCTTACCAGCATCGTCTGGTTGAGTAGACCCATCCAATACAGGACTCCAAGAGTACTCGTTGGGGTTCGCAGAATTCCAAGGCCTTAACTGCAAGAAATATTGACCAGATTGTGTCAAGACAGAAAGAGGAAGTGCTACTGTTTCACCAGGTTGAAGAAGCCCAACAGATATTTCCTGCTTGAGATCATCTGCTATTAGCTTCCTGCTTCTAACCCATCTTCTTTGCCTTGCAGAGTTAACAGATTCCTTTGGCTCAAAGGATTCAGGCCATCTCAAACTCTCAACATCTGGAGCATAAACCCAGCCATCAGTATTGGTGGATGTGGTATCCAAATGCCAATCGTCAATCCATTTCCAACCTGATGGTAGATCAACTCCAGAAAGAGCCTGAATTATAGACAAAAATCAGATGAGATATAACACACACAAATGCCAAAGCCATTCAAACTGCCAAACTACACAGCATGTAAGCTATTAACTATATATTTCTTCTTCAATTTGTGTAACGTTTCTTATCCATAGTAACATTTACCTTGCATGGAGACCATATAGAATTCAGTTTCATTTCTCGAGACAATTTTCAATCAACAGAGTTTAAAGTTCTGTTGGAATTCCAAGCCTTATGGTGTCGGGTTTCCTCTATTCTAGAAAAGTTCTATTAGTTTTTATTGTAATTATTTTGCTTCCTTATTGTTATCATCTTTTTTGGTAGGTAGTCTGTTTTTATTGCTGTACATATCTTTTCCTTATTTTGTGGGATTGATTGGCTAGTTATGTGGTCAACTCTCCCTTTATATTTTATTCTTATCATTCACATAATAACACACAAAATCAGAAAGCAACTTTTTCCAAGCAAAGGGAACACCTATTTATAGGTGTTGAAATTTAAAATAATTTTATTATTAAATTGTAATAGTGTCAGTATTTGAAACTCAAATGCTGGACGTTTTCCTAAGATTTCTAGCTTTATCTTTAGTTTGTTCTGTTAGTCACATATCTCTATGTATCTTTCTGTTATTTTCATAATCTTCAGCCAGATGAGGACAGATTACTCCTCCATTGTCGCTATTTGTGTATTCTGAGGAGGATGAATAGAAGTATAAAAAACAGAATGACACTTCCTCAATTTTATATGTATCTCTCTCTCTCTCAGATTTTCACATAGTATCAGAGCCAGCTCCAATTCACAAAACACTATTATGCAGTTCGGGAATTTCAGAGGCATGAATATAGAGAGAGTTGACTCCTCCTCCTCTATATCCATGACTTCAAATACCTCATTCACTGCAACCAAGCATGGCGCGTTTGAAGGAGTTGAACCCTCTCCTCTATCCGTTACAACCCACAAATTAAACGGCCAGAATTACCTCTGTTGGAGCCATTCCGTAATGATGTTCCTATGCAGAAGGGGCAAGGAGGACTATGTCAATGGCAATGCAGAGGCACCTCCTATCACAGATCCAAAATACCAAATGTGGAAAGCCATAAATGAACAAGTGATGTCCTAGCTTATAAATTCAATGAAAATAAAAATTGGAAAAAATCTTATGCTACTCACTACAGCACGTGACATTTGGGAGGTAGTCTGAGATATGTACTCCACCCATGAGAATATAGGAGAGCTCTTCAAAATAGAGAGCACCTTCCATGACCTCAGACATGGAGATATGTCCATCATACAGTACTCATCCCTTCTTATGAAGTATTGGCAACAACTAGATATTTTCGAAACCTACAACTAGAGTTGTGCACGTAATGTGACTGTGTACAACAAAATTGTTGATAGGAAAAGAATATACAAGTTTCTGTTAGGACTCAACCATAATTATGAAGAATTAAGAAGTAGAATTATGAGCCCAAATCCACATCCTAGCCTGCGAGAAACAATTTCAGAGGCCAGAAGGGAAGGAAACCAGGAAAAGATTATCTTTAGGCTCCCAAAATACCCAAAATAATCATGAAACATTAGCAATGGCTGCCAGAGGACCAAACAACTATGGGCAAAAAGGGCAAAACAAACCTTGGTGTGGCCATTGCAACAAGCTTGGTCATACCAAAAAATGTTTGCTGGAAAATTTATGGTAAGCCCTTAAACTAGAAGCCAAAACCAAAAAGGGAACAAAGAGGGTACACGACTCGGATGGAAGATAAACAATCCTTGGAAACCGGCCCATTCAACAAAGAGCAAACAGAATGGTTGCAAAAACAGTTTGGCATTAAAAAATCCAAAGATATAATAAGTTCTGGTGCAGTGGCTCAGGCAGGTGACTTACCTTCTGCTTTGAACTCTCAAATTCAGAAAAAACAGCAGCTGGATAGTTGATTTTGGTGCAATGGACCACATGACAGGTAACTCCTCTTTACTCACTGATTTCACACCTAACACAGCAGGATTAGTGGTAAAAATTGCTGATGGTACTTTATCAAAGGTGGCTGCTACTGGATCTGTGTATTTGTCAGATAAATTGATGCTAAAAAGCGTGCTATACGTACTTACATTAACCTGCAACCTATTATCTATAAGTTAGCTAGTTAAGGATCTCAATTGCACTGTTAACTTCAGTGGTGATAATTGTGTATTTCAAGAGTTGGATTCCAAGAAGATGATTGGATGTGCTAAGGAGTGTGCAAGCCTGTTTCTGATTTGTGGATCCTAGAAGAGAATAACAAAATGCTTCACTGCAGAATCTAAAATAATAAAGTGGCATTTGGAATTGGGACATCCCAATTTTCAGTATATGAAAAGGATGTATCCTCAATTTTCCGATAATAGAATTACCACTTTACCTCAATGTGAAACATGCCAACTCTCCAAACATGTACGCTCATATTATCCTCCTCATGTTTATAATCCCCCTCAACCTTTTACAATCATACATAGTGATATATGGGGTCCTTCAAAAATTAAAAATGTGAATGCGGCTAGGTGGTTTATAACCTTCGTAGATGACCATAGCCATATAACTTGGGTCTACCTAATGATTACCAAATCTGAAGCTTTACCTACCTTTCGAAATTTCCATATACTAGTACAAAATCAATTTCACACAAAAATAAAAGTCCTACGTTTTGACAATGCCAAGGATTATTTTAACACACCATTTAATGAATACCTCACTAGCCAAGGTATTATCTATCAAAGCTCATGTGTAGGCACACTACAACAAAATGGTATAACTGAATGCAAAAACAAACACCTTCTTGAAGTTGCTAAAGCCCTAATAACAACTACAAATGTACCAAAATTAACTTGGGGAAAAGTAATACTTACTGCAACCTACCTCATTAACCGCATGCCTTTAAAAGTCCTAAACTCCTTGTGAAGCACTTGTCCAAGCCTTTCCCTTAACCCAACTTGTGTCCACAATACCTCCCAAAATCTTTGGCTGCGTAGCCTTTGTTCACATCTACCATAGTTATAAACTTGATCCAAGATCCACTAAATGTATCTTTCTAGGATACTCTTCAACAAAGAAACGCTACAAATGTTATTCTCCAAACCTCAAAAATTTTTCATTTCAATGGATGTTACATTTTTTGAAAATCAATCTTTTTACCCACAAATGCCCATTCAGGGGGAGAGTCATGATTACGTGCAAGAATGGGATTTGTTACAGCTAAACAATCCAGAGAACAGCCAAGACAACCCAGATACAGACCTGAAGAACCCAAAAAACAGCCCAGACAGTCCAGTTACAGGCCTGAACAACCTAAAAAACAGCCCAGACAGCCCACATACAGATCTGAACAACCCAAAAAACAGACCAGACAGCCTAGATACAGACCCAAACAATCCAGAAAACAGCCTTGAAAAACGGAATCAGCCATATCAAAAAACCTTAGAACTCAAGAACCAAGTACAAAACCCAAAAGCTACAGATGTTGGAAATGGAGATACCAAGTTTATGGTGTATTCTAGGAGGAAGAAGGACCAGGCCTGTACTCCTCTTGAATAAAGCCATCCTCCTGAGCCAAGTCCAAGTAATGATCTTGAGATCTCCATTCCTCTTAGAAAAAGGTACTAGGGAATGCATAAAGCATCCCATCTCAAATTTCATTTCTTATGAGCACTTATCTCTTAGATATAAGACATTTGTGGCAAATGTGACTTATGAGAAAATTCCCAAGAATGTTCAAGAAGTTTTAAAAAGTTCTGAATGGAGACTAACTATTCAAGAAGAGATGAATGCCCTAGAAAAGAATGGCACCTGGACTATTACTGAATTACCTTAAGGGAAAAAAGCTGTTGGTAGCAAATGGGTGTTCACAATTAAATACAACCTTGATGAGAGCATCCATCGCTACAAGGCAAGACTAGTAGTTAAGGAATTCACCCAAACATATGGAATTGATTATCAGGAGACATTTGCTCTAGTATTCTTGCTCTAGTAGTCAAACTTAATACTATCAAGATGCTTCTCTTTTTAACTGCAAACTTGGATTGGCCACTTCATCATCTAGATGTGAAGAATGCCTTCCTAAATGAAGATCTTGAAGAGAGGAGGTGTGTATGTAACTACCTTCAAGCTTCGACTCAATTGGAGGGACAAGACTAGTGTGTAAACTCCAAAAGTCTCTATATAGGTTGAAACAATCACTTAGAGCATGGTTCAATAAATATACTAAGGCAGTAAAAGGCTATGGGTATTCTCACTGCCAAACTGATCATACACTATTTGTTAAATTCTCATTTGAAGGAAAAATTGCTATTTCGATAGTGTATGCGGATGATATTATCATGACAGGTGATTTTACAGAAGAAATCAAATGGTTGAGTCAAGCATTAGCCAAGAAATTCGAAATTAAAGAATTTGGCAATCTTAAGTATTTTTTGGGAATGGAGGTTGCACAATCTAAAACTGGTATTACAGCCTCTTAAAAAAAAAAAAACCTTAGATCAATTAAAGGAAACTGGGATGTTTGGTTGTAAACCTTCTGAGACACCAATGGAAGCAAAGTCAAAAATTGGGCTCCAAGAAGGTAGCCTCCTAGTTGATACAGGTAGATACCAGAGGTTAGTAGGAAAATTGATATATCTAGCTCACACTATGCCAATTATAAATTTTTCTGTTAGTGTTGTTAGTCAATACATGAACAAGCCAATAGAAGAACACCTTGATGCTGCGTATCGAATACTCAGGTATCTAAAAATGACTCCAAGAAATGGAATTTTCTTCAAGAAGGGATCCAATGGAAAGGTTGAAATCTATTTAGATGTTGACTAGGCAGGCTCAGTTACTGATCGAAGATTAACATTTGGCTATTGTTCTTATGTTTGGGGCAACTTAGTATCTTGGAGAAGTGAAGAACAAACAATAGTAGCAAGGAGTAGTGTAGAAGCAGAATATAGATCTTGTCACAAGGTATTTGTGAAAGGATTTGGTTATAGCGGTTACTTAAAGAATTGAAGATCACTAAAAAAGAACCTATGAGGATGATGTGTGATAACTTGGTTGCTTTAAGCATTGCCGAGAATCCAATTCATCATTATAGGACAAAATATGTGGAACCAGATCGTCACTTCATTAAAGAGAAGGTTGATTTTGGTGTAGTTGAACTCATTCATGTTTCAACAAAATTTCAAGTTACTAATATCTTGACCAAGGCTTTACCTAGAGCTCAGTTTGAGGAGTTGTGGTTCAAGTTGAGTATGATCAACATTTATAATCCAACTTGAGGGGGAGTGTTGAAATTTAAAATAATTTTATTATTAAATTGTAAGTGTCAGTATTTGACACTTAAATGTTGGACGTTTTCTTAAGGTTTCTAGCTTTATCTTAAGTTTGTTCTGTTAGTTGCATATCTTTATGTATCTTTCTATTATTTCCATTATCTTCGGCTAGATGAAGACAGATTACTCCTCCATCATGGCTATTTATGTATTCCGAGGAGAATGAATAAAAGTATGAAAAATAGAATGACATTTCCTCAATTTTATACGTCTCTCTCTCTCTTTGATTTTCACAATGGGCCTAGAATTAACATTTATTTACAATAATAACCCTAAGAATAACCTTTGTTTTTTTTTTTTAAAATCCTATAGTTAATTCATTAAGAAAGAAAGAAAGAAATATCAAGAATTCTACACTCCTCTTTAAGGTGGGGAGCATATGTCAATCATGCCTAGCTTGGATAAGTGCACATCAAACTAGTTTTTTAGAACATCAGCTATTTGTTGATGTATAGGAGCATAAATCACCTTAATGATCCCTTTTTTCTCTCTTTTCCTTGATAAAATGCCGATCAATTTCAACATGGTTAGTTTTGTCCTAATGAACCAAGTTCTTTGCAATGCTTATTGCTACTGGGTTGTCATATGATAACTTCTTGGATGCTAAAGTAGGAAATTGAAGTTCCTCAAGGAGCTTTTTCAACCATACATCTTCACAAATTCCATGAGCCATAGCCTGAAATTCGGATTTAGTATTGCTTTGGACTACAACTAATTGTTTCTTGCTCCTCCAAGTAACGAGATTACCCATTATATAAGTACAATACCCTAAAGTTGATCTCCTATTAATATTAACAAGAGATCTAGCCCATACCACATTAGAGAACACCTTTATGCTTTTGTTGGTTCCTTTCTTGAAAACTAACTTATTTTCTAGTGTCATCTTTAAATACCAGAGTATTTTGTTGACAGTTCAAGGTGTTCTTTAGTGGAGTTATTCATAAATTGACTTTCAACACTAACTACAAAATTGATATTTGGTCTTGTATAAGAAAGATATAACAGTTTTGCCACCAATCTTTGCTACATTCCTTTATCATTGGAGTTGAATTTTCCTTTATCCCAGCTTTGTTTGACAGATCTATAGGAATATCTGCAGGTTTACAACCAAACATACTGGTATCTTCAAACAAGTTAACATTATATTTTCTTTGTGATATATAAATCCCTTTCCTAGACTGAGCCACTTCCATACCCAAGAAATATTTTAAAGTATCTGAGTCTTTAATTTCAAATTCCTTGCTCAAGACTTTCTTAAAATGGATGACCTCTTCTTTATTATTTCCTATCACTATTATATCATTCACGTATACTATCGGAGCAGTAGTCTTACTACTAGTTGCTTTAATAAACATGGTGTGATCAATTTAATCTTCTTGTGAACCCAAGCTTTTTCATTGCTTTAGTAAACCTTTCAAACCAAACTCTCGAAGATTACTTGAGCCCATATAGTGATTTTTGGAGCTTGCACACCAGATTGGCATTGGTGAGAATTTTCAAACCAAGAGATATCGCCATGTAGACTTCCTTATCAAGATCCCTATTAAGCAATAGATTCTTGACATCTAATCTATTAAGCTTCCAATTGAGGTTTTACAGCTATGGATAGAAGACCTGAATGGCATCGAGTTTCACAATAAGGGAAAAATGTCCCCTAGTTGTCTATTCTATGTCTATGTGAAGCCTTTAGTGACCAATCTTGTCTTGTATCTTTCAAGCTTTCATTAGCTTTATATTTCACATTGAATACCCACTTACATCCCATATGTTGTTTCCTTTGAGATTTTTGAGTAAGTTGCCATGTATCATTCTTTTTAGGAGCACATAATTCTTCATTTACAACATCTCTCCACTTTGGGTGCTGAGGAACTTCTTCTATATTGTTAGAAATTTGAATGCTGTCCAGATTTGTAGCAAATGCCCTGTAACTTGGAGACAACTTCTCATAGGATATGAAGTGACAAATAAGATGCCAAGTACATGATCTAATCCCCATTCTATGCGTAAGAGGGAAGTGAAGATCAAAAAATAAACTAAATTCATTAGAAGAGGCTTCAGAATTAGTGTTAACTTGACTGCTTTGTGTGCTTTCACAAGATTTGGATGCAGGTCTGGTTGACAATGCTCTTGGATAGTACACTGCCACTTAGCTTGCTTATTGTGCCTTGTGTACACCTAAAGCTCTTTGTCAGCCTTGGTTCAATGTCCCAAGTACCTCTAGTTCAGCCATAGGCTCAGGTTCAAGTAAGGATGTTGGCATAGGCTTAGGTGTTGGTGAGTTATGGGCCAAAACTTATATTCTTCCTCTCTAATGGTTGGATTCTCCCCGTAAATATGACTTTTGGGGTAGTATGGCACTTGTTCAAGGAAAGTGATATCCATGGAGGAATAAAATTTTCGAGTACTAGGAAAGTAAACTTAGTAACCCTTTTAGTGTGGAGAATACCCAAAGAAAAACATTTGATAGATTTGGCATCAAGTTTACTCTTTTTTTGATGAGGAATATGGACATATGCAAACACCTCAACACTTTCAGAGGAAGGCTAGTGATGACACGGGTTTGGGGGAAGGCTTTAAAGAGAGCTTGACAAGGAGAATAAAAGTTGAGAGTTCTTAAAGGCATCCTGTTGATAAGATAAGTTGCAATTGGGATAGGATTTCCCTCAGAATTTTTAGAGACACTATTTGTAAACATGACGGACCTAGCAATTTCAAGAAGGCGTTTGTTTTTCCCCTCGATTATACCATTTTGCTGAAGACTATAAACGCAAGAACTTTGGTGAATAATACTATTTTCAAGGGAAAAAAAGAATTCCTAAGAACAAAGTTGAAATAGTGTCTAGCATTATCAATCTTGAAAATTTGAATTTGAGTATGGAATTATTTTTAATCATGGAGTGGAATTTTTTCTTTTCTAAATAGAGGCATTTTCAAACTTGTAAGGAATATCTAAGTAATAAGGGTGAGATAATCAATAAAAGATAAAAACCAACGAGCACTAGTAACATTTTGAACATGAGGTGGCCTCCAAATATCACTATGAATGACAGAAAACATGTGAGATGGCTTATAATCATGAATAAGATAAGTGTTGTGGTAGCATTTGGATAATTGACAAACCTCACATTGGAAAAACTTTGGGCTTTTAAGGATAAATAAAGAGGGAAATATTTTTGCCAAACACATAAAGTTAAGGTGACGCTAGTGTTGGTGCCATAATATAATAGAGCAATCAGAATTGTTTCTTAAAGAGCTAACATGATAGGAACAAGTGATCTTATTGTTGACATTTATTTGGTATACACCTCTATTATTTTTAGCATTGCCAATCATCCTCCTCATATCCAAATCTTGTAATAAACATTTAGAGGAAGAGAATTTAACAACACATTTCAAATCATGAGTAACCATGTTGACTGACAGTAGATTGCAAGATAAATTTGGAACCAAAAGAATAGATTCAAGTGCCATGGTTCTAAAAATCTTCATTTTCCTAATCCTAGCTATTGTGGATAGAAAACCCTCGGCGATTCTCACTTTATAACTATCATGGAAACATTTGCATACATAGAATAATGAGGAATCTCTAGTCATATGATCTAAGCCACCTGAATCAACTATCTAGAAGGTTGCATCTTCTACTTGAGCAATAGTGGAAGTAGATGATGAACCTTGGTTGATAGTTTTTTAAGCCATTCCCCTTGCTCCTTATCGAAAAATCCAAGTTTATTAAGAGTCTTTTCACCTCCTTCTGAAAAAGCAGCATATCACTTGCTTACTTTAAAGGCCATAATAGGGCAAGGGCTCTTAGTGGGCTTCTTCTTTGAATTTACATTCACATATTGCTGGGGCTTGGGATGCTTTTCAACCTCACTTGGATCCAGCCACTTAAAAAAAATGGCTGGCAGTTGAAAAAGGGCCAATTAGGTACAGTCAACAATGTGGTGAGAATGACACCACCAGCGCATATAAATATCATCATTTGGAAAGAAGCTATAGTATATCCAGTAGCAAATGCAATGACAGAAAATGCCAGTAGCATTATCTGTATCATCTCCTTTAAGAAAAACAAGATAGTGGTTGAAACAGTGGTAAGCAAGGCAGAGGCTGTGAGGAGATGAACTGCAAGAAAAGATTATAACTAGGAGAGGAAACACCCCAAACAAGGTCAACTAGGAAAGGAGCAGGGTTGGGCTCAACAGTATAGAGGCTGGCAATCAATTCTGAGTGAATGACAACCAAAGAGACGTTGTCACACGTTGGTGTGTGAGGGATCATCTAGAAATGTGCCATTGGCATGTGGCAGCGCATGTGGTAGTGATGGAGGTTTGGTGTCCTAGAATGGGCTAGCCGACACATTTGTGGGGATTCCTAAGGTGTTTGGGTTGATATGGAGCCAAACTATGGATGTAAAAGAGAGCTGCCTTAGGAATGAAGGCGATGGAATGTGAAAGAGAGCCTAACGCTATGATACTATGAAGAATGAGTAGAGAATTGTATTCTATTATGTTCTGAATACTTGTGTGCTTTTACAAGCAAATGGAACACCCATTTATAGGCCTAGAACTACCATTTATTTACCATAATATCCCTGAGAATAACCTTTGGTTAATTTTAAAAAAAAGAAAGAAAGAAATGTCCTGTAGTTAACTAACTAATAAAGAAAGAAATATTAGGAATTCCACATAAAGGATCTCTTGTCCTCGGTTTATGTACTCTTCTTTCAATAAACTTTCTTCTTCTACACCCCCCCCCCCCCCCAAAAAAAAAAAAAAGCTGCTTTTTCTTCCTCAAAGCAGGGCCAAACAGGCTCTTGATGACACTAAGAAGCAAAATTTCATGACATAGATATATATGCACAAGCTCTTTTTTCAAGCGGAAGTGAGGCCATTTAAATGTAAATTGCATAATTAAAAAGTCCAAGTGACTTTCTCTTATGAAACTGCTTCACATATGAACTGTTAAAAAGTCTATCAATTATTCAAGGATATGTTTTACAAATTAAGTGGGAGTTCTAAAGGATTAAAGACGATGTTTGAATATTATATCTTATCATTTATCTCAAGATCAGTAGTTTACCATTATCTAGGATTCTTGAAGTTATCCTTTATCCTGAGAGTTGGCATACTCTAGCAGGATCATCTTTTGTATCAAGATATATCCACATTAACATAATCAGGAAGGAGGCTGTCACAGTGTGTGTGTGTGTGTGTGTGTGCACACACAAGTGTGCAATCCTTCCCATTCATCCATATCTTTATTTTAACCATAGATTTGAGATATATATATATATATATATATATATTCAGAAGCACAAGCATTGCCCATTATACATTTTTTTTTTTTAATCTTGTTCATAAATGATGATAAGGGAAAGAAGTGCCAAAAATGACAACAATTAATTCTCCTAAAACAACAAAAAATAAAAAATAAAACAAATAAAATAAGGTAATGAAAATTTTAGATCGAAAGGGCTTTCAAATCCCTTCCCAATTCCCTCTGAGAAACCCCACCATTAAGAAACCAAGGGTTGACACCCACCAAGAAGCCAAGAAAACAAGTCTATACCATAAAAGATGTGAAAGGAGAAGACCCCTATAAAAAATTCTTGCATTACACCCCCACGAAATAAGCATAACATCCAAAAGGCCTTACACTCTTTCCTTCTACCAAGTCCCAAACCCTTTAAATTAGATAGACAAAAGGGGTGTTCCAATGAGGCTGGACAGTCCCATTGCTCATTGATTGGTATTGCACAGCATACTTCAACAAAACAAAGATTTTGACAGAGAACGGGGTTGCCATGTCCTGAATCATGATATAACCAGATGGCCTAAAAGTTAAGAGCAATTGCTTGAGCAATGTATATTGAGAATAATACAAAAAAAGTCATCATTTAAAGAAATGATTAGAAGGCATATGGATAGAACCTCTTCATGTATTACTAATCTAATTCCTAGCACGGTCTATTTGTAATTCTTTTGTTTATAACGTGCATGGTGTAAGTGCTTGAAGTACTAGCGTTGTTTACATCATCCCATATATCACTAATCCTTGTAAAGAATTCATATTTTACCACTTCAAAAAGAGAGCTCCAAGAATGATTGCGAAAATTTCAAGTGAAGGGTAAGTCTGCCACTTGGTCAAAAGAGAAGAACAAAAATGCCAGGAAAGAAATAAATAAATAAGCCAGACAAAAGTTGCTTAAGAAAATTGAAGACTATCATAATTCACCTGATGGGATTTTCCACCTTCTGATATGCCCTGTCCAGGATGAACCGAGCAACCAATCCAACCAACATGTGGGTTGTACTTTTCAGTTTCAAAAAACTCTTCTGTCTGAACTTGGTTGCCTTCTATTTGTATAGGTTCAGGGTGATTTGAATTTCTTAGCACAGTATTCTTTTCCCACCAAGTTTGGGATGTGAGGCACAAATCAAGCACAAGATCTGTGTTATTATGAACAGAAACTAGAGACCTAATATTCACATATCTGTTGCCATCCTTCACACTAACTTCACTGGCAACCACATCATTGCCTAGCCGCCAACAAGCAGCTGGTGCAGAGTAGTTTAGCCTCACAGTAGTCCAAGGACCTTCCTTGCTGGGACTTATTTGAATAAACCCAGGTCGATGACGATCATAAGTGGACAGTTGACTGTCATTTTCAACCTCAGAGTTTTGCACTAGCATGGCACAGTGTAATTTCCCAGATGACTTATGATAATCATCCTGAAAATTCTGCATGACATCATTAAGATAAGTACGTCAAAATATATACAAATATATATATATATATATATATAAAACAGAAATAGACACAAGCCATTTACAGCACTCACCATGGAGTTTTCTGCAGATAAATCTATCCAGTTCAACTTTTTAGCAAAATTGTGGGGAGATAAGCAGTCCTCAATAGTTCTTGCAATCTGCTTCAAGGATGCTGAAAAAAATCCTATGGGAGCACCTTCAAAACCAGAGAAGAATTTAATAACAAATATTGAGCAAGATAGGAGGCCTCCACCAAGCAGTTAAGGCCTTGATATACCAAAGGAAACACTAATCGTCACTTAGATGGTAGATATATATGCAATGAAGCACTTGTATATATTTCGTAGATATCTGAAATGCAGTAAATTTTTTTTCCAAATTATTTAAAATCTACACTTTAAATTTGGTCAGGAATTTCAAAGAAGTACCTCTACTCATATCTGTAACAATTAATTCCAATGAGTAATAATCCTGCAAAAAAATAAAGAAGCCAACTTAGACATTAGTTTCTCAGTGAAGAAGATTAAATGAAGAGTGGAAGAATAAGAGAAGAACACAAATTTTGAAGGCTAAATATGATTGACATAAGACTGCCAAATGCATAGTCAAGAGAAGTATTTGAAATTTAAGATTTACATTTTTATACAATAATTGACGTAGCCCTCAAAGTAAGAAAATAAATAATATTTTAAAATTTGATCTGCTTAAGGACGTAAAACAAAATGCACAGGGAAAATAGTACCCAATCCATAGACGTCTGTTCATTTATTTCTCTCTAGTTGCATCATCTAACTAATGGCCAATCCATTGGCTAGATGTCAGGAATGTATTCCAGGTGTATATGAAGCAACCACTTGAATTCATTGCTCATAGGGAGTATGGGAGGATGTGCATGCTCAAGAGTCAATGTATGGTTTAAAGCAATCCCAACATGCTTGATTTGGTTGGTTTAGTAATGTACATCTAAGTTTGGTTTAAGAAGGAGCAACTAAGATCATTGTGTGTTCTACTAGCAGTCTAGTGCTGGTTGTATTTTATTTGCTGTGATAACTGTGGAATTTCAGAGAATTTAAACTCTGAATTCAATTTTATTGAAGGAGACATGATTACATATATAGGGGAGGATAGGAGACAAACCTCCAATCCAATCCCACAAAATCAGCCACAAATCAAGCAAAAAATAGTGGCTACATAATGATGAAAATTGACCAGACATAATGATGAAAGTTGACTAATAATTAAAAGACAAATCACTAATAATTATGCAGAAAAAATATGATCTCCAACAATAACCAGATGTGATGGTGCTCGTACTTGCACTCTTATGTCAATCCTGAAAGCCAGGTTTCAGATAATAAACTTGGGTGCTTTGAAATAATATTTTAAGATTCAAGTTGCTGGAAGCAAGAAGGGTATCTTCCCTTCCCAAATTAAGTGTATCTTGGGTTTACTTGTTGATACACGTACTGGAAGCCAAACCTCTTGGCAAGCCAATGGCTCTTAATGTAAAGCTCATGACCAATGATAGAAATATGCTCCAGAATCAGAAGAACAAAGAAAGTTGGTTGAAAAACTAAACTATCTCATGGTAACTTTTCCTGACATTGCTTTTCCAGGAAGTGTTGCAAGTCAGTCCATGTCATTGACTAGAACTGCTCACTGGGATGTGCTTTTACATAAAAAAGTCCCTGGTGTTGCACATTGTATGGTGATCATGATCATTGTAGGATAGAAGGGTTTTCTAAAGTACAAGCAATGGATAGCGTAGAATCAGATTATGAAGCTATGGTTTAAATAAGTAGTTGTGGTGACAACTAGGCTGCTACTCATAATGCTTCAAATAAATTGTTTCATGGAAGAACAAGGCATATAAAATCTTATTGTCATTTTGTTCGTGATAAGCTACAACAAGGACTTGCTTCTACTAATGCTAAGACAATAGACAACTAGCTGATATTTTCATTAAAGCTCTGGGTCAAAACAGGGTTGACTATATTTGTAATAAGCTAGGAGTGAATAACATCTATGCCCTCTTCATACAAATACAGTACAGCTCCATTATTGTATTGTTTTCCTCTTCTCATCAATAAATTATTTCTGTATTAAAAAAAAGAGAGTTAATAAAAGACAAGTCAAAAGGGTTATTTTTATGTGTGTGAGTGGGCACCTAAATGGAGTGAAGAACCTCTGATATCTCCTTGTCTAAGAAAAATCATGATAAAACACGCATGCTGATTAGATGAGTATTAGAAGATGAAGTTGTGATGAGTGATAAAAATGCAACATTAGTGACAAAATAGCTTACCTAGAAGTATAACTAATGAGTGATAAGAGAAGGAAGTTGTGGCATCATCAAAGTAGCATTAATTGTTGAAGACAAAAGCTTTCAATTGATTTGAATGAGTGAAATGTGATTTTTGGGAAGCTATCCAAACTGACATAAATATTTGTAAAATGGTGGGGGAGTTATATTATGCAATGCAGTTGAAAAATGGGTTGTGGGGTAGCAGTGTACATGGAAGCATATTTGGAAGCGGAAGTAATAATGCAATGCAGTTGCAAAAACAGGATGTGGGGAGAGCAGTGTACATGGGAGCATATTTGGAAGCACACACCCAACGTCCCCATTTTGGTGTAAAACTGTGCTCCACACGTGCTCATTTTTGTAAACAATTTAATATTTTATTTCCTTTTACTCTCTTTTTATTTTATACTAATAGTTACTAATATGTATAGTTTTGGGGACTAATGACCAACAGGCCCCAAAGCCATATACATGATGATGATCTTATCACATAACAAGTCTAAGGACAAAGACTCCTCCTTGAAAACCCAAGCATTAGGCTCCAACCAAATACAACAATGCAGACCATATATAGCACATAGCCATATGGTTTTGCCATTCTTCCATTAAAACTAATTTGTAAAAGCAGATTCAAAATTCTGAGGACACACTCAGGACTCCAAAAAATATTCCTAATAACCTTCTCAAAATAAATTTGACAATTAGGAGTTTATCTCCTATCATTATTCCTTGGAAGCTTATCTTGAAATTAATCTCTGCTTTCAAAATATTATAAATGAAAGAAAGGAAAGGCCTACCATCATGTGCGTGTATGTGCAAACCTTCTAGTTCATCATATTTCTTTTATATGTGTGTGTGTGTGTGTATAGCAAATCCTCCTTAATTATTACCAATGAAGCACGGATACGGTGTTTTACAAGTCGTACGCGTACCGGATACACATCTGGTATGGATATGCGCACTGTACGGGTACAAATGTATCCGTACATTTCTTTTTGCTTCAAAATATTTCTATTCGTATCGAAACGTTTCGGTATGAGATGAAATGGCTGCAAAACGTGGTTGCCCAAACGACGTTGTTTTCAACAGCATTTAACCTCGTCTCTCCTTTGAATCCTGTCTGCCGTGCTTCTGCATCTGGTGCTTCGCTGTGTGTCACTTGCCTTCATCCTCCATGCTGCGTCGTCTTCTCTGACGAGGCTTTAGTTCCTTTGTCGTCTTCTCCAGTCTGTGGCAGGTGCATCGTTCTCTATTTTCATGTTTTCTTCTTTAGTTTTTTCGATTACTTTGCTCGTTTGCTCAATATAGTTGAATCTATTTAGTTGTTTTTTTCTTCCTCATCGTTTGTTCATCTTTTCTTTGTCATTATTTTTTTTTGCAATTTTACAATTTCTTCTTTGGCCACACTTGATTCATTCATAGATCCAACTTCTTGCGATTTTGTTCCTTTATTTAATGCTTTTTGTAAATGTGCTGATTATCCTGAAGTTAAGGTGTTAAGACTACAGAATGAGTTGTATTTAAGACATCTAGATGGGTACTCAGTTGCTCTACGCAAACATTAAGGTTGCTCTAGAGCTACTTCCCGTGACAATTTTGATGCTGCTTCCTATGAGCAACTAAGAAGCACCTACATCATTTTAGTTCTATTTGATTCTAACTTAGTTGTTGCTTTCTCTTATATGGATGTTAGGCCATCTAGTAGTTGATTGGCTTCATAAAAAACTGGATAGTTTTCCCTTGGTTTTTTGGAAATTCAGGTTGGACCAAAAAAGGATAGAAAATTATGAATGGATGGTAGACTTGATTACCAAGGTTCATACCACATTCACTTGAGCTAAACCTTTTAGTATTAATTATAATAATTAAATTTAAATGTAGGAAACTCAAGACCTTTATCTGAATCTCTAACCTTCTAAAAAATAGTTTTTAATGTGTTAAATTATTGAAAAAATATATACATTGCCGTACCCATATCCTGAAATTTTAGAAATTGCCTTATCCCACATATTGTATCGTGTCGTACCAGATATGTGTCCCCATATTGATGCTTCTTAGATTATTACAAATCCTTCTTAATTATTGTAATTATTATTAAAATCTTGTAATTACTAGTTGACCCTAGGAATTAGTTGATTTGTCAATCCCTAGTAGTTAGGGATTTATCTGACATTTATTTTCCTTCTTAGAATAGCTTCCCCTCTACTGTATAAATACATACATATTTTAATTCTTTTACAATAACAAGAATTTCAAACTCTGTCACGGAATCAAAGCCCTAGAGTTTCTAGGCAATTTTTTTTTTAAGCTTTCATAGCCTTTTAAAAAAAAAAAAAACTGTAACTTTCATTGCTATCATGATTTTTTGTTTTGTTGTTTTGGATCTTCACTTGACCCAAACACCACCTTGGACCTCATCAATCGACATCTTCACATTGGTTGGACCACCATATGCTGCCTATCGCTTGCGTTGCCACAGTGTCCCTGCAACAAGTTCCATGTGTCAGCATGTGAAGGCGCGTGACACCTCCTTTTTGGCTGTCGTCAACCCAGAACATGTAGCCAAACATTTTGGAAGCTTGCCTTAAGGTTCTCCAATTTTGTTTTGACTCCAAAAGTGGTATTCTTTTATTTACAGTCAAGTTTATTGATTCGATTCATTATTTTTTCCACTTTTTTCTCTCTGTTGTGTTGTTGTCTTGACCATGTTTGAGTCTATAGTAACTAGCAAGATTTTTTATGTATCCGTAAGTAGTCACACTACTCTCATGAGTGATCTGCCACACATTTAGCTTGCATATAAATTGAATGGGAAGAATTATTTGAAATGGTCTCAAATGATTCGCACATTCCTCAAAGGACAAGACAAATTAAGTCATTTGCTAGGTATCAGTCCTAAACTAGGGGATGCCAAATTTGATGCTTGAGATGAAGAGAATTCCTTGGTAATGTCTTGGTTATGGAACTCTATGTCACTAGAGATTAGTGACACATACATGTTTTTTCATTCTACTAAGGAGATATGGGATGCTGTTCAACAAACCTACTCTACGGTTTGCAACATAGCACAAATTCATGGGATTAAGACTAAAATTCCCACCACTAAACAAGGCAACTGGTTAGCCATTGAATACTCAAATTTGCTAAAAGGGTTTTGGCAGAAGATAAATCATTACCAATGTATTCAAATGAAATGTAGGGAGAACATAGCTATTTTTAAGTAGTTTGTTGAAAAAAGGAGGATTTATGAATTTCTTGCTAGATTGACCATTGAATTTGAAGCTATGCGAGCCTAGATACTTGGCAGGAAGGAGTTACTATCCTTGAATGAGACAATTGCCATTGTGCTGGTAGCAGAAGCAAAGGGTGTGATGATTGACACCTCACCGATGGAGAGTTCTACTCTAGTATCCAAGCATTCTATGAGTGTTCCGATGAAGTGAGAGGGCAAACTAAACAATCACAACTGTCCAACAAAGACACCTTGTAATGTACCTACTGCAAGAAGCCTAGACACACTAAGGAAAGGTGTTGGAAACTTCATGGTAAGGCTCAACCCATGAAGAAGGGACTTGGTCAAGCTTATATGGCAACTACAAACTCTAGCATCAAGGAAAATTCCATTGTTGCTGATTTCAATAAAGAAGAAATTGTGAAGTTACAGAACTTATTGCGGTCATTAGAGAAAACTCCTACAGATATTTGTTCTTTGGTATTCTCAAGTACTTCTCACTCTTCATATGCTTTAATTCTCTTTGAGATGCATTAGATAAAATTTTCTCCAACTCATGTGTCATTGATCTAAGGGTCACTGATCATATGACTCATTCTTCACAAAAATTTATTTCATATATCCCTTGTCCTAACAGTCAGAAAATCACCATTGTTGATTAAATCAATTACTACCATGGCCAGTCAAAGAGCTATTTGTTTAAGTAACTATCTTCCACTTAAAATGTGTTTCATGTTCCCAAACTCTACACCAACCTTATCTCAATTCAAAAACTTACTATAGATTCTCAGTGCAGTATAACCTTTTTCCCTAGTCTTTGTGCATTTTAGGAACATGGCATGAAAAAGATGATTGGACATGTTAAGGAGGAAGATGACCTATATTATCCTGAAGAGAACAATGAACAAAACAGATTTCAGAGTTTGTCTTCTTTTTCCTTTCATTTTGAATCTTTCAAATCCAATAAAGATAAAATTTGGCTTCACCATCTTTGTCCTGACCAATCATCTTATATGTTATCAAAATAATATTTCCTTCTTTGTTTAAGAGATTAGCCATTAGAACTTTTCATTATGAAACTTGTGAACTTACTAAGCACAAACATGCTTCTTTTTTCAATCAGTAATAAAAGATTTTTTGTTCCTTTTACTTGAATTCATAGTGATATTTGGAGTCCTTCCACTATTTCTAATATTTTTGAAACCCGATAGTTTGTTTCATTTATTGATGATTGCACTCGAGTGACGTGAATTTACTTGTTGAAACAAAAATTTGATGTTAGCTTTATATTTCCCATTTTCTACAGTTCAATGCAAATTCTCACATAATTTTTTTCAAATTTCAACGCGTCTAACAATCTTGTTCCCAACATATTTGGATGTGTTGCCTTTGTTCATATGCATCCCTTAAACAAGACCAAATTGGATTTTCAAGCTCTCAAATTGTATTTTCATTGGCTATTTTTCTATTCAAAAAGGTTACAAGTGTTATCACCCTCTAACAAGGAAATTTTATGTCTCGACTAATATCACGTTTGCTAAAAATACTCCGTATTTTAACAATTCTCCTCCTCAAAGGAAGCGTCCCTTTATCATAGATACAGATACGAATTTCTTTTTTCTTAAATTCCTAGAGTAACTAACAAATCCTTCATTTGAGACTCCATTATAACCCATCACCATACCTTAGCCAGAATTGCAGCCCAAGCAAACTCAAGACTCTATTCATTCATTACAAGTTTATTCTCGAAAGAAGACACCAATCTCCCAACTAGAACTAGTCCAATCATCTCCTTTTGCCCCTGTTAGTGTTGAGGTGACAACTTTACCTATTGATAATGTTTTTGAAACTCTTCTACACAATGATTATGATATTCCAATTGCTTTATGAAGAGGCAAAAGACATTACACTAAATATTCTTTATCTTCTTTTCTTTCTTATAAACATTTGTCTCATAATTACAAAACCTTTGTCACTAGCCTACATCCCATCCCTATTCTCCAAATTTTATTTGAGGCATCGGAAAATAAGAATTGGATACATGCTATGAAGGTTGAAATGGAAGCACTTGAGAAAAACAAAACTTGAGACCTAGTGCAGTTACCAAAAAGAAAGAAACTCGTTGGTTGTAGATGAGTATTCACCAGTAAATATAATTTAGATGGTACCTTAGAGTGGTATAAAGCTCGGGTTGTCGTTAAAGAGTACATTTAGACTTATGACATAGACTATGTGGAGACCTTTGCTCATGTTGCTAAAATGAATACAGTGAAAGTTTTTATATTTATGACTACCAATTGTGGTTGAAAATTCCAACAATTTGATATCAAGAATGCATTCTCACATCACGACTTTGAGAAGGAAATCTATATGGAAATACCACCAAAATTCAACTCTCACATTGAATCAGGCATTGTGTATAAACTAAACAAAACATTATATGGGCTAAAACAATCCCCAAAGGCGTGGTTTGCCAGATTTTCAAAAGCTATACTTGCTATAGGGTATAAGTAGAGTCAAGGTAACTATATTTGTGAAGCATTCATCCTCAGAGAGAGTGACCATACTATTAGTCTACGTAGATGACATCATAGTCATAGAAGATGATTTGGAAGGGATAGAATCATTAAAAGAATAGCTAATAAAGGAGTTTGAGATTAAGAAATTGGGCAAATTAAAATACTTTCTCGACATTGAAGTTACTCACTCACAACAAGGAATTTTTATATTATAGCAAAAGTATGTATTGGATTTATTGACAAAACCTGACAAATTGGAATGCAAGTTAATAAAAATGCCCATCGGTTGACCCATAGACTTTGTGAGACTCTAGACTATAGACTTTGTGAAGCTCCAGACAATTTGCCAGTTGATGAAGGGTCTTATTAAAGACTTATGGGAAAATTGATTTATTTGTTTCATTTGAGGCTTGATATAACTTATGCTGTGAGAGAGGTAAGCCAATTTATGCACAATCCTAAATAATCACATTTCAAGGTAATCCATAGAATTTTACAATATTTGAAGGGTACAGGAGGGAAAGGAATCCTATTCAAAAAAAGTGAAGGATTGACCTTTGAGGCCTATACTAATGCAAACTATGCACGATCTCTAGTTGATATCAACCTTAAGAGTATTTATACTTTCCTAGACAGAAACCTTGTCACTTAGAGAAGCAAGAAGTAGAATGCAATAGCAAAGTCTAGTAAAAAAGCAGAGTCTAAAGTGATGGCACTCGTAATATGTGAATTATTATGGCTAAAAATTATTTTAGATGATTTAAAGATTAAGTGTGAAACTCCAATAAAACTTCTTTGTAACAACAAATATACTATCAATATTGCTCATAACTTGATGCAACATAACCTTATTAAACACATTAAAGTAGATTGACACTTTATTTCAAAAAAAAAAATTTGACTAGCGGTTTAATCTGTACTCCCTTCATTCTTACTTGTGGTCAACTCACAGACGTGCTTACCAAAGGATTATCCAGTGTCATCTTTCAGAACAAAATCATCAAGTTTGGCATAGATAATATCCACTCCCCAGCTTGAGAAGGAGTGTTACAAAACTTCCTTAATTATTAGAAATCCTTCTTAATTATTGTACTTATTATTAGAATCCTTGTAATTATTAGTTAACCCTAGAAATTGGTTGATTTGTCAATTCCTAATAGTTAGAATTTGTCTCTGTCACTTATTTTCCTTTCTAGAATAGCTTTCCTTCTACTGTATAAATACTTATGTACTTTAATTCTTTTGCAATAACAAGAATTTTAGACATCTTGTCACTATATATATGGAAAAAGAATTTATTGATGAAAAGAGGAAAGCAATACAAAGACCAAGGACAATAAGTCCTCCAAAAGCAAAGGAAAAGAACTAGAGACTCATTAGCTCAAAAGAACTTTCCAATCTTGGGTAAATCCACAAGAGATATCCCTTTGAAAAAAACATTAGTTGAAACCCACAAAGAAGCCATATAGATGATTCCCTCCTAAATAAGATATGAAGTAACAGACTTTAGATTAAAAATTCCCACTTTCCATTCTAAACACAGACACCACAAACCAGCCAAGACAGCACAATGCCAAAGAATTTTACGCTCGTTGTTCCAGCCAAAACCAGTTAACTTGATGGCTAAAACAACCTACAAATTAGTTGGACAAACCCATTGCTCCTGAAAAATACCAAACAATCCAACATATTTTTTAACCACAAATTTCAACAATCTTAAGAGTTTCCCTAACGTTTAAGCTTATAAAGAAATGGAAGTTAAAAGCTAAGGTGGGCTTTTAAATCAAATAGGAATGCATAAATATGAGATGCAAAGAAGACTGAGCAATGCCTCATGGGGAGTACTCTCAGATCAATCTTCCTAGAATCTTCTAATTCTAGAACCTTCTACCCAACCTTAGAGAAGCTCACAATCAAAATAAAATGACAACTATAAGAGATGAATTTTAGGGACTTAACTGAGTTGAGGTGATCACTGGTTTCATATCCCATCCATTCTTACTGTAAGCCACAACAACTTTTCATGATCTAATGCGAGAGGAGACAATCCAAAGTGCAGGTGCCATAACTAGTTAAAGTAATTTTTTTTATATACCAAATTTTCATTCAGACCTACTTCAGCGAGATGAGATTCAAGAAGGCATGTAGACTAGTTGTGTTCCCTCCCCCCCCCCCCCCCAAAAAAAAAATAAAAATAAAAATATTCATATTAAATAAATTATATAGACAGTCCAAAAAAATCTCGAGGGAAAATCCAAAAATTCTCAAGTAAGTCAATAACAAGAAATTGAAGGTCTTAGGCCATAATTTTCAAAGCTAAATAAAGCAGAAAATGCATCATAAATATTTACAAGCATTTGAACAAAGATAAATGCACATGGGTCACCAAAACAAAAGGAAAAGCACAAAACAACTATAAAGTGTTACCAAGAGTTAAATTAAATACCATACCATGGACAACTATGCATGCTTTAATACCATGTTGGTGAAGTTACTGCTTAAAAAGTGTCAGTGATCACATGTGCCATCAGTGATCATGTGATCCTTCATGGACTTGTGCCTTGTTTCTTCTTTCTCATGCACCATTTTTGCCATTCTTCTCTTTATTTTTTATTTCCTTATTTATTATTATTTTTAGTTGACTAAATTGGGTTACTTTATTTTCCTTTAGTTATCTGTTATCTTTTGTTTTGCTGTTTGCCTAAAATCTTAGGATTGAGAGCTGATATGTTTAAGGTTGATCCGTCATTATTGTACTTTGGTTTAATGTTAATAAAAGTCTGTATTAGAGCTGCTTGACACTTTGATCTTTCACTCTAAATTCTACATGGTATTAGAGCTACCAAGGGCTCAAACTCACCATGATTCAATTTGGCTTTGGCCTGAATGTCAATGGCCAAGAAGGGCAGAGCACACAAACTCAAACAAGTTCATTGTCCTCCTTCCATCTGTCCGTTTTGTCCACCTCATTCAACCATAGCACTACTAACTCCTCACCTATCAACATCACCCCTCATCAACTCAATGGCCAAAACTTCCTTTAATTGTCATTGAACATTCTACTATTCATCAAAGGTAAAGGCAAGATTGACTATCTTACAGGTACTGCAGCACCACCTAGTGTTATTGATCCTAAGTACTTGGTATGAGAGGCCAAAAACAGTATGGTGCAATCTTGGTTGATCAATTCTATGATAGCTGAGATTGGGGGAAATTTTTACTGTATTCAACAGCTCATCCAGTGTAGGAGGCAGCTAAGGAGACTTATTACTCTATGAAGAACAAAGATGTTATTGCAGAAATTGAAGCCTTCCTCCAGGGGCAAAGGGAGTTAGCAGTCATCCAGTACTTCAATGTGTTGGTCCAAAATTGGCAACAACTAGACTTGTATGAGAATCATCAATGATCGTGTGCAACTGATGCAAGGTACTACAACCATCTCAAAGAAGAAAAAAAGGTTTACAAATTTCTTTTGGGACTTAACTTGGTTTTTGAAGAAATTAGAGGGCAAATCATGAGTCTAGATCCTTTAATCTCTCTAAAAAAGGTCTTTTCAGGAGTAGAAAGAGAGAACGGTAGAAAGAGACTTACCTCTAACACTCCAAACTCTCCAACTATGTCTGAATCTTCTCTCTTGTGGCCAAGGGACCTTAATCCAATGATTATAAGTTGAAAAAACTGGGGAGGCCTTCGTGTGAGCACTACAATAAACCTAGGCATGTTGAGGATATGTTCTAGAAGCTACATGGACGACCAAATAACTCTTAGGGGAAGCCAAGACAAGAGACCCGATGTTATATGGTTAATAGTAATGAAAAGGCACAATCTGAAATTTCTTTTACTTCCATCATGGAACAACTTGAACAGTTGCAAAGAATGATTAACAATCATGGTTAGTCTGAGAAAATTGTGGCTGTTGGTATTGTTGCACAATCAAGTAATATTTCCACTTCTTCAAGCACTCAAGCACAGAGAAATAACACATAGGTAGCTAATTATAGGGCCATTGAACACGACAAGTAATATTTCTTGCTGTGATCATTTTGTGCCTTGTTACAAAGAGTTAGTGGTGAAAATAGTTTATGGCTCTTTTTCCAAAGATGCTGGAGTTGGAACTATTAAATTAACTGTTGGAAAGGACTGAATAAGCCTAGCCCAAAACTAATTAGTTTTTTTCTATTTCTATTTTCCTCCATATTTAGTAGTAATTATGCTGATTTTATTATGTTTTATTAGTTTCCTTGTTTTTAGGCGAATAACGAGGACCGAATAAGGACCCCAGTTTTTTTCCCTAAAATAAATTATATGATACTACTAAAATTCAAATACAAGTAAACCCAGCATCAAAAGAATAAGACAACATTTCCGCAAACCAAATATTGGACATAATAGATGAAATGTAGCAAGTATCATATCAACACGAGGGAGATAACATCCTGTTCTCCACAAAACCCAACACAGATAACAGAGAGAAAAATAATCTAAAGCAGTTAAGAAGATATTTTGCTACTACCAGGGAATCAACTTTGAAGAAAAATATTTCATTCCACTTGACTAATTCAAGATCTGAAGGCAATAACTGATGCGGGCTGCTTGCACATGTGCGTGCACTCTGTTGGTGAAGCAATACATCAGTAGAGAGGCTTTGGTCAGGAGTAAGGCGGATTGCCACTGTATATTGCTGCAAAGCCGAGCCATTAACTCTGGGAAACTGCATTAGAAATATAAAGCTTGTAAGCAACTAAATAAGAAATTTGCATTGGAAGTTAGCAAATATTACCCAAACTAAAAATAAATAAAAAAGGCAAAGGAACTGAAACTATACCTGTGCATCTGCTATGATGACTGTCACCATTCTTCTAAGCTTTCGACAGAGCCTACCCTTCAAATGAGAATCTAGCATATTTTTAGAAACAGGAACTTTCACAGACTTCATATCCCCAGATGGCATTCGAATTATGTTTTGGAGACCCCTTACTTCAGTAGCACGGATATAAATATCCTGACCAAGCTTGTTTTGTGGGATTATATAATAATTTCTCACTTGGAGAGAGTCAAGTATGGAGCTTCTTCCATAAGTTGGAGAAAATGATTCCTAAAGGAAAAAAAGAAGAGGGGGGGAGGGGGAGGAGAAAAGGAAGCACTTAAGAATGCTAGCACAGATAGGTAAAACACGATAACAGAGAAAAATACAATGACAGAGAAATTGAACACAGCAGGAATCAGAGAGTTTCAAGGAAAATTACTCTGTTTTTACAATATTCTTGGGAATGGCTAAGGTTATTCCAACTTGCATAACCTTGGATGATCATATTTGCATTAGAAACTGAAACATTTAAATTCAGATCTCTAGTTGCTGTGAAACGTAACTGAGAGGCTGCACCCGGGGCATTGAGGTCATATTGGTACCTACAACATACAGTAATTAGGGAACAAAGAGAAAATGTAACTTTAGAATATAACTAGAAGTTTAAATTAATAATTGAATAGATTATACCAAATTGAATCCAAGTAGGTGAAAATAAGCAGAGAGAGGGAGCAGCTACAGATTAAAAAAACTACTTCCCTTTTCTTTTCCTTGTTCAATCAAATTAAATATATACATGGAAAGGAAGCTGCAGACAAAGTCAACTTGCATCACAGCTATCATTTTATGAGTTTGAAATATGATTCCAACTTCCCAAGGGACTTGCAAGGGGGAAATATCAACTGTCTTGCAGCATAAATAGAAAATTCTTGTGAAGCAAAAAAGAACTGTCTTGCAAAGTTATTTCTTTTTTAAAAAGACAAAACTAGAAAAAAGAGGGGGGCAGGGGAGGGACAATAAGCCAGGATGATAAGACACCTAAATAGAGAAACTAGAAGGAAATAAAGCCCCTTAAAGTCTAAAAAATACAAAGCTGTCAAATTTCTTTGCACATCAAACGGGGAAAACTATATTTAAACAATCATGCACAGAACATCGAAGAGAGGCATAAACACAACCATATATCACAATATATGGAAGGGAAAAAAGCTGCAGTAAAAAATGCATGCATTGTGCTCCAACCAGATACAACACAATAGAATAAACAGTGCACTGCTGCAAAGTTTAACCTCCTTTTTCCTGATGAGAAACTGCCCCAAGGTAGAAAGACACACCCAGTATTCACCAACAAACTATTATATAAGAAATTAGCTACTCAACAATGCAAATGTCAGCAGGCACACGTTTACAAACTAGCCATACACATAACACAAATCAGGAAAAACAACTACATGTGGTCTACAAACTTGCAACAATTTATTGGTTCTAAATAGTTGTCTTCCCATGCAACACACGGATATACTAAAACAAATAAATTTAAAATTAAACTCGTTAAAGTGGAAGAGTAAAAAAAATTTTAAAAAAATGATAAGATGGTATCAAATAGAAAAAGCATGGAGCCCAAGTACGAGACCCGCATTGTAGATGGCTTATCTACGGTGCGGCTCGGACAGAGTTTATAATATAAAAGATTCTATAGAGTACTGCTAACAAAAGAAGATTTGACCAGCAAAGGAGTTTTCGATTTCCAGATTGGCTTTTAAAGAAGGAGCCCCTCCCAATTAGGAGAATGAATAAGAAACTTTTCTTCTTTTTTTTGGGATGGGGGGGGGGGGGGGGTTTCTTATTATGTAGACAATTTCATTGCCATGCTACATATCTTATTAATTGCACTGGTTATAAATTTTACAACTTCATTAACATAAAATTGTCTTGCTTCTTCTCTTTCTTTGAACTTGGCACTTTTCAACCCCTTGAGAGAAAATTTGGAAGAATTACAATCTAGAAACATTTTACAGAAAATCTTTCATATATATATATATATATATATATATATATACACTACTTTTTATTTTTATTTTTTATTTTTAAATATATAAAAGAAATGTTATTAAGAAGAGAAGAGAATATACATAGTTGGAGGATAAGAAATTCTCAAATAAAACCAAATAAAAGCATGTACAGACTCAAAACAGATCAGCATAAGAAAATTCCTAAATAAGGAACTAATCAGTGAAGTAGAGCTGTCCAATTATTTGCATGTCCGAAAAGGTGAATCCCTTAAGAAGACCATGTGCAAAGCACCAAAGAGAAGCCTAAAACTAGTATTTTCAATAATTTATTTGTGCTCTCCCATTCTTTTCTACCTAGTTTTCATCCCAATTTTCTTAACAGGGTACAATAAAGATATAGATTACTAATGTTCAATTCTCCAATAGCCAGTTGAGGTTTTTCCCCAACATAATATGTAGCACAAGAATTCTATACTTTGGAAACATGGGGCAATTTACCTTAAGAATCCATCAAGTGGCTCAACAAGAGGCTCCCAAGCTTCATACTTATCATTATAAGATCTCGCAGACAAAGTGAAACTGACCGTGCAATTCAAATATTCAGTTCTTCCATGCAGGCTAAATGCTATACCGGTCAAAGATATATTAAACAATGGAACCATCTGTGAAATCAAAAGAAGAAGGGGGAAAAAAAAAGGTCAGAAATTTTCACAGTAGTTAGGCAATGGCACTAGCTTTCACAAATTGCATAGCCTACAACTCATGCAGATGGAAAATTTACTAAATCTTCAAATTACAATTTCAGGTAGGCAGGAAGACAAAATTACAAAACAGCATAGTTTAATAGTAAAGAAGAAAAATCTCGAAGTTCCTGTGTTTAACAATGACATTAGCTCCCTCTTCAACGGTCAATAGTTAAACAAAATTTCAACAACGCAAATGACAATGTTTAACAGAGATTTTACAGTTGAATTTGGCAAATTAAATGTGTTTGCAGTCAGATAGAAACAAAGGCCTATAGGTAAAATGTAAGTCAACATCAACTCTCTCATTACAGATATTAGGTCTAGAGGAGCATGGTGGAATCAACACTTCTCTATGTTTGCAGAAAACTTGCAGATGATGATAATACATTTCAGGTGAACAGTGAGCAAGCTGTTAAGGAACCACTCATCCTGAAAGCTATAAATTGAATATTTTATTCTCACCAAGCCACCATAGTCATCAAAAAGTGCAACTGAGAAGGTTCCAATTCCAGCATCAATCACTGTAGCATCTGAGCTACTTGGAACACCAGAATCTGCTAGCTTCAAAGCAAACCTTCTTGGGGGCTTTTTTAAACCACCACGGACAATAAAGGTCCCCAACTCATTGCCAACTGACCATATACCAAATTGCTCTGTTGTATGCTTGGCTTCGGATGTATCCCACACACTCTCTTCCAAAAATTGATCTCCAGTGACCAGATCACTGCGCATGCATCTTAATTTATCAAATTCATTTTGTTTTGGTTTCCCTTTGCATGCAACACAACCCAAGGTTACATAGCCAGGAGGAGCTTGAGGAAGCCAAAATGTTATACTTTCCATTCCTCTCTGCTTCTTGATCTGTCCAACAAGCTGAAAATCTTGGGGGACTTTGAAAAGATTTTCATCTCTGGGATCATGAAGAACAATGCAGGTGTTTGGAGGCTCAAACCTAGAAATAAGATAACCACATCAGTTCTGTTTAGATGTAAACAACAAGACAAGAAATCTCAAACCTTTTTTTTTAAATGAAAAAGAAATAGCACTTTTTAACGAATGCAACACAAACCCTTTAACAGCTATGTCACCAAAATATACCATCCCATCTGGAACAACTGGACGCCATATGGATAACCTCTTCCTTGAGTTTGATCCCCGATTCCACCATATTAATTGGAAGCTTGCAACAGGCTCAAAGCGCCTATTAGAGTTTGCATCAGCAGACTGGTTAGATTGCAAGGTTTGATACCCACCAGAAGGAGCTTGGACATCCCGGCTACTTGACGCTGTTGGGGACTCCTTAAGAACATCATATTTGATGTGACGCAATTCATAAGCTTTACCCATTAAACTAAGTGTAGTAGGATCTGCTGGCAAAAAAGTGCCAACAGAATTATCCACTCGCCAGAATGCCACATCCAATGAGTGTCTGCATTTAATACACAAAAATAATCTCATGTTTTCATGGGGGGAAGGATCCATCATCCTATGTCTGACAACAGCCAGTAAATCATGAATGCTGTAATATAATTTAAATAGTCAAGCAAAACTATCATTTTTAAGTCATTACCAGATGTAGACATGTCAACATGAAAGCAAAAGTTGGCAATTTAAAGTACAAAACTTTAAATAGAATTTACAACAGAACTCACTAGAAAATTACTCTATAAATTCCACTTACATATCAGGACTGCTGATTGTGATGCAGTCTCCCAAAGAACATGGAGAGACAGATGAAGACGGGATGCAAAACGCTGAAGATAAAGTAGGAGGTGTCCTTCCATGAGTAACTACACAACCCAGAGCAACATAACCATTGGGAGCTTCAGGGAACCAAATGGAACAGCAATCATCTCCCTCACTTTGAGCACCATTTTGTAGCAATTCAGAATTATCCAATCCTTTACCAGTGATGCTCCTTGGAGTTGAAGGTGGCCAAATTAATCTGAAATTAATGGGTTTCTTGACTCTTATTGAATTGGTATTTACTGCAAGAACTCCTTTTGCTGGTGGCTTGTCTCTGTGAAAACATCATATCAATGATAAATTCAAGAGGTCAACAAAATAGTAACTACTTATGAGAAAAGCATTATTAAGAACTTTTACTGACAATGGCGTAAGGCAGTCACCCAGTACAGCAAAACCAGGAGGAGCATGAGGCCTCCAAAAGGCATATGTTTGGTCAGTATGAGTATCTGCATGGTGCAATAATTTTTACAAATCTCAGACACGCAATTCTGAATATTTTTATCGTTAATAAAAACAAAATACAAGAACGTTTACATACTCTTTATTGTTCCAACTTTATCAAAGTGGGAGCAAACAATTGTCACTTTCTTTGATGTCATCCTTAAAAATGATAAAATATCATCTTCTACAGCCAAAAAAAGTGTCAAGATACTGAATGTGAAATTCATGAATACATCCGAAACATGTAAATGTATATTGGTCTTCCCTGAAGAGTTTGAATACTTCAAAGTGGTATCAAACGGCTCCAAAATCCTGATTCCATTACTCTCCATAGTCAAACCAAGAGCATCAGCACTCATCTCAGTATTGTTACCCTTCAAGACGAGCCTGCACAACATATCTGATGTCATTTTTGTCCACAGTATAAATTTTATGTATAAAAATTCCTGCTGGAAATGATAAAAAAAAGGAGATACTTCAGAAGGACTCATACATAAAAGAGGGACAAGCAGATTTACTCAACTTAATTAATATTCATGGATTTATATCAATGAAAAGTTGTTCGTATTGGAAAACCGCATGGATATTTTCCATAATATATAGTGCTCAAGGTAATTATAATCACATAAGGATTAAAAAAATCAACAATAACGTGACATTGTGACCAGTGCTTCATGTTTCTTCATACTAACATAGATAACAATGCAGAGCATATGGCATCATTCTCTAGGTAAAAAAAAATGATACTGACTAACCATTTCATCACATTGACACATAAGCGAATAAAAAATGCAGATGAAAAAAAAAAACAAAACAAACTTCTGGTAACCTCCACAACATTAAGTGCATCTTTTCTAAACAGGGAGAAAGAGAGAGAGAGAGAGAGATATATATATATATATATAGAGAGAGAGAGAGAGAGAGAGAGAGAGAGAGAGAGAGCAAAAAGAAAAAATTAAAAATAACATCAGAATATCTTTAGCAGCTGCAGTTTACAAGATAAGGGGCAATATCTTAGAAGTCAAAATACTGTTTAAGAGGAAGATGGTAAGATGATAGTCAATGAAGCTATGATTGAAATGTGTGTAAATTTTTAAAAGTGTAAGTCGCTGCTAAAAAAAAAAGGCCCTTGGCAGCAAACTCGAATTTGCTGGTTAATTTAAAAGAGTTATAAATATAAGTTGTGCACCATATGTGATGTAAGACAAGGGAGAAAAGGGAGAGACGATAGAAGAAAGGGAGGAAGATATTAGAAGAAATAGAAGAGAGATATCTGAAAATATGGTTACTATCATTTAAAACTAGGTTCTTCAAATACAATTGCAAAGACTTATATTTGTAGAACCTTAATCCTAATCCTAATGAAAGATAACTTCTAATAATAAAAGACAAATATATAAAATCCTAATCTTAAAGATAATTAAAAACTAACAAAAAAATAATTATTAAAGCCTAACAGAAAGATAACTAATCCTAATTCTAATCTTAATAAAATATTATTTCTTATATTTATTCTTAATTCATAATTTACAAATGATTAATAATAGTTTTCCTATTCTTTTTCCATTCTTCATTATTCTCCCCTAGTTGGAGAAAACTCGTCCTCGAGTTTTGAAATAGAAAAGTATTAAAATAATCCATCTTGGAACCTCAAGTAAAATGAACACCACTATTTTAAGATATGATAGCCAAGACAGCTTCGGATTCAACAATATATTTGGAATGACAAACTCGATCGGGTGAAGCAATTGAACTGGCTGAATCTAAACAACACATTTTACAACTTCTAGTTGAACTTCAAATTGCCGATTAGAATTGATTTTTTCACATTTCAAATTTACTTCCAACTGCTCTTCATAACCTCTAATGGAACCATCATCATCAATGTCTGATGGACAATCAAGGAGTTCCACAATAATAATATCAAACTCAATTAATATATATTCTTCTAATACTTTGGGCCCTTGACAACATTCTTCTTTTGCCTTTAGTTCTTCTAAGTTTTTGCCAATAATTTGTATAAAAGTTGATTGATAGCACTCCTAAGTTTATCAAAACAATAGTCCACACTTTTTTTGAAGTTATCCAGACTAGTTTGAATAGGTTGGATATTTTGTTCTATCACAGACCTTAACACAACAATTTAGAAAGCCAAAATTAATTGTATTACTCTCATAATACTCTCAAATAATGACTAAAGGGATGAAAAAAATGGTTGAAAAATGAAAAAAAAAAAAAAAAAGGTTGAAAGGCAACAAGAGAAGCAATTTGGAATTGCAACCTTGCTCTAATACCAAATTGATGTAAGACAAGGGAGAAAAGGAGGAGAAGATAGAAGAAAAGGAGGAAAATATTAGAAGAAATAGAGGAGGGATATCTGAAAATACTATTATTATCATTCAAGGTTAGGATCTCCAAATACAATTGCAAAAACTTATATTTATAGAACCATAATCATAATCCTAATCCTAATGAAAGACAACTTCTAATAATAAAAGATAAATATATAAAATCCTAATCCTATTGAAAGTCAAATGCCTAATCTTAAAAATAATTAAAAACTAACAAAAAGATAATTATTAAAAACTAACAAAAATATAACTAATCCTAATTCTAATCTTAATAAAATATTATTTCTTGTATTTATTTTTAATCCATAATTTACAAATAATTAATAATAGTTTCCCTATTTTTTTCCCATTCTCCATTAATATGTTTTTGTCTTCTTAGTAAAGAAGTTTCCTTAGCTAAACAGGATGCTCAAACATACTTAAGGGAAGATGTGGGAGAGTTTGTGTTGAGGGGCAACTACAACCTCTTTTGATAGAAGAGGGAACCTACAACCTTATTCACATGATAAATTTAAATTCCTAAGATGAAAACATATAATGAGTTGCTGAAGACCTAAGCAAGCATGGGGGACCCACTTTTAAAAACCGTCTTATAAGGGAAAAAAATTATGTCACTAAGGTACCATATGAATTACTTGTGACTACCCAATGTAAGATTCCATTATAGCACCGCCCCTAAAGAACAGACGTCCTTAATGGCTGCACTCTGTGGTGCTCACTCCAGCCACTGGGTTGCATCCTCCATAGGTAGCCCTTTCCGTGGACATCAACCAAGATCTAACACCAATTGATGGAGACCTAAGTAAGCATAGGGAATTCACCCTTAAAAATTGACTTGCAAGGAAGAAAAACCATGCTACTTTAAGTGCCACAAGAATTACTTGTGGCTAACCAATGTAAGACCCCATTATAATTGTTACAAGTCTCACATCAGAAGGCCTTACCTAAAAAGGAAGCTTATAAATCTAAGGGATTCTCCCACCTAATGGACTAATCTTCTGGGATGGACTCTTTTATAACATTAGTGCTTTCATTGAGAAGGGTTGAGACACAGAAGGGCAACCTACATGCTGGATAAAGGTGCAGTGTAAGAGGTTGTGTCAAATACTGGAAGTTGAGTGAAGCCGCCAAGAGGAAAGGGCTACCAATGGACCACTGTCAATAGAGTGGGCCACTGCAGACATCAACCCTTGAACGGGGGTGTATTCTTATGAGTCCTATACTGGGGAGCCTTACCTAAGGAAGAGGCTTATAAATCTATGAGAGTTTCTCACCTAATAGATTAGTCTTTTGGAATTGGAGATCTAAGCAAGCATGGAGGACCCATCCTTAAAAACTGACTTCTAAAGAGAAGAACTATGCCACTTAAGTACCATAAGAATTACTTGTGAATACCTAATGTGAAACTCCACCATAAGCCAAAAGCCATTTATTTCCCAAGTTGTAAACATAAGACTTCCTATTTGACCTCACTACAACTGCACAAGAAAAACAAATAAAGAATTTCTATTTTTTTTATAAAAGAAAAAAATTATATTAAGAAAGAACAAAATTACAACTGAGGAGGATAAGGTATCCTCCAAGGAGAAGATCAAAGGTCACATCAAAACAGAAGTAAGAAAGAAAATTAAAATTGCAGCAAAGCTACCAATCCCTTGAACAAGTCTTCAACGAAACATCACATAGAAATCCCAAACAAAATCCTTGCCCATGGGGGATTTAAAGACAAGGAAACACTCCCAAAAATACAAGCATTCCGCTCCAAGTAAAATTTCCAAATCACTGCAAAAACTGAACTGCTCTAATTAGATAGTTTCATTTTGTTCCAATCTACACTTGAAAATCTATAAAGAGGAATAATTTTCAGGTTATTGCATGACAAAAATTTAAACTGAAACATATTACAATGTTCAACCTGTTGTCTCTTCCAAACAAGCAAGAGACTGTGATGATAGTTAGGAAAAATGAATGCAAAATTATCTTTGCAAAATATGAATTCTACCTGCTGGTTGATAGTTGCACTTAATTTTTATGTTGCTGATTGAACCTAACCTGACTCTATCATAACGGAAAAATACCGTTTGTTGATGGTTGCACTTAGCTTAGCTTTGTATGTTAGTTGCACTTAATCCTAAACTTAAGTTTATATCCTGCCTGCACTTAACTTCTGAATCTATTTGTGCTAACTTTAGTTAAATATATCAATTTTTATACCTGAATATTCTATAGAAGCTTAAAAATTCAGGAAGAGCTTATTATAATATGTTAATAGCTTTTTCATATCTAATTTTGCATATGGGCTTTGTCATCATCAAAAAAGAGAAATTATTGGCTCAAAGTTTATAATGAGTGATAATTCCACTTGGTTCATGATTTTGATGATAACAAAACAAAATTACAAATACATGGAAAAGCCTAATTCAAACTTAACCCATTAAAATTTTGTCTCTCAAATTGCCTAGATTTCATTTTGCTAATATCTATACTAAATGCTTTTACAAAGTTTTGTACTTAATAGTTTTGCCATCATAGTTATTTAGAGAGAGAGGGAGAGAGAGGGAGAGAGAGAGAGAGAGATTAGTGGCCTCAAGGTTTTGATATGACCTTGAATTATTTTGATGATAACAAAACTCTTACAATAATTTTATAAAAGTATTAAGTTGAATATAATTAAATATTGTTTATTGTCTTATTGCATTAAAAGTCATTAAATTTATTTTTATAGGCAATAATAATTATTCCAGTAAAATAAAATAAATTAAATTAAATTAAAGCATTATTTTGATTGAGCTTACAAATTTGTATGAGGCATATTATTTGAACTATTTGAGTTGTGCGTGATCTTAATCAAGCTTTATTGATTTACTTTATAACAAAATAAAAGTTTATATTTGATTGAGCTTAAAATGTGAAATGCTACAGGAACTAATTTTTAAATATGCAACATTCCATTATAATATAATATCAGTCATGGTCTTTGAAAAATGTTGCACTATTGCAAAAGCAAAGTTTACATATATTTATTTGTGAAAAAACATGGCATGCTTTTAGCAAATAGCAAAGCACTTTCAATATAATATTTTATGAAATGCTGTGCATAACTTTTCAGAAGCCTTTTTCCTCTTTCTCATGGTCTAATTGCATTAAAGAGCATTTAATGACAAGAGCAAAAAAGAGGCTCTTCTCCATCTGCCCAATGCATTACTGAAACAAGATAGAAGAAGGAGCAGATCGGCAAGCCAAAAATATGACTCCATTGATGTTTCTGCAACCATGTCTCATGATAAAATTCTCTATCTTTTCCAACGGGCTATTTTCAAAAACTGCTCTCCCAACAATTATATTTTTTAGGCTTCTATGAATTGGGAAGAACAAAAGGGGGGGGGGGAATAAAAGCACAAAAGTGAATAAAAGCAAAAACGAAAGAAAAATATAGCATGGTTCTCTCCTTCTCTTGATCTTATTTCTAAGTTTAATGTTTGATTTTATCTGACTTAAGAGAGCTTTAGAAAAAGTGAGCTTAATAAAGGTTTCAAATTTATCATCATATCATTCTGTAAAGAGAGCCTATCCCTTAAGAAAAAGTTTTTGGTGAATTTGTATAAAATCCAAGTGTTATATTAGTCTGAGATGAGTTAGAAAACCTTGTATTGGTGATGAGTACGCTAAAACCATCTTTATTATAATTATTGAAGAGTGATTGAATAAAATTCATTACATTTAAAGAAGACTAGATATAAGGCAAAAGGACTGAACCAAGATAAATTAGATTGTATTCTCTCTTTAAAATCTTTACTTTGTGCATTACTTTCAAGTTAAAAGTGAACTCAACCTTTTAAGTAAACTCAATTTTCAACTGAACTCAACTTTTTTGAGTGATATCAACCTTATGTTTTGGAAGCTCCTCAACTTTTAAAGAGACTCCTCAACTCCTCTTTTAGAGGCTCTTCAACTTTCTATTTTGGAGGTTCCTCAACATTTTGTTTTGATGATCCTTAGCTTGTGTTTTGGAAGCTCTTCTACTTTTACTTTTACTTCATCTTATTTTGATGTCCACTCTACTTCTATATTAAGTCACTCCAAATTTATTGTGTGTGAGAATTTGCTACATTTAATTTTAATGCTTACCACACCTATTCCCCTCTCTAGGTGTAATTATCATTAACATCTTGAGAATGTTGGATATCCAAGTGTTGGTGACCTTGAGAATTTCTCATATTTATTACATGTTTTATTCTGTTTTATTAGCTTGTTTTATTCTGTTTTTATTAGCATTATTTTCTTTCCTTTTTCATACTGTCACCATTGCTGGTATTTAGATTTGTTTTTAATTCTCTGCTGATTGAATGCGATATTTTGCCCCCTTCTCTTTCCTATTTATATTCCGTTCTGCCAAGGGAATAAAGCAAGCAATTTAGCTGATTCTTCTTGTCCCCTTCTATCCTTTTTCTTCAAATTTGTGTATGTAGTGAAAACCAGCATGACTTTTATGGAATAGGTACTTCAGAAATATAATCTAGCAATCAAAAACCAATATAGAGGACAGCTGAAATCCAAGAAAAATAATGCAAAGAGGATATTTACCTACAAAATGCATCCAGCTGTGCATGCAGAAGTTTATTAGAGAGGTATAATAAATCTCCTGCATCTTTCGATGTATTATAGAAGGTAAGCTCTGGACCAACAGCCTGCAAGAGGCAGCTCAGTTATAAGGTAAAGCATAAAGAAAGTCAGGAAACTTACAAGAATTGTACAACACGTATCCATGAATTATTGTTACAACAATACGGTCTTGAATGGCATATTTTGACATAAGAATGATAATGTCACATGGTATGGTGATCAAAAATGTAAACACAGCTAAACTTGTTTAGTAAAAAGGGTAACTGATTCAACAAATAGAATCTAAGTCTTACAAATGACAGACTAGACACCTGTTCAACCCGAACCAAAGGTAAATTAGTGGTAACAAGTATGACATAAGCAGTACCTTGCAGAAAAAAATACTGTTTAAACAGTGTCCGCAATTATTCAAATAGATTTGAAAGACTTCAACAACCAAAAAAAAAAAAACATTGCCAAGGCTGCACCTAACAAATTAAGCTGTTAGTGTTCTAGGTTGAATTATCCTTAATAGGGTATGAAACTTTCTTTGATTAAATATTTACGAGTTTTATCCTTGCCATTTTTCCTCCCAATTAAATTAAATTTCAATAAAAAGTAACGTTGGCTTTAGCTCTGTCTATACTTCAAGCCCGAAGGGCTTTTGCATGCATGTTAGAGATGAAAATCATTACACAGCCTGGACCTAGAAGCTTAAGCCTTCAGATTAAATTGGTCCTTAACACACATAAAGGCATTTTTACATACAACTGATCAGAGACATTTCATTTCATCAGGTGGAATTTATAACATAAATCTTACCAATATTTTTCTTTAATTAAAAAAATTTTTATTAAAAAGAGAAGAGGGTATAGAAAGTTGGAGGATAAGAAATTCTCAATCAAGGAAAACAAAAACCATATCAAAACAGAGCTACAAAAGAAAAGCCCTAAATAATAAAACTGATCAACAAAGGAGAGCTGCTCAATCTCTTTGCATGTAAGAAATAATGGATGCCTTAAAAAGATCACATGCAAAGCGCCAAGTAGAATCCAAGAAACACCCTTGACGATGCAGGCATTCCTTTCCAACAAAACAAACCACAAAATCCCTTAAATGGCAACAGCAACAACAACAACAACAAATAAGCCTTTTTCTACTAGGTGAGGTTGGCCATATAGATCAAGTGATGTCATAAAGTTTTATTATAAATCATATCTTTAGAAAAATCATTTAAGTCTAAATCTTACTTAATAGTTTCGCTTATAGTTTTCCGTGATCTCTCTCTACCTCTAATTATTAAACTGCTCTCCATCTAATTTACTCTTCTTATTGGGACTTCTATAAGTTTTTTCCACACACCCAAACCATCTAAAACTGATTTTACAATCTTTTCCATAATAGGTGCCCCCCAACTTTCTATCTAATATATTCATTTCTAATTCTATCTTGTTTGGTATGTCCAATCATCCAATGCAACATTCTCATCTCTGCAACATTAAACTTATTCTCATGTTAGCTTCTTATTGCCCAACACTCAATCCAATACAATATTAACAGTTTTATAGCTGTGCGGTAAAATTTGCCCTTAAGTTTGAGCGGTACTCTTTTATTTGTAATAACACGCGAAACACTCGTCCATTTCATCAACCCCGCTTCAATTCTATCATTTACATCTTCTTCTATTTCCCCGTCCTGTTTTATGATGGACCTAAGATGCGCTAAAATTAGTGCTCCTCTTGCTAAATTTACATTTCATATACTCCATTTTACTTTTACTTAAACAAAATCTATGTACTTCCAAAACTAGTCTCCAATTTCTAACTTCTCATTTATTTTCTCTCTTAACTTCCCAACTAGGAATATATCATCTGCAAAAATCATGCACTGTGGCACCAACTCTTAAATATGTTTAATAAGCACATCTAAGACTAAAATAAAAAGATAAGGGTTCAAAGTTGACCCCTAATGTAGGCCAATAATTATCAGAAAATTTTCAGTAAGCCCACTATTCTCACACTAGTTGTAACCTCATAAATGGCACATTGCCACAAAATTTTATTTCCATTCTTGTTACCAAACCCTTTGAAACGAATTTGTAACAACTAATCCAAGGTAGCTTGACATACCCAATTCTCACCAAAAATACCAGAGAGCCTATTCCAAAGATAACTCACAGCTAGCTAATGAAGAATTAGATGGGCTAGAGTTTAATCATTCCTTACCAATATTCTAGACAAAAAAAGAAAGAGATTTACCTGAACAATTTGATAAAACTTTCATCATTTTCTTGTCCTTTACCTTTTATTTAAAAAAAAAAAAAAATTCCCTAAAAGATGAAATCAAGTTGAAGTTTTGCTCAAAAGCACAAAGATGAAACTAGTTCTCTATTTTGTGCAATTCTTTATTCAATGGAATGAATAAAACTAAACAGGATTGATAGAAACAATGAGCCCATCCATCTAATCCCACAAAATTAGGAAATTAAATTTTAATTACAACTAATTTTATCATAAGAGAAAAAATAGGAAACAGTATTTAAGAAGAAAGTTGACTAAACAATAATATGGGGACCAAATAAATAGGGAATAAAATAAAAGATAATTAAAAAGAAATACAGAAACCAACACCCCCCAACAAGTTGGGGAGTAAATGTTAAGCATTCTTAAATTTAACACCAGCAATTGCTTTAGTCAGAAGGTCTACAACTTGAGAGTTAGTGAAAACATAACTCAGACTAAGTTGACCAAAATAAATCTTCTCCTTGATAAAGTGACAGTCAATTCCCACGTGTCTCATCCTATCATGGTAGATTGAATTTTTAGCTATCCCAATTCCCAATAATGGCCATGTGATCACAAAACTCCTTCATTGGCCCATCAACACCAAATTTAAGCTCCTTGAGAAGTCTTAATAACCAAATTCTTTTACATAACCCTAGTGCTAGAGCACAGAACTCCGCTTCAGCTCTACCTTAAGCAACCACAAGTTGTCTTTTACTCCTCTAAGTGATTAAGTTGCCCCAAACAAATATACAATGGCTGATGGTGGATTTTCTATCAATCAAAGATCCAACCCAATCTGCATCAGCAAAACAATTCCACACTCTTATGTAACCTCTTCTTTAAAAAAGAAAGAGGGGAAAAAAAAAAACTTTTCCTGGAGTCATCTTGAGATACCTCAATATTCTACACATAGCATCTAAGTGTTCCTCATTGGACTTGTTCATAAATTGGCTGGCAACACACACAAAAAAACTAATGTCAAGATGAGTGTGAGCCAAGTAAATTAGTTTCCCTACAAGTCTCTAATACATCCCAGTATCCACAGGTGGGCTCCCCTGTTTGAATACCCAATTTGATTTGTCTCTATGGAAGTATCTACAAGCTTACATCCCAACATATTAGTCTCCTTAAGGAGATCTAGTGTGTGTTTCCTTTGGGAGATGGTAATACCCTTATTGCTCTCTATTACTTCCATCCCTAGCAAATATCTTACTCTCCTAGTCTTTTAACTTCCAACTCCTCTACAAGAGAGTTCATTACTTTCTCAATTTCCTCAAAATGATCTCCTATAACTAGAATATCATCTACATAGACAATCAAAATAGATAACATGCCATCAAGGTTAGATTTAACAAACAAAGTACGATCAGTCTAAAACTACATACCCATAGATTTTTACCGCAATGGTGAACCTTTCAAACCAGGCTTTCAAAGACTATGTGAGGACATACAATGACTTATGTAATCTGCAAACTTTGTTAGGATTGTTCTTTGACTCAAGAAAAAAATCTCCATGTACATTTCTTCCTCAAGGTGGCATTTTTTTACATCCAACTAATGAAGGTGCCACTCCCAATTTGTAGCAAGTGAGATTAGGACTTTTATAGTAAACTTTGGTACTGGAGCAAATGTCTCTTGATAGTTAATACCATAGGTTTGAATGAACCCTCTTACAACTAGTCTGACCTTGTAACGATTGATACTCCTATCAAAGTTGTATTTCACTATAAAAATTTACTTGCATCTCATAGGTTGTTTTCTAGGAAGTAAATCAACAATGTCCCATGTTCTTTTTTTCTCAAGACCTATTACTTCCTCATTAATGGCTTTTCTTGATTCTTGTTTTTGAGCTACCTCATAAAAATTACTAGGAAGTTCTTCAAGGGAAACATTAGGCACAAATGCTTGTACACTGGGAGATAATTTGTCATAAGCAATAAAGTGTTTTATAGGATGCCTTGTACAATTTCTTACCCTTTTCCTGAAAGCACTGGAGATATCTAGCTCATCATCTCTTTCAGAACTTGGAGTAAGAGAAGATGACTAATCATGCTCAAAAGGGGAGTTCTTTGATGACCTATTAAGATAAAACATTCAACATGCTGTTCTGTCAAACGTCTAGCTTCTTTCTAATATAAAGCAGTATTTTTTTTTTTTTAATAGAGGGTTTGGACAAGTTTCGGAATCTTTTGGACTAGGTGTGGCTGTTTTAAGGTCATTTTGAGTGGTGGTTGTGGCTGTTTCAGGTTCATTTTGACATGGCTGTGGTTGTTTCAAGGCCATTTTGAAGGGTTGCATACTTGTTAAAGGTACTGATTTCAGGTGGTGCAGTGATGGTGAGGCTAGGTTCATGACTATTGGGTATGGTTTCACTTTCACTCCAAAGCAGCCGTTCATCTTGCCCATTATTCTCCCCCCTAAACAGGTGTTTGGGGGTAGTAGGGTTGGTCTTCAAAAAAAAAAAAATGACATCCAAGGTAGTGAAGAGTTTTGTGCTAGAAGGAAGATAACATTTGTATCCCCTTTTTGTAAAGGAGTACCCAATGAAGACACACTTAATAGCTCTTGGTTCAAGTTTTTCGCCATTATCATTGTCCATGAAGGAAGTACAACCAAAGACTTTTGAAGGTAGGGAGGACATGGTTTGATTTGTAGGAAAGATTTCAAGAACTTTTTTCTTAGGTGAATTGTATTTCAAAATTCTTAAGAAACATTCTATTGATAAAATAAGTAGCTGTCAAAACAACTTTACCCCAATAAAATTTAGAAACATTGGAAGTGAGGAGAAGAGACCTAGCAACCCCTAAAATGTGTCTTGTTTTTTCTTTCAACTACCCTATTTTGTTGGGGTGCATTGACACAAGAGCTATGGTGAAGGATACCATGTTGTGTCAGATATGTTTCAAGACTAGAGTTGAGAAATTCTCCACCATTGTCACTTCTGAAAATTTTGACAGAAGTTTGGAATTGATTTTGAATGTATTTATGGAAATGCTAGAAGGTGGTAGCAATTTCCGATTTTTCTTTTAAAAGATAGACCCATGCGATGCCCTTTACAGCCATAGCAGAAATTTTCGCGACCAACTATGATCTAAAGTCACCTGAAATTGATTGAATCTTGCTTTCTTCCAATTTGACTTCATAGAAAACTTCTCTAAGGGGAGGTAAAGGACGAACAACCATAATCCTCCCCCTTACTTCCTTAAACACAAAATTTAGACCCAAGAGAAAGGTATAAATTCTCTCTCATTCCTCCAATTTCTGATAATACGAAATATCAGCACTACAAGTCCACTGGTGTACTTCATACATGTCCACTAGTTGCCATAGTTTAACTTAGTCATTGTAATACTGTATGACATTCAAGTTTCCCTGTTTTGCTTCACACAAGATCCCCTTAATCTGAAACATTGCAACAGTGTTTTCAACAGTGGAGTAAGACTCCTTAACTGCATCCCAAGTTTCCTTTGCTAATTTGTAGAGCATAAAATTCTCCCCAATTTTGTTGTCATTAAATTCACAAGCCAAGACATGATAGTACTATTCTCTGCAAATCAGGCCTTGTATTGGGGATCTGAAATTTCGAGATAGGTGGCCTCTCCAATGGAGTAGTCCTCCTTGCACATCCTTTGATAAATATCAAAGCACTCTAAGACTAGGGAAAATAATTGTTCCCATTCAGCTTGTAGCCTGTAATCATCATGGAAGGAGGTTCGACAACCATGGCAAACAAACTCGATGCGTGACTAAGGCTATTTGGTTAAAGGGTGGCATTGTTTAGTGAGTGGATGGTGGATAACTTTGGAGTAAAGTTTGCGACGTTCGCCTTGGCAGCTCTTATAGAGCCAAACGAGATCATTGCTAGTCCTGGCACTTCCCATGCCTTGATACCATGAAGTTTTGCCTAAAAGCACACCAACGAAACTGGTTCTCTATTTCATTTAATTCTTTATTCGATGGAATGAACAGAACTAAATAGGATTGATGGACACAATAAGCCCCTCCATCAAATCCCACAAAATCAGGAAATTATATTTTAATTACAACTAATTCTATCATAAGAGAAAACATAGGAAACAGTATTTAAGGATAGAGTTGACTAAACAATAATAGGGGAACAAAATAAATAGGCAATAAAATAAAAGATAATAAGAAAAACGGAAACCAACAGAAATAATACAACTGTGAAAGAAATACAAGAAAGGAATAATGCAAACAGACAATAACACAATCACTCCCTTTTGCATAAAGCTACTTAAAAGAAGCTAGAAAAGCTATCATGCCCATAAGCAAGTATATGGACAAAGATTTCTCCATAAAAATTTGGAGCATTTCGTTTTATCATAATATACAAGAGAACAACAAGGCCACATAACTCTACACTTGGAACTGAATGATGACTTCATTACAAAAGGAAGAAAATACACAACAGAAAGTTCAGAAATCCTCCTAAAAGAAAAGGAGAAAACAAAAAACTAGCAAAAAGAACATATTCCAATGCGTTTACATAGCTCTACCCTCATTAATCCTACCCACACCAAAAGCTCTTAATTTAATCATAAGAAATGACTCAAAATTCAAAGGACACGCCCTAGAATTACCAAACACATAAAAAGGCCAATTACATATGGAACTAGAACAAGCACAAGAAGTAGGTTCTTAACCCATAATAGTTGTAGAGAAAGAAAAACCAACTGGACAATCCCAATGCTCATTAAAAATGCCAAGAACATTATTCCAGCCACTCAACTTCACAGGCCCCCCCCCCCCCCCCAAAAAAAAAAATCCAAACTTCAAAAACACATTACACAAACACAAGGAAAAATGCCTTATTAGACCTACAAGTCTGAAGCAGATCATTTGCATTACTCTTTCTACTGAAAATATTATTTTAGGCATAATTACTCTTACTCCTCAACCAAACATTAGCAAAGACAAATCTAAAATGCTTAATGTATCTAGTACTCATACATCCATCTCCATGTAATTACAATTGAACCTACACCAACATAAATCCTCCTAAATTTAGAACGACAATTGACAGATACATATGTGTGTATGTATCTGTCTGCTTATGCATGTTAATTGTACTGCATAACACTTACCTGCAATTCAATTATGAACTCAGCAGAATTGCTAACTGCGTTATTCTGACATGGTACTTCATCAACACTTCCTCCAAGAGAACTTGACTGAGGACTTTCATGTAATCCTTCCAGGTAGACATGATCATCCTTTAAAGCTGAATAGCTACTATTAGCTCCAAGAAAAACACAAGAATCCAAGTGCTGCCCATCCTACAAGAACAAAACCAAAGCAATAAAAGTTTCAAGCATCCAATAACTTAACTACGTTCATATAGTAAGTGCTCAAGGACAGTTGAAAAATGAGACCTTGATAACAACATTTTTGAATTGCAATTTCTTCCCATTTCCCACATATATTAAAGCCTTTGAACTGGGTGATGTGAGATTGAAACCCTGTGTATCTCTTAAAAATAAGGTTCCACCATCACCATCATAAATGAAATGATCAAAACTTTCATCATCAACTATTAAGGGCTTCTGGGGAGAGAGAGAGAATTCAGGACTAGGTTGCCTGTAGATGGACTGATCCAGGAAGATAGCATCCGCAATGTGAGAGCTGTTGTCTTCCTCATAGGATAGCATACTGCTGACTGTTGGAACAAAAAACTCAACTACAGCAAGAAGAAAATCAAGTGCAACCAGCAACTGAGGCCTCTGGACACATAAAGTAACAAATGTTGACATCTGACTAAATTTCACATCAACAATCAACATTGTGGGAACTGGCTCAAAACTGTTCCCCTGTGTGATGTTACTGTCAACTGAGTCCTGCTTATGATCATACGCAAGAGTATTTAATGAACTGGCTCCCAAATTTTTAGGTTTTCCAATTGCTAACCGAAATTCTTGTTCAACCCCCTCACGATCATCAAACACACTGAATCCTTGAAGTGTTGCAGAGAGAAATCCGTCCCCTGATGTACTAGACTTATACAATAGCCATGCACCGCTGACCTGCACAAGTGTGAGCTTAGAGCTGACCCAAACAAAACGTTGTTTCATTTTGGAATTTTTTTTTCTTGTTGGGGGGGGGGGGGGTTTGGTTTGGGATCCTTTCAGTCCCTCTCGTTTCATTTAGAGCAATGCCTACCTCCTAATTTCTAATTAATTTAAGGTCATGTTGCAATTAGCACCCCTTACATGGCTATGCCCTGATGTATGTGTCAACTGCATTGTGTAAGGCTAGCTCAAAAACAATTGCCCGTTTATTTTCATACTGTCAGACTGCCATTTATGGAATAAATCGTTTGGTGTTCTTGGCAGATACTAGGTGTATCCTTCCACCTTGGAGCAGTTTGTTCAACCTTACACATGTTATGGGATAGGTTGTGTTTATCACCTCTCCGGTGTTCTGCACATGGTTTTTTAAAGGGAGTTCTTTGTCTCATATGCAGAGAGGTGTGACAACATTGTTGCAACATTTAGCCTCTTGGGCTCACAGTTTTCTTATAGTTTCTTTGCCTAGAAATAGAAGGATATCTCATTCCCTCCTCCTTTGTTGTATGTTTTCTCTTTCCTTTCTAATAAATTTCTTCTTTCATAAAAAAGTTATTTTTTATCCAAAAAAATTATAAAGAGACAATATACCTGCACTGTAGCCAGGGATGCATCTCTGGTTACTCCCGTGTACAAGCTCAGTTCAACTAGTTTGATGCAAACAGAGATTCTCAGCAATATAGATGCTGCAGTAATTGTGGTCCTTAAATTAACATCAGTGGTCTCCTGTGGGACAACATCTCCTATTGCATCATTGGAAGACGTGATGGAATATTGATTTAATGCTGGGGGAATATTCGGAGGCTCAGAAATGTTAGACACTGCACACTCAGTAATAATTTTATATTCCTCATTTGACACTGCTGCTTTCAACTCCCCAATCTGTGGAACCACAATTTTAAATACAGGACACACCATAAGAACAGCTGGCTCCCAGGAATTAATCATTTTAATTAATTAAAGTAGAATGTATAAGAGATAATAATTACAACAAAAATAATTATAAAAAATAGTAAGAAATACAATAATAACAATAAAATAATAATAAGGAAAACAGTAGCTATCCAGATATTGGGGCACATTCCCAATGCAAACTGTGAATGCAGTGCAATACCTTAATAATAGCTTCAATACTTGGTAATTGATGTAACAGATCTCGGAGTGACCTACGAATTATCACAGATAGCCCATTCACATCCTGAATTATGCTTTCACCTAACTCTGCTCCAGTTCCAACATTTAAATTAATGTCTTCAACCTACAACACGCCAAACAGTCTTCTCAAAAATACAAAATGGATTATACATAAGCAGATCCTTCAACCTCCCCCCCCCCCCCCCCCCCACAAAAAAAAAAAAAAAAAAAAACCTCTCACACAAAATTGAGCATAGCAAAATGAACCAATCCAAATTTAAGACAGGAAACTCCAATTCAAAAGTTTCCAACACGTTCTTAGCAGATCTTTTTAGCCAAGTCTCTGTACCTCTCCAAATAAACCAAGTTACAAGTAACCAATCTCACCTGGACCATCATAGTTTCGAGGTGTACTGAATTCATTTCACTTTTACTTCCACCAATCCATTCAAAGGTGTTCTTGACAGTTATATGAACTATATCAAGCCTCAAGAAGCTGTATAAAAACAAATAAAACAAACTGATGTTAAAGAAGTGAAAAACACACTTGATCCATTGATCAAGAGCTTATGCTATTAGATTCAATGACTCTTCTACATGAATTACATGTCACACTATGTCAATGCAATGCAACATATCTAATAGAAAAAATTGACACTTACTCAAGGCTGTCTGTTCTCCGAGGCATTAATATTATAGGCTTCCTCAGAGAAAGATCCAACTTCATAGCCGGTGATCCTTCAATTTCACTTGCTTGAAACCACTTCTCTGAATTAGTCACTTGGTCTGTTAATTTGACAACACCTTTTGGACTATTTGGAACAAGACCCATAAAATAACCGACAACCTGCACACCATTGGAGACATACATAAAACCTTAAAATTATATTACACCAAGTTCATAAAGCTTGAACCAAGCAGTAAATTACCTCCTGCACAAATCGATTCAAATAAACAATGCGCACTTCTGAAAGCTCACCAAAAAGGCTATAATCATAACCTTTATAATCTTCATCATCTTTGCTAAAAGAAGTGAACTCCAACTGCAAGGCCACACAAACATTTATTGATCAACCTACTATACCAAAAGACAACGTCGCATGTTTTATGAAATTTTGTAGAGATTCTTGGAACTGAACCTATAAGCAACATCCAAAACCACTTAATCTGTATTCTGACTTGACTTTGACTATAAGTTATAGCCATCTTGTTCAATATTATACATGAAATACCAGAAAGTTTTCCATCAGACATCATGCTAACAGGCATTGCAAGAATAAAATAAAGTACCATATAATAATGGCTACATAAGAATCAAATCATTTGGCTATTATCCACAAAGAAAAATGGAATATCATCATGGTGTATCTCTATCAACAAGAAGACAACATGCAATGTTGGAATTGCAGTAACAAAGCAATAAAGAATAGAAGAATGAATCACTTATTCAAGAACATACTTATTAAACACAATAAGTAAATAACAGTCCCATAAGTCCATATTATATAATTCCCTATCTTCCAACTTGAAAAATCTAACCAAATAAGGATTTTGTTGTTCATACATTAAGCATATTCCATTATCATAGTTGTATTCTACTATATAATTACAAAGAAAAGAAACACACAAATTATCATTTTTAACTCCCTCTTGAGCTAATGAGTTTTTTTTTCCCCTTTTTTCTTCCCCCTTTGTTTTGGAAGGGCTTCTCGTTTTGTATTGCTCTTTTTTTCTCTTGAAAAAATTATTTTTTCTGTCGCAAAAGAAGGGGGGGCGCTCCCCCACTTCTTGTCTATACTTCCTGTCACCATGATTTCTTGCTCTACCTATTTCTCCTCTCCAGTAAACTAGAATCCAATTTTCTGGTTTTTCTCAACATTGCTTTTGTTGTCCATCGGAATCCTGGATGCTCATTGGGTTAGTGAAGTTTCTTTAGAGATGCTTCTTCTGACTTGTTTCCCATACAACTGGACAAAATGCATTAGAGACATCTATCTTAAAAAGTTATGGCCATGAAAAATATTTGGAATGAGCACAAGATTCATAGAAAATAGGATATCAGCCCTTCAGGTGTTTCATTACACATTTTAAATTAGTTTCCAGGCAGGGTGATACATACAAATGTCATGGTCATTAAGGCCTATCAAAAGCTTTTTATCAAAAACTTTTGGGGCCACATGGCAGAAGACCCTCTGACTCTTGATCGCAATGCATTAATATATAATCGGGAAAAGAGAGAGTACCTCCACAAAAGAACTGCCACCAGGGTTTCTCATATCGCAAGCCCAGTAATACAAATTACTACTAGGCAGACTGTCATCACTTATTCTTAGATTCCCCAAGGCAGCTTTAATACTAAAGGACAAAGGGAACACCTTGATGTCTGTAAGCAAATTCTCCTGTGACAAACTAGCAAGCTTGGTTTCACTTTCATTCATCAAATGGATTTGGGCCTGGGCCATCTTCAATGTCAGATTAAACATAGTCCTAGATTTTCCTTTTCCAAGCAAACCCTTAATAGCAGGTTCCTCAATGGTAGTGGAATGCAAATCATCCACATCTCTTGATTCATCATGTATCATAATCGCTGTTTCAGAACTGTCATTAGAGGCGGTAAGGCTCTCATCATCAATGTTAATAGAATTAATAAATTCCATAATGGCCAGGATTGTTGGTCTACGACAAAAAAAGGTCAAGGTATCCAAAGTCACTATCACCTGAAATGATGTGTATAAAGTATTAGGTCAGAAAACCACAGAATTACTGACAACTTGTTAAATCACATAACACCCACCTGCTTATCTATATTATTATATCGGGGAGAATTCCGATCATAGATAATAATTTGCACTTTTATAAAACTCTCCAATGTGTCACGAGGCTCAATTTCCTCAGTTCTAGTAGTTAGAGCATCCTTAGGTAGTAGGCCAGCAATGCATCTAAACTTTGGGCATTCTGATGATGAATAACTAGATGGGATCTGGCTTTGGGAACTTGATAAGCAATCAGATGAAGCTCGAGGTGACTGCAAAGGATAATCAACATCTGCCAAAGTATCAGGAGCCTCATAGAACTTATCATCAGTTTCAGTAGGAGTTAAATCATGAATTTCAACACCTTCTCTCATAGTATCATAAATAGATGAATGTGCATCTGTAGTCCCAATGAATGATCTTGCCAAATAACAAGGGTGAGACATTTCACTGCAGCAAACTAAATCTTCTATTTCCAAGGACTTCAAGATAGTGCCAATGAAAATGTCATTCTCTCTAATAGAAAGCTCCACCTGTTTTATATAAAAACCTCAAAAGGGAAGAACATCAAAGAATCAAAGTTTATTTAAAAAATAAATAAATCCAGTTATCTTACCTGACCACCTATTGCACGAAATTCAAATAAATGCTTCTCTTCAGCTAAAAGAACCTTCATTAAGCTCTGATCAGACTACAGAAGGCAGCATATTTTAAAGTGCGTAGAAATTCAAATTCAAGAACAAAACAACAATATAAGTACCAATGGGCTAACCTGATAACTATAACTGAAGCAAACCTTTAATTCATCAAGAACGCCTGTCAAAAACAATCTCTCAGCAATTGATATATCAGTCACACCCTTGTCATCATGTTCTAATTCCATATCATCAGTATCTGACGAGGTGTCTGATAGGCCAGCAATAGGAGCAGAATCCTGCTTAAATAAATTCCTATTAATAAGCCAATTTTAATTAAATCAGATTTTATCACTTATAAAAAAAAGGATTTCTTCATTCAAGCTTCTTTCGCAATGCTGCAATCTTAAGTCAATTGTGAACATATATGAGAGAAGCACAACTGACAACAATGAGGCCAACGTACAGAAAAGAAAGGAAAACAAAATAGGACGGTACGGAATTATTCCTGAATAGCCACAACATTCCTCCTGGAAACTCGCCCTAGAATTCCAAAGCTATACTTAATAGGATTAGTATGTTAGGCATAAATGGAGAGTATTAGAAAGTAGTTAGTTATAACAGAATAATTATTAGTTCTGTTTTGATGGTTTGTTAGTTAAGAGTCTTAACTAACTAACCTATGTTAGCTTCCATCAGAAGCATATGGCTGCTATGTCAGTTGACTGGAGATTCTAAACATTCTATCTCTCATTCTCCTTCTTTCTATCCTCTATCACCTTTTCTCCTATTAGTGGTATCAAAGCCACCAGTTCTCAAACCATGGTTGAACCCATTAGTGCGCAAGCCTCCATGAGGGAATCAGAGGATCAAGCTCATTTGCCTGTGGAGTAGCAAAGGTCAAATCTAATGGACCAGAGGTTCTCGACAGTAGAGCAGAAAATTTCGAGCATTCAAGAATTGGTGGAAGGGATGACAATGCAGATGGCCCAAATGATAAGTGCACTGGATTCTAATGGCAGAATCAATGCTGATGGACACAAAAGAGGCCAACAACAACAAAGGAATAAGGATTACCAATTGTCCATGAGATTCACCAAGAGGGACTTCCCAATTTTACTTGTGATAACGTCTTGGACTGGATTTTGAAATGCAAAATGTACTTCTTGTTAGACAAGGCTCTAGAACAGATGAAAGTCACCATAGCTAGCTTACACCTGGACAAGAAGAGTCTCCAACAGCACAAAAGTTATGAAAAGGATCAAGAAGGGAGGTTGATCTCATGGTAAATGTATACAGGAGCAGTTTAAAAAAGGCTTGGGCTAGTGTATGAAGACTCTGGAAGAATTAATGCAACTTAAGCAAACTGGGAGTGTTAGGGAATACCAAGAAGCATTTGATGATTGTCATATAAGGTGAAGCTCATGGGAAGCCAGTTAATCAGTTGCTTTATAGCTAGATTAAAGGAGGAAATTGGAAAAGGAGTAAGGTTGTTTAGACCCCAAAATATGTTACACACAATGAGATTGTGAAGGGCAAGAATTGGGCTCTGAGTCATCAAGCAGATATGGAGAAAGTAAAAATGTATCAAAGGTGGGGTCATGGGAAGGTCAGACGTACAACAAGCAAGAAAGGTCAGACATTAACGAGACACTCAACACTGAAATTGTGAACAGCAATCAGAAAGAAGGCCAAACAAGAAACAAAGGTGGATTTAGGATTCACAAAATCCGCCCACCAGAAGAAGTTGAACAACACAGAACCAACAATCTATGCCGTTTTTGCCATGAATGTCCTCAAAGATCCAAATCCATTTAATGGAAGTTGAAGAAAGTGACTGCATAGAAGAAGAAATTACAGACGTTGGTGAAGGAATGATAGTATTAGAACCAATTCCAAAAGTCTCATTGAATGGCATAGAAGGTGTGAATGGCAATACAACAATGAGGGTGCAAGGGAATGTGGGAAGGAAGGTTTACAGAATTTGACAGATAATGGCAGCACCAATAAATTCTTAGACTCTCAAATGGTCAAGAAATTGGGATGGTCGATGAAGAAACAAGAAGAAGCAGAAGCAACAGTAACAGTAACTGAAGAAAGTAAATTGACCATTCAAGGAGTTTACAAGGGGTTCAAAAGGAAGATGCAGGGAAAGGAATTTAGTATAAATGCATTTATTCCTCTAAATGGGTGTGACAGGGTTTTCGAAATACAATGGCTGAAATCAAGAGGGTGTGTGCAATGGGACTTCACTGAACTTACTATGCTGTTCTGGTACAGAGGGATGTTGGTGAAGGTGCTACTTGGGTCAAGTTTTATGATTTTTTTTTATGATTTTCAAAGAATGTCTCCTGATTTTTGTAATAATCACCCTTGAGATCAAGGGCTTTTCCGGGGAGAGAGTATTGTTAGGCATAAATGAAGAATATTAGAAAGTAGTTAGTTATAACAGAATAATTGTTAGTTCTGTTATGATGGTTGGTGAGTTAAAAGTCTTAACTAACTAGCCTATATTACCTCGTATCAGAAGCATATGGCTGTTATGTTAGTTGACTGGAGATTCTAGGCATTCTATCTCTCATTCTCCTTTCTACCTTCTATCTCCTTTTCTCCTATCATAGTACCTGTTGCAAAATAACAGACCTCTCAATGTTAAATGTTCACCATATGTTTGTGTTATGTGTTTCTCTGATGTTGCGGCTTGCAGTCAATATTGTACACTGTCCAACTGCTAGATATTTGTGATATAGACTTTTGGTATTTTTGGTGAATGCTTGATCCAAAAGGTTTGGACTTTGGAAATTTTTTTCACTTTTCCTTTCAAAGAAATTGCAAAGAGTAAAAGGAGAATGCGCTTTGGTGATGTGCAACATTTGCTATTATTTGGTGCTTATGATTGGCAAGGAACACCAAGTTGCAATGATAATTCTTTTTTGTTGCCTCTATTATGGAATAAAGTGGTCTACTTAGGCTCTTTATGGTACTCAGCTAACGACCATTGGAGAAGTTTCCATCCTAAACATACAAAGAGATTTGCAAGCTTCATTTTAATGAGATGCTCTTCTACTTTGGTCTGTTTCTAGTAATCTTTGGTTTCCTTTAGGAGGATAGCTTATCCTCTGCTTTTGCCCTGCTTTTTTTTCCCTCTTCTAATAATAAATCTCTACTATAAGAAAAGAGGAGAATAATAAGAAGGAGATACATATTAAATTAGGGAGCCCATGAGACTGTTGCAGAGGCTCCTTCTCTAAAATAATATGGACAATGGAATATTGTCCTAACGTCCTATGGTGAAAAAACAGCCTTCACTGCATAGAAATTTGTACAAAGCAAGTGCAGATGCAAAAAGGTAAAGTGCACCAATACCAAAATGGGAAGCTCAAACTAGATAAATTATAATGTAAACAGCAGGTTTTCCACTATCCAGCAGTGAGATACCTGTGGAATAAGCTCTTTGGTATTTTGGTTAGAGTTGGATATGTCCTAAATTCCTAATACCCTGGAACAGTTTCTCCTTATACAATTCAAAGGGTTTGGTAATGAGAAGGAAAACAAAACTTTATGGCAATATACAGTTTATGGGATTTTGGGGTTTGCTTGAATGGAGAGGAATGCACACATCTTCAAGAGCACATCTTCTCCTTTAATTGTTTTATGCGATAGAATTGTGCATATGGCTTCCCTTTGGTGCCTAGAACAGGGTCTCTTTAAGCGGAACTCCTTATCTGATATGGAAAGAGATCAAACAACTCTTTTAGGATCTTTAGGGATTTTGACACCGTGCTGTTTTGAGCTTTTTTTTTTTTTGTGTATTTTCTGGTTAGAGGATTTCCTATCCTCTAGCTAGTTGTAGATTCTTCTCTTTCTAATAAAATTTCTTCTTTAATCCAAAAACAAAAATGCCAACAGGAAGGCTAGAAAAATTAACGTTACTTTCTTCAACCAAAAGGATGCAAGACCACATCACATCACTGCTAAAATTATTTGAAGATTATAAAATCTATAACATTATTTTCATTTAAAAAATAAAAGGAAAATGTAAAGGATAATAGAGAGGGAAAAAACTTGGACAGCCTCCATAAAAGCAAGCTTGTGCTACATCTGTTTATAATAGAACTACAGTTGTTTAGCTTGTGATACAAGCTATGTGGAACTTCTATAGTGTAAATTAATAAAGAAAGGAGATAAACTATAAATATTCTAACAAAAGAAAATTCAAGTTATCAAGACAAACAAACCGATGCATGATAAATAGCTCCTTGTATGCGACTTTGCCATGTTTTCCTCGAATCCTCAGATTCACAACGTAATATCAGTGCATTTGCGTCCTCCACAACCTACATTCACTTAATGATTGATATTAAGAGATATTCAAACCTTTGTAGACAGAGATGAAGGAAATAATCAGCCTTAATCATGAACAACTAACGAAAAATGACAACCTTACTGTTGGACCGTGTAGGAGCACAGACAGCCAAAACATGCGCTGCATTACCAACAAACTCTGGTGGAACCTGATGTATCTGTTTTCCACGCAGGCTGAGACATTCAAATCAGATAGACTATTAGTAACATATATGAGGCCAGATGCCAATAACATTCAAAGAAACACAGTTACTACAAGGACATAGCAGGCTCAAATCTCTACAGTAGCTTGATTCCCCTCACAACACCCCCCCCCCAAAAAAAATGCGCGTGTGCGCACACAGAAGATTTGTGAACAGATTCAAGGGTTCTTTCACAGGGGGAAAAACTCTTATAAACCACAGTACTCTGTAAACGTGGTCTACAGAAATATATGAAGAGTGAAATGAAATGTGGAAACATCAACAACCTATTAAATCAGTAGCTTGATCATCCCAATAGTTTCGAAAAATGAATTGGGATAAAGCAAATCACTCCTATGTTCTAGGACAAACCAAATTTTCGCTCAAAATAGCATAATTATTAGTAAACTATCTAAAAAACTACATAAAACCCCAAGAGTATTGTTTGATACAAGGATTCTTCCATATTTCCAGGAAATACCATTCAGGAATCAAATTTACTACCTTAGTATAAGTTTTTAAGCAAAGTTTCCTAGAAATCTCATTTTCCCATGGTATTCTGTTGGAAATCATTTCTAATATGTAATTATTTGCTGTACATCACATTTAACATGTGATTATTCTCAAGTTTTAATGCTTTTATTTGTTTTCTTACTTTGTTGATTGGGTCAACATTTTATTTTCTTTTTTATGCATTTGTAGTCGAACTTTCATTAGGTGTTTTATTATGCTTTATTTCTCTATTTTTTTTCCTTTCTTGGAGGGTGTGAAGCTGTCCACCCTTCTCTATATATTGTACCTCTTCTCGGGCTTGAATAAAAAGAGAATTAGAACATTGATCTCTGAATTCCTTCATATTCATTTACTCATAGACTATGGGTTACTTAATCCCTCTTGTACATAAGAGATTTCAAAATTCAATGTCCCCTTGCTTTGCTTTCACCAATTTTACATCCTAATTGTAACCCCACACTTGTATTTCTTGCTTCAAACTCAATTTCTCTTCATCCATCCCTGAATTTTCACTGGAGCTTCTTTTACATCTGCCTCTCAATTTTTTCCTGTCATCTTATTTTCACCAAAGCTTCAACTTCATTTTCTGTTTTACTGCAATCGATCTTGTTATCTTTTTTTAGCTCTAATAAATGCTTTTACATATTAAAACTAAGACGTGAAGAAAGGTGATTAGGTTCACTTTTTCTCTGGAAATCTAAGAGTTGAATACAGCTGAATATATAAAAGAAATAGACTATGTAAGGAATTCTACACCTACTGACTGGAGAATTTATTTGCTTTCTATAATCATTATCAGTTTTAACATCTCAGCTAAGTCACATTTCACATATAACCTAAAAACAGAACAGTAAAAGATGGATATGTACCTGGTATACTGCTTGTAAGATTTAGAGTCAGGGCTTTCAAGCACATAAAGAAAAGGCCCAACTAAGCAGAAGTACCGTAACTGCCATATAGCTTCCCTACTTCCCACACCCTATTACATTCAATCCAAGACAAGTGATATTGTGTATCAGAAGCCAGCATCACATGGAAGAAAAAAACAAACACTAGCTAGGCAAGGAGGGCAACTGAAAGAGACATTACCTTCCATGTAAGAAGAGACAGCCACCCCTCAAGGTCAGCCTGATTCCAAGGACGAAGGAACTCAGAGCTCTCACCATCCTCCCCCTCAAAGACCTTTATCACCTGCATCAGTCGATGATACCGAGCAGGAGAAAAGTGAAAGCCTAATGAGGGCAGCCGTACAGCAAGACGTGTCGAAGGATAGTATGGAGTCTCCAACTGAATCTGATCATAGTGAGGAACAAATCAGAAAGCTAAGAAACCTCAAAAAGATATTCGATGTGTTTGGTCAATGCTTATCAGTTTCTTTCAATCAAATTCAGGGGCTTAGTTAGGACTAATGAGGGAAAGTTGATATAGTAGTGTGTTGTCAATGCTCTAGCTTGGTGAATGGCTTGAAAAAACTGGTCATATTATTAAGAATCCACCTCATCCTCAAGCTCTGATATAGGACAAGATCATTTTATGGGCTCTCTTGGGTGCTTTGCACATGGTTTCTTTAAGGTAATTTCTTGGACGTGCATGCAATAAGATTGGAAAGCTTTATTACTTCAACATTGTTTGTCATTTCATTGTATCCTTTTTGTATAGTAAGAAAATTATCTTATCCTCTTCTTTTATCATCCTCCCTTCCTTCCCTCTAACACTATAAATTCTTCCATTAAAAATAACAAAGAAAACCAATGAGAGCTGGCTCGACCCGTTGAAAGGATTCGGCTATGCCTTTGCATCCCCATATGCAAGGGTTCGAATCCCCCTTCAACTAGCAATCCCTCTTGGTGGTCAACACTCCCCTAGGACTTGGTGCCCAAGGGCTAGTGGGGTAGCCTCCTTTAAAGACCAAAGGTCTTTAGAGGTAATCCTCTAAGTTAGACCCCTGTCTACTCCTCTGGGATCACAGGAATGACATTGCTACCCTAACCAGTAGTCTTGGAGTTTCCCATCATTATTACCATTTTTACTCACCAGATAAATATAAATATATATATATTAAAGATATCTCAAAAAGACAAATAGGCTTAAAATTTCAAAATGTCAAGAATTTTACCTGTTGAAGATGTAAGATGACTCCACACTTGTCAATAATTTGAAAAAAACTACCATTTGTATGATTGGCTGACTTATTCAGAGAACTTTGTCTCCAATGATAGTCACCATCAAACAAAAATGCCGATACATCACTTAAGATCAAATCAAACTGCAAGTACATATTCTCCTCATTTGACTCCTGTTGACAGTCATCCTGCATCGTTTCACAGCTTAGAACACGTTAAACAGGCTCAAATTAAGATATTGCAAAAAATATTAACAGTACAAACCCGTTTACGAATCACCAAGTTCCCTAGGTCCAGCAAAAGCTTTGTAGCACGGGCATTGTCTGGACAAAAATCAGTAGGAATTGTAATCTTTGGAGCTGCAATATCCAAGTCTAATGAAAACCTAGCAGATGAAAAGCAATTTATATTAGCAATTTTCACTTAACAAGCCAAACAATAACAGTCACCATATTGGCAGGCATTCCATACTAGCACAGAAAAAAAAAATAAGTATTAGACAAGAACAATATTAATTTTCTGATTATTATTAAATGAATTTCAGAACAAAAGATTTTTATTGTCTACATGTCACATCTTTCATACTTTCAATTTTAAAATATTCAATCTCCAACCATCCTTCTATTCCCTCCCCATGATCAATTATTGATTTGCCACCTAATTCTAGGAGTTACTTTTTACACCATTGGGTAGCCTGGTCTGCTTTATACTTCAATTTTAAATTAATTACGCTCCCCTTTTGACACCTTTAGTACAAATTCATCTGTGTGTGTGTGTGTGTGTGTGTGTGTGTGTGTGTGTGTGTGTGTGTGTGTGTGTGTGTGTGTGTGTGTGTGTGTGTGTGTGAGAGAGAGAGAGAGAGAGAGAAGCCATATTTCAATGAGAATATAACTTTGCCCAACATTAGAATCACAACAAACAGCTTTGCAGATGTTAGTCGTGAGAGTCTACGGGACAATTTTATGTACTCTTGAGCATCATACACCTTTACAATGTCAGACACACAACTAAAAACACTTCATAGGTACTAACCTAGCATGGTCCTTCAATGCTTTGTTCATTTGTTGCTGAGCAGTACGCTTCACTTCATCAATCGTCATCTAGTAACAGTGAAAGAAGCCATGAGAACATTTTTGTCATAGCAGTTCACATATAAATAAGAAAATATCCAGAATGTGGTAAACCTCTGCAGTCTGCACTCTCCAGTAAGACTAATAAATATTCATTGTAGTTATGGGTATAACAAACACAATGATTATAACAAGTGGGATGCTAACCTAGCAGTCACTCTAAACGATCAGGTCCCAAGAAACTCATTTATCAAGGATGTCTCTTTTAGACCTCTAATTTCTCCCTTTTTTCTTTCTTCTTCAACAAAGAAATATCATTAGATTCTGGGAGAACCTTTGAACTAAGGATCTTCACTTTTGAGAGGCCTTTCAACTCCCATGTGTTTCATCCTGAATCATTCCTCTTTCCCAATCATCAATTTCCACAACATTGTGGGTTCCCACTTTTTTTGGAATTTCCATATTTTCAGGAACTTGAACGCTAAAAAGAGCCTCTAAATTGTAACCCCTAATGCTTTAGTTCATATATCGTTCAATATTTACCAAAAGGATTTGGACTTTTGATTCTTCTAGCTCATGTTGTTGCAAGTCCTTTTTCATTTACCCATTCTCCAAACAGAGACATTTTTTATTCAAAGATCCCTTTGGAAATCAAAGCTCCATCAGAGGTAAAGCTTTTCACTCAGACAACAGTACTAAATAGAATTCTAACTAATGATATGTTGCAAACTCATGAACATAACAAAGCTTTGTCACCTTATGCGTGCGATGCATTGTCCTAATTCAGAAAACAACGGCACATTTAATATTTACATATTCCAGCAGCCAATTAGGAGTTGGAATAGAATTTTTGGAAAATTTTAGCAGGAATAAGGAACTAAAGAGTAACAGCAGTGAGCTTTGCTACCCACTATCCTTTAGTCTCTCTGGTTAGAGCAGAATGCTTGGACTCTTAAGGGAAAATTTCTGCCCTCAGTTAAGATTTTGAATAGGATTGTTTTTATGACCTCTCTATTTGTCCAGCAGATGGTCTTTTTCAGTTGGTCTTCTCCTTGGTAGACATGCAAAATGTTAATTGATGTCAATATTCCTTTAGCTTTATTTTTTATTTTTTCGGTTGATTTCCTTAGAATATAATCTTTACCATCCTCTCTATTAGCACTCTCCTCCAACAGAATTTCTTCTTTTAGCAGGGAAAAAAGGAAAGAAAAACAAACACACAAAACAATTATAATAATGGAAAATTCTTTTTTGCTATTAAAGCAGAGCAAATCAAATAGGACATGAAAATGGAAGTTGCCCTTGACTAAGCACACAACAACATTTATGCAGAAGCTCCTGCACATTTCTTATTTTCAAAACACAATCATCTTTTTTAAAATAATCAGCGGCTCAGGTAAAGGGTACCTTGAAGAGGGTTCAGTGTATCGATTTGTTTTCCTTCTCTTACCCAAATAACTTTTCTTTTATATTAAATAGAATAAAAATGAAACAGAAAGCTTTCCCTGATTTTTCAGAATCTCAATTGACGTACTTTCTGGCTTTGCCAATCAAATCATAAAATAGCAGAAAAGATAGGCAATACCTGCACAGCAGCTGCAGTTTCCCGTACTATAGTCGGACTTACAGCACTATTACTTTCAAAGAAATTCGCAACTTGATCAATGCTTTCCTTCAAATACTGCCCAAAGACGGCATACAAGTGAAATAAATAAATAAATAAATAAAACCCCAAGCTGGGAGGAAGAATTAAAAACAGAAAAGCTTAATAGCAGCAATGCAGCATACAGTCATGTAACATGGAGAAGCTTTGGCAACCATGCTCCAATCCACTTTCTCATCAAAAGGTTTATAACAGAAAACACCAACTAATGAGTCATATGAAGCTGCACTCTGCAAAGGCATGGAACAAAAATTTCAACTCACCAGTTACCACATGTATTGTTCTACAAGCATAAAACCAAAAATGTAGATAATTCTAAACTCAACTACAAGGGAAAAAGTCAAACCTCTGCAAGGAGACCCTTTGGCGATGATAACTGATATGACCCCAACTTCATATCAAATACCTTTGTTTCTGGATAGAGCTTTATGGAGCAACTGAGGTTTTCACATGATAATTCAGCCACAGGCTCTTTGGCTTCCCCAATAAGCTTTGAAGCATTATGTTTCATGTGAACTATTAAGAAAGTATGAAGAGCATCCACCTTGCTACTTATAACTGATTGCCCATCACCACCTTCCTTATACCCAATTATTTTATTTAACCGGTTCAAGTCTTCCTCACTGAAATGAAATGCCTCACCTTCCTCTCTCTGAGATTGACTAGTCCTGGTTTACATAGTCATAAGTGAGTAACACTGTCAAACTTAAAATTAAATCAATTTTATCTTATTAACGGAACATAAAAATTTTTAAATAAAAATTTTTTACCATCCAAATGACCACCAAGGTTTCCCCGCTTTCTGTTTCCTCAGGTTAAGATCTGATTCAGCCGATTGCTTCACAAACTTGTGAGCCAACATTCTGCAATACCATCAAATAGAAGATTACTTCAAGGTTGGAAATTAAACCAATGAATTCTCAAGTCTAACATCTGTCTTACATGTTGGTACATGGATGTTTCAGTTAGACCCAAATATGTGAATTGCTCGGCCGTATAGGTGCATGTAAAGGAAGAAATATCAAGTTCTCATACAAGCAAGGAAGGACAAAGAAATATTTACAGACCTTTTATTTACACAGTTTTATAATTACAAACATCAAAACAGTACAGTCAATAATTTTCAGGGAGGGAGATTTGGACCTTGTATAAAACTAAAAATGCGATAGCTTGCTAGATAAAAGAGATAGAGTGGCCTGTAAGAATTTCTTCCTCTTTTCAAGCAGCAATACATATAAGCTATTACTATTTTTTACAATGGACGTGCTACAACTTCAGACAGTAAAAATGCTCCAGCTTCGAGTGCTGAGCTCATCATCCACATACAAATAGTACCAGAACAAATAAGCAGCATCTACAGCTTAGAAGAAGGAGCAGTAATTGCCAAATCTAGTCTGAAAAACAAACTAAGGCTATAATACTATAATTGAACTGACTTAACTTATTACAAACTTATGCACTCATGATTTTTATCTCAAAATTAATGATTATCAAATATCAACAGACCACACCAGATCTTGAAGAAAAAAATACCTCCACTGTAATATAAGCTCAATATTGAGCTCCCGATCCATTTCCTCAATTTCTTTGTTGTCACCGATTGTCAACTGACTGGGGTCAGATTTAAGCAGTGAAGCATATAGAGATATATATCTCTTCCTTAGGCTTGCATATCTCAGAACCTGCTCCCATGACATCTTTCCACTGCCAAATGAAAACAATAATATTTGTGAAAACTGAAAATATATATATATATATATATATGGTCTTTTGAAAATAAAAATGCCACAACAATCCCAATCAGCGCTAATTGAACTAGCTTAGATACCTTGCTTTCTTCATCTGGTCAGTGACAGCTTTATAAGCATAATTCCACCAAGATCTTGGATCAGCTTTAACTGCAACCAGTGGACGATAATGAGCATATTTTAGGCGTTGGTTAAATGCAGCAAAGTTGTCTGCTAACTTCAATATATCCCCGTATCCATCCTGCAAAGATAAAAGTGAAAAGATTGTTCAAATATAAGCAAACAACAACTATCCCTGACAACCAAGAGAACAGAAGATTCATCAAATGAACCTTCGATAAGCAGATTGTAACATCATCCAAATTCACGACAGCCTTATGTAAAGGTTCATTGCTTTCAGCAACTTCATTTAGTCGCAGCTTTGAGTATTTTGCTTGGCCAGTCACTGGTTGCAGAATGTATGAGTGCTCCCTTAATGCAGAATCAGCTGGCTTCCCATCTTTAGTACCAAATTTAAATACCTGAAGTTTTTTAACCAAATTCCAAGAATAAATTCATTAAGAAATGGATAAAAGAGGTTGATAAACAAAAAGAAGATGAAAATAGAAGAATCATCAGCAGAGTGAACAATTCCATCACAGAGGTAAGACATCTCCAACAGATAAAATTTGAAGGGTTCTACAACTGACTAAAAAAGCACCATAAATACACCAATAATTCTGCCCATTTCAAAACCCCCTTTCCTTCTCTCCCTTACATGGTATCACAGCATATGATCTAGAAACCATAGCCACAAAAAAGAAGACCATTCAGATTTTGGAGATGCAACTCCTGCCAGCAGTGCCACCCTCTGTCCTCAATTGAATTAAGCTGTAATCACACGCTTCAAGGTCTTCACACAAGTCAAACCTCAATCAACTCTTCTAGTGTTTGTATCTCGGTTAGTTGGCTTCAGCCACTGCAAGGGATGATTTTTAGCACAAAGAATGCTGACCCACCAATAGTTGGTTGCCTCTCTTTTGTCAATTTATGAAGTTTTCACTCAGTGTTTGTGAAGCAAAGAGCTTAGATTGAGATTTTAGTCAGGTTTCATGCCTTCTTAAGTGATTCTCAAGTAACAATACAACATAAAATCTTAAGCTGTTGAACAGAGATGCAGGAGGAATGGTTTTAATTTCCAACAATAGGCATTAAAGAGCAGACACCAAAGACCAAGAACTTTAACGAAAAAGATCAAATCTATAATGCTGCCTACAACTATTTCTATAACCATTGAAGTTATAATTCTAAAAATCAAGTAAATTCTAACCACCAAAAAGGAGAACACAACCCATAAACAAAAGCAAACTCTCTCTGTAACAGACAAGTAGAACCATACACACATCCCAGAAACCTCCCCTGCCATGCCATCCAAGAGAACCAAGACGCAATCAACCTACATGACAAACCTAGTATCTAGATAACCAACACACCAAGATACCCTTTAAGAACAAGAAGAAGAAAAACCCTACCATCCTTAAGTACAAAACATAAATTTAAATGACAAAGAACATAAAATAAGTGAATATAATATAAACACACACACACAGTTATAGCTACCGGATATACCTGAAACCACTCTGAAGGAAGCAAATGCTCCCATGGTTTGCTAACATGCCATGGAATAATATCTGAATCCAAATAAACTCCAAGCCGATCAAGTTCAACAGACTGCAAATCAATGAGCAGAAAAGACATCAACCACAGAAGAACAAGGACAACATAATGGTGACACAAGAAGAGAGTAAATAATTATTATGGAAATTATTATTCTCATAATGCAAATATTGACTTCATTACTGTTGCTACTAATTCTACTTAGACGAGTAATAGAATTCCACTAAAATAAGTCAAGAAGGTTAGTGGATCATGGTACAGAATATTATCAACATATTACACCTCTTCTTAAGCTAAAAGAACATCAAAATATTAGAATATAAATAATCTTCCTTCATTGCTAGATATTAGAACTTCAGCAAATTAAATAAGCATCTAAATCAGTACAAAATGATTTCATCAGTTAAACCATTTATCAGTTCATATTAAGACAAAGCAGAACCTTTTGAATGCAATCAAGTGCACCACCAGTAATAAAAGTCTCTTTCCCAGTGTCATCAACTGTCACAGCTGAGAGTTTCTCCAACCTAACACCAGCTGCAAATGGATGCCCTGGATTGCTATAAGACGAAATTAATCAGGCTAAACTAGAAGTTAGTAAGCTGTGCGATGTCAGCAACTAAAGAATGAAAAAAATTTCAAATAACAAAAGAAATGAGGCTTCAATAGAAATAATAACTGAACAACATTCAATATCCTTCGTACCTCTGAAGATCCTCATATCTGATGTGAATATTTGAAATTGAAAGCTTCAAGTTTCCAATTATGGTGCTGATAAGGGATCCCAACCATGATTTATTCTTAAAATGCAACAGAAAAAACGGGTTAAAATAAATAAATGTCCAAACACAGAAACACAAATGCATAAACAGACTTACAAAGGGCTACATTTACTGCCCAAAATCCTAAATCCCCATACTGGTTTGCGAAGGTGTAAGACCACCTTTTTTTTTCCTCAATAGAAGTAGATGTTTATTTATAAAAACGTCTATAAATCTCTACAATTATATTTAGGATAGATGCAAAATACGTCCTAGAAACACTAATAAATACATGTAAATCCATCTTCCTATGCAAGATATTACATACATACAGTGGTACACCACCTGAAGTGCATTTTTCCTACTCATTTGAAAAAATATAAATCAAAGCTCATACCATTTCTGATTTTAATTGCTGTGACTTCTCCCACAGTTTCATTTCCATCGCCTGTTGCCAAAGGTAAGGGAAAGAGATTTCCCATCAAAAACCTTGTCTTTTGGAGTAAAATAAATTACAAATTTTGACTAGTTCTTGCTTCTTACCCGTATTCGGTTCTTCTTAGCTTCCTGGACAGCATCCTCACTACATCCCTCAACTTGAGTTGCAGGTTCAGCTAATATGAAAATGCGATCCAAATATACTAAGACTGGATCTTGGCCAAGCCTACTCCATGGAACCTTAAATAGACATACAAACAAGCACGCTAACTATAGATGCAAAAAAACATTCATAGTAACCATAAGTTTTGGGTTTTTCCCAAAAAGGCCATAATTCACCTATGCAAAAAGGAGTATGTGTGATTAGATAGACATACAAATAATCATTCTAATTATAGAAGCAAATAGTAACCATAAGTCTTGGGTTTTTGCCATATAAAATACGGAGAGAGGAAGAGAAAACCCATAAGAGAAATGTACTCAGTGATAACTGATCTACTGAAAGTTTGAATTTAAAGGGAAGGTTACAAAACAATGAATTTAAAGGGAAGGTTACGAAACAATCTATTAACTACTCATAATTACATAATAATCACAGAATAAATACATAATCATAACCTACGTAACCTACCTATTAATTACAAAATATTTACATTTTAACACTCCCCCTCATGCTAAAGCATATAAATCATATGCATCAAGCTTATCACAAATGTAAAAAATGCATGATCCCCTTAACGCATTAGTGAGTATGTCAGCTAACTGATAATTAGAGTTGACATGGCTAGTGATGAGTATCCCAAAGAATATTTTCTCTCTCATAAAATGACAATCAACTTCTATGTGTTTGGTTCTCTCATGAAATACTGGATTGGATGCAATATGTAAAGCAACTTGTTTATCATAAATTAATGTTATCTTGCTTGAATCTTCAAATTGGAGTTTTAGAAGTAATTGTTTCATGCATATAAGTTCACACATCATCAATGCCATGGCATGGTATTTAGCTTCAGTATTAGATCTAGCCACAACACCTTGTTTCTTAGCTTTCCAAGATACAAGATTTCCTTCAACGAAAATGCAATAACTTGTAGTAGATCATCTATCTAGAGAAGATTCTGCCTAATCTACATTAGCATACCCATGGATTATGTTTATGATTCCCATATAGCGAGCCTTTCTCAAGAGCCCCTTTGATATACTTGAGAATGCATGTCATTGTATCCTAATGACTTGTACATAGTAACTGTAAGAATTGGCTTACTACACTCATAGCAAAAGAGATATCCGATCGAATAATGATAAGATAATTTAATTTTCTAACAAGGCACCAATATCTATCAAGATCTATCAAAGGCTTCCCCTATCTTGGTATAAGTTTAATACTAGGATCAATAGGAATATCAACTGGATAGCAACTTGACATACCAGTTTCTTCAAGGATATCTTGTGCACACTTTCTCTAAGATTATCCCAGTACTAGATTAAGCTACCTCAATGTCCAATAAGTATTTTAGCTTGCCCAACTTCTTGGTTTGAAGGCGATCAAATAGGTACTATTTAAGCTAAGAGATTCTATCTTAATCATTTCCAGTGATAACAATACTATCGACATAGACAACTAGATATATCCAAAGGTTAACAGCCTTCTAATCAACCCAAACTATTGGACAACGCTACTATATAGGCCAAACCAAGCTCATGGTAATTGTTTAAGCCCCTAGATAGACCAATATAACTTACATACTAATCCAAACTCCCCTAAACAACAAACCTAAGTGCTTGTTCCATGTAGACTTCCTCCTCAAAATTGCCATTAAAAAAAGGCATTTTGAATGTCAAGTTGATAAAAGAGCCAACTCTAAATAGTGCAATAGATAATACCACACAATAGAGGCAGTCTTGGCAACAAGTGAGGAAGTGTCACCATAATCCAAACCAAAAATCAGCATGTAGCCTTTAGTTACGAAGTGTGCCTTAAAGTGATCAATGGTACCATTAGGGCCAACTTTGACAGTGTAAACCCACCGACAACCAATAGCAAATTTATTAGAAACAGATATACAAGTTTCTAGGTGCCATTTGACTACATAGCCTCCATTTCTCCAATCATAGCTTGTCTCCACCCAAGATGACAGAGAGCCTCCTAAGTTGTCTAAGTAATGGAAATAGAGGACAAAGAAGATACAAAAACATAATAATGATAACAACACAGAAAATTATAGATAGAATGGGGATTACAAAAGGAATGAATACCTTTTTGAGTAGCAATGGGAAAACCATCATCAACAGACAAACTCCAAGTAGGTGCAAGCACGAGAACCATGCATGAATCACCAGGGACATATACAAAATCTGTAGGGGTAATATGTGGAGCAAGTGCTAACGAAACAATGGAGTCAATTGCAAGCTTGACCAATAGAGGAGGACTAGGAGCAAAGGAAGGAATTGGAAGTATCTCAATGACAATGGGAGGATCATAGGAAATGGTCGAAAAGAAAAATAAAATAGTGTTGTCTCAAAGAAGGTAACATCTGCTTGCATGAAGTAGCGAATAATGTCAAAAGAACAACATTGGTACCCTTTCTGAAGACGAGAGTAACCCCAAAAAAATACATTTGAAAGATTTAGTGGAGAGCTTATCACAAGCTTGGAAGCAAATGGTGGACAAAGCAAGTAAAACCAAAAGCATGAGAAGGGAAATAAGACAAAAATTCTTCATGAAACAAAACAGAGTGGAGGACCTGATTTTGTAGGATAGGAAAGGGCATTCAATTGATCAAGTAGCATGCAGGGAGAACAGCATCACCCCAGAAACAAAGAGGAACATTGTGATGAAGCAATATAGTGCGAGCTATTTCAATGAGGTGATGATTTTTACACCTTACTACTCCATTCTACTAGGGTGCATAAGCACAAGAAGATTGATGAAGTATACACTATGCAAGCATGAAATTTTGGAAAGGAGTAGACAAATATTCATGGGAATTGTCACTACATAAAACTTTGATAGAAGTGTCAAATTGAGTACGAATCTCATTACAAAATTGTTGGAAAATAAAAAATAATTTAAAATAAAAATAACTGAGTATAACGAGAATAATCATCAATAAATGTAACAAAATATTAAAAACCCAAAGCTGAACAAATACAACTCGGTCCCCAAACATCATAATGAACAAGAGAGAAAGAAGAGATGGCTCTAATGTTATTACTCTTAGGAAAAGAGATACAAGAATTTTTACCCAATTAACATAACTCGCAATTTAAAGATGACAAAGACAAAAGACTAAACACCACTTGCTAAAGTTTAATAAGACTAAGATGACCCAAATGGAAATGCAGCAGCTTCAGAGAGTCAGAAGAAGTGCAGATAACTGAAGATGTCGATACAGAAAGGTTATAGAGCTTATAAGATTCACACTCGGTGGCAATCACCTACCCCTATGCCAATCTTATATAATTAAAGATGAATCAAGAAAGGTAAAAGTACAATTAACTGTTTGGGTAAGCTTATTAACCGAAACAAAGTTAAAGGGGCAGCCAAGAATATAAAGAAAAGAGGTTAAAAGTAAGGAAGGAAAAGGCCGTGTTTGACCAATACAAAAAGCAACTATCTTAGAACCATTAGCAAGAGTAATAGTAGAAGTGAAGAGAGAGAATTATCAAGATGTGAGAAGAGATGTGGGTTACTAAAGATATGATTAGAAGCACCAAAGTCGAGAATCCAAAGCCCAAAGTATAAGGCCTGAGAGAGACAAGCTACAGAATTATTAGTCTATGCGCCAAAGGCCATGGAAGTGAAAGTTTGCTTAGTGGCCTAAATATTGGGGGAAAGAATTGTAATCAACCCCAGATAAAGTGATTGAGGGAAGGCGAGGGCCCTCAATTTGAGGAATGTCAACATTCTCCATTAAAGCAGCATTGGCCATCTTGGGACGACTATATAATAAATAACAACAGTCATTGGTGCAGTGAGGTTGTTGCCCACGATTGTCACCTCCACCATTATGTCCACCACATCCCTGATTCCAATTGCGATTACTGTGTTATAAGACAAAGATAGAGGCCCCCAATGACACAGCCTCAATTTGCAAGATGGTCAATCGTTGCAATCGAGCAAGGACGCAATCAAGTGATGGAATGTCAAGATTGGAGAGTATCTGATCATGAACAAGAGCCAAGTCTAATTTCAAGCTAGCAAGGGTAAGATCCATGAATAGCTTGTCTCATTATCGCTCCTACTCTTAGGCATCAATAGATATTAGTAGCAACTTGCTAAATTCTTGTTTCACCAGCTCAACCTATCCATATAAGTCTTCATGTCCATATCCAACTACGTCAAACTCATCATTTTAGTAATATAAGCATGAACACACCGAATATCATTAGTATACACGGATTTGGCTTTTTGCCAAAAGGTGTAACAAGTTTTGTAATTATAAAAACATGCTATAATTTATGCTCAACTAAATGCCATAAGAGACCACATAGTTGATGGTCTATTTTCTTTTAAGTGGGCCTATTTGAAGCTAAAATATCATCAACTTACTTCATTAAATGATTCTCATAACCTTGGCCAAAAAACCAAAGCTCAACAAAAGCAACCCAAATAATGTAATTACAGCCATCTAATTTTTCAAGGATAATTATAAGATTTCTCAAGAAAGCAATAAGAAAACTACCTGAATTTTGGACTGAGGAGACTTTAACAGCATCAAACATGATGTATTTAGGTTGAAAGGAGCACTAGAAGATGACAAAAGAGTGAGGAATAGGAGATCACGATGACCACCCCATTTTAAAAAAATAAAAAAGAAAACATGAACGACAATGGAAAATGGAGGAGGGAGACATTAAACACTACAAAAAAGGCCTAATCACAAAGGGAGAAGAGCTAGGCTAGGTAAAGTGGAAGCTGACGACTAGTTTTGGGCAAACTATGGCCAGAGGGGAGGCAACATGACCTATCAAACGCCAACATGTAGGCAAGGTGCATTTCTGTGAATCTGGCACATAGTGGCACATGCAGTGGCAAGTGGAGCTCCAACAACAATGGTTGGCCAATCAGTAATGTCTTAAGGCTAGTGGTAAGGTTGAATGGAGACAAGGGGTTGCACAATGACAGGAATGAAGCATAGTCATTGGAAAATGAGGCCGACCATAAAAGGGAAGGGTTTAATCTTTGATACCATATAAAATATGGAGAGAGAAAAAGGCCATTCAACAAGGGGCTGCACAATGACTGGAATGAAGCATAGTCACTAAAAAATGAGGCAGACCATAAAAGGGAAGGGTTTAATCTTTGATACCATATAAAATATGGAGAGAGAAAAAGAAAACCCTTGAGAGAAATGTAGTCAATGATAACAAATATGTAGAAACGTTGAATTTACAAGGAAGGTTACAAAACAACCTATTAACTACTAATAATTACATAATAATCACAAAATAAATACATAATAATAACCTATGTAACCTACCTAATAATAACAGAATATTTACATTTCAACATGCAATTAAGCCATAGATCACTTATGCAAAAACAAGTATGCTTGATCAAATAGTCTGTTCAATGAGTATGTCAGGGAAGCATTGAACAATCTATAGACTTCATGTCAAACCTTATGTAGATATTCTCATAATAAAAAGTTCAAAAATCATCATCCCAATAATGAACTGCCACCTCCATCCATAAAAACAACAAAAGAGACTAAAATTTCTGGCTTCTACCAATATATATTGATCAAACCCAAATAAGAAAACCTAACTTTGACATAAGTGGAAATTAAGATCCTCTCAAAACCACTAGACAAAGAAAATCAATTAAAAAAGGGCTCTCCAATTTTGCTATATATGTCCTTAAGGCATTACATGAACACCACAAAGAAGCCAAAATACAGTACCACAAAATACAAGGGGGTAAAATAATAATAATGCTTAAATACTCTAGCACTCTCTCCAACCAAATGGACCATAGCTTTACCTTCCTACTTCTCTACCTAAAACCTCAAAACTGAAAATCAAGAACTTCTCCTAATAATACAACAATCATACGCTGCATTGGTATGAGTGTGGGTATGGATGCAGATACCAGTACAAGTGCAGGATATGACAATTAAAAATAAAATAATAATAATAATAATAAGGTACTAGTACAATGAGCATATCTATATAAAATAAAAAACAAATATAATTTAATATGTATACATATAATAGTTTTGCCACCTATGGTTTGGCTTGTTTGTATTCTAGTAGCCTGTGGTTTAAAAGTTATCATTCAAATAGTCTAAGGTTTAAAACATCAACACATTAGTACGTTATGATGTCATTTCGTTAACCTTTTTTTTTAATGGAAAATATCGCTTGCACATCATATGACATGAAAGTTGCCCTAATTTTATCAAATTTAATCCCCAAAATGCCCTAATTTTGCATAATTTGATTTCCAAGAACCCTCATTCCCAATTTCCTCAAAATATCTCAACAAAATTAGAGATTTCAAGAAAAAATTGAGAATTTGGACAAAATTAGAGATTTCGTTTAAGAGCAAAATTTTTGGGGAAAAAAATTTGTGTTGTGCACCAAATTTTGAAATTTTGATTGGCCAAAAGAGACATTTTAATCTTCACTACGTAAAAAATCACAAATTTCATTAAAAATTAAAAAAAAAACTTAAAAGCAAAATTGGAGATAAAATTACCGATTTCGTTTTCGAGGCAAATGCTGGCAAGATATTGTATTGTGTGTGTGTCAATTATAGAAGTTCAATTAGCCAAAGAGCAATTTCTCTCTTTAGAGCATAAGAAATTACAAATTTAGGCAAAACTGTGAACAAAATTAAAGATTCTATTTAGGAACAAAATTTAGAGGATATTGCATTATATGTCAAATTTATGATTCCAATTGACCACTAAAGGAATTTGAGTCTTCAATGCATAGAAAATTCAAAATTTCGTAAGAAAATTAGAAATTTAAGGTAAACTTCAACAAATTTGATCAAGAAATTAATGGAGTGACACCACAACATGCCAACGCGCTAACAATTTAACGCACATGTTAGTTGGATACCAACTTTTAAACCACAAGGTAGCAAAGTGCAAATGGGCTAAACCTCAAGATATCTAACTACATTGTACCCTTCATACCATATGTTTTCTATAATGTATATTACAACTAACATAATAATTTATATTCATACTTTATTAATTTTATAAGATAGTATCATTATATTAAAAATAATAAAAAGAATCTAATAAAAATTTAATTAAAAATACAAAACATAAGCTTAAAATTGAAACGCGAAAAAAAGTCCCATCCTCTTAGTTGGCTTAATTACAAAGTCCTCCCCTCTATTATGGAGATATACACATGCTTCCCTTAAAACCACTTATTTGACCAAAATACTACATATGTAATTACACAAGAACTTTTTTAGTACATAATCTTGAAATTAACTAAATTGGAAAAATAGCTATTTTATAGTAGTGAAATTCATATTTGATACTTGTAGTACTATATAAGTAATAGATATATAGGGGTATTTTGGTCAAAATAAATATAGTTATAACTTTTCTTTTCTTTTTTATAGAAGAAACGAAATAGAGGAGAGTGCCATGTAATTAAGCCATTTCGAATGGGAGGAGAAAGTATTTTAGCCAAAAAAATTAATAAACATACTTGAATTGTTTTAAAACCCAAAAAAGAATTAACATTAATTTTAAAAAAAAAAAAAGGACAAAAGCTAGAACACATATGGCATCAAAGTCATCTAAAATTATTGTGGTTGTCACCATGATATGCCACTTTTGCCTGGAAAGTCAAGCTACCTTTACCATGAGAGTACAAAATAGAAACTGTAGCAAAACAATATGGAGAGTGCCAAATTTGAGAGTTCATTGAAACAATACTCAGCTTTAGAGCAAGAGAGAGCTTGGTTTTTGCCATGAATCTGCATCTTTCCATGATTCCATTGGAAGATGGTAGTAGCACGTTAAAGGATATATATGGGGTACATATTGCACCCTATCCAAAGGTACCCATACCTCATATGTACCTAGTAAAAGTACAGCACCATTTCCATGAAGACATATGACACAGATTTTAGGTCCTTTTTCCTTCTTTGGGTAAAAGATATTTGACTGAAAAAAAAAAAAGGATAAAGTAGCCCCTCAAACAAAGTAAAATCTACATGGCAAGCAACCAAATCTCCCAATAACAAAATTTTTCACTTCTCTCTTCTTTTTTGATAGAAGAAATTACAACAAACTGAAGGATAAAATATCCTAAAAACAAAAAATACAAGAAACACTCAAAATAGAACATAATAACAGTAATCCTAAGAAGCCTATTAATTTAAGCTAACCAACAAGAATTCCCAATAGTTAAAGGGAATCCCACCTATCGAAGAATATTCTATTTATTGGAAAAGATTTTATGTTGTAAAGAGGTTAGATTACTTTGATTTAAATCCCTTAATTACAAGGATTTTATTTGTTCAATTATTACCCCTGATTCCTAGGATGATTTTTTTTTTCCTTTTTTGTTGGCTTGTATCACTGTATATATACCTCATTACTCCATTTAGAAATGAGATACCAAAAATTATTTTTCCGGTGTCTCTTTACACCACCATATTTGCTTGAATTAACTTTGCCAGGAACTCCTAAACAAATACCAACTCAAAACTTTATAAGGACAAATTACTATTTCCTCCTCCTATTTTCTTTATTCCTAGTGTACTTTACCATGGTCACGGTGACTTGTTACACATGACCCATACCCATTTACTCATGTGACAAATGAGAGTGGTTAGTTTGTTAGTATAAAGAATTATTGGGAATCAAAAGTTGTTATTTCTTATGGTAGTGCTATTACACATGTAAGCTACTCTATTGGCTCTTATATGACATAAATAAGAGTTCCATGGATAGAGTAGCCTTTTGTCGATGAACTGAATGCAAAATACAATTGATTTTATACCTCTTCCCAAAGTCTCTACATCAACAGGTATCAAAACTAACAATTCCAAAGAGGGTGGCAAAGGAAACTCAATCTCAAGACAAACTCAAAGGGATTGAACAAGAGTTAGGCCAGACGAGATTGGATGTGAACAAGTTTCAAAATCCTTGACAAGGATCGAAGTGCTAGTGATCTAGATGGTTTTCAAACCTATTGAGACAAGATCGAATAGCACGTTAAAAATGAATAGACCATTGACAAATAGTCAAGGAGAAAGAATGCCTCAATTTGGGTCTAAAAGTGAAGGAGGACAATTTTCAAGAGCTTCAAGAAACCACATGTTTGGTACGAAATTCACAAGAGTTGAATTCTTGAAGTTTGATGAAAAGGATTTCAAAGGCTAACAATTTTGCTATCGCTAGTTCTTCAATATTAATGAGAAACCAGCCAATCATAAGGTTAAGTTGATAAATGTTCACTTGGAAGGGAAGGCTTTACAATGGCATTAGTCCTTCATCCAGAACAAGATAGGTAAGATTAACTCAAAAGAGTGTGTGCATAGCAATGGAGGTTGCTTTGGAGATATGTTGAAGATGGATCTAATAGCTAAGCTCAAGAATTTGTAACAAGAGGGCACAATAGCAAAGTATGAGGAGAAGTTCCAAGGATTGACACTAGAAATTGAATTACTTAAAGAATTGGCCATAAGTTGTTTTTTCAGAGGGGCTGAGACAAGAAATTAAGGCTCTAGCTAGAATGTTTAAGCCTAGTTCAATATCAAACACCATGTACTACCTTACTCGTTTGCAAGAGGCATCTATTTTAGCCCTTCAAAACAATGTTGCCTAATACGTAATTTGCTAGGATACAGCGTACAAATACAAGTACAGGATAAACTAATTTGTATAATTCACGATACAATGGGGTATACTTAGTTGTTGCATTTCATTTCTTTGACTTTTCTTTTAATATATTTTTACAATTCTTCCTTCCTTTCTAATTAATATATTCTTTCTTATTTTTACGTTTTTTTTTTTCCTATTTCCAAATACTACTACATGTTTTAATTTTCAACAACATAAAAAGTAATAAAATTATCATAATTAAAATAAAATTTTTAAAATAATAAACATTAAAATATAATTGTCATATAATTTTCATAATTAAATTAAAACTATTTATGAAAAATACTTGTCAGTGGTACACTACCAACATATCCCCTGATAAGAATACTCCTCTGCAGCATAAAGAGAGGGAAGAAGGCGTTGAGAGGCCCAAGCCCAACCCGTCGAATACTCTAGCTATAACTATAACCAAATAGCTCAACCCGAACAAGGCAAGAACTAGCTTAGAGAATTGTATTGACAAAGGACAAGAACATCATCTGTTGAGGAAATTCAACATATTACTACACAACTTAGGAGATTTGGTAAAATTGAATGGAAGAATGTTTTCTATTGGTTTCAAAATCACAAAACCAGAGAAATGGAGAAATGGCGCCATCAGATGGAATAAGCTCCCCGTGATTTTGATATTCCAAAGAAAGAAGACCTAGGTAAAACCAATTTTACCAAAATTAGTCCGTAATATTGTTACAAATATGCATAATGGGATGCTCTTATTTTTTTCCATCCCAATTGTTGCCTGAGATTTCAAGTTTGATTTTTTTTGTATTTCTTTTTGTCTATAGGAGCAAGTAGGATAGTGTTTGTAGTGGTTGAAACTTATGGATCACACCGATACTTTGCTACTATCGTTTTGGTACACGAACGACCTGCGATTGGGGTTGTCATACCAGATCAGAATTCAACATTCATGTTGCCAAATTAGGCAACACTGCTTCAGAATCAAATCCCAAACCAAACAAAGAGAACCAACCAAAACCAATCCATGTCTCCTTCCTTCCTATTCCCTAATACTTTAACCAATCCTTAAAAAGCCCAAGTAAATTCATGCAATCAGAAAGCCACCTATAACCTTGATAAAAACGCCAACAACGCCAACACTTTCATAGCTTGATAAACTAATGAATCAACTATCAAAAAAAACCAAAGAGATGGGTAAGAATAGGAAAAAGGGCTTATGGTACTTTTGTTCAGAGAAGTAAAACTTTGATCATAAATGCAAGATAGCCCAAATTTTCATAACAGTGGGCCAAGAAGATGAATTGCACAATAGTGAAGTAGCAACAGCGACCATAATAGAAAATGCAGCAAAAGAAGCATGAGTGTCTCTTGATGTCATAAATGGAGCAAAAAGGTATTCTACAATGATAATGGAAGGCTTTATCAAGAAGCATGTAGTATCACTGATATTGGATATTGGGAGCACTCATAATTTTTTAGATATGGCCTAAACCAAGAAATTGAGGTTGAAATTACAGTACATTAAAGGCATGAAGTTTACAGTGGCCAATAGGGAGAAGGTTACAGTGCATGATAAGTGTATTCAACTATCTTGGAGGACAGGAGGAGAAGAGTTCAAAGCTGACTTTCTAGTAATGCCATTAGGAGAATGATGTTGTGCTTGGTATCTAGTGGTCGGCAACTCTTGATAGGTTTTCTTGGGATTTGCAAAAATGGCTTATGAATTTCAACTTGGATGGTAAGCAATATGAAGTGTCGGGCACGAAAAGAAGTGAGTTTGAGAGGCAAGTCCATTCAGGACAAGCAATTGATTACTAATCAGGCATATCTAGTTCATGTGTCAATGCACAAGGTAGAAAAGAAAGCAAGGTTGAAGTTGAGTGAGTAGAATCTTGAAGAATAGAAAAGCATAGAATTAGAAAAGGCATTGGGGGGAATTTAAGGATGTCTTCTAGGAACCAAAAGCCTTAACACCCCCCCCCCCCAAAAAAAAAAAAGGTCTAGGGAATTCAATCATGCTATTTGCCTTAAGGAGGAACACCCAATAAGTCAAAGGTCATACAAATATGGTCCATTACAAAGAAATACAATGAAGACCTTGGTGCATGCAGCAAAGAGTGATTAGGCCTAGCAATGGCTATTTTGCATCTCCAATGGTATTAGTTAAAAAAGAGGATGGATCTTGGCATTTTTACATGGATTATAGTAAGTTAAACAATCAAATTATCAAGAATAAGTTTCTTATCCCAATTATTAAGAAGCTTCTAGACATCGTACCCAGTTCTCAATTTTTCTCCAAGTTGCACTTGAGGGTCAAATACCACAAATTCAAATGAATCTTAGAGACATACATAAAGCAACTTTCAAAACTCACGAAGGGCCTTATGAGTTTCTTGTCATGCCATTTGGTCCCACCAATGCACTAGTTACATTTCAAGGTCTCATGAACTAAGTTTTCAAGCATTTGCTCTAAAAATATATACACACTTTCTTCAATGATATTTTGGCATACAACAAATCATGGGAAAAACACTTGGAGCATTTGAAAAGCACCTCATAGACGTTGAAAAGCATGTCTTATTTGCCAAGAGAAGTAAATGCACATTTGGTGCTAATCAAATTAATTACTATTGGCAAATGGGATTCGATTCTGTCCTTTCTTCTCTGCTAGTCGTTGCCATCCAAGATTCTAATTTAATCTTCTAACTGTTATTGTTTCCTTTTTTGGCTGCGTCTTTAATTCCTATATTTAAGGGATTGAAGTTAGCTATCTATTTTCAATATTTTCCCTACCAATTTCTAATTGTATTTGAGTTCTTTTTTTCCTTCTTGGGTTCGTCCTATAACCAGTCTTTATGGCTGTTGCTGCCAGCCATAATTCCCATTTAATGTATATTCCTCTCCCTAATTCAAATAAAATGAACATTATTCAATAAAACCCTCTTTTTTTCTTCATGGCAGCAAAGCTATGTCCGATCATCCTCCCATCACCTTTGGCCATATGAAGGCCCTAAACACCGAATTTGTTGAACAGCAAAATGCCTCTTCTTTGCACACCATTTTGGGCAATCCCAATGCTTCTATGGATTCTGCCAACAGTGGGTTGCCTTCCCATCCCAACTCCAACGAGTCACCAATGATCATTACAAGACATAGACTCAATGAAAATAATTATGACTCAATGAAAATAATTACATACAGTGGTCCTTTAGTGTCCGAGTGTATGCAAAAGGTAAAGGAAAGTATGACTATCTTACAGGAGCCACAACTCGATCGCGTCCCTCTGACTTAAAATCCCTTGTTAAGGATATTTAAGATAACATGGTAATGTTATGGTTAATTAATTCCATGCAATTAGACATTGGTGAGGACTTCATCCTTCTCAAAACCACTAAGGAAATTTGGGAAGTTACTGTGAAACCTACTACACCGGTGAAAATTCAATGGAGTTATTTGAAATTGAAAGGGCTTTCCATGATCTAAGGCAAGGGGAACTAACAATGGTCTAGTATGCCTCACTTCTCAACAAACATGAGAAGCAACTTGATGTCTTCGAGACTCGTGTTGCCTAATACGCGATTTCTTAGGGTACAAGGTATGAATATGGGTACGAAATACGTCAATTTATATAATTCGTAATACAAGAGAATATACTTAATTAGTATGTTAATTTGATAAGTAGTACAATAAAAAAGTAAAAATATCTAATTTATATAATATTTTATATATTTAATAGATGAATAATTTTTTAGAAAAAAGTTAATAACTATAATCACATGGAAAATAAATAAATCATTCAAAATTAGACTTCAAGTTCATAATTTATAAATTTATAATTCAAATCTTAATTAAATAAGTTCAAAGAAAATATAAAAATATAAAATACATAAATTAAAATATTACTAATCTATTTTTTAAAACATTAAAATATTCTTTCCCATTATCTTATCTTTCCTCTTTATTCATTTTACATCTCATTTGGTTTGATATTGGAAGGCTTATTTGCAATGCCCATTATCTTTTTATAATTATTACTTAATATTAATATATATTTCTTATTATTTTTTAATATAAAAATTATTTTTCATATATTTTATTCTTTTTTTCCTTCTTAATATTTTCTCTTCCCCTTTCCTCCATGTCCAGTGACCGAAACACCTTTCACTCATGGACCATATTGTTATTTCTTAAACTTGGTTCTATAACCTTGTTTTCTTCTAAATTGCATATTAACCCATTTGATATTTATCCCATAAATCACGTAAATCCTTCAAGCTGAACATCCAAAAGGTCCCCCTGTACTTTCACTTTCAAACTACCTAACGCTTTGACCAAGCTCTACCTTCCCTGAAGCTTTGTTTTCTTCTATGCAGTCGGGTGTATTTGTGCTCCCTCTTTGCAGATTGGTAGGACGAGAATGTTGATTCCTTTATCTTCTCACCTTATGCTCTACTTCTTCGTCCTGAAGCTTCATTTTTTTTCCTCAGCTTCGAACCTCCGAATCTTAATCCCAGTCCCCAAGCTTTCCTAGAATTCTACCCCAGATTCCCTTCCTCCCCAACAAACCCTCACTTGCTCTTCCCAATTTTCAATGGCAAGAACCTACCCCTTCCCACTTCGAAGCTGCCCACAAGGTACAAGGTGTCTCACGTTCTAGTACGCAAATGACCCGCGATTGGGATCATCAGTACCAAAATGGAGTTCGGCATGGATGTTGCCGAATTAGGCAACACTGTTCGAGACCACTACTTAGAGCTCCAATGAGGATTGTAGAGCAAAAACATACCTTCAAATTTTTATTTGGTCTAAATCACAAATATAAAGAGGTGCATGGGAAGCTCATAGAATTAAACCTTTTCCCACCTTTCGTGAAGCTATTTCAAAATCAAGAAGAAAGGAAAGTTGCAAGAAGCTGTTCCATGGACAACAAAATACTCAAAACAGTGTTAAGCATCCTCCTTTAGCCGCTAAGGGTCCATCTAGACAAAATTTTAACAAGCAACAAAAGGGGAAGGGTATATCTTGGTGTGAACACTACCTAAAATCTGGTCACTTCAAGCAAAAATGCTAGAAGTTGCATAGCAAACCTTTCAATCTGTGATCACAGCCTCATAATGCAACCAAAAGATATAGTGCTACAACTGAAACTACCATCTTTACTATGAATAGCTTGATCTCCTTCAAAAACTCTGTGTTAGCCAAAATTCCACCACAAATGAACCTTCTAAAGGTAATCAATTTCCTGGGAATATTGCCCAATCAAGTAAACTCTTTGCCCTCTCACATGATAAATGAGCATATTTCGATAGTTGATTTTGGTGCATTTGATCACATGACAAATAGTTTATCTTTATTTGAAGAAATGTACCCATGCACCACACCTTTAGAAGTAAAAATAGCTAATAGTACTACTGCATATGTCTCAAGTCTAGGCACTATTAGAATATATAGCCATCTTCTCTTAAAAATGTACTTTTAGTTCCAACTCTGAAATGTAACTTGTTGTCTATTAGTAAAGTGCTCAAGGATAACCACATTACTCAATTTGTGGATGGTAAATGCATTTTTCAGGACTTAGCATCCAAGAGGATAAATGTTAAATAAGTGGCTAAACCTTATCTCATGGGCATGCCATATGACAATAAAGTTAGGTGCAATATTAATAAAAGTGCTAACTTATTGTTATGGCACAATCATTTAGGCCATCCTAATATGCTATGCATGAAACGCTTGTATCCTAAATTATTCAATAAAAATTCTACTACCATTAAATGAGAAATCTATCAAATTGCCAAATCCACTAAGTCTACTTATCAACCGTAAAGTTATAAACCATCTCACCCCTTCCAACCCATTCATGGCGATGTTTGGGGTCCTTCCAAAGTTTAAGAGCATTTGGGTGTTCGATGGCTTATCACTTTTATGGATGATTATACATAAGCGATGTGAGTGTATTTAATGAAAGAAAAATCCAAGGTACCAACTATTTTCAAAAACTTCCACCATTTTATCCAAACCCAATATCAAAGTCCTATTAAAATTCTTCATTCGCACAATGGTAAGGAATACATTAATAATTACCTTGGTAACTATTCAACTAAGAATGGCTTCTACTCCTTAACAAAATGGCTTAGCGAAAAAAAAAATAGGCACCCTCTTAAGGTTGCTCAGTCTCATGTTTATCACTCATGTTCCAAAAATGTTATGGGGAAAAGTGATCATTCATGTTCCAAAAATGTTATAAGGAGAAGCGATATTAACTTTTGCCTAACTTATCAATAGGATACCTATTAAAGCTTTAAACTACCAAGTTTCCTACACTACTCTTCTCAAAGAGTTTCCTCACCTTCAAATCATCTCTTCTTTACCCATTAAAGTGTTTGGGTGCACTGCCTTTGTTCACCTACATAACACAAACAAACTTGATCCTAAAACTATCAAATGTGTATATGTCAGCTATACCCCATCTCAAAAAGGATATAAATATTTCTCTCCTACCTTGGAAAAAATTTCTGTTTCCAAAGATGTCACCTTCTTTGAAAATCAACCTTATTTTTCAAAAATCCATGAACTATCATGAAGAATGGAACTTTTTCATAGAAAAACCTCAACTCCATATCCCCAATACTAATGTTCCTGATACTAGAAACAATACCCCTGCTATTACTTATGATGAGCAGAAGGCTTATCATGATCTGGAAGAAGAACAAAAAAAGATATCATTTACACTAGAAGAAGACCTATGAGATAGAGACCAATCCTACTCTTGAGCAACACACTTCTTCTAATGCTAATTCTAAAAACATTGCCAAAGACCAAAGTACAACTCCTCAACCTAATGATTTAGATATTCCTATTACTATACGAAAAGGTGTGGAAGCCTGCACTAAACACCCCATTTGGAATTTCGTGGCTTATAATACACTTTCACCATCTTATCAAACTTTTATTGCTAAGATTTCCGGTGATAGTGTTCCATAGAATATCTATAAGGCGCTTAGGCAAGAAGAATGGAAAAATAATGAGTAGATGAATGCCCCAAAAAGGAATGGCATCTAGGAAATCGTGGATTTACCAAAGAGTAAAAAGCTAGTTAAGTGTAAATGGATCTTTAACATCAAATACAATGTTGATGGGAGCATTTACAGGTATAAAGCTAGATTAGTAACAAAAAGTTTCACCTAAACTTATAAGATTGACTATCAAGAAAACTTAGCTCCACTAGTTAAGTTCAATTCCATTAAAATTTTGTTACCTCTTGTTGCTAACCTTGACTAGCCCTTGTATTAGCTTGATGCTAAAAATTCTTTTTTAAACAATGATTTAGAAGAATAAGTCTACATGGCCCTACCTCCAAATTTTGGCACCAAAAGTAATGATAAAGTGTGTAAACTCAAAAATCTCTTTATAGCCTCAAACAATCCCTAAGAGTTTGGTTTGAAAAATTTATAATGGCAGTCAAAACCCAGTGGTATATGCAAGGCCAAGCTAACCACACCATATTACCTAATTTTTATCTATTAGAAAGATATATGTTCTCATTATAATGATCACACGTGATTTCACGAGTGAAATTTGCAAGCTAGAAAAAGCCCTTGCTAAAGAATTTCAAGCCAAGGACCTCAAGACACTAAAGTTTTTCCTAGGTATGGAAGTTACCAAATTTAAGAAACGCACTGTCATCTCCCAAAGGAAGTACACTATTGACCTCTTTAATGAGACTAGGATGTTGGGGTGCAAACATGCTAAAACTCCTATGGACGCAGACTACAAGGCTAAGTTTGTTTAAGATAGCTCCTTTATTGACATTGAAAGGTATTAGAAGCCAGTGGACAAGGTGATCTACCTAGCACACACGACCCAACATAAGCTTTCCTTTCTATGTCGTTAACCAATTCATAAATAAATCAACTAAAATCCACCTTAAAGCTACTTATGGGATCCTCAAATATTTAAAAATGACCGCTAGCAAGAGTATCTTCTTCAAGAAAAGTGCTAAAAGAGATGTGGAAATATGTTGTGATGCAGATTAGGCCGAATCCATCGCTGATTGAAGGTTCACTATTGCGTATTGTACTTTTGTTTAAGAAAACTTAGTTACTTGGAGAAGCAAGAAATAATCTGTGATTACAAGAAGCAACACTGAGGTTGAGTATAAGGCCTTAGCCCAAGGCAGCTATGAAGGCTTATGGATACAAAGATTGCTTAGGGAATTAAAAGTCAAGTATGATAGACCAATGAAGATCCTTTGCGATAATTTAGCCATAATCAACATAGCCAAAAATCTCATTCAATATGATAGAACCAAATATGTTGAAATAGACAGGCACTTCATTAAAGAAAAATTAGATAATGGTCTATTTTCTCTATCTCATATTCCTCCTGGTCTTTTAAGTTGCTAACATTCTCACTAAAACCCTTGCTAGGGTCATGTCTAAAGTATTTAAAGTCAAGCTGGGAATGATTAACATTTACTCCCTAATTTGAAGGAGAGTGTTGATAAATGAGATTTGACTATGTTACTTCTTCTCTACTCGCCATTACTGTCCCAAATTCTGATTTAACCTTCTAACTATTATTGTTCCACATTTAAGAAATTAAAATCAGCTATTCATTTTCGATCTTTTCTCTTAATTTCTAATTGTATTTGAGTTTTTTTCTTTCCTTTTTTGGTTCTTCCTATAACGAGTCTCCATGTCTGCTTTGCCAGCCATAATTTTTATTTAATCTATATTTCTCCACCTAATTTGAATAAGATAAGTATTATTTAGTAAAATCCTCTCTTTTTCTTCAATTACTTAGGCCATATAATTTCAAAAAAGGGACTTCAACAAATTGGAGCAAAACCACAGCAATGCTTTCATAGCCCACCCCGACTACTATCAAATCCTCACAAGGATTTTGGCCTCACAAGTTATTACCAACAATTTGTCAAGCAATATGGCTCGATAGCTAAGCCATTGACGAAGTTGTTGATGAAAAATATGAAATTCTCTTACCATTGAGACTAATGCTTTAAGCATTTAACAAACTTAAAGAATCTATGGCATCTACTTGGACGTTGGCTCTATTGGACTTCTCTTACCATTGAGACTAATGCTTCAAACATTAATATTGGTATTGTTTTATCTCAAAGAAGGCATTCTATTCTTCTCTTACCATTGAGAAAAAGCTTATAGCTATTATATTTGCAATAAACAATGGCATCAGAACATGTATGGCCAGCATTTTGTAAATTAAACTAACCATTTACCATTGAAATATTTGTTGGAATAGAAGGTAGTATCCCTGGATTCACACCAACATCTCTATAAGTTGTAGGGCTTAGACCATGAAATAACATACAAGAGGGAAGAAGAACTTAGTAGTGGATGCAACGTCCAATATACCACATGAAGAGGAAATAGTAGAAGAAGAATAGCCAAGTTCTTGATTGGCAATTATCCCCATTACCTCCAATATTAACAGAAGGTTCAAGGACTCATGAATGCGAGATGATAAATTAAAGTCCATTATTGAACAATTGGATGTAGACCCTGAATCTCACCCTAAATATTCATGGAACCATCAATTACTCAAAAGAAAATGCAAGCTAGTGGTAGGAGATGATCCAAAACTCAAATTACAGCTACTTAAACATTTCCATGATGATGCTACACAAGGCCACTCGAGTACCACATAAACTCACAAGAGACTAGCTGTTGTCTCCTAATAAAAGGGAATGGAGAGAAAGTGAGAAAATATGTAAGGCACTATCAAACTTGCCAACGACACAAGCTTGAAAATATAGCAACACTAGGCTTGTTACAAACTCTTCCTATTTCTAATGCTATATGGACAAATCTCAGTATAGATTTTATTAGTGGGTTGCCAAAGTCCTACAATAAGTTTATTATTTTGGTAGTAGTGAACAAGATGCGCAAAGCAACACATTTCATTCCTTTACAACCCCCTTTCATAGCTGTAGATGTAGCTAAGATGTTTATGAACGATGTGGTTAAGCAATATGGGTTCCCTTGTAGCATTGTTACTATTGGAGATGGGCCTGCTACCATTAGGCTTATCCTTCTTCAAACCCTAATCTTACTTTATTTTCTAAATCCCTAGAGTTACGACGATCTTATCTTTTTAGAGTGTTCTATTTTATCATTTTATTTTTTTGTTCCTTTTGTAATGGGAGAAGATCTGATCTTATTTTAAGTCAGGATACTCTCTCCCTCTATATGTAACACCTTTCTTATCCATGAGAGTAGATTTTTGCACTGCAAATAATTTCATGGTATCAAAGCCTTTAAACTTGGCTCGATATCTTTCAAAGCAGTGCTGACCAGCCAATCGCGAGCCTTCACCTGTATTGTTGACATAGACAAGACGCCGTCACCGGCTGGTGATAGCTCAAAAGGACAAGCCGACCGATCACAACAAGGGAGTGGGCCAAACTCCTCTCGCCAGTCTCTAGTGGGGGGTTTTGTGCCGGAATCCCTTCCCCAAACCATGATTTCCTATCGATTAAATGACAATAATTATCTCTAATGGTCCCACAATGTTCTCATGTTCGTCCAAGGAAGAGGAAAGGAACGATTCCTCACTGGAAATCCGAAGCCACTAGAGCCAGGTGAACCACAATATGAAGCTTGGTGCACCGATAACAGTCAAGTGATGACTTGGTTTGTGAACTACATGAATCTTGAGATCAGTGAGAATTATTTGTTGGCAACAACAGCAAGGGAGATGTGGGAATCAACTAGAAAAACGTATTCTGTAAAAGAGAACACTTTAGCAATTTTTTAGATAAAGCGAATACTTGGAATCTTGCTCAAGGGGAGAAATCTGTAACTCAATACTAACACTACAATGATGAGACTTTGGCAGCAAGTGGATCTTTATGATGTTCACCAGTAGTCATGCCATGCGGATGAGATTTACTTTAAACCAATAATTGATCAAGAAAGATGTTGTGATTTTCTTCTCGGGCTAAATGACCCATTCGAGGAAATCAAAAGGAGAATTATGGGAATGAAACCTCTTCCATCCTTAGAAGAAGTATTCAATTTGGTAAAATGTGAAGAGAGTCGAAAGGAGCTGACCTTTTCTATTACTTCTTCATCAACCACACCTTCGACTAAGTCATCTGCGATAGCTGTACGTGGCAACCAAGGAGGAGATTAGAAGAAGAAATCCAATAAATGGTGTGATCATTATAGTAAAAATGGTCACACCCGTGATAGTTGCTAGAAGCTACATGATAGACCACCTCATTCAAAACAGAAACGAAAACCTAAAAGTAAAAGGCTGGTGACTGGTGGACCTGAGATGAAGAAAGGTCACTCAGCAATGAAGAGCTGTCAGTCTTGCAAAAAATTTTGTATAAGCACATACAACTTAGTGCTTCATTTGGAAAACAGGTTGAAAATACTACTCCTTTTGTCACTCTTGCTCATGCCAATACAGAACTTACTACTGCACTTAGTAGTGTTGTTCAAAACAAAAATATTTGGGTAGTAGATTCTGGTACTACAAACCATATAACAGGTTTCAAAGAATTATTTTTTGAACTCCATACATATTCTGAACATGCTGCTGTACGAGATGGAACTTATGCTAAAGTTATAGGATCAGGCACAGTTGTTATTTCTGAAACAATTATCTTAAAAAATGTATTGTACATGCCTAAGATAAAATGCAACTTATTGTTAGTTAAAAGGATTGTGGTTCAATTAGACTGCCTTGCTATTTTTAACAAAATAGGCTATGATTTTCAAGACTTGGCATTGAGGAGGATGATTGGCAATGCTAAAGAGTGGAATGAGCTGTATTACTTGGAAAGAATTCAATCAAATATAAGCAACAATGCTGCTGTCTCTTCTGCTATTTTATCTGTCATGTCTAGGGATGATATCATGTTATGGCACTCTAGGTTAGGCCACCCAAGTCTCAGCTATATGAAATTATTGTTTCCAAACATCATTAATAAAACTAATTTTAATTTTCAATGTGATACTTGCCAATTTGCTAAACAAGTTTTTAATACTTATCATGCTCAGTCCTATATACCTACTCATCCCTTTGCACTCATTCATATTGATGTTTGAGGTCCTTCTAAGGTTGAAACTAACTCTAAGGCCAAATAATTTGTAACCTTTATTAATAATCATACTCGGTTAACTTGGATATTTTTAATGAAGGAAAAATCTGAGGTGTTCCAAATTTTTAAAAACCTTTGTGCCTTTATTTAGACCCAATTTCAAACAAACATCAAAGTGTTTAGAAGTGATAATAGCAGAGAATACCAAAATTCAGATTTTAAGAAATTTCTTGATGAGAGAGGGATACACCACCAAACATCCTCTGTAAATACCCCCCAACAGAATAGAGTGGCAAAGAGAAAAAACAGACACTTATTTGAAGTAACAAGGGCAATTATGATTGGGAGTAATGTTCCTAAAGTTTTTTGGGGAGATGCTATTCTTACCTCAGCCTATCTAATCAATCAAATGCCATCTATAAGTTTTAAAATTTCAAACACCTCTTCAAACATTTTTTGAACGTTATCCACATTCTTCTCTTGTTAACTCTATCCCTAAGCGACTGTTTAGGTGTACTGTTTTTGTCTATAGTAATAGAGGAAAATTAGAACCTCGTTCAATCAAATGTATATTTTTGGGTTATTCTTTTACACAAAAAGGGTATAAGTGCTATTAACCTCACACTCATAAGACATATATCACAATGGATGTTAAGTTTGTTGAGAACCAGCCCTACTATTCCAAATCATCCATTCAGGGGGAGGAAGGGAAGAATGAATAGTTAATTTGTAACACCAAGTCTAATGCTAATGAAACTGGCCAGCAAGTTAGTGAATCCATTAATGGACCTCAAATATCACTTGATGATGTTTCCCTGCCTACCCAAGCACCCCATAACCATATTCCACCTAATAATTCAGACAATAGTCTTGACTATCCTTGTGTACCAGAAAACAGACCTAAGGTGCCACATTTAAGCCTAGAAATTAGATCAGATAGACCTTCATCACCACTAGAAACTGATCTGGCACCTTAAAACCCTGTCCAAGAACCTCATATAACTGAAACTAGGGTGGAACAGCCTACACAAAATCTTTCTAGACAGAATAGAAGTTCAACGCAGCAAAGCAATGATGAAGAACCCATTCTTACCTCGAGGCAAAGCCAAGAATTTGTACCTGGGGTCAGTCTTGATAAGTTACAGTGGCTAATTGCCCTTAAAAAAGAGAGAAGAAGTTGCACCCAACACCTCATTAGCAGGTATGTTTCCTATGAGAAACTTTCTCCCACTTTAGAGTTTTTGTGGTCAATGTTGAGAATGAAATGGTTCCAAATAGCTTTGAAAAAGCCATATCTGATCCCAGTGGAAAAAGGCTATTGAGGAGAAGTTAAGAGCCTTGGATAAAAACCAAACCTAGAAATTGACACATTTGCTGAGCGGAAAGACAGTTGTAGCTATTAAGTGGGTGTTCACCATAAAGTATAATCCAAATGGCAGTGTTAATAGGTATAAGGCAAGGTTAGTAGCTAAGGGCTTTACACAAACTCAAGACATTGGCTATCAAGAAACATTTGCCCGAGTTGCAAAATTTAACACTATAAAGGTACTACTCTCTTTTGATGCAAATTTAGACTGGCCATTACATCAACTTGACGTTAAAAATACTTTCCTAAATGGTGATCTAAAGAAAGAGGTGTACATGGAAATACCCCTGGACTTGAGAAACTCTGATAATATCAATGAAGTCTGTAGACTACATAAGTTTGTATGGGTTGAAGCAATCCCCAAGGGCATGGTTTGAAAGATTCACCCGAGCTATTAGAGGCTTTGGTTATAATCAGTGCCAGACTGACCATACATTATTTGTCAAGTGTTGTGGTAAAATGATAACTATTCTAATTGTGTATGTTGATAATATAGTATCGACAAGGAATGATGCCAAAGAAATTAGTAAACTAAAAGCGAAATTGGCAACAGAGTTTGAGGTTAAAGACCTCGGAAAGTTGAGATATTTCCTTGGTCTGGAGGTGACTCGGTCAAACAAAGGTATTGGCATCTCACAACACAAGTATACTCTTGATCTACTCAAGGAAACTGGAATGTTGGGCGCTAAACCTGTGGATACTCCTATGGAGATCAATTGCAAGCTAAGTATAAAGGCTGATAGGACACTAGTAGACAAAAAAAGGTACCAGAGGCTAGTGCAAAAGTTGATCTATTTGACCCACACTAGACCGGATATAAGTTACCTATGAGTATGGTTAGTCAGTTTGCAAGCAATCCTCAGGAAGAACATATGGACGCAATCTTCAAGATCCTCAGATACTTGAAAGCAACTTTAGGAAAAGGATTAATGTTTGCTAAAAGCAACTCTAGAACTATAGAAGTCTACACTGATGCAAATTGGGCAGGTTCAACTGTAAACAGACGTTCAACTACAGGGTATTGTACCTGCATTTAGGGTAATCTTGTTACTTTGAGGAGTAGGAAACAATCAGTAATAGCAAGAAGCTTTGCAAAGGCTGAATACAAAGGTCTAGCCCTTGGAATTTGTGAGGGCATGTGGGTCATACGACTCTTAAAAGAACTACAGGTTGAGACAAATACACCAGTAAAAGTTTGGTGTGATAACATGGCTACTATTGGAATTGCTAATAATCCTATACATCATGATCACATGAACATGTGGAGATTGATAGACATTTCATCCAGGAGAAAATTGATGCAAAAATAATTGATCTATCTTACATCTCTTCAAGAAAGCAAGTTGCAAATGTGATGACCAAAGCACTAACCAAGACTAAGTTTGAAGAATTCAAAGGCAAGTTGGGAATGATCACTATCTATTCACTAACTTGAGGAGGAATGTTGGAGATGGGTCAACCGCCATTAGGCCTATCCTTCTTCAAACCCTAATCTTACTTTATTTTCTAAATCCCTAGAGTTATGGCGATCTTATCTTTTTAGAGTATTCTGTTTTATTATTTTATTTCTTCTTTCCTTTTGTAACGGGAAAAGATCTGATCTGACTTTAAGTTAGGATACTCTCCCTCTATATGTAATGCCTTTCTTATCAATGAGAGTAGATTTTTGCACTGCAAATAATTTCAGTTACCAATAAAGATCCCATTTCCTATAGGAAGTTTTAGGATGCTCTTTTTAAAATACATAAAGTTAGGCTTTCGTATCCATCGACTTATCATCCCTAAACAAATGGCCAGATAAAGGTATTGAATTGAAGTTGAGTGCTACTTGTGTTGTATGACCCGTAATCATCCTAAACAATAGGTGAAATGGCCGCTTTTAGCTTAATTATGGTACAATACCTCATATCATTCAACGATTGGTATGTCTCCGTTTGAGGCTGTTTATAGGGTCAAGCCACCTACACATTTACCATAGGTAGCCGACGACTCGAGCAATAAGGTGGTGGACATAAGTGCTAAAGAAAGGGAAGCCACAATTACTCTGCTTAAACACCACCTGCAGAAGGCTCAAAACAGAATAGTACAATTGGCTAACAAATGCAAAACAAAAAGGGAATTTGGGAAAGGAGATTTCGTGTATGTCAAGCTTCATCCTTTTTGAAGGAACACGCTTGACAACTTGACCTTACATAAGCTAGCTGCCTAATTTTATGGGCTTTACAAAATTCTGAAAAAAATCAGACCAGTGGCTTATAAGTTGGATCTTCCTCCACCTTCCTGAGTCCACCTAGTGTCTCATGTGTCAATATTGAAGAAGCATCAAGGGGACAAAATTCCACTCAGTTCACAGATGCCAACAGTGGATACTCAAGGTTATTTTTGCACGGAACCAGAGAAAATTCTAGCCAAGAAAGCAATAAAGAAAGGACATTTACCAATCACCCAAGTACTAATTCGACATAAGCATGCCAACCCCGAGGATGCTACATAGGAAGACTTGGTTGCAATCCAAGATCAATTTCCAGATTTTGTCACTACTCACTTCAGATAATCCTATAAATCCCTGGGGTCAAGGATTCTTTGGAAGGGAGGAGTAGTTGTTATGTGTGACCCATACACATACACGTGACCCATACCAATTTACTCATGTGAACAGATGAGGGTGGTTAATTTGTTAGTATAGGGAATTGTAGGGAATCTGAAGTTGTTATTTCTGATAGTAGTGCTATTACACGTGTAAGCTGCTCTATTAGCTCTTATATAAATAAGAGATCCACGGGAAGAGAAGCCTTTTGTTGGTGAATGGAATACAGAACATGATTGTTTTCATACCTCTACCTAGAATCTTGGCATCGTGACTAATCTCTAAAACCTTTATTCCACTTTCTTCATTTACCTACTATAAATATTTGAAAACATCTCAATCGTAACATCTTTACCTAAGGGAGGAAACCAACTTTAACCCCAATGAAACAAAAAGTACTCAAGGGACCAAAATAAAACTTTAAATAAATTTAAGGGACCAAAATAGGGTTTTAACCTTAAACAAATTGGGAGAAGATAGTGAAGAAGTAGGTGGATAGAAGGATTCTCAAGTACTACTTCATTTTTTCAGTTAAACCTATCCAATCTTTCAATATTTGTGACAAGAACTTGCTACTAGGATGATAGGCATCCCATTTCTGCTCTTTCCCAACTTCTTCATCCAGATACCTGCTCCTTTCCTGCCATTACTTTCCACATTCCATCCTTGATCAAATAGGTTCATAATATAAGGAAATTAACAGAAGATGCCATCTTTAAATACATTTTCTTGATAGAAGAAGAAATGTTATTAGAAATAGAAGATTTGACAGCTTTAAATATATAAAAACTGCATATAAGCATCTTATAACATCAATCTTAGTAAATCCAAAACTAGATTTGACATATGATACTTCTAACTTTCTGAGAGAAAGCAGTTAATCAACACCAACCTTAAGTTTGACTGAACCAAGAAACCCTGCCTTAACCTTCACTGGCAATTTTAAAGCATTTAGAGCCTCAGGCTTCAGCTGCATATTCTTCAGCTCCACATCACCTGTTTTACATTTTAGTTTTAAAAAAACAAAGATCAGAAAAGCCTCAAGAAAAAATAGTCTGAAACAAGAGCATGTAAAACAAAAATATTGCTCCCTCAATTCAGGGGTTGTTGGAAAAATGCAGCCTACTTTATTAGCTCCTGTAAAATGAAAGGGGGGATACAAAATCACAGGCGTCTACACCTGCAAGCTTGTTTTAGTTCTTTCAAACTGATAAGTATAGTTTTAACATAAATTTTCATATGAAATCACAACCTGGAGTAACCAAGCACAGAGGTTTCATCCTTCATGAAACAAAAGGAACGAGGGGAATAAAGCAGGGAAAAAGAACAAGCCCAAAATCACCAAGTCTTAGACTACATGAAACCCCACTTCACAGAAGCAGGCTAACCAATGATCAACATCAAATGCCTCAACCAAGCCTTCGTAAAACTCTAAGTAGAATTTCCACCATGCCCTTGAGGACCTTGTCCAGAAACGAACTCCAGAATTGAATATAAATAGAATCATGGCCCACTTAAAAATGGACAAATCTATGATCATTTTGAATGCGTAATGATCTTGATTAAGCCAGCAGAGAAATTTCAACTGTTTACCTATTAGCAGACCTAGAATTATAACAACAGCCATAATTGGCATTATGATACTAGAGTTGCAATGGGGGCAAACCGCGGCATTGAAGAAATATATAAAAGGAGCCCTCTAACACCGGAGACCATATACATGTGTTACATACGGTTATAAACTCAGTTAAGCATATTTAGAATTATTAGTACTAGACGCCAGTATGGCAAAAAGAGCCAAATGAACACATTAGAGAGGTTAGGAATAAGTACCAAATGTTCCCACTGTTCAGAAGGCAGAACGTGAAATTGAATGGACATGTTTCAGAATTCAGACTGAAATGCATCACCGCCGCAGTGTCATTTTCTTAAAAATTGAACCACAAGCATTATTAAATCTTGTACAATGGATTCCACCCATTCTTTCCGGTTATCAGTAATAAGATATCCCTTTTGAGTGTATCTCAGAATAACACAAGAGACAGGAAGTAGTTTCAAAAGACTCATAAAAGCAAGCAAATTCCTTTTATATGTATTTCTTTTTTGGTTTTTCCATCTAACAACCAACACCATGCTCTCTATACCGTAGCCCAAATTCACTGATTTAGAAGAGATGGACAGCCACCTATCATTTATCACTTACATCATATATTTAATATCTTTTCCCCTCTCTTTTGAAGTTTTATTTTCAGCAAGCCATAAGCACAAAACTCACATTCGCCAAAAACCACGATGTTCTAGGCTTCTAGCACAACAACAATTACTCGCACATATTTCCCTTGCTCACTATCCTGTGTGTATGTCAGAGTTCGCGCTCTCGTAGTCGGCAGATTGAAAATTTGAATACAACAATTACAAACGAGGCGTGCCTATTTTAAATCACTCTATGAAAGTCACAAACTTACAGTCTCACTCTAATTTCAACTCAGCAGTATAGTGAAAGAACTATGAAAGGGCAATGAAGGATTTACGGACCTTTCCAGACACTGATTTTGAGGGCTTCTTTGTTGAGGCCCCTCACATAATTGCCAAGGTACCTCTGCAAGAGGTACGCCACCTGATCCTCCAACATCTCGTTGTCGTTTTATCATACAACCATTACAAGGATGATCTCGACGAGCACAGAGAAGAAGAAACTGACGAAAACGACCATCACAAAGTGAAGAAGAAGAAATGAAGAATGAAAGAAAAACGCACGTAGAAGGCGATTCGGAACTTCAAGGCCACGTTGCTTTGGGCTGCGAAGGGAGAGCACGCTCGCTGGTGACTCTGGAAGATACAGTGAGTTTAGATCATAGCGAACGCGGTAGTAAATCGTTCATATTTTGCAACCAACAGCAGTTGACCACGTAGGAATATATAACACGCGAGGACATGTAACGGGCACGTGGCTATTTTTGGAAAAGTGAGACAGTGATACCGGCCGCACCGGAATGCGATAATTTTTATATCTGCAAATCTGCCCTTTTTCCCAAGGCGGTGGCTTTATCCAAGTGGATCATCCCACACCAGGTGGAAGGAACTCGAAATTAAGTGGGGCAAGTCTACGCGGTCTTCAATTTGATGTCTTTGAGATTTATAATAATTAATATTTTATTATTATTTCATAAATTTCGAAATATATTTAGTAATTGCAAAATTTTCTACATCTTTTACAGTAACAATTAAATTTGAATGTAATTTTTATATCTTTATTATCAAATTATTCAATTAAAGCATAATAATTATATAAATTTTTAATAATATTATAACAAATGTGTAGTTTAATTAAAAAATTATATAATTATCTATAAAAATTATTTATTTATTATATTATTATTGAAAAACTATATACTTATCTTATTTTAATGGAAGAATTTAACAAATATAAAAAAAATTACATATAAATTTTTTTATTTTAATAAAGATTAGTAAATTACATAAATCACTTTTAAAATTTATTGAAATTAGTAGGTCGTTCTTTCAATTTTAAAACTTACACTTTAGTCCAATTATCTAACAATATTTAGAATATTCTTCAAAAGATTCTAAGATACTTTTATAACTAAAATATTTATTAAAATAATATTTAGTAACCAATCTACCCTTTATCTAAAATCACTAATTGCTTATGACAAAGAACAGGTGAAGAAGAAATCTAGTGGGTGTCTCCCACTATGATCTTCTAAATGCTAATGTTATAAGGGGGGAAAAAGCAACAATAATAGCTAATTTAGGTGAGACGCAACCACGAGAACTTCAATGAGATAGCCCTTGATACCATTAAGCAACGTGCTAGTGGGTATATGTGGTTTTTGAAATCATCAACCTCTGAATGTTTGAAATCTTAGCTCCAAAACCAAATGGAAATCAAATTTCCAAATATAAGAGAAAAGAGTATTTGAATGCTGACCTCTTTCATTTTAAACCAAGAGTTCCACTAAATGGGTGTAAACCACAAAGCTTAGCTACTACCACTAACTCCTAATGTCTTTTATGGTGTTTTAAGCTTCTTACCTGCAATTATGGGTGTGGGTTCTTCAAAACAAGGAAGGATCTTTCTGAAAGGCAAGAAGAAAAATGGGCCTTCTCTTTCAATTCCAATGGAGTCTTGGCTCTCTCCTTTTATTATTGGCTAAAAAGAGTGTAGATGGATATGTGTGTTTCCAAGATAGTAAAAGTAAATGTTTTATTTTGAAATCTAGAAGAAGAATAATGGATCTTGCTTCCTTTTAATTTCAAAGGAAATGGCCTCTCCTCCCCCTATTTCTTATCTTTCATCACTCAATCTTGCTTCTCCCAAAGCCCTTTTTTCTTTAGTCTCATTTTCTAGTGTGTTTGTAAAAACAAGGGAAAGCAAGAAGGAAGAGCAAGCAAGGTAGGGTATCAATGGTTTTTGAAACCATCAGCCTTTATGATCTTTTTATTATTGCTACTTAAGAAGATTATGGAAACCAGAAGGAGCAATAGGGGGTTAAGGTGATAGGCTTCAAATTGATCTAAGGGTGATAGGCTTTTATTGGTGACGTAATTGATGAATGATGAATGGTTATAGGCTTCGAAAATGATGGGTGCTACTTAATTTTTAAAAATTGATCATAAGATGAGCCAAATTTGATGGGATTTGCATAGATGTTCTATAGAAAAGGAGACTCATTGTAACGTTTAAAAATTTATTAAATGAGATTAGTGAGAATTAAGGATTTAATTTAGGGAAAAATAAAGAATTATTATGAGGAATTCAAAAAATTATAAAAAATAAAACTTTAAAAGGAAAATTATTATTTTAGGCATTTTTAGGCAAATAATTATTATTTGGCATTTTTTGATGAAAAATAAAATATTATTGAAGATTTGTATTTAATTGAATGAAAATTTGATTAACCCTCCATAATTAATTTGATTTCGCCAAGCATAATTTTTGAAAGCCTAATTTAGGTTTTATTTGAAACCCAACTCATTTGGACTTACTTGATTATTACTCGACACTTAGACATGGATCGAATTATACTAAAGGCCTTTTAGGTCAGCCATATCGCATGAAACCCTAAAAGTTGAGCTACCTATTTCATTTCCTCTTAGTCGAACATGTAGGGATAGCATAACTATAAGGAGCAAAAATGCACATAAAAAAGGATGCTAGGGTTTCTTATCATTTTGACTCCAATTTGCACATTTAGAGAAAAATTTAGTCAAGGTAAGTGATATAAAAGTTAATCCTATTATCTTTCTTTTTATTTTGATCTAATTAATTCTTCATTTAGTAGATTTTCACCTCAACTCTAAATCTAAAAATGGATCATTTTTGTGGGTTTTTACATGATTTTTGGAGTTTGAAGCTAGAATAACTATTGGGCAAGTATTTCCATTTATTTTTGAAATGTAAATATGCTAAAACTTGGCCTCTATAACTGATTGTTGTGTTAGATTCTATCAATGTGAAAAATTGCAAGGTATTGGTGTGAACCATTGTAGTTTCTAGGTTTAGAGGGCTCAAATTCAAACATTGAACTCATTAGAGGCTAGGGTAAGTATTTTCTTAGTAGTTCTTAATAATTGCAATAAATGGGTGTCTAATTCTTATAGTAAACAATGACTAAATGTTGCATTTTAGTAGATGTGGGATCCTTAGAGTGTTTGGCACTAGTAAAGAGCTCTTGAAAAATTTAGCTATTGAGTGAGGTAACCAAAGGTTTTAATTCCACACATATATTCACTTTTAATCATATATTTGTTGCTCTTTGTGTTTTCCATGACAAATGAATGGTTTGGCTATTTGTTTGCTTTGGACCATGATCGTGTCCTTAGTGGAACTATGATCATGTTTCCACTTGTGTTATGTGCCATGATTGTATGCTAAGTCATAATTATACTCATTAGAAAGCACCGAGCCGTGATCATGCTAATTAAGAGTTGGTGCTGTGCTCATGCACTTTCCCTTTGCTTTTAGCCATTAACATGTTGTATGTGATTGCTAGCATGGGATAATAATCACTGATAATTAAACTTGTTTATTTGCTGATTTATGTGATATACTCCTGGTATTTATTTGAATTAAATGCACTTATATTAACTATATTGTACATATAAATGAAATTTTTGTTAGTTACTGGGATTGCATCTCATCCCTATCATAAGCTAATAATTTCAAGTGAAAGTTTTTTTACTAAGGAAAAAAGGAAGCTAATGGATGATTATCCCTAACTTGAGACCTTGTATAGGACTTCCACACCCTGACATTTTGATTTTAGTGTAAATGCTAATTTTTGTGTAAATTAATCCATATAGCGTCATAATGCATCCATATTACTAAGTATAGGTATTTTTATGTTTTGTAACTTGAATTGAACCCCAAAGGGGACTAAGCTCTAATTTATGATAAATCTAATGTAATTGCATATTATTGATCAAATACGAACTAATATGGATGGTATAGAAGATTTCTTATCAATTAAAGGTCATACTATTATATTAATGGTATCCTTAGCCTTGGTTTTATCATATGTTTTTAGTTGTCATATATGCCTCATGTGTGATTTGGATATGTGCCATAGTCATATTTTATATCTGAGGTTGTTTTAGAATTTTAAATAAAAGAACATGTTTAATTGGTCTATTGAAACATGTTCAAAGTTGTCTGAAGCCAATAGGTAGTGAAATGCATATTGTAAGTAGTCACTTGAGGTAGTATAAACCATTTTGTTGTCTTAATGGGTGTTATGCTAATATAATGCAAGATTGATTGGTCTAATTAATCCTTAAGCCCTTAAATGATGAAAGTTCATAAACTAAGGCTTATAGGAGATTATATGCCATAAAAACCTTCCATTATAGCCATAGGAAGGTCAAAAAATTCAAATAAAGGTAGTTAATTAAGATGCATATTTAAGAGTTTAGGATTAGCAGTTAGTCTAGTCGTAGCCAGAACATCTTTAAGTCATGGCCAAAGTGAGTTGAGAGAGCGGCAAAGGCTAAGTATGCTATATCACAAGGTTTTAGCCATAGTACAAGTCATGAAATTAGGAGAGATAGGCTCCCGATAGCCATCTCACCACAATGCGAGTAAAATCAGCTGCAACACAAACTGAGAGGAGTGGTGTAAGCGAGCTCTCGAGAGCTAACTCACTGTAGTGCAAGGAAACTTGACACAATGAGAATTGCATGTGAATGTGTGATAGATGAGCCAAGAGTCATCTCGTCGTAGCATGATTGGAGTTGGTCGCAATGAGACATGGGAATGCGCATGTTCAAGAGTTTCCTTTCCATAGCATAGACTTACCAAGCCACAGCAAAGGTTGTGTTTTATTGGTGTTTTAAACTAAAAACCCGAGTTTAGCCATGCCATGAATTTCTAAGTCACAACGCAAGTATAAAATTTAGCTTTTAAAGGTTCCAGAAACTAGGTTAGCCACTGCATAACTCCTTTAAGTTGTGGTGTAAGTTCTAAGACATCTAGTTTAGCTATAAAAATATGGTTTCCAACATATTAGTGATCAATGGTTATTAATAGCCCAATATAAGTGAGTTTCCATGCTTTCTGGAGATATGTGGAGGGAGATAATGAGTGCTAATGAGAATTTTATTTTCTTATAAATGTAAATCCTCTTATATGTTTTAATGGTAAATAATGATGATATAAAAGTTCAAATTTTTTCGTATTTTTACCTATTGTTTACTTATTATCCAAATTGAATCTTAATTTAATTAGGACCTAAGGATATTACACTCATATTTTGCAAGTGTTTAGGCATGGCTATAAGTGAGGATGATGAAAATGAAGGGTAATTTGGTCCAAAAAAATGTCAAATTAGGTATCTAACGAAGGTTAGATAGAAAATATAAATCTAGAAATAGAGGAAATGTTTGTGCAGATTTTGAAAAAAAAAAACTTGTATAATTTCATCAAAACTTAAAAGAGATCCGTATAATTTATTCAATAAAGTAACATAACATTTGTGAATAGTTGTTAATTAGTTAGCAATATGGCATGACCTAACAATCAGAGCAAGATTTGTAATAAGTCTCAATTTCCTGCATATCAACCCTTTTGTGCTATAAAAATTAACACTTATACAAAAGGCTATAAGGAAAAAGGGCCAACAAGTGTTATGGTCCCCCAAGATTATATATATATTAGTGTTTGGCTTCCATATAAAATCTAAAATTCCATTTAGGCCTTCAAGAATTAAATTAATTAAAAAAATATAAATATTATTAAATAAGACAACATTACTTTCTTACTCCCCAATTTCAATTTGCTCTATTACTGACTAGTCTTTTAGATTAAGTTTAGATTTAGTATTTATTTTCCACAGTCACGATTATAAATTCATTCTTCACGACTTCTTTCTTCATAATCTTCACTCTTTATAGCCCGTTTAGTTAGGAGGGCCAACTACAAAATGAAAAAGAATTAAACGAGTAGAGTGAGTTTGTTGTGCTAAATGAAAGGATCATCAAGGAAAAGAAGGAGGAAATCATCTCATTTTACTATAGCTGCATATGGCTAAAAGTTTTAGAGCCAAAATAGGAGAAAGACAAATTTGCACTTCATATTTTTACTTGCTCAAGGTGCTATTATCCCTTATCGTCATCAAAGATTCAACCTTCATCCATTCTTCTATACATAGCATCAAAGGTCATTCACCAAACCAAATCAGAGTCATTCATGACAAAGGAAGCAACATTTATCAACAAGAACCTTGAATCTACAAGGAATGACCATAAAGAACACATGGGTTTGGGGATCTTTCTTCATAGTTTCCTTAAATTATAAAGGGCTTACTTTTTTTTAATTCCTTAAAGGTATTTTTATCATTTTCCCCTATTATATACCCATTTTTACACTATTTCTATTCAACTAAATATTCAAAAACTAAACACTTAAAAGCAAAGGTTTTCCATTTCCTTTCCATATCATACTAAACATAAATTATTACATTCCTTTCACTTCATCATTCCATTTTTATTTACATCATTAACTGATACAATATCAGTAGGCATGCCCATTGGAGCGCAACAAGTTCGAGAAACCCTTATCCATTAAGAACTTCAAAGAGCTCAAGTGGCCCAAATTGTGCACTATATTCAAAAATTTCAAAGAGCTCAAAATAATTCCTATGTTGGACGTCAGCCCAAATTTAGAGCCCAAAATCTATATTTGATCAATTTAGAACATGCTAGACGTCACTCAATTCATAAAGATGTTGATCTTGGAGTTGAATTAAACTTTGGACGTGAGATCTCCTTAAAGATGCAAAAGTGAAAGTCCAAGTGGAAGCCTTATGTCCTAAGAAGGTCTATGGAGCAACTAAAGTCAATATCCAATATGTTGAAGACCCAATAACAAGAGCTAAAGTTAAAGCAATGAAAGAAGCCTTCAATTGTTTAATTCATAAGTTTCATAACGTAGAGCCCATTCATTTAAGTCAAGAAAAGGCCCAAGAAGATATAAAAGGTGTGATTATGCTAACCATTCTACAAGAGGAGTGCCAAGGCCTAATTGGAGTCCAATTGCAAGAGATTAAAAATCATGTGACAACTATGTGATTTTTAATGAAGTATGAGCATCCTATGTGACAACTTAAAGAAGTTGATTAGTTTTGACTAGGATTTTTTTTTTGAAATTTCGTTTTTTATTATTTTAATATTTTTTGAATTTGGTCAAAGAGCTTATCTTGGAGATCAAGTTAAAATTAGTATCATAATCTAATTCCTTAATATTAGGCATCATTTACAATATTTCTAATCAGATTTTAGAGTTTTACTTTAATTAGGACTCTAGAAATTTTGCCTATAAAAGGCTTCCTATTGTACTCTATTTTGGCACATGAATGATTGAATGAATTTGAGTATTATTCAATTATCTGTGAGGCTTTTGCTTCTTTGTTTTCTCTGAGAGTTCACGTGACTTATCAAAGAATTGGTCTTCCTTTGTAGCGTCTTGAGGCTAGGGTTTTAAGAGACAAGTTCTCTTAGAGTCTTTCCTTTGACTAACATTCTTGTTTTCTAGCCGGTCTCGGGCAAAGTGTCATCTTGTTGAAGGTTCCTAGGACAAGGTTCCTAGAGGGTCTCTCATCATTTGGTATCAGAGCTTTGGTCGCTAGTACAAGGTATATCTTTGTTTTTTTTTTTTCCTTCTGTTGTTCTTCATACCTTCTTTCCTTCCATTTGTGTTATCTTTTTCATCTTCGTCTTTGTCTTCTATCTTCTTCTGTCTTCCATTGCTGTGTGCCTTCATCCTCCAAAAAAAAAAGAAAGAAAAAAAAAAGAAGAAAGTGTGATACTCCAAAAAAAATAAAAATAAAAAAAAATTCAGAAAAAAATTTCAAAAAAAAAATTCGAAAAAAAAGAGTGAAAAAAAAAATTTCAGATTACAAAATTCAAAATTGCAAGTTGTGCCAATTCAAAGTTGAAAGCAAGTTTTGGAGTTAATTTCCTAATTGGAGTTAGTTTTCTAATTTGAGTTAATTTCCTAATTGGAGTTAATTTCCTAATTGGAATTTGTTTCTTAATTTGATTGCATTAAGTAGCTACCAAATTATCTACTTTCCTATTTGCATTCAAGAAATAATATTCTTTCCTAATTGTTCTAAACTTGAATTGCAAGTAGTTTCTTATTCTTAAATTTTCTTATTTTCAGAATTTTTTTTTTCTTTCTTTCTCCTTTCTTCCAGGCCTCCCCTTCTTCCTTTCTTTTTCCCTTTTTTGTTACACACCTTTTTTTTCTCCTTTGTTTGATTTTTTGGGAATTTACATTTTAGGATTCTAGTTTTTTGATTGCCACTAGTCTGATCTTTTCATTTGATTTGCTTGTGACTTGCTTAGAACACTTGTAAGAAGCAAATTATTGAGTGGTAAAAGGCAAGAGCGTTAACATTAAAGAAAAAGCCAAAAAGAGAGTTAAACACTAATGAACTTATCATCTTTTGAGTGTAAACACATGAGAAAAGTGCGTGAGGTCCTATTCCTTCTATCTTTCTTTGACTAACTTTTCAGGTGATAAGATGTCCCATGAGTACAAATTCCTTGAAGAGGCTAACAAAGAGCGATTCAAGCAATCTTGTGCAAAGTTGGATGCATTCCAATCCAATATCAACTCTACAGGACAAGATAAGGAAAAGGCATCCCTTGATTTCCATACTAGATGCCTTATAAAAGAGAAAGTCTGCAGCATGACCATTGATAATAGTAGCTACATAAATGTTGCTAGTACCTTACTTGTTAAGAAATTAAACTTGCCTACTATAAAGCATCCTAGGCCCTATACCTTGTTGAAGGGTAGTGCTAAATTTAAAGTTAATAAACAAGTTTTGATTTCTTTCTCCATTGGTAAATATCATGATAAAGTGTTATGTGATGTAGCTCCAATGTATGATGGACATATTATGCTTGGTAAACCATGGAAACACGTGAGAAAAGCTAAATATGTCAAGCATAAGCACAAATATTGCTATTGCTATTCATTTGTATTCAATGAAAAAAATCATGTATTGGTACCTCTTGATCCTATGGATACTTATAAGGATCAAATAAGAATAGTACAAGCATACAAAATGAAAGAAAAGGATAGAACAAAAGAAAAAGAGAGAGAATATGAGTTAGAGAGAGAAAAAGATGAAATTGAAAAAGAAAAGAGTGTGAGTGAAAAGAAAGAGCAAGAGAGTTGTGAGAAAAGCATAAGTCTGAGCTTGTTTGATGAAAAAAGAGAGGTTGAGAGCATATGTAAGGATATTTGTTTATCTACTAACAATCTTAACCCATCTTTACCTATTGTTAGTTCTAGCTCCTTGCAGGTATGTAGAGATTTGTTTCCCAAAAAACCACCTAATGGCGAAGATTCGAGGACGAATCTTTTCAAAGAGGGAGGGAATGATACAATATCAGTAGGCATGCCCATTGGAGCGCAACAAGTTCGAGAAACCCTTATCCATCAAGAACTTCAAAGAGCTCAAGTGGCCCAAATTATGCATTATGTTCAAAAATTTCAAAGAGCTCAAAATAATTCCTATGTTGGACGTCAGCCCAAATTTAGAGCCCAAAATCTATATTTGATCAATTTAGAACATGCTATACGTCACTCAATTCATAAAGATGTTAATCTTGGAGTTGAATTAAACTTTGGACATGAGATCTCCTTAAAGATACAAAAGTGGAAGTCCAAGTGGAAGCCCTATGTCCTAAGAAGGTCTATGGAGCAACTAAAGTCAATATCCAATATGTTGAAGGCCCAATAACAGGAGCTAAAGTTAAAGCAATGAAAGAAGCCTTCAATTGTTTAATTCATAAGCTTCATAGCGTAGAGCCCATTCATTTAAGTTAAGAGAATGCCCAAGAAGATGTAAAAGGTGTGATCATGCTAACTATTCTACAAGAGGAGTGCCAAGGCCCAATTGGAGTCCAATTGCAAGAGATTAAGAATCATGTGACAAACATGTGATTTTTAATGAAGTATGAGCATCCCATGTGACAAAAAAAAATCCTAGTCAAAACTAATCAACTTCTTTAAGCTGTCATATTGGATGCTCATGCTTCATTAAAAATCACATGGTTGTCACATGATTCTTAATCTCTTGCAATTAGACTCCAATTGGACCTTGGCACTCCTCTTGTAGAATGGTTAGCATAATCACACCTTTTACATCTTCTTGGGCCTTCTCTTGACTTAAATGAATGGGCTCTACATTATGAAACTTATGAATTAAACAATTGAAGGCTTCTTTCATTGCTTTAACTTTAGCTCTTGTTATTGGGCTTTCAACATATTGGATATTGACTTTAGTTGCTCCATACACCTTCTTAGGACATTGGGCTTCCACTTGGACTTCCACTTTTGCATCTTTAAGGAGATCTCATGTCCAAAATTTAATTCAACTTTAAGATTAACATCTTTATGAATTGAGTGACGTCTAGCATGTTCTAAATTGATCAAATATAGATTTTGGGCTCTAAACTTGGGCTGACATCCAACATAGGAATTATCTTGAGCTCTTTGAAATTTTTGAATATAGTGCACAATTTGGGCCACTTGAGCTATTTGAAATTCTTGATGGATAAGGGTTTCTCGAATTTGTTGCGCTCCAATGGGCATGCCTACTGATATTGTATCATTAACAATTCTACAAACACAGTTCAAGCTTTACGTTGCTGATTTATCATTCCCTTTCTTAAATCTTAAAGTTTACTACTTTTAGTTTGCTTGCCGTGTGTTGCTATGTTGCAAACCTAATAGTTCAATTAAGTGGGGAATTAGATGAGGCCATGATAAGGTTGAGAAAATTGTGGAAACTAGATTAGTTTTTTCTTGTTCATTCTTTCTAAATTGAGAAAATTTTTAATTTTTGTATGAATTTGAGACCTAGCACCCAAGCCAAAAATAAGACTAAGTTTTGCGGTCGTAGGGATTTTACTTTTTAATTTTTGTTTGACTAGTGCCTTTAATGTCCCATTTAGTAAATGAGGTAAAAGAAAAAAAAAAGAAAAAATCCATTAAATAATCTCATTTGATACACATTTTGCAGGATTGGAAAAGAAATTTATTTTTTATTTCATGAGCATGCAAATCAAAGATAATTATTATACTTAATTTATGCAAAGTCCATCATGTCCTTACTATCATTATCTTTTTTCCCATTTCAATAATATTTTTAAGTAAGTATACGATGATCATTTTTTCATTATTTTTTTCCATTCTTGTACTATTTTTCTCTAACTAAATATGTAAATAGAATAGCATTCCTATTTATTTATATATCATATCAAATGTAATTATTCCATTTAATTCACATTCTCATTCTGTTTTCATTTCCATACTTAACAATTCTATGTACTAAACAGGGAAAGAAGGAACAAAAGGGTAATGGAGGACCATAAAAGTAAAAGGTCATTTGTAGGGTCTTATAAAAATGGCTTATGTTTCTACTAATAAAAATGCCCTAACTAAATCATTCACTTCAAAATTAATATTGGTTGTTATTTTAATTGAGTTTATAGTTAAATTTTATATTTGATGATATTGACTATGAAAATTTAAGTAATTTATTTTATGTTGGTTAAACATTAAATTTCTTTCATAGAGTATGTTGTTAAATTTTTTTTTCTAATCTATTAGATGTCTTATTTAATCTTGCCCTTTAAACTCTATATCTCTTGCCCTAGTCCTACTCATACATGACTAACAATTATGCCTCTACCATTTAATGGTAAGGGAACAACTCCACAACCATCAAAATCTTTCCCAAGTTTCTTATTCAAATAAGGATAAATTGTAAAGCAATAAGGAATGTATATCATTTATTATGTTGGAATTGAACAAATTATCATGCAAAAATATTTTTATTGCTTTAAGGAAGCTCATTTATTTTTTTAGATTGTACTAACATTAATAGTTATTTAGTGGTACAACCGTAACATGATCATAAATATTATGTTAATTTGATACTTAATGAATACACAAGTAATTAATTGTAATTGCCAACTAAATGTTTGTTAAAAGGTTATAAAGGAAAAGATCAATAGATAAGTAATGAAAATTAGCAATCAACTGAACCTAATTATGAATGATGAATTAATTAGCTAACTTTAAGATACATCATTCCATTGTTATGGACTAGGTGCTTTGAGGTGAAAAGATATTTCTCATGAATTCAAGCTATGTGAGTATAACATAATTAATAAACTCCCTTAACCCTTTAACATTAACATAGAAAGCTTTAGGGAGACTTGATAACTACAACACCTCCAGCCTAATAAAGAACATTACTTATTAATTTTCTACTTGTATAGTTAAAATTTGTTGAAGGAAGAAAAGGTTTGAATTTGCTAGGTATAGAATAATTAGATGGATTAGTCATGGAAGATAGCTAAATAAGATAAAAAAAAAAAAAGTAAAGTATTCTAGTATGCTTTTGATTAAAAAAAAAAAAAGAACTTAATCTTAACTTTACTTAACTTTCATTGTGAAAATGCCTTAAAGGTTAAGGCTATTTTAGGAGTTTATAAGGAAATAGAATGAAATGAAAAAGTAAAGAATGAAATAACAAGTATATGTCATTTTATTATTTAGAAATTTAGTGAGAAAATTGAGAAAGTCATTAATGGAATATAAAGACTTACTAATTATTATTTTTAATATTATCCTTATAACTAAAGTGCGATTCTAGTAAGTTTTTAGTTGTAGAAAATGTAATTATAATTACACCATGTGTCTATTTTATTTCATTTCAAAAACCTAATTAGGAGGGACAACCTAAACAATGGTTTAGCCTAGATTGGTTATTCCATCCTTTGCCATTCATCCAAGCACATCCTAAAGGCTAAAAGCAAAGTCTCTCGATAAATAGAATCTTGTTTTTACTAAGCTTGAAAGTTTTTGGAAAATCTAAAAAGAAAATAGTGTTTATAGGTCGTAGACTAAAGGAAATCTCAATAAAGCATATGAATGTAAATTTAAGAGAGCATAAATCTAAAAAGAGTTTGTGAAAAATATCCATCGATTTGAAGATTAAGGGGTTTTTTATAGTAAGACTTACATTCAGTTAACACCTAAGATAGACATTATTGAGAACATAGAGCACTAAATGCATGTTTTGGTGCATGGGAAATGGGTAACTGAATTTAAAAGATATGTGGAATCGTGGAGATTTATACACAAGAAGAATATGCATGTTGATTGTGTTAAGGGTTTGACATAGAAAGATGTCATGTTTAAAAGGGGTAGGTTAGGGAGAAATCAACCTGCAATACTGATTGCTTAAGGAGGATAGAGATAGGGATAGGAGAACAAGCATAAAGAAATAACCATGTAATTGACAAACATTTACTTGACTTACTAAAATGATTGTTTGTAACACAAAAACTCCTTTACTTTAGTCTTACCAAGTCATATATAAGGTTTGATTTTAAGAAAAAAAGGATAAAGATCACTCTTTCATAACATTCTTAACCTTATTTAAGTTAGGTATCAAACTTGCTATAAGAATGTTGCATCCTTACAAAGTTAGATTAACCTTTTGTGAATTCTTATAAGCTAGCATTACATTGACTCTAATGGAGGGGATGATCTTATCACATCCTTTTTCACCTTAACTTCCTAGGAAAAGATAGTAAGGGAATTTAGTTATTGTTTTAAAGATAAATTCACAAACACGTCAAAGCATTTCATTTAGTAGAAGAATTATATGTCATAAGTGACTAAGCATTAAGCTTAAATAGGTGCAAGTGTTTCTTGTGTCAGGTGTAATGCACGAAGGACATTTAAAGTGATCTTATGTATACTGTCCTAATGACATATTTGTTGATTGTTCATAACGAAAGGTGTACAACTTTCCTATTTGCTTTGCTCCTTCTAATTAGTATAAATGCTTGAACTATTTAACTTCTTCCTCTTAGTAGGCAACACCAATTACTAGTTATAATAAGTTAAACAAAAGGCACCTATGATTAATTATAGCAAGTTTAGAGAATGTGTTCACTTATAATAAGTTTAGCAAAAAGCATCTCTCTTTAAATAGATGGAAGCACCTCTTCTCCATAAATGGAGACACCTTTCTTATGTAAAAGAATATCTCTTAATGGAATGGAGGTATCAATTTTTAATTAGATACCTCATTTTAATAATTAACTAATAATTAAAATTATTATTATTATTTTATTTAATTAAATAATTTAATACATATTAACTTATTTATTTTCTGTTTCCATTTCCATTTGAGATTAAAAATAGACATAAATGTGTTTGAATAACTCTCAATAATTTCATTTATTTGGAAATAGACTCCATGTCCTTGAAAATTTTAAGAACAATAAAAAGATGTTTCTTATGCTTCCAACAAAAAGGTAATGGCATTTTTAAAAAATATATGTTGATACTATTTAAAATGGCACCAAGGTTGGAATCAAACTCGAGGAATAAAAGTATATTCATTGTACTATGACTTCCAAAGGCCTGAGCAAAATTTGCATCATGCCAAGAAAGGAGTTAATATTTAGATCTATCTAGCTTTTGGAATTAAATTTATGTTTGGTAAGTGAAAAAGGAGATTGAGATAATAGAAATGGGGGAAAAAAAAAAAAGAGAATAGGTGAGATGTGAAACAACACTTCTGTTTATATTTTTTAAAATATAATTAAAAAGTAGGTATTATTGAGTAATGATGACAAAAACATAATATATATTTCTTTTTTTTAATAGTACCATTCTTGTCAATGTTTTATTATTGGCACCAAATGTAACATAAGGTATAGTAGGCCTAGCAAAAGAGGTAACTCTTTGAGAGTAATATTGATTCACAATAACTTTCATGGTTTTAATTTGAATTGGAGACATGTGATCTTGAATAAAGCTTTGCAACTACTAATATCAAGTCATAAACTATGAAAAAATGGAAAATGATTCCTTTGTCACTAAAAATAAAGATGAGAACAAAATTTTAAAAAAAATTCAAGTAATGAAAATAGAACACATTTCAAAAACCAAACACTTCTCAAAATTGCAATAACTTAATTCAGTTCAACTCTATTCTTTTATCTCAGTGTTCAACTTTCTAATTACTGGCCCACATGAAAATGAAGTGTTACTTAGTGATCAAATAATAAGAATATCATTCTTGTATTTCTTTCTTTATAATGCAATACCTTTTGAGGTGAATTTTCACACTAAGCCACTAAAAAAACATTAATTATTGTTCAAAAGCCTAGAGATAATTTTATTAAGATTGGACATGAGTTTCAAACCCCATCAAATCAATAACTTGTTTCTATATTCCACCCTATTGAATTGGCTTTATGCAATCATATTTATCTAGCCTACTCTAAATGTAAATAAAAAGATAACTAAGTGTTATAAGATATGAGAGATTAAATTCAGATGGTACCTGATATAATATAGTTCATGAACATGAGTCTCATCCAAAAAAAAAAAAAACACAAAGAAATATATGGGGGAATATGAACTACAACACACAATACCTAAGTAAATTCAAAAGGTAGATCAGAATTGCTTCATAGCATAAAATACAATCCTAACTAGCATAAATAGGATAATTAACTTTAGACAGATTATAAGTTAGATTTCTATTTCCTAATAGGCTTATGGAAGCCCATCTATTACATGTTATATATAATTTGCAACAAGAATCAAGTCATTTACATAGTAGTTATTACTAAATGAATTATTAAGATATTAATAAAATATAATTTTCTAATTAGTTTAATAATTAATTAATGTTAATCCATAATAATTAATTAATATTTCAAACAATCTCCTACTTAGAAAACATTAATCAATTGTTTCCCATAACAAGAACAAATTAGTGGACAAAGGAATATTAATAATATCAAATAATTAATATATACACTTTCACACAAAATTCAAAAATGAAACGACAAACTAAGAACATTGAATTCAATAGAAAAAATAATGCCAAAATACCAATAAAGTTTTAACTTTGAATAAAATAGCATATCAAATGAAAATATGTCCAAAATTATATAAACTAACTAAAAGAAGATGTCTTTAAAAAATATAAGTCAAACTCCCATTAAAATAAGACATCAACAAGAAAAACTTTAAAACATTAAAGAGTCATATGTTTCTCAACATAACTTCAACAAGTAAATATGTGGTTAATAGATTATCTTAACATATTATCTATATAAAACACGCATAATTTGAGTTTGAAATCACAAATCTTTTTTTCAATAAACAAAGACTTAATATTAAAATTTAGTATACTTGAAATTCATATGATTTTGAAAGAAACATATAGCAAAATTATTGTTGTAACCAAATGGTCAATATTCCAAATATACAATCAATGGCATATAATAGAAATTAATCTCCTAGACCATGTAACCTAAAAATAACCCTACTATAAGTGACATATTCTACAATCAAATGAAATAGTAGCAAGTGTCCATTTGACACCTTTCAACAAAAGAACTCCATTAAATATCATGAGATATATACGAAAGCTATGGTAGCTCTTAGTGTTTACATAATACTTTTAACAAAGTAACTCATCCAAAACATCATAAGGTGTATATAGAACTAGATTTTAAGGTGTTTACACAGATCGCATAATCCGAATCCAATAAACCCAATAATTATAAGTATATCAAATCTACTCGAACTCGAAATGTGATTCTAAGTATCCTGTCAGTACTAAGTAAATTTTTTCAAGCAACTTTTTTTAAACAAAAAACCCAAATAGGATTACTCAAGTGTCTAGCAAAGATACTATTAACAAAAGTTATATTTAGATAAATGCACACTTGAGCAAATATAAAGTTGCCAATAGTAAAAACAAAAAATGAAATACTTTCCATTTTAGTCATTTCTATATAATGTAGAGAACATTGAGATTTAGATAACCTTTCACTTATTATAATAAGCATACCATCAAAGAAACAATAGTGCAAATTAAATTTCTTAAATATTCAGTCAATCAAAGTTTTGTAAGACAAATTCAAAATATCACGAGACCTATCTTAATAATATAAAAAGTCTCAATAAGATTTTTATATTTAATTTTTTAAAGATATATTGATTTGAAGTGCTCACAGCAAATTCATAAAAGGCTACAATCTCATCATACTTTAAATGGATCATTTGATTTATGCACTAAACACTAATTTTATGATCCTACAAAATCATTTTATTGAATCATGCAAATATCCTTAGAGAAGTTTCAACATAAATATGGTAAATCCAGACATTTGGTGGGATTATAAAGTGAAATCCAATTAATGCTATAATCTTTCTAAGAGTGTCTTCAATGAACACAAGTAAAAAGTCACATATAGCCAAAATTTTCTCTTTAATTATGGCAATTTCAATCAATCTAACCTTCAATTTTATAATATCTTTTATACCCTTATAACAAATCTTAAAGACCCACTTATGGTCCTTTTCGAAAGAAATAAGATTATGGCAAATTATTAGCTTCTTTAAATTTTCATATTTATTTATATAATGAAATAAATAAGATTTACTCTATTTGTTATTAAGGATATTAAATATTGTTGGGTCTTTTTTCTCTTTTTAAAGGTGTCACATCAATATAAAAATAAGGGTAAAAACAAAAAAATCCTACCAAATGAATGGTAGAAATTCAAACAAAATGAACTTGCTCCTATTTGACTCTAGTAAGAAATATTCAACAGTAGCTTACTAAACCAAAAGAATGTAGTAAGGTGATGAAAATTATTTATTATGCTAAAATACCTTATTGATTTTCAAATAAGGTTTACCAATATATAAAATTACAATATTATCTTCCTTTTCTAGTCTTATAAGCATTAACATATTTTAACTAATTATTCAAATAAGATTTCAAATAGGATATTTATCTAGAAACTTAATTTATAAATCCTTATTATGGGTCCCATTCAAAGTTCTCACAAAAAAATAACTACATAGGCATAGTAATTGGAATAGTAACAACATAGGGAAATATGAATTATATATATAATATAATCATAAATAAGAGTTTTTTTTCAAGATTCAACCGATGTAATTACACATAGACGAATAAGACTATTATTTATCATAATCCTGCCTATGGGTCCCAAACCACAATAAACCAAAAGAATTTAATAGGTATCTTAAAGAAGATGATAATGATGATGATAATACTTTTGTACCGACAAAGTACAAAAAATATTAAGATATCAAGTTAAATGTATCATAATACTAGTAAAATTGATTGACAAAGCCATAGATTAAAATATATCATTGACACAAAAGTCTTATACAACAACCTTTTGATATTTAAAAAAAATTATATTTATTATAATCATTATATTTTTAAAATTATACTAAATAATATTATCCCGATAAGATATATTCATTCCTTGTATAATATATCCTTTATAATCTAATAACCAAAGTTAAAAAAAATTATATTTCACATAACAAATTTTGTGGCTAGTTTCAAAATTGGTGGAGGCATAGTTATTAAAAAAATAAAATTATACAAATTGGATTACCATAAGTGACATGTTCATTCTCATATTCGAGTCACATGTGACAATTCAATAAGTATACATCCAACTATATGATGTTACTGATCACAAATGTGTTTAAAATAGCTAAATAGTATGAGAGTCCCTCTCATGAATGTCACCTAAAAATATTTTAAGAAATAAAATTAAGTATAGTTTAAAACATAATTATAATCCTCAAATATTCACCAAAAGTAGGTTATCAACAAAATAAAATATCTCTTGCCACAAAAAAAAAATATTTTTAGCGATAAATTCCAAAACTATAGAATTGCCAATGCTAAAGATAAATATTTATTACTGAGAGTTAAGCACAATTTACATAATATATTAAAAAAGAATATATGTTTGTTATAAATGGTTTATATGCCTCTTACAAAGTTTCATAATCCCATTGTGAACTAAAATATTATGAGGTACTCAATATTAAAAATTGCACAATTATAATTTTATAAATATGTCATTATTTTTAATAAAATATACAAAGGGTTCCCTAAAATAATAGATTATATTGATAATGTTACACCAATCTGGCATATTCATTGTTAATGCAATTTACCTAACAATTATTGTGTAATATAAACCAAAAGAGGCATTACTACATAGATGTAAACTTATACACATCAATTAAAATAAAATGTTATAAGCAAATTAACCAAAAAAAAAAGTACCCTTGTGATTGGTCACGTGAGCACATAACCACAAGATGTCAATAGCTAAAGTAATTGTTTCAACAAACTCAATTATGCCTAACAATATCTAATGCTAACAATTATTCTTAACAATGATGTACCAAGAGTATGAGCATACAAAAAAAAAATCCAAATATGCATAATTGCATGGTCAGGTTTGCAAAATAAATTATGTATAACTATGTCCAACCAATAATTCTTTAAATTAAGTTTACTGAAACACTCTTATGATTGGGCCCACAATGGGTACACGTTCATAAATATTTATAGCCAAAATTATTTTATATGCAAATAAAAGGCATATTATCATATTCAACAAAATTGATATTTTTAATATCTTATAACAACAGTTTTATAAGAGTATGAATTACAATATGAATGACATGGTATACTATATAAGTTATTATCAAAACAAGCCATATTTCAATAACAAAGTTAAGAAGAGTAGCCAATTATCAACTAAATTATGTTTAAAGCATTTGTCTATAATTTTATTATATACTATAAGTGTTAGTGCTGCATGTTAATTTTGCAATATTTTCGTCCTATGTGACAGCTATTAAAATATTACAATAATGCCAAGAATTTCTTTAATTTTATTTGCAGAAGGTATGTTTCATAAGAAACATCGAAAGAATAAATTAGTAATATAACTCTTACGAGTAAAACCCAACAAATAAAATGAGATAATTGTAAAGAACAATATAGAGTTGAATATATAAAGGTATGAGTAATTCTATGAGTGGTTCACCATAAAAGATTATTCACTTCTGTTACTAAAAGCCCTTTAAGATTAAAATAATTGCTCATAAAAAAATATTATCTCTATTAAAATATATTTTTTAGATTCATTGCAAAAAATTCTGTTAAATATTATCCAAAAATAATTTTTCATAAATAAGGCAAAATTTAAATGGTACCAAAATAACTTTTCATGAAATTTTAGACCAAATAGTTGGCTATGGGCTGTTAAAATTTACCAAAAAAAAAGTCTAAGATTGAATTCTTTTCGAGACTTAAAAAATAAATTGTCCCAAATTTTAAAGTTGTATATAATCAACTATTTTTCTGTCCAGAAGTGGCCAAAATGTCTAAAAATATGCCTTTTTTGTGCAAGATATTCATAAAAAAAAATAACAAAAATAGCACTATATTTATTGCAAAAAAAAAAAAAAAATCTTACCTGAATGAGGCTAGAAAGGCAAAATACCCATTGTTTATCATAATAAATCATAATTATTTTTTATGTCCAAAAAATATCTTTATCTACTCCAAAATTTCATCTAAAACTAGCCAAAAATGGCCCAAAAAAAAAAAAAAGACCCAGCTTCATGACAAATCTAAGCATATGGATCCTCATAGATTTCATTCTAACCAAATAAATTTCAAGAGGACAAAACCAATTTCAAAAGTTCTTAAAAGCTCATTATCTAGTTTATAACATATGAAAAAAAATTGTGTAACATATTGTTATAAACATGAAGATTCCCATAAAAAGGCAAACACAAATTGGTGAAATTTTCTTATATGTAATATGTAAATACAAGCTAACAAAAAAACTTCAACAAAATAAAATATTAAGCATGGGTACATGAATATTTTCTTTTAAATAAGAAATGGGAGATTAAATTTAGATAGTACTACTTCATGAACACAAATCCTTGTAAAGAAAATAGTAATATATAGAAAAAGATTGAGGAATAAAAATTACAACTCACACTATGTTAGAATTGTTTTGTATCATTAAAACTAACCCTAATTAATATAAATAAAGTAACTAATCTTAGGTGAGCTGTGAATTGGGTTCCTATTCTTTAAATGGGCTTATGAGTAATTTACTTATTACAAGCTATTTATAATTTGTTAAAAGAACTAATTTATTTATACATAATTATTACTAAATTAATTATTATAATATTAACATAATATAATCTGTTAATTAGTTAAATAATTAATAAATGCCAATACATAATAATAAATTAACATTTCCAACACTAAGGCCTTGTTTGGTTGTGGGAAAGGCAAGGATTATTTCTTTTTCTCATTTTTTGTAATGTCTATTGTATTCTTGTTATTATTGTTAAACAATATTTTATCTTTTATTAATTTTTTTGAAATAAATACATGAGGCTAATTTTTTATCCACATTTTTTTTCATTCCCTTCCATTTTTCATTTCTATAGATAAAAAACCTTGTCCTTTTGTAGATGGAATTCATTTATAACTGGCATTTCTAAAATTTATATAATTTTAAGAAGTTGCATATAATCAATCATCTTTGTTTTTTTTTTTTTTTCCTCTCCTGTTTCTCTCTATTCTTGCTGTTCAATTCCGTGGCATTTATTTCAAGTAAAATATCGTCCCCACGTCATGGCTTGTAAGTTGTAAACTTCCAAGAGAACTTCAAAAATAAAGGAAAAAGTTGAAGCTTCAAAGGAACACACAAGGGCAAAATGGACAGATAATTGTCTATTAACAGTAAGGCTTACCAAAGACCCAAAACGAAGAGAATCTGGTAAAATGACAGCCTTACGCTCCGTTTTGGTGGCATTTCGGGAAGAGAGGTTCTTAGTCAATGAAACAAATGACTTTATGTCTTTATTGGTCGCATCAAAGAAAGCCGAAATCATCTAGCACTTGTAGCCAATGCATATTTTCTAAGTCTAATTTTGTCCCTTTTTGGAAAAAAATTACACATGAAACAATAACGATGAATTTGATGCTTCCAACGTCAGGACCAAGATGAAGAGGAAAGAGGGGTAGATACAGGAACGAGGAAAGAAGCTCTGAATCCGTGTTTCATACCAAACAATAAGCCCAAGTTCTTTATAGTTTCTCGCCGTTTAACATTGTAGAACATTTAATCTCCCAAACTTCATATTTCCTTTATTCCTTTATACAGCCTTTAGTTATGAAAATGTATAAACGTAGAATTTACTCGATGGGCGATTTTTACAATATCTTCCCGTTTTCTTTCCAATAAGATTTCAGGCACCCGCATGAAACACAACAAAATTTAATTTGAACAATAATATCCAAATAACGAAAACTAGAGGTAAAGAAGGAACAGGAGGCAGAAAATTTATCATCTTCTGCATAAAGTTTGATCCCCACCTCAAATTAATATACCAATTCAATAGCGATCCCTGTACTGCAGGCCACTCGCGAAAGTAATTAAGCCCCTCATGAGAGTCCGAGACCAAGGGGGCAAGCAACGCAGAAAATTTATGAAAAGTCCTATAAAAAGCTTTGGCCACATCCATAAGGGAGATAAAGAAATTTACTTCGTATTCAGTTTCTTAGTTAAAAACCCTGAAACTATTTGGCACATCCATAAGGAAGAAGAAAACCATAGGCGAAAAAAAAAAAGAAAAAGAAAAAGGAACCACTTCGCAGATAGGATCTCCAAGAGGCAACACTCAACTCAATATGTATACCATTTACACCTACAATTAAAGCCCCAAAAAAAACCAAAAAAATCCCATAGGATCTCCCTTCACTCCATGACCCTTGTTCTTCGGGGAAAGAAAGCAAACGTAGAAGTTCCTCTTTTTTGGGAGGCTCTTCGTTCTGCCCCTTTTTCCACTTCTAATTTCCTTTCGCTACGTTTTTTCGAGGAATATTGCAGTAGTTACTCTGTTTTCACTCTTTAGCTTATTTCCATTTAACTAAGCGGCAGCAACTGTGCCTGTACGAAAGGAGTAATCTTGGGCCTTATTTGGGGAGGTAGATTTTCTTTGATCCTTTTTCCTCAATGCCTTCATGGAAGAAGAGAGGTTCCTATCCTTTTCCTTGGCTTCATCTATCTCCATTTGCTCTTGCCTACACTCTTCACTACAAAAAGGTATGTCCCCTCTGCAACAAAGTCAACAAACAGCCATCAGAAACAGCTGTGGGTAGAATCAAACTCACAATGAAATTAATATTGAAATCCACTCCCAACCAAGAGACTCCAGATCGTGAAGATAAAGAACAAAAACTACATCCCCCATCAATTGCAGACGAAGTCTCAAACAGAAAGGTCCTTAATTCTAACATTATAGGAAATCTGAAAAACTTACAAGACAGGAAGATGATAAAATCTTTTGAGGATTTTTGTTGTTGAGATATAATTATAGATAATAGATCATATAAAAAAATTTACTCAATAACAAAGACTCTGGGTCACCAACCTGTACATGAAGATGTCTCTATTATCCCCAAGTGGCTTCTTGCAGAGAAAACAAGCTTCAAGGAAATGGGGTTGGTGATCTTCAAATCTGGCGTCATAGAACCTCCCAGATCTTGGGGAAGAAACCGAAAGGTTTCTGAAACTGCTTCTATTGAAAGAGGCGGCATAACCCATAGACCTTGATACAAAGCCATGTTGGTAGCGGTGGTAGTGACTATTATACCCAGAATACCCAGCTTCCATGTCTGCAACGGAAGCCAAACCATCGTCCTCTTCCAAGAAATATGGCCTTTTAGTAGACTCCATGAATGTAGTAGAATTTCTAAAAGAGTGAGAAATGGCTTTTCGATTGTTGTTGTTTGATGTCGTCCAGGGAGGGAGAGGAAAGTAGTGCGAAGGTGAGGAAAATACAAGGGGGAAGGAATGGTTTATAAAGAGAGGTAGGTGAAGCCTTTGTCGAGGATCAGCGGAACCGAGAAGTATAAACAGTGGCAAGTTACATGAATTCGTGAGAGCGAATCCATTGGCTCGAAATACCTGCATCTTACCGTTCTCAAATTTATTTAATATTTTAATTACTTAATAATGGCGTAATGAAGGGCCACCAAGTTGCCACTGATTTTACTGGAAATTATACAAGTGCCATTCCGCTTAAAAAAAGGTGGACACCGGGAAGTTAAGTGAGAAAGTGGCAATTTTGTGGTTCTACGAGAATAAAAGGGCTTTTCGCCAATAGTGAAAGATCTTTTTACAATTCAAACTGGTAGGCCCCATTTTCAACGAAACCGCACTTCTCTCTTTCTTTTTCTCCATCATTTTCTATCTCTCTCTTCTCTGCTCTACTCTACTACGTCAATTTTGTGCTCGGCGAAGAAAAGTCTGGGGCCACGCTCCTGCAATGCGCGTAAACGTAACGGCTACACCGCCCAAATCCTCTAGTCTGGCTTTCTCCGAGGAAGTTGAGGGGGCCACCCCACTGTCACATTTATGATTAGTTGATTTTTTGAAAATGAGTCGTACTTCTTTTTTAGGCATTAAGAGTTTGTACTTTCTTATTTTTTAATATGGATCTTTTAACCCTTTTTTTTTCGCCGAAGAGCTTTTTTTTTTTTTCAAATTTTGTACTTTGAACTTTGCCAATATTATTTAGTCAAAAAATAACGGAGTATCTTTCTCTGAAAGAAAAATAACGTATCAGCCCCGGAAATAATATACATTATTCAAAAACAATGTTCTGATATTTGACTTTTTATATTTATCTCTCTTTTTTTATTTTTTGATGATAAATTTATATTTTTTTCTCTTAATTAATCTCTCTTTCCTTCACTTTCTTAATAACTATTATAACTTGTTTGGTTGGATAATAAAAAAATAATTTAACTTGTTTGATTAGACAATAAAAAAAATTAAAAAAAATTTTTTGTGTAATATTTATTTTATTTTTATAATTATTACTCAATTATTACTTAACATTATTATTTAATTATTAAAAATAAAAATATTAAAATTATTTTTATTTTTATATCTAACTTTTTTCATGCCAAATGGGTTATAAAATTCTTTTTCTCTCTCTTTGTCTCGCTTTTTTTTAAATCTTTACTCTATTTTCTTCTCTTGTTGCTCTCATAATTGATGGTAGAAGTTTTAATAAATTTTTATGCAAATAATAATAATAATAATTAGGGACCGTATCATCACCTTCACCTTTAAATTGTCCCCATGCTCTATCGCAATCTTTACAATCAGAGCTGTTTTTGAAACATTTTCATATAGAGATGTGGTTACAATTTTACAAGAGAATAATCAAAACAAGAACAGAAAGAATTATTATATTTTTAAAATCATGACTTTGGAAATTAGAGTTGAAGATCATATATCACAATAGCATTGGACAACTCAAGAAAATATATTGTACAGATTCTTAATATTCTACCGTTGGTTTACTAGTCAAATGTAGCCCTGATTAGAAATACTCGGATTTGGTTTTATATATAAAAAATAAATTATCATATTAATTACAGTATTTTAATTATACTTTTTATTAAATAAGTCATTCAAAATATAAATAGTGATTGTGATTAATTTAAAATATATATATATTAAATATGAATATTTTTAAAAAATAATTTTTATTTTAAAAAAATAAAAAAATTAATTATTTTTAACTAACTTTTTTAATACTCTAAATTAATTAATTATTTTTTATATATAAGGTTGGAAGAGTAACAATTATGACAGTCATGGTTTTAGCCTTCCGCGTTCGTTATCTCATTTTAGCGAAAGCAATGGGCTAATTAGCACACGAATCTTTTAATGTCAATTATTTATTTTATAAATAATTAAAATTTGTGTATTTTACTCTCAAAAATACAAGTTGCAGGATAGAAGATTTTTTCATCCATCGTAACTTGTTCACGGTGATTCTTCTGTATATTTGTATGTTAAAAATTTGTCTACGATGTTTGAATTTAAACAGGAGAACAGTGAACGCAAGAAGGGGTTAGGTTTCGCTTAAGTAAGATTTGGGGTTCAAAATTATATGAATACAGAAAGCATCTTTAGAAGAGCTCCCCTCGTTTCGAGCCCCAAAGTAATTCAAATCGCCCGATAGTAATTCAAATCGAATTAGTTCTGAGTCATGTAGATATCAAATTTGTGCCATGTAGATATCAAGTGATGTTTATTGTCAAAAAATTTAAACAGGAAAACCATTCTCGCTGTGAAGAGTGTGATTTACGCGCCTTAAAAGCAGGTTGAAATTTCGACCCACCCAACTGCAGTAGTACGTGCCACAACTTTCCTGCTCCAAAACCCACGGTTTCACTTTTTCCCTAAACCTTGCTTCTCACTCCAAAGCTCTGACGTCATTAATCTTCTTTTAGCTTTTGCCCAGATTCTTTCGTCGTTTTGTTTCAGAGGGCCCAACAACAGGTGGGACCATCTCCTAAAACCATCGACGCGTTGGGGCCCACGTGGACTGACACAATGATGCTGATGATGATGTGTGGCGTGGCCTCTCTTAAACCGTTTTTATTTTATATGGACTTTCGGGATTTGTTTATTACGCGCAAAGAATCACTGACCTCTTCCCAAGAAAATGTTTCCTTTATACCAACCCCCTCTGCCCGTAACTCATGGGCAGCTGCCCGATTCCACCGCCGTTGATTCAACTGTGTACACGTGTGCCCTTGTACGTGGCTTCAGCACATACACCAACTATAATTAGCAGCCACGTGGTTCTAACGGACTGCAGCGATTCCGTCGCTCCTCAGTCACTTTATAATGACCCATCAAGGACGCCGGTGATGATCCTCTGCTGCGCGGAAATTTTCTCCCAACTGACCCAGTCATTGATTGGTTGATTCTCTCAGTTCACTGTCTGATCTCAACTCTAATATGAATTGTTAAATTTAATTGTCAATATCGACTCACCCCCGCATTTGCTTGACTTTCTTGTTAAAATGCTGTTTAATTAATATATATTATATTTTTATATTTATTATTTAATAATATTTATTTTTGTTACGTAACGAAAGTACACAAATAATTTTTTATTCATAGAATTACTTTTATTATTTATGTTTTTTTTTATTTTATATACTGATGTTAGTCCAAATAAATTTAACAAAGTACACTTTATTTGTTTAAAGTATAATATTAATATTTAAATTTTAAGACATAATACTTTATTTTATTAAACAATTATAAAAAAATTATTAACTATTTATTATGTTTAATATCTAATAATAACACGATTAATATAAGTTGACTTCCAAAACTATGAAAGTTGATTTTTACTATCTTTTGAAAAAAAACTATCCATCTTATTTTGTATTTTTCATTTAAAAAATTCTTTTTTAATTAGATAATAGTTTTTAAGCCAAAAAAGAAAACATATCATAGAGGTTAACATTTAAATACTTGAAAGACAACTTATGTAAGTTATTATTGGCGAGCTTTTTTAATTGGGAATTTGTTAAATGTTCGATAGAACCTTATTTCGAATCCGTATCATCATCTATATTGCCCGTTTTTCTATCAAACCGTGCCTTCACCCACGCTGTCTGTACTTGTTCAGCGGCTTGGGAATGAAAGCCGTATCATTCAACTGTTATTAGGAGTGAGGGTGTTAATTGGCCCGACACGACCTATGTCATGTCCTAATTCAGTTTAATTAGATCAAGTCGGGTGGAATAAAAAATATAAATAAATAAAATTTTAAATAAAATTATATTAAGTTAGGCCAAATTATAGATAAAAATATATTCTGTTCAATCTACTTTAATAATTATTAATATCTTATTATTTTATATATATATATATATATAATTATCATTTTATATAATTATCTTTTTATATTGTAATTTTTATTATCTACACAAATTTTTTTTACTTCTTAATTATTTTTATTATTGATGTATATGCTTCTTAACATTTCTTTTATTGAATAATAAAAATACACATATTTTATTAAAGCTAATTATGGTAATATAATTTATATTTTGTTTGATAATACTAGATTATTTTTTATTACTAATAAAAATATAAAAGTTCTAAAGGTCTATTGCTTTGAAATATATACCTATAAATTTGTAAAAAGATATTTTTATATTATAAGTATCAATTTATTAAAAAAAAAATCCGAACAACCCTAACTTACTCTAAAATCGAACTTGTTTAAGCCGGACCTAGTTATGAATATAAAAATAAGTCCGATGTCTTAATCAGGCAAAACATCGTATCTACAAAATGTCCGGTCCACTTCTACCTATGTTCAGCCCTAATTAGAAAGTTGTTATTTTGCTAGTTCCACACTTTTTGATTTCCATGAAATTATGTTATATGCGAAGTATATTTTCGTCAGTGACGACCATTCGATTAAGAAGGTTTTTCCGACTAATACATTCATCGGTTACTGTATTTTCTAAGTTATAGTTCTTTAGTTAATTCTTTTGATTGTCATGATCTTATAATTTTTTGTGTTAACATTACAAAACTAATAGATGTGAAATTTAATAAATGATCATTATCTCACTTTTTATGATTATTCAAGAAGATAAAATTTTACTTCTTAAAGTTTAAACATTGATATTTTAATTAAGTAACAGTTTAAAGAGATGAAATATAATTTCTCTAATATAGTTGTAGATAATTTTCTGTGCTTGTCCTCTTCCTTATGTGTTTATTTATTTCTTAAGTTTTTGCTGAAAGATACCACTTCCACTGCTTAACACATCATTGGAAGAACTATTCCTTTGAGATCGAGTCAAGAATCGTAAAGTACTTACAAAAATAATAAAAAATAACGGGAGAATTGTGAACCATCCAAGTAAGGTATCTGAAAATGTTTTTTAAGTTACGGTTCATTTCATCTGGTTAACTCAACGTTGATTAAATAATAAGAGAACATAGGCTCGTTCGTTTGTTTGAATCATGTGGGTTTGGTCGCTAAGATTTATTAGATATATCTGGATTAGCTGTCTAATTATTAGTGGTACGTTAAAAGCTGTCGTTACGTAGATATTGTGTTTAAATAAAATAAAATTAATGTTTGATAAAAATTTTTATAAATGTGGCTTTCAAAAACAAAATTCATTGACTGTTAATGTGCACAGGCACAATAACCACTATATGTTAAAATTTGTTTCCTTTATAATATTTAAAATTTTAAAATCTTTATATCAAGTCATTGTAATAAAATAACTTAGTTGAAGGTTAAAGTAAAATAAACAATAAAATTTAAAATTTTATCATTGTAACAATAATAGAAATATGAAATTAGAAAATATATTTTTATGATAAAAATCGAATAAATATATAATATCTGTTAAAAGAAAGTAATAGTTCCTACTTTGGTAAAATACTAATAAAAGCATAATTAGTAATAGTTCACCATAAGACTATATCTGAAAATTAATTAAAATATGAAGATTCATTTAAAAGTAGTAATTGTTTTAAAAGTATTTCTTATTATTGTTAAAAGCGTATGTAACTTTTCATAAAGCATAAAAATAAACGGTATTGAGAAATTTAACAGAATATAAATTTGGCTTTTATTATCAAAAAGCATCACAAGCAAAAAAAAAAAAAAAATACAGCAATTCAAATAAAGCCCTTAACTATGAGCGGAGTTGTGAGTTTAAATTTTGCTAATTTTTAAATATCTCAGATAAAATTTGATAAATCTTTTCACGCTGAAATAGGAAATTCATTTTTATCATTATATCTAGTATTAATTATTATATAATAATTAATCAAATCCACAAAAAAAAAAACCAACGTTTATACCTTTTTATTTGGGATCAATGGCAACACAGGTGATTAAGTTTAAAATTTCAACAAAATGCTTAAAATTTTTTAAGTAAAGCACACTTTTTTTTTAATCTAGTTAAATTATATACAATATCCTCATAGTTTTAAAAGCATCGTTTCATCATTAACATATAATATACATTATAAAACATTCATTATTATTTATTTTCAGTTTGTAAAGTTAACTTTTTCCGTACAAGATATATTCCCTTCTAACAAAATTGCTTCGTTACATTGTTGTCATATTAAAAAGCAATCACATTCTCATCCAGAGGAAAATGAAAATGAAAACAAAGTTCAACATAGCTGAACTTACTAAGGCAAAATTTATTACTAAACTTCAAAGGAACCTGCTAAAGCTCACAAAATGAGATCGTAGGTTTATTATTTAATATCAAATTAAGAGAAAACTACCAAATTAAATAATTTTATTTTTCTTAAGGAGGGCACATATTATAAAAAGAAAAGGATTTTATTGACATAAAATAAATAGCATGAGATATTTTTTCCATATACTTAAATATCAAAGAGTAGATAATACTTTTAAAATAAAACAGATATTAAATATAATTTAACTAAACTTAAAAAGATGTTACGCTTAATAATTTAGAATCCCCGGTTGTTTTTTAAATTAATTAAAATGCAATATTTGCACTAACGTCGTAGTATACAAATGGCATAAACCTAGTGGCAATTATTGACAACGTGTGCAGTGATAGTAGAGCAATTCTTACGTACACCCAGTGCGTCACGTCATTTGTACACTCTACGGCTCAGATTTATTCTGCACGTGGATCCTATTTATACTACACATAGACCCCACCTATACAAACTCAATCCTAATCATTCATTTTCTTAGGTGCACCATGCTCCAGGTGTACCTAAAAAAATTTCGTGATAGTAAGGCTTCAAGCAGGGCAAACAATTATTTAAAGAACAATCAAATTATAGATTCGAATCAATCCATGAAATGGCAACCTAATGTGTGCCTTTTCCGTAGTGGACTTTTCTTAATTACTACTTTAGTGACATGCTCCTAAAGTGAAAGAAAGGAATGAAAAAGGTTCTCGTATTTTCAGAGCAACTAGTTACTTTTGCTCCAGAATAGTGTACTTTAAATCAGAGTTTAGCGTTGATATTAAACATTTAAAATTGCATCTCTTTAAAATATAGGAGTTTTTTTTTTCAATACCCATATCCCATGCATACAAGGTGCGAAAAATGTTCATCGTCTAGAAAGAATTATTTATTAGCATAAAAGTAAAGTCCTGTCTGATAAAATGTAATTATGACATGCACGCGTCACGTGAGAAACGAGTTATTATGGTATTATAGTATGTATTTTAATAAGACAATTTTGCACGCATTGCGATATTGGCATTGAAGGAAGGTTCAAAGAAACATGCGTGTTACATCAAAATAATATTAGATTGAGTAATTAAATAAATTTTTTATAAATTTTATTAAAATTATAATTTTTTTAGGCTTAAAATATATATAAATATTTTTTTAAAATTTTTTTAATATTTTGGTCCAATTTTAATATGTTTTTATTAAAATATATTTTATTCAAAAAAATTTTAATTTAAAGTAAGTTGATAAAAAATAGTTTTTTGGGTTTTGGGCCAAACAGTTTGGATATGATTGATGTGAATGGGTATGCTGAAAGCCTTTATAGACGGAGACAACGTAGAGATGGGGAGTACTTTTTGAGGGTTGGGTCCAGCGGGAGGAAAAGGACCAGCCCGCGGATTCATTTATTACACTATAAAGTGGCCCCACCGCTTCCAACTTGTCGTTGAACCCTTTCGGCTTTTGGAGAGGACCTCAACATCAAAATTATTATCGAGAAAATAAAATTCAAGCTTGTACTACGCACATCGTTTTCGTGATGTATCCAAATTTCCTTTTTCACTGCTATTGTCTTGTATCCAATTTCAACGTGGCGAGCGGCGGCTTGTTAGTTGGACATGAGGAAAGGAAAAATTCCATGAAATATTATTTTATTTTATAATTATTATTTAATATTATTTATTTATTATTATTTAATTATTAAAATTAATGTTATTATAAAATATTTTTTACTTATAAAATTATTTTTTATTTTTATTATTTATTTTTTGCGTATCAAATAAGTTATTATTATTAATTTTATAATTAGGTGTCGTAAGGAGAATTTAACAACCCATTTGATTTGCGTCAAATGAAAAAGATTATTTTTTCAATTTTTGTGTAATATTTAACTCATATTTAATATTTTTGTGTAATATTTAATAAATATTATTTTTTATTTATAAAATTATTTTTTACTTTTATTATTAAATAAAAAATATAAATACACCAAATATATATGTATATTTAATAATTAAGATTTATTCCATATAACTAGTCTAATTTACTTTCCAATATACATAGTAGATATTAATTCTTAAGTATAAGTATATATATATATATAATTTGTTTGGTATGTAAAAAATTAAAAATAAAAAAAATTATAATTTTTTGAGTAAAAATAAATTTTATATCTTTATTTTTAAAATAATTAAAAATAAATATTATTAAATAATAATTACAAAAATATTATTATTTTAAATTTTCTTTCTTTGCTTCCTTTGCTAATAATAAACCAAACATGCGACTTGTGCATCTAAGAACTTTTTCTCATTAGACACCACCTTCTTTGATAATCAAACCACGCGTGTCCATAGTTATCCAAGTCTTTTTTTGGAGATGAAAAATTATAATAATTTGAATTAGAATCATCATCATCAATATATTATATAAAACCCGTGGAAGTTGCTGTTTGTGAACAATATAGCTTTCACGGACTACATACTAAATGTTCATATATAAACAATGCATATCCGTATAGTTACTGTTTACATAATTTTTTTTCTAATTTTTTAAATTTTTTGATGAGACCCACAAATTTTTTTTTTTTTTTTTTTTTACATTTCCCTGCATCTTGCAGGGAGAAGACTAATTATTGGTCAATTAAGTTATAGAGTATTTTAAATGCATGCATTATTTTATTAAAAAAATATCAGCATATATATGACAAGATATTTCATTTTGTATATCTACAAATATTTCTTAATTATTATATTTGCCCATGTATAGAGTATTTTAAATGCATGCATTATTTTATTAAAAAAATATCAGCATACATGTGACAAGATATTTCATTTTGTATATCTACAAATATTTCTTAATTATTATATTTGCCCATGTATACAAAATGTCTATGAATGAGTTTAAATCCAAAAAATATATGAATCTAATACGACATTTAAGAGATTGTTTGGTTGGAATAATATTAGGTAGATAAAGAAAAAAAATATAAAAAATAGTTAATTATGATAAAAAAATAACACTTATGTTCTTACTTTTAAAAAATTTAATAAAAAATAAATATTATTAAGTAATAATTATAATGACATAATATATATTGCATAAGAGTTATGTAAAAAGATTAACTTTGCACAACTTGAATCAAACATATCCTAAATTTTACATAAAATTGTATATGAATTTATTGATTGAATTGATCAAATATTTATAAAAATGTTTAAAGAGAAGAGAGATATAAGAGGACTACAACTTATTTAGTCATGAATTTTTATTTATTATGTGCATGAGTAAGTATATATACACATTTATATAGTAATAACTTACTTATCTTCTAAGTTGAAGTTACTTATCTCATAAGTGATAATTGTAACACCATGAATTCTAGTTCATTCTAATTCATCAAGTGCCATTACATAACTTAATATCATAAATCGTGTGAGTTTTGCATGAAAAAGACAAAGAAATAATGCTCATTTTAATATTGCACTGGGTCTCAAAATTTCATTCGGTGTCACGTGGACTGTGTGAGCTCATACTATACTTCCTCATATTTAATTTCATCATCACAACTCATTCGCATCACAAAAACATGCTTACAACCCATTGAAACCGAAATAGGGTATAGAAACTTAAAGATTATTCTTGGTCAGAAATTGATCATTTTTCTGGGCAAACCTTGAAAAATCATAACTAAATCTAGAAAAATAGAAACCATGCAATCTTTGCCCTTGAATCATTCATCTCAGGGGACTTGTTTTGAAAACGTGCCCGTTTCTGTCGTTTAATGAAAATCGGATATTACAATAATCATACTTAGAGGGGGTAAATAAGTGTGATATGTAGAATATGAAATTTTAATACTTTTTTAAAAGTGGAAGACCAATTCCTCTTTCTTAATTTATAAAAAAGTGGATGATTTTTATACAGATAAATTTGTAATAAGTAAAAATAGTTATATCAATATTGAGATGTTGTAGAAAGCTTATGAAATGTAGTTAATGATGCAATTAGTATCAAAGTGAGTTCTTTCAAAAATGAAGGATCGGAAATCAATACAAATGAAAGATGTATATAGAGATTTATCTTAATTCAGTCTACCTTAATCTATGTCAAGTCTCTTTATAACTTTTAAAGGATTTTTCACTAATCAACAAAAATTTACAAAGATATGAACAACACCACTTACAAATCTTATCTCTTGATGATTTCACAAGAAGGTTTTCAACAACTCACCAACAACTATTTTTCAATTTTTAATCAACACTCTTTTTCTTTTATAATAAATATCAAACTTTCACATGAATGCTTATAATAATCAAATATATCAATTATTAAACAAATAATCACGTTTCAAATATCTAGTTCTTTTCTCTTAATTTTTCTACATAATCTCACACTTTAGAGCATTCACAGCTTTGAGCATTTATAAACTTTTTGTATTGACTATCCATTAGGGACAACTATAATCTTCATCATTTAACTTTACTAGTACAAGTTTGAATTATTTTCAATATTCAAAACTTTTAGCCTTCGCAAGATTTGTTTATCTATGTAGCTCATCTAATCAACTCGCATTAAATGCTAATCACAGAACTCGAAACGAGGTTAAAACATAAATTTATTTTTGAGTAATTAAGTAGCGACTGACGTTATTAGATTTTTCTGTCCATACTAATTTTATGTAATGAGCCATAACTCATTTGTCTTTTTCACATAAAACAGTTTGTTGTTTAGCACATAATTACACCTTCTTAAAAGTGTGAAACAATGGATTAATTGTAACGTAGCTTATTGGGACGAGTCCAATTATTGGAGTTTTACATAATACTGATTAATTTTTTGTTATCATGAAAATTGTTGGGGCAATCAACTTTGGGGCAACAATAAGTTGAAGCTAACTTGTCTCATTAAGTTAACACACACACACATAGAGTAACTCTCTCTCTCTCTCTCTCTCTATATATAGAGTTAACTAGCTCAAAAATATGCTGTAAATTAAAAATTCTTAGTGTACATGATTTGATTCATTTTAATAATATTAATTTAAATTAATTAAATATTTAATATTATTAAAAATATAACCTATTAATGAATATAATAATTAACTAATTTTAATCCATGTCTAATTTTAATTTAGTTAAAATATTCCAACAACACGTTGTGGTCACCCATGACAGATGGGAAAGGAATAGTGAAAGCGTGAAGCTGCCCATATCGAAGGTTTGGGGTTACAAAATAATCACATTTTCCATGCCTTCCCAACACAATTATTCTTTATTATACTATAGGACTTTGTGTTGGAATTCGAACAGGTTTATATATTAATTGCATTTTTTTCTCTGGATTTCGGGGTGGTAAGAAAAAATGGAAAAAATTTAAACATTAGGATAAAGTGATCTTGCTTGCTAAGGAAAAAAAAAAAAAAGTCATACTTGGTCAAACACTCAAAACAAATTTTCCTTTAAATAGAAGAGCAGAACGAAGATGGCTTAATGTGAGATATAGCCGTTGTTTGTGTCTGATTTATATTTTTTGTAACGTTCCTTTTTGCTAGTATTAGTCTATGGTAAAGGTATTGAATTATGTTTTGTAAGAATAATAGAAGTTATGTATCTTGATAATGAATTTATATTTTAATATAATTTTTAAAAAGCTTAAAAATTCTAAAAGGCCTAAAGACTTAGAGCAAAAAGAAAAAGCTAATTATCTCGGTATACTAAAGTAAAAAGGTCTTATAATTGTAATTGAAATACTCGTAATGCATTTTATAAACTTTATCCTTAAAGTATTAAGTGCAGACCTATCAAGTGTAGGCTAGAAAGGTTACCTTATTGTAAATCTCCATAAAAAGTATCTAATTTATTTATTCTTATTATACATCCTTATCTAGAGTTAATATGCTTTAAAGCTAATAGTAATAGTCAAGGAAATTGATAATATAGCATTGAGCAGCAGTTTTTGTTATTTTTAATAACAACTTTGATCACTATTATTTCCCAAGTGTGTCGGATCATTTTCTCCTTCATTTTTTTTTTAAATTTAACCTTCTCTTTTTTTTTTTAAAAAAAATTTCATTTAAGTATCAGAATTTGGTAAAAAATTTATTAGAAAACCTTAAAAATTAATTTTTTTTAAATAATTAAAAGAACAAATTACTATTAATACTTTAAAAAGTTACCACTTTACTTTTTAAAGTTCAATCTATATATATTTTTTGATATTACAAGAATATTATTTAAAGATGATAACAAATCTAAAATACTTTTATAATATCAAGAATATTAAATTATAATTTTAAAAAATATAGATAATAATTTTATTTTTTTAGTTTTTTTTTTTAAATTAATTTTGTAATAAAATTTTTATTAAATTATGGTTCTTAAATAGCTTTTTTCTTCCCAAACTTTATTATTATCTCACAGAAAAGACTGGCTTACTTTTCTTGGAGGCTTGTCGCTCCGCAAGGTGGCATCAAGTATTATTTTTAGAACTTTTTATTTTCTCGAAATTAAATAATGCATTCGGAATCATTATTTTGAAGTAGCCTGAGGGTGAAGGGACCTTGGAAGATTCGGAGCAGCTGCTGCTTAAGTGGACACGTGTGGAACAAAACAGTACACGTGTTGAATGGCATGTGCAGCGTATAAAGGGCACTGGCATCTTTGTAATTTGTGCCCAATTAATTCTACGCTTAGATGCTTTTAGCATATAATCCTTGCTTGTTTATTGATTTTCCCTGCTTTTAACGAAGGCTTTTTCTTGGGATGTAGCACGTGTTTCTATCAGCCCCGCCAAATGCACTCATTCAATGTACGGTACGCCACCACAAACACAGTACATTATGGGTTGATTCAATTCTTTGCACAATGAGGGAAACAACTTTAAAATAGGTCTATAAAATGGGAAAACGGCACCAGTCTTATTATTATTATTTTTAATATGTCATTTTTTTTTTTCATTTTCCATGTTTATAGTTTTATTTTACATTGTTTAAGAATGTATATCAATAGATGTAAAAAACTTAAAAAAAAAAAAAGGCTAAGTACGAAAAGAAGAAGGGAAAAACCAATATAATTAAAACAACAGAGCCTGTAGCCTGCGGTATACATAAGGCTACTTTCTGACGATGCACCATTCGGTTCCACTTGTCCTTGCGAATATACGGGAGAGAATTGCTCACAAGATGTTGTTCAGTATCCAAATATTTGTTCCTCCATATGTAAATTAATTATAGGGCATATGGTACATTTAGTATTATCCCAGGTTAACGTGAATTAGAGGTGTTTAATTAAATCGCACTTATTGTTAAAAAATAATCTCGTGATTAATATTGGGGGATTATAAAACTAGTAATAGCAAATAAACAACACAGAAAGTGGGGTCGGGATAGAGGTTTATCAAACGATCTTCCCGAACAGATACATGCTATATAAAATTAGCTAGTAGTCGTTAAAATTTCGACAATTCTGTGAAGGCAATGATTAAATTAGTAAAACGAATTGGTCCACTAAGGGTTAAAGCAAATTATAAAGCTTGAACAATGTATTATTTTCCCTTCTTTTGCTATTCTTAGTGCACTCTGTATTTGTAGTATTAGTTGTTTATTTGGCAGCATGCGCAGAAGAAGCGATGTGATCCAAAGGCATATGGCTTCCAGCCCCACAACACTTTTCCTATTCTCTATTATTGAATCCACACACTTTTTTCACTCACACTTTGCCTAATCGTCCAACATGTTAGTTCGCAACTTGGAATATCAGATTCGTGCTTATTTTTGTCTTTGTGAAAGAACGCATAGTGCTTCGTTGACGGCCCTCAAAGGAGAAGAAACCCAAAAAATGAAAAAGCAAAAGAAATTTTCTTAGGGTACAACAGATCACCGAATGTTGCTATTGTAACAGTTGATTTGGTTTCGTGAATAGAAAAAAGAATGTTAAAAAAAAAAAAAAAGATAATTTTATAGATTAAAAAAAATTTTATGCTCTTACTTTAATTTACATTTAAAAAAAAAAATATTTTTAAATAATAAATACAGAAGTATAATAAACATTATATATAATTACATACGAGAAATAAGTTTGTGTTGTGCCAAACCGAATGGTTGCTTAAGTTATTTGTTTGTTATTTTTTTGTCTTTGGGTGAAAGCAATAGTCGTGTCCTGAGGTCAAGATTCCCAGCTCAGAGTGTGCCACCAAAGGATCTTTTTCCAAAGCCCATAGTAAGGTATACGGGCTAGTAATATTTGCCCAGCTTTCTTATTCTATAGTGTTTTATGATTCGAAAGCCCATAATATGGAATATATGGGCTAGTAATCAATTCTTGCTAAGGGATCGACGTTTAATGGACGGGCTTGTACTCTATGTCAATTATTCATTCATGATATGTGTCACATGAGATGCCTTGTTTCGGTAACGCAAGCATTGAAAACTAGTTTCTTTTGCATGTGAACCGTGGACTAGAAAATCAAAACATTATGTGAGAGAAAGAGACAGCAACAGGAAAATGTGATCAATAAGGACGGGTGACTGGTGAGGAGTGTGTTACCGCTTTCTATTTCTTGAGTGGGAATTGGTTGACTGCTGGACCAAACCTTGTGAAATATCTGCACGAGTCATAAATTTTAATGTCTATGCAAATGGGTTAGGAGGATGCTTATAAAAAGAAGATCCAAAATGATATACAGCTAGCTCCCCACCCAACAGAAAATTACGAAAGAATGGGACGCAAACAAAGATGTAATAACTAGCTAGCTAGACACACATGTTCACCATGCTATCTCTTTCTTCGCAATAATATTGCATGGTGTATTATTCTAATGATTGAGCAATTAGTCCACACGAAAGAGCACCAGAATCTGTTAGACCTAAAGTAAAATGCCCCCATAAACGTCAACTTGTGAGTGTCTTTTCTTTCGCCCATCTCTTGCCGCTGAAATTTGGGCACCCCCACGCTGGAATCCTGACATTTGACTTGCTTCAATTCATTAGCTTCACTTCCGTTTCAGCCATAAATGCTTCCTTGGGAAGTCCTTTTTGAGGGGACAAGGCAACCCAATCATACTTCAAAAACTATGATGGGTTCTGTTAATAAACAAAAAGTGAGGGCCTCCACGCGGCACCAACAATATATAGTTGTGACTACCAAAACAAGTATATTTTATGAATATAAAGAGAGTGATAGGCTGAGAATCGGTAAAAGTTTATGAGTAGAAGGACTTGGTTAGATTTATTTGGGTGGTGTATGATGACTGGTACATGTTCATACTGTGATTTTAAAGCCGGGGGTTGGGTGCATTTGATATCTCTGCCTAAAGTGTGGTGAGAGAGTGCATAGTGGATTATTTAGCAGTGAGGGGGTTGCACAAACAGTAAGTAGATGGGCCCATGATGAGACATGAGGCGAAGTAGAGAGCAAAATATGTGGATGGTAAATCCAAGAAAGTCGGTTGCAAGTGGTCACAAGGTATTTGGAATTCGAGGGAACCGCAAGGTGCCAATGATGCAATTGCAGTTGAAGACAACTTTTGATGTGGTCGTTACAGCTCTGCGTGTCCGCCATATTGGTTAAGCATTTAGCTTTGGGATGTAGATTCAGTAACCCACTAAAACAGACTTACACTCCTTGATATAGCACCAAAGATATATTCACCACATGACTACATCAGAGCTGGGTTTGAAGGCAACGATTCATCAAGTAGTGGGCCTTCTTTTTTAATTCAAAACAGCACATATCACAACGGTGGTTGATTGTTTTATGGTAAACAAGTAAGGGGTTCTATTCATTTTCATGAAAGTCCAAGGGTGATCCAAAAAAGCAGGAAAAAAAAAAAAACTATTATTGTGGCTCCTCAATTCTCGCCTAACAAAATTATGAGGTTAAAGAGAAAAAGAAAACGCCAGTAGCAGGACTAGCAAGTTAAAATAGTTGGAAAGCAACAAACGAGATCAAGGTTTGTGTTTTGTCAAACCATCTCCCCACCCAATCCATGGAGCATCATATCAAGGGCCCCCTTTCTATACAATGCCCTATCACTTACATTGCCGCCCAATATGGTTGCTTTATTACAATTTCCTTTTCCTTTTGTGGCATCCTACATAGCTTTATTTGTTGATGAATAAATAGTTCAGATTACACCACTTAAATTGACATATATTACCAATTAAGGATTTAAATCTTTATTCATATATATATATATATATTTTAAACTACATAGATTTAATTTTTGGGTGCATGCATTAGTTATTAGCATAGTGAAGATTGTGTTTATATTCTTGCGATTACAAAATACTGAAGTTACCCAAATTCAAATTAAGGGCAGAGAGAGAGAGAGAGAGAGAGCGAGGATGGCCGTGATCTAGTATGGTCCTTTGGGAGGCTATATATAGAGGGTACAGAAGCAAAATACGCGATCAGTATGTGCTTGCCACAAAAAGGAAGAAAAAAAAAAAAAAAAAAGGGGTTCACTAACTTGAGAACGGTGTCGTGTTGTTATCATTGAAATTAAAACAGTGACATGTGTGAGTGTCATCATAATTACAAGAAGAATACACCTGTCCTCAACTTATCACCATTTGGAAACAATCTCCAATGAAGGCCACTTCTCTCTTTTGCCCCTTTTTTTATTTCCTATATGCTGATCCCACCTGTCATAATTTTACGTCAAATTAACGAACCAATATAAACCTATAGTCATTATCGTCGCCCCTCTATTTTTCTTCTTGGCTCTTACTCATTGTCCTTATATCATTATACCTTATTTTCAAATTTAGCTGCAAACATTAATTTTCTTATTTTTACCTTTTCTGTTTGGTCCCTCCCCATTCCATGAATGCATTCCATCTGTGACCAAAACGTCCTTTTTATGGTTAGAACGCATGCCAAGTGCCCCAGTATTAATCATCTCCCTCCTAAATTATGAAACTCATTTAAGCTTTTAAATTTGGTACCAAATCCCTGGTAGTTGGCACTATATAGGGATGGGGATGGGGATGACAATTTATGAATATATACCCCAAAAAAAAAAAATTTCTCTTCAATCATGTGACATAGAAATCTTGCATATCTATGAATATTCAAATGGTTTATTTCCTTTGAAACGGCTCCTGAAAAGCTTTATGATTTAATCTTATTTATCTACTGAATTTGGTTCTATTCTACTATCTTCTAGAGATAGGCATAATTGCATCATCAACTTATTTACTAACCCAGAGAAAGAATCTGACACAGGCTTGATTAGATAGCCAAGTTAATAATAAAACAATATTTCCTCCCTTAGAAATGGTTTAATAAAAAAGGGATCATCAATTTCAAGAATATAGCTTTGCAAAAGTGAATCATGATTCTCCTTGAAATTACAGGAATCTGGAATGCCCTCCGTCCATCCATGACAACTCTGATTGACTTGTTCGATCTGCAAAACTTTCACCCACAAATTAATAGAAACCAACAACATATGCATAATAATATTCTTACGGAAATGAAGCTTTTTCCCGTCCTTTGTTATCATTTCGTTTTCCTATTCAAAAATAATATGCTTTTCTTTCTTATCATGGAATTCAAAAGTCAAAGAGTGCATAGAATATACTAATGGAAATCGTAGGGAGCAAAACAGACAAAGTGGAGTGTGTAACATGTGATAACAATAAGATTCTAGTATTTGTGTATTATATAAATACGAATCAGTGCTATATATTGGGGATCATGTGAGATAAAAAGGAAATCAGATACGTTTAAGATACTATCCTGTTTTAACCACTTACATTCCAAGAGGTATTTGACTTGATAGTAGTCACCTTCCTCTTTCCCTCTCCAAAGCCTTAGATATTTGGCTAAATTGTTATGAGGCAGGATTCGAATTGATCCAACTCTACTTATTTGATATATTGGTTTTATAATAAAAAAAAGGTTTATATATACTGATTAATATCCATAGTTTAGGTTTCCGGAAGAAGCAAGATTTTTATTTTTTGACATTCTAGAAGCAAGAATTGTGGAATGTAAGTAGCATTAGCGACAATTAGAAGGTCTTTGTCAATTGTCGATGGGGTCAGTGATGCCTCCCATTACTTCTCCTAAGCCCAATGGGCTTGTAAGGTTTCCTCTGTTAAGTGGATGGTGTTGGGTTTTGTCACATCGTTTTGAACTTCTTTTTTTTTTCCATATACCAAGTTTTGGGCATCTTTGACCTTAAAAAACGTTTTCCACATCAAACAAAAATAAGAATGATAAAATAAAAAAGATACATAAAAGAACGTAGATGTTTTTTCATTACAAAGGGATTTTATGCGCTTAGAATTGATAAAAGAGAATGGCAAATAGACCATAAGATATATAGTAAACTATTTTGACCAAGGCATTGATAAGAAAATATGATGCTAGAACTTGATGAATTTGTTTTCATATTTTTTACAACATTATTATGCTAAAAACTACAAATGTTTTACCTCCACCATTTTCTTGCGCTTGTCAAGTATTCTGACTTGAAAAAGACTTTTCTTACAAATACTCGAGCACTACCACCATTATTACCCATTCTCAATAATGTTGACTAAAATTTTTCATTTGTTAGATTTGCAGGCTACGAAGAATTTGAGGTTATGAGGTCTTTTCACTCAATGTCTTTGTCTTCGTATAGTTATAATTGGAGCATAGTGAGAAATTTATGATCCTTTCAAGCTGTTTGTAGGAATGTAATTATTAACTAGCTCCTTTTTAACTCAGCTTAGAGAAAATGTAATAATTTTGCGAGTTTCTAAGGTTTTCAAATTCTAGTTGCATTTTTTTTTGGAGAAGAGTTTTTTTTAAACATGGAGTACTAGACAAGAGTAAGGGAGCTAGAGATGTAACTGAGTCTGCGAGAGATAGTTAGGAAAGTTATGATATTTGAATAGATTAATTGAAATAAGATAAAGAGAAAGACAAAAGAATATTAAAATATACAAGTATTTTAGTAATCTTAGTATGTAAAATTTTTAAATTTAGATGATAGAGAGCTTATTGCAATAAGATTAATAAATTAAGAAGGTGGTTTTGATTTTTTCAAATTAAGATAACATTGCAAAAAATCATAAAGATTAAAATGGAGAAATGCAATTTTTCCTTGTATTTATGATATTTCCTCTTTATAAACCACACTCCAAAAACAAAAATTGATAAAGATAGCATCCATTGCTTATGATTTCATATTCCACATGCATATCTCAACAGAAAAGAGAAACACAAAAATCCTTGTCTAACAAATCAATGCTTCATTAAAATTATATGCAGCATTGTACTAGTCCCACCCAACGGAATATAGGAAACCTTTTGATTTAAGTTGTAAAACTATTTTGTTCACACAGCACGAAACGATTCTCTATCCAACCTATTTACGCCTTGTAACTTGGAGCTCAAGCTAAATTAAATTTCAAATAACCATGTCTGTAAAACGTAGTGCTTTGCATGTTAATGTCACATGCATATATCACTGGAGCCAGCAATGCTGTCGATATAACCAAATTACTAAAAATGAAGACCTCAACTTAACACACAATTTTGATGCAACCTATGCAAGACTTGGATATCTAGATTGAGATTACCTTTCATAACAATGTAGATTTAGAAAATCAGAGAGTGCAACAAATATTAATGGAATGAAAGAATATATCAATTGAATTTCCAAGACAAAGAACAAGAAAAAAACAAAAGGGGCTAATGTGGCCATGTACAACACCTCTACGTTACTCTACTCTTAAGAGGGGGAGTTCAAAAGTAAACGCCAAGAAAAAAAAAAGATTTCTCGAGTCTCAGACGGCTAAGATAATCTAATCCAAACCTTCTCTCCAAGGAGATAAAAAAAAAAAAACAAAGATTAATTTTATTATTAATATATATATATATATATATTTATTTATTTATTTATTTTAGTTGGGCCTCTTACCGGGCCATTGGTATGGACATGGATGGATCTAAGATAGAAAGACTTCAACGGTTGAATTTTTGATGGTGAGGCAGACTGGACACGCTCGGAAATGCGCGTCGCATTCCGTGCAGATGCACAAGTGCCGACACGGCAATACCACCACCGAAGCCACTCGCTTCCCACAACCTCTGCATTTGGGTCCCGATACCACGACTCGGTCCGGGTCAATATACGCTGACTCGGCATCCTCCGGTTGGCCCTCTGCGCCCACCGCGCACGATAGCCCTCCATCCTCCGCGAAACAACCTCCTCCTCTATCCTGCGCAACCCCGCTCATAATAGCCTGCTGCAGTTGCGCTTGCAGAGAAGCGGCGGTTGCCTCCTGTGCCTTAGCCTTCGCCTGCCAAACCTGCGCTTCCACGCTAAGTTGCGCCGCGCGCGCTTCGAGCTCGGCGTTCCTGCGTGCTGCTTTTTCCACCTCAACCTCCTTCTCTCTCAACCGCCGGGCCACCGATTCTTCCGCTGCGCTTAGTAGTGCACGATAATGTCTCTGTCTCTTCTCGGCTAATGCTCGTTGCAATTGCTCTCCCTGTTATTCCCACAAGATATATCTCTATCATTTTATTCCCTCCTCTGATACCGTGCAAAAACTGAACATTTTAATATGAATAGAATAAGAACTGTACCTGGGCTTGAAGGAATTGGTCAATTTCATCACGCTGTTGTTTGATTTGGGAGGTAAATCCTTCAGACAATAGAGATAAGAAAGCATAGGGCTGACACCCTTGTTGCTGTTGTTGTTGTTGTTGGTGTTGTTGCTGTAATTGTAGTCTTTGTTGTTGTTGATGATGATGTTGTTGGTGGTCACCGAAGGATAATCGGAGGCCTGTGGAGACCACATTTGGATGGTGGTTATGGAGCTGAGAGAGTTCTATGAGCTGAGGAGGCTGGGATTGCAAAGAGAAGGGATTAACAACATTAGGGGCTGTTTGGGCGACGCCGGTGGCTGCTGTAGCTTCTCTTCCTCTCTTGCGAGAATTAGTACCTGCTGTGTCGTATATGGGCAATTTTCAGATTGGTGTTCTATGAGGTTGCAGCTTATATATCATTGGTTTCAATAGTTTAGAATCCAAAGAGGCACCACGATAAGAAATAGAGACTTGATAGAACATACCTCCATTGTTGAATAAGATATGGGACTGATCAAGGAGCCCTCCTGGTTCTGGTTGTAATGAATAATCATGTCCTTCCTGTCCGTTTCTGTTATTAGAAATGGAAAAAAAATCATTAGTTTTCAGAATTGATAGTATGTAGCTATCGAGAACAGCCGGCTTGACCCAGGAAAGAAAAATAAATGCAGACCTATTTAGAAGGAGGACATTGGATGGGTATTGAGCTTGAACGGCCATCGCAGTTCAGAGGAAGATAAATGATATGAAACAGAGAAGATGAGGTATAGGAGGTTTGGAAGAATAGGAAGGAGTGAGAGAGAGAGAGAGAGAGAGAGAGAGAGAGAGAGAGTGGAGGTAGGAAATGGATGAGACGAATGCGAAGGAGAGGAAGATGCGGCCCTCTATAAGGCCAAGGCGGAGTGTTCAATGCGGGTGAACAAGAAACACATTATTGAGACGAGATACTTTGAAAGAGAAGGAATCAGAAATGAATGAAATTATGCCACCACCACCACCCTTGCCTCACTTTGTTTTCACCTACGCTTTTCTTCCTCTCTCTTATAGCTCTCGTTGTGTTTCTCTTTCTCCTGTGTGTGTGGGGGATATAATTAAGATATGAGAGAGAAGGGATATTAGAGATAGAGAGAGATATAGAGATGAATAGGGGAAGAGATAGATGCGATTGAAGCGAATCAGACACCTTATTCTGCTTTCTCTTTTTTCTTCTTCTTCGCGTGGGGTTTGGCTTTTCTTATGAACAGGTCTCGTGGTTTGTTATATACTATTTGCGTATGCTTACCCCAATATATATTTAAAATAAATACGCTCGTATCAAATCAAAGTATACTTTTTATTTTTAGATAATTTCTCGTTAACAGTTAATAATCAATCATAATTAATTTGAGAAACAATTTATTAATAGGGAAGGAAGAGAGAGAGAGAGAGAGTGTGTGTGTGTGTGAATGAAGGAAGAGAAGGGGCGTTGGTAAATGGGGTGATGCATAGTAGTAATAGTATAAGTAGAAGTAGTTGTCGTTGTTGTTGGAGTGTGTACTGTGCAGGTCTCTGCCGCTCCCGCAGCCGCTGGAATCGTTTGTATTGTATACGGCCCATGCCTTTCTGCTCTCTCCTCCAGCTTTGCTTTCTTCGCTCTCTCCTTTTCCCCCCTTATTTTCCCTATATATTTCTAAACCCAATAAATGGCATTATTTTATCCATGTTCCTATCAAAGCTAAAATGCAAATAGCATTTTATAAATAGTTGTGTAATTTATTCTTTTAAATTTTACAAGTTTATAAAAAAAATCTTTAATTTTATGCAACATATCTTATTTATAAACATTTTTGTCCAAAATTTTAATGGCATTTGTCCGTCCATGTTAGTAAAAATATCCCTACAAGTATTGTTAAAATTGTATAATTTATTTTCCTTAACTTTAAAAATTGACGGGGACCCCCAAATTTTTAATCCTGTGCAACATATTCCCTCGGTTTTGCTAATGTGACTAGTTATAAGAATCTTGAACAAATATATTAATGGAAGAGGTTTGTTGTTCAAAATTAAAAACTTCTAAAGTCTCTAGTCAATTTTAAAAGTTGAAGAAAGTAAATTATATAATTCTCTAAATTAAAGAAGTATTTTGCTTCTATTTGGATTTGATGTATAACACACTGCCGTGCTATACACTATCCAAATTGTCTAAATTAATTTAGATAGCCTAAATTTTTTTTTTGGATTTTTTGGATTTTTTTTATTAAAAGATGTAAAATGTAAAATAAAAATAATTTTTTAATTATCAATTGAAAAAAAATAACAATTGAAACTAGAAAACTTAAGATAAAACAAAATAAAATCTAAGTAATTTAGATTAAATCTGAACAGTTTAGATAGTGTGTAAGATGTGTTTATCACGCCTTGCCATGGTCTAATTTGAACAAATTCAACTTATAATTATACCCTTTTATCCATACTTTTTTCCCCTCAATTTTTAAACAAGGGTATACGATTTTGTAAACGTTTATTATATTTTCTTCAATAAAATTATATGTAAATTTAAAAAATCAATAATATAATAAAAAAATATTCCCATAATATTTTTTTATTAAAGAATCTTATAATAATTGTTTAAAGAATTACATATACATTTTGTTCTATTAATAATCACTCCACACGGAATAATACATCTATTTATGCAATTACAAATTCCTAAATTAGACACTTAGAGCACCTATTATTGTTGTATTACCCCATTCATGTCACTCTTGATTATTTCGAAGGTTTATATTATTTACATAAAGGATTGTGATAAAGCGGTAAGATTAGATTTTATAAACTCTAATTTTAACTTTCTAAGATAAGTGCATTTTTTGTCCAGCAATGTATATTTTTTTCTTCGTTTACAATATATATGAACGGGTGAAGTTGAATTTTTCCTTGATTTTGAATGTTCAAAATCGTAACAGCTGTGTTTCTTGGTGATTCTTATGTTAGAAAATGAACGGATCACCAGAATATAATGGGCCTCCATCTAATTGCATGATTGGATGAAAAATTGAGTTTCCCTTTTTCTATGCTAATTTCTTTCTTCTTCCAAATGAAATTTCACGTAGGACTATTTCAAATGATCACAGAAAAACCAATATAGCAGAATTTAATCGCCATGAATAACGCACAATAACAGGTGAAGAAGAAGAAACTTTCAAACATGACATAATATGGTTATAACAAAATTGACTATTTCGGTTTCCGAAGTTGGTTCTTCTAGCAATAGACATTAATGCGCCTCGGCTAAAAACCTCACTAGCTGCGTCATTGCTACATATAGAACATTATTTTTAAACCAGAGAAAAAAAAATATTCCATCTCAAATTTTATATTCGTTTTATATCTGCTAGGATATCCTACCTCAATTAAATCGACAGTTTTCTCCTTTCTTTTAATTAACCTCAGAAAATCTCATGCTTTGCTGAATTACGAATTATATTAAATTAATATTGAATCTTATTGTTGTACAGTTAGCATAGGGTAGCCTAATTATGACCAATGCAGTTTTCTAGTGTTATACTACTAATTAATTGTCCTTGGGTGGTGGGAATTTGTTATACCATCAAACTATGTATTGTTCTAGTATATTTTGAAGAAATGGATTCAAAAGTTGTGAAGAACCAGTAAAGGGTACAAAACAATAGAACTTGGAATTTTTTTTTTCTTATAAAAAGAAGACATATTCCTGAGACTCACCAATTAAAATTACGTGAGTAATCGCAAACTCACCTAACAAATTAATCAAATACGGCATGAAACTAAACCAAACATCACGGAAAAATTTAGTACTTTAGAGCTTGCATCTTGTGACAACGTAAATCCAATATTGAACACCAGCGGTTGTTAAGGAGCAATCCCAGTGAATAAATAATTGATAGTCGTACGTGACTTAAATTTTTATGACATGGGTAGGAACCAAATTTCTTCAAGTAACTTTTATGAATGATTAACATTATAGTATAATTTAATGCGTTGGTGGAGCCAAGCGGGCTAATTAACCACTCCTTAATTCTTCAAAACTTTTTCTCCATTTCTTATTCTTCTGCCTTTGTTTTTCCTCATTTCTCACTTCAGGACTGGTGATGATTTGATTCCATGATAGATGGTAAAAAAGAAAAGTTAGGAATTATGAACATGGATGACCTTTTCTTTCATTTAATTCTCTTTCCCGTTTCTTTTAATGTTGTTAGCTAGAGAGGTGAAGGACAATTTGTATTAGGTATGTAACGTTAGTTGTGAAAATTAGTTGTAGTACAAATAAAGGTTAGTGAGTGAATCCCACGACGAAGAAAAAGATGGAAAGCCGGTATCGGGTGACCTTCCCCAAAATAAAAACAAATAACTATAATTCATACTTTAATCAATAGGAGAGAGTGACAAAGAAACAGAAGCCACCAAAAAAAAAAAAAGAGGGAAAAAAAGAAGAAGAAGAGAGAGTAAATGTGAAAGAGAGTGCTTGGAATGGCAATGGCATCACGCAATTTGTCTTTGCTTCGGTCCCACGAAGGAGGGTCGGCTACCTCTTCTCCATCTCCCATGTCCATCATCCTATTACTATTAAATTAAATATTTAATTAATTAGTCTTTTTATGCTAATATTACGACCCTGCACGGCAAATTATACCACACACTCTCTCTTTCTAATACAAGGTTTAATTTCTTAATAATGTTGGTGCTTACACAGTTGATAGGGCAACAACAACTTGTCTCCTTTTGCCTCGTTGCCTTCCTAGCTAATGCATCAACACATCGCTCTCTTTTCCTTTCTTTTTTCTACTTTATCCTTTGGTCCACCCGCATAGCACCCCATTTATATTGCTTAACCCCTATAGCTATCCCATTAATTATAATGCCTCCTCTAGCTCAATTACACATTAGAAAAATTAAAAGGAAAAACTTATATATAATAATATAGTCCAACCGAAAAAAAAAAAGAAAGAAAAAATATATATATATATTTTTCGCTTCTCTTCTAGATTCTATATATATATATATATATATATATATATATATATATATATATATATATATATATATATATATATCCAGATGTGAATAGCTAGGTTTTGACAATACATATTATTACCCGGAATTATGGAAACCATTGTCTGGAATCAAGATTGCATCAACGTAACGCCCTCGTTTGATTGACCTCATATATATACAAATAAGCCTTTGTGTTCACAAACAGAACTGAAATGATGCGCTAGGTTAGGTAAAGTGAAGCCAAATATGACACATATCGTCCAAAGGTTACATCCAAAAAAGCAGTTTTTAGAAAAATGTGGTTGGCTTCATCAGTTTGAAAGGAACTTCCTTCACAGTTCAAAGATGAGTTCTAAGACTGATTGCGGGTAAATAAAGTCCAGGAATAGTATTTGAAATTTGAATGTTTATATAAATAGACAGCTTAATGATGGAGTCAATGCATGAAGGGCCAGGTCAAACGGCTTGTTTCTTACCGTAAAATTAATTTAAAGGTCAGTGATTATTATGATAGACGTGTCCTTTGAAAGCTCTTTTAGTGAACTTGTTCTTCGGGTTTGGGTTAAGATATGAGAGTGGTCATAGCTCTTAATTAAGCTTGGTGAATTTGAAATTCGCAGCAATATTATTGCAAAAACAAGTCATCAATGGCTATTTTTCTTTCTCTCGAGTTAAATATTCTATATCTTCTTTCTTTAGGTGTATTTTCCCACTACATATTAAGAAATTAAGTGGACTATAGGTACACGTCAGTAACAGCTCTTAGAATGTACTAATAACAGTACCTTGAACAGTTAATTACTATTTTGATGAGAAGCACCTTTGAGATATTAGTAATTGTACATTATTACCATAATAGTTGGTCAGCACATTAACAAAATATTACCACTACATTTTTTAAAATGTTACTAATACGATAAAAAATCGTTACTAATATGCACCAATGTATTCAATTCCTTAATTAATTGTATACTGTAAAATCTACCATTTCATTAGTTATTTAACTCTTGTTGACAATATGTAAAAGAGCAATATTAGTTAAAAGTGGATCCTTCACAGTGACTGCATCTTTTACAGTCATGCTATGACTATAGTGGATCCATGGTAATATTAGTCATATATTGTGTGCTCTAGAAAATTATGTAATCTTCTGAATATTTCAATTTATAAAAATAATGAGGAAAAACTACAATTCTTTTGTACGAAAGAAAACCAAAACCTAGCATACGAATATGTTTTCGAGTAAAAACAAATATTTTATGTCTAAAAAAAAATAGTAATATGAGTCATCATCTTTAAGAAGTGTCAAGCCAAGCGCATTTGCTTGGTTGAAGACAACTTTGCTTAAGACATTTCTTTAATTAGTCCTTATCCAGCCACTACCCCCGATTTCCTTGACCCACACATTTCCAACCCAAACTTAAATTCCTGTCATTGTCTAGGGTTTTCCTTTACTTTCTTTATCTTATTCTTTCCTTGGCTTAATTTTTCTAGCTAGGGTTCATTTCTTTTACATGGATGGCCAACTTTAATCACTACTACTATACCCTCACCGATCATCACCCCTCTACAGTCTAATCCACTATCTATTCGGCTATGCCTTTATCTTCAATATTTTCCTTTCAATAATTTTTTCCACTTATTTTTTCCTCCATTATCACAAGGCGAGCATTAAATTTTCAATAATTTATAATATATATCATTTTCTTGTATATTGTTGGGATAAATGTTTATTCTTTTGTGACTTGGGTTCTGTTTATTGCAGAATACCTGTTATAGTTATACTCTCACCTTATCTATAGAAAAAGCGCTCCATATATCATTCTATCAAGTTAATGTGAATTTTTCAGCTTGCCTTTCATTCTCTATCTCTTTCTTGCTGTGCATTGATTTCATTTTTTTAGACGTGTTTTCTTATCATGATATTTACAAGTAACTAAACCAACCAGTTTTTTTTTCCCAATCAGACAACGTGATTATGTTAACCTAACAGTTATAATGAGTGTATATATATATATATATATATATATAGACACACACTATTTAAAGAGGTACTGACTCTAACTTGTCTCTGCCCTGCACAGTAAACTATATCACTTAAACCACCCAAACACATTCATACACCATACGCCATAGGCTCTTCCATTTGTACGTTGTGGATGACCACGTTCTCCAATATACGCATCACTTTGACTTGTTTTTTAATTTCAGGAAAGCATAAGAAAAGAGGACAGGGGGTAGTGATGAATAATTAACACCATTAAAGCATTTATCGTTCCATATATGGCACTTAAATTCAATATATCTATCTTTGTATTTAATTGACTTGATTAGCAAAGAAGAACAAGAGAGGCCTAGAATTTCGGGTGCTGAAAAAGTAAAATTTTCTGATTGGTGCCGGGAAGGATACAAAGCCCTTCTAATTAATTATTTATTTATTAGGGTTGTGATGTAATACAACCACCGCATGGGATAAAGACCATTCCAAACACTACGTAAAATCTGACGAGCTAAACCGCATGTAGTGTTGTCGTACAATAATCAATCACACTAAACAATTCTGGGACCAAAAAAAAAATAATTAGGGTAAACAGATGAGTTGGATTGTCTCAAAATTTACGCATATAAAATAGAATATTATTTATTATAAATCTCAATAAAATCTTACGGTGAGAAAATTCAAAAAAAAAAACAATGTAAATTAATATCCTAATTAATTAAATTCGTTTATCAAGAAAATAGGAAATTATATAACATTTAATTAGGAGGAATCGCGACCATAAGGAATGGCATGAAACTAAAATAGGGCACATCACTGATCGATCCACCTCAAAATGGTGTACAAAATATGTTGTTAAAATTGGTAGTTTTATTTAAGGGATTGTCAGTGCAGGATGGGAAGGTGGGTGGTGGTGCTATAATTTATGAGGCCCTGTGCGTTTGTACATTGGCTTCTGTTTCTGGTGATTGATGATAATGGCAGTCACAAGAAGAAGCAGTAGAGAGAGAAAGAAGAGGCAAATTAAAAAGCGATCTCGTGAGGAGGTAATGAGGAAACAGCATCAAAGTGTGTGGGGAAGTGGTGGTGGGTCTCTCTCTCTCTCTCTCTCTCTCTCTCTCTCTCTCTCTCTCTCTCAGGTCTTTGTATTTGCTGCAAAAGAAAAGAATCAAAGCTACACATCTCATTCTGCAAAATCAACCCCTACCCACTGCACAATATTTCATAGTGGGCATAACTTTTATTTTAGAATTTAGACCCTTTTTCAATCTCCACCTTTCTCATATCCATATAGGCCCCATGCATATGCCACCCCTATTTTACACATTCATCAAATTTGTCTATCTTACCATATTTATGTTTCGTTCGTTAAGTAATTATCTTATTAATTGCCTTTTTTTTATGGCTCATTAATATTGAAGCAAGCCTTCCTTTCAAATGTTTGAACATTGGTTGCGTTGCGTGACCGGCTCACATTTGAGTTTGAATCCCTTGTCTGTGTTCGTCACCCGTTGCGATGCCATTATGTTTTGGCACGAGTATTCTGGTTCAGAACATAATGCTTTTAAAAAGTTTAGCTCAGCATTTAAATTGAAAAGTTTTAATTTAAAACAAAAAAGAGAAAACATTATAGGAGAACAATTTTTTCAGTGTTCTTATTTATTATACAAGTATTAAATAATTAAAGAAAAGAGAACCTCTTACATTGGTTTGCTGCATAAAATTTTTAATGTTAATGTTAATTTACATAGAATTCGTACTATACATATTAAAAATTATGCTACATGATAATTAAAAAGAAAAAGATAAATAAGTAAACGAATAGTTTTGAAATTTTGATGTATTTGTGGCTTCAGTGGCATTACTGACAATCACAAATAAGGACTACTTAAATTAAGCATTTTTTCCCTCGAATTTAAGAACTGGGATCTGGTTTTACTGGTTCCTAAACACTTATATATTCCAATCAATTTTGAAATAATTTGGATTCGGGGTCTAAGAGAATTAAATGAAGAGAAATTCTTTCTGGAAACGCAAACTGGACCACAAATTTTTTTAAAAAATAAAAAATAAATAAAAAGTCGACATAGAAGAACAAATCCATCAGAATTCAATGAAAAAATTCCAAAATGATGGATCACTTTCTGTGGGTTGTAAAAGAATAATGAAAAGCAGAAGCAGGCTCCTAAAAATCCAAAAATCAGAAGGAGCATGGAGCAACTTGGGTTACGAACAAAATTTATTAAATACTCAAAACCAGTGGACACAGTGGTCCCCTGATCCAACGGATCATAGCTCAGGTACCGTATTCATAATAATACTGCCGTGCCTATCACATCACGCCTCCCTGTTTTTTTATGGTGAAATTTTTGTAGACTCAGTAGTTGGAGAGAGTAATTTAATTTCCTCTCATTTCAATGCATACCCAATCTATAATCTCTTCGCTGACACACAGATACTCCCCTTATTATAAAGGGTGAATTTTGGGACCAACTTTGAGGAATTAATGGCTTTTTTTTTTTGGGTAAATGAATGAATGACCTTTTGTTAATCAGTCGAACAAGGGGATGTCGTCGTTGATTCGTGCCTTGGTTTGGGAGCGTAGTTAAGCCATCCTTCTGAAAACAGTACATTTACTGCTTCCTTCACCTCTGACTACGATTGTTTTGTCTTTTGGTCCAAAATGACAATGGGAGTTCCCATTTTCGTAATCCCATACGTAAAAAGCTTCTTCGCTACTGGCAATCATGGTCTTATTGATCCTTTAGATTTGGCTTTTCCACATAGACATGTCACATTATTTTTCCGCTCAAATTATCTTGTCCAAATTTGATTTACAAAGTGAAATTAATGGCCATGGAATTGGAATTGATTTTCTTTAAACCATTTTGAACAATTGGGGAACTGAATTCTAGTGCTCAACAATTAGAACCAACAAATGTGGTACGACAAAGTTGACTTTCTTTTCGAACAAGATTGAAAATATACTAGGTAGGACCTGTTCAGTGCTCAATAATTTAGTAAATAAAATATGAAATAAAAAATGAAATCATGGGAAGGCAGTATGGAGAGATTATTATAAATATTTTTGGGTATTCAAATTTTGCCTAATGAAATAAGTTTCGATAGACGGACTAGTTAATATAGGGGCTGGCGTTTTCAAGATGCATTTTATATTCACCGTCCATACAAAGGGTATTTTGTTCAGCAAAAGAGGGCATAAATATATGAACAGCTAGAGAGATGAGGTGGAAGTTTGGAATCTTGAATTTGTTTTCTCAGTTTTCAAAGTTTCATGGTGAACAAACCAATTATGTCATATAAAGGAAACAAGAATTATAATTTGGGAGCAAGCACGCACAAGAGAAAGCGACTTCAAAAGAAAATAAAGAAAGAAAGAAAAAAAGAAAGGGGTTATTAGCAGCCACGACTAAGACAGAGCCAACCATTTGTATTATGAACATACAACTCAACTCTATATATATATATATATATATATATATATATATATTGGGGAATATGGTCTGGTTTGGTTGTAACTAGCAAGTAGCAACCAAAGCTAAAGCTACCTTTTTCGTTCTAACCACTAGTCCACCACACGCATCACTCGTTTGCTTTGAATTATAGTAGCCCTTGTCCACACTTAGAAGCAAAAATATGACTCTAATTATTCACAAATTTAATTTGTAGTTAAACATACACACATGCGCTCTCTCTCTATCTTAAAAGGTTATTCTATCAAGATCATGGGCTCATGGGGACCAGTTGGTATAGTAGGGGAATCAATCAAAATGGCATGCGATGCCAAGCCCATGGGTTGGAATGAGGGTGGTGTTATTGGCATTATATTGACTTTGGAAGCAAACAAGGGTATTGCCTTTCAAAAGTTGAGGTGCCATTCCAATACGTCTATCTATTTAATTCAACAAGTGCTCCCTTTTTCCTCTTTTTTTTTTTTTAAATTAATTAATATAGTAGTAAAAATTGGTTATTTCAAATTTATGAGGTCAGGATGTTGTTATAAAGGCTTAGTTCAAAGGTTTACCTCCTTTTAGGGACCAATAAACATTTGCACAATAAGATGTTAATTTGTGAGGGGTAGAAATACCCTTGTCTATCTTTCCAATCTAACTTGCTTTTTTACCTGTTCCTTTATGATAAGGAATTTATAAGAGAAAAATCGGTGCCAAACTTCTGGACTATTCTTATTTTAGGTATTTGAAACATCACCAAAAGACGTGGATGAAAAATGTTCCCACGAATTTTTATTTGTCTGCTTGGAGATTTCTCTCTCTCCCTCTCTTTTTAATTCATTGATTTATCATCAACCGTTTTTCAATTATTGACCTTTAATTTCTTTTTTTTTTTCTGGCCGAAAAGCTTTAATTTCATTTAAATGAATGCTACATCATAAAATTTAAGTTAATTGGTAAAATATGTAACTTTATGACAAGAACTTGTAGCTTTAACAAAGGAAAAAAACCCCAATATTTTTAACGCCAATATATAGAAGTGTACAGAGTGCAGCGAAACCTTAAAGTTTTCAATAACTCTACAAAACCACATCTCTACATAGCTAGCAATGGCACCATTCGACATATATACAATTAGATTATACGATTCCCACGGGCTTCTGAAAAACAAAAAGCAAAATTTATAAATACATCGATCCTCCTCTCATGCCGGAAAAAACAGTGGACCCTTTGTGAAAAGAAGAGAGAAACGAGTGTGGACCTAAAATTTTTAAAGGTCAAGTTGGATTCATCTGATCAATCAAATATCCAATAAGATCATTTTTATGTGGTTCAATCACATTAATTCAATTCAAAACCATTAAACTAACAGGTTTACAGATTCAACACCAATAATTAGATTGAATGGCAAGGATGATTTATTGTTATTATAGACTGCACGGTTGATGGAAGTTCATTTTCTCATTAATTGAATAGAGGAACAAAATTTTATCTGTGAAAGAAATATATAGGATGGTTGAAGATTTGAAGTTTATACTAGAAAATTGATTTTTTTATAAATCTAAAAGAAATTGTGGGCAAGAGAGAATGGAGAATTTCAACCATGGAAATATCTAGAGTCGGGTTAGTTAGTTGCCTGTGTGGGCATGTTCAAGAATATATTATGCTTATATACGCAAAGTCAAGTCACACCCTGATGAATCTTCTTTCAGTTCTCTCTCTCTCTCTCGGCTTTAGATTGGATTCTCATGTGCCTCTCTTGTGGGCATGCACAAGCACAACGATACTATCATAATAATATACTAAACATCTGTAACCTAGGTATAACATATTAATCAATGAAGTGTCAAAACGTGAATTTCCCAAGATTTTCTTTCTCTCTCTCCTCTCTCTCTAAATTTCCATCACTTTTTCTCTCTTGCGAGAAAAAAAATGCATTATATACATACATTACAGATCTTTCTCTCTCTAGGAAAACGAGAGTCCATTAATAACGTTCACGCATCGTCAGACATAGATGCATGTAACAACGAACCGAAGAAAGAGAGCCTCTCGTTTTCTGTCCCTAGCTCTTCAATGATTCTCACAGAGCTTCTTGTTATAATCAATTAAAATCCAACTTCGCTAACGAACAACAAGTCCCTCCAACACGGCTCTCTCCCAACACATAACATGAAATTGTTTTCTTTTCTTTTTTTAAAATAAGTACATACATACAAGGTACTCTTCTTCAAGCCTCAGCTAGGAAGTTGCACGTAAAAAGTGTAAAACAATTTTACTATATATAATGTTTAAAATCCACCCCCTACTTTTCTCTCACTTGTACCTTTAATCTTGGCCGCGTGTTGGATGGAATAAGCAAAGCCAACCCATATCTTCCAATTTTTCTTGTTTGTTTTCTTTCATTTTTGTTGAGGTAGACCTTCGTAGTTTTGGCTTCATTTCAATTTCCAATGACTCTACTAAAATTATTGGCGTGACGTGTTTGGTTCAATAATTTTCCTTTTTTGATGAACTTTCATTAATCTTCTGCAAAACAGATAGTATATATAATATAAGACGAACCAAAGGAAAAAAAAAAAAAAACTGAAACCAATATTTATGATAGATAAATATGTGATTGTACAAAAAAAAATATATTTTAAACATTGCACGAAAGACAAAAGGATTCGTAGATGTGAGGATGATTTAACTTGTAAGCATATAAACCTGGCTTTAATCCTTATCATGCAGAACGATTCCATGTGGGACTCTACATATATTCTAGTGTTGAAAAATCTTCTTCTTTACATTTCATTAAATTTCGCCAAAGCTACAGAGAAAAGCGGAGGGGCGTGCAATTTGACCGAACTTCTTGGCTGAGATCTGTTTGAGAAACAGAGGAAATTCAACGTTTCTTGACAATTCAAAATTTTCTCAATTAATTAAAAGGAATTGTCCTTTTTTCTTTGAATCTAAATAAGATGGACGTCGGCAGGAATATATCCAAACCCAATGCATTCCTTTCACAAGCTGGGGGGTGCTTTCTTTTCTTCTAGCTTTTATTACAAGTAAATCATGCTCATATAAAATTTGATTACACTATAATTGATATATTTTTTATCTTAAAAATTATATTTAGCCCTTTGAATATTTTTATATACATTGTAAATTTTTCAATTTATTTATCATTAAAGAAATTAATTTCTGTATAATATGAAACTATAATTTTATTTTTAATATGATATTAATAATAGCTAAGTCAATGTTAAACTTTTATATGATGCTATTTTTTTAATTATTAATGATATTAGAGATAGTAATTTTATTTTTTTAAAAAAAGCATATACTGTGTAAAAAATTTAAATTAAAAAAGAATTAAGTATAATTTTTTTAAAAAAATATTATATATAATTTAACTTAAAAATTAGTTTTATTTATTTATTTATTTATTTAATGGATCCATATATATTTGAGAATAATATTTATGGTGACAAAATAAATCAACTTCAACTTTGGAATATATTGAAGGAATTATGATGCCTCCACGAAAGAGAAAGGGTGATTCTTCTGACAGTACAAAACTTACCGTGCTTGAAAAAGATTGAATGTCTCTTACACCTATGACTAGCACAGCTCAGAAGTTTCGGGTGAAAGATAGATTCACGGAGGCCTGACTTCAACAAGTTACAATTGACCAAACACACTAAAATTTTTTTGCCCTTTTCTTTGTCGTTAAACGAAAACCTGGTACGATGGTGGATCACTATTAGTTGCACATGATATGAGATAGCATGAATTGTATAAAATTATTTCCCTGTTAATTTATTACTTGGATGGAAGGAGTGGGGAAGACGAGGGCTCAAACAACATTACTTATTTTGGCACAAGCTTTCTCAGAGTCACAGACTCAGAAATCACAGGGCATATGGGTGTGTCATGTGAGTCAGTAATCTGAAGCTATTTGCTTTGCTTTGCCTCCACGTTGCTTTTCTCTCTCTCATTCCCATAATAATTCATGCCCTTGGCTTGTTTTTGGCACATCTCCCCATTTCAAATCAACTTGTAAATTAGACTAATCTCGAAAACACTTTGGCAACTAATTATTCCAAAAACAAAGATCACGCCTTTTGCTTTAACACAGTTTCAATAAACCCACCCCGTTTTACCTTTCCCCTGTTTTCACACTCTCGTAGCTTTTTCCCAAACAACATAATTTCCCCCTACATCCTTTCATAACCATTATATTATATATGCGCACCCTCTGGTTTCATGATAATTCCCTCTGGTTAAAGTCATCTCTCTGTTATCCGTGCCCCCCCGTTCCTCTGTTTGCTTCTATTGGACAAAAATTGAGGACTCAAAAATAAAATTAAAAAAAAAAAAGTTTGACAAAGCAAACAGATATATTGGGCCCACATACAGCATGTAGATGGGCTAAACTAATAGAAGCAGAGGAGGTACAGAGGGGGTACTTGACCCACTAATACCCCATAATAATTAATTGGATCTAACTTGTCCTTTTCTTGCTATCAAAATTAGGGCCCCAACTTGTTGCCCAATTCTCGTGCATTTGTATGGTATCTTTTTCACCCCATTATGCTATTGGTGACGATTCAAATCAAGCATATCATGTGCCAAGCATGTGACTTGGCATACATGGAGATGGATGCCAACGACAACACTACAAATATTTAGTACCTTCAAGATCCTTGGATCTTTTGCCCCCACCTTTGTTTGTTTTGGCACAGCCAAATCTTATAGTTAGTTGATCTCAAACTATTTTAGATCTCAACGATCTCCCCCTTAAGTTTCGTCTTTCTTTTAACTTTCCTTCTGTTTCTAGATTGATTGATTATCTTAACTTATGGTGCAAAATTAGGGCCTTGCTGACACCCTGATCATTATTTCACCAATCCAAATTAGAAGGTGGGGTTGTTTTCTCCGGTTGTAGACTTAAGCACAGTGCGCAATGAGCCTAGTTTGAATATTTGAAACAAAGTATGAGTTTGACATAAATCTCTTTCTGTACCAAATAGTATTATGACATATCTGCTTTTGAAAATGGTGGGTTAGGTCGTGCCTATTGCACCTTGCTATAGCCATCTCAGCAACCATAATTTCAGGCTTAGTTTTCCTATTGTAAGTGTAGTGTAATGAACCGATCCACCCATTCAGCAACCCCATTTATATTATTGTACTCACCCACGTTCCAATTGAGGGTTTGATGGTTGCTGGATGAGGGAGCTCAGTCATAATACTTTTAGGATTTTATAGCTTCTTAGTTAAAAATAATATATATATATATATTTCTCCCAGTCTGGCCCTCTCCCTCACAAGTCACAACCTCTCTATCTATCCTCCCTGTTTTCGACATGTCCTCTGGTGTAGCTCACATGGCCAATAATGGAAACGAGAACTCGATGCAGTATGAGAAAACTGATATTTAGTGTTTGGCTTGTCATACCATAAGATTCCAAGGAGAGAAAGATATTTAACATTAAAAATAACTAAAGTCCAATTCATTTTTGTTTCCAATGGAAAATAATGCCTTTCACGAAACTAGTGGAGAAACCAATGGAGAAGAAATTTTTGAAATTTAGGATGATTCCTTTGGTCAAGTCTAAGTCCCCCATATACATTTATATATGCTTTGTTAACGTCGCCCAGCTTGAATTGTCCATTTAGGTTGGGCGTTATTATTGGAATTTACGTGTCTATAAAGAAAGTCTACAAAACGACGTAGGAGTACGGGACAATCATACACGCACAGGAGCCTTTTAATCAAAGCTTCGTGAATTGCAGAAGACAAAAACGTTAACGTTAGTTTGGTTTGATGAATTCAAATTTATCCTTAGCTACTTAGCCTGCTTCCATTTTTATGAATATAACAACCATTAATTTGGCTCATACAAGTAAACGGTAAGTAATTAACTGAAAACCTCCTTTTCAAATCACTTTTGCTCTTCAAATTCCCATCATACATATGAAAGTTCAAAGATATACGCGTCATTATGTCGAAGTTTGGCGGAATTTAAACAATAAATTAAATCCAGAAAAAAAAAACCAATGGAATGGGAAAAAGACGACTCGAGAAATAATATAGCGCATTACACAACAAATTTTAGATGAACTTAAATAATAATAATAATAATAATAATAATAATAATAATAATAATAATAATACAAGCGAGGAAACTTGGTGTCTAAAAAAAATTAAAAGGATTTTAAAGTGACGTATATAGTACCAGGTCAGTAATTCACTAACCACTTTTCTTCCATTAAATACGAATCTTATTGAAGAGACATATGAAGCACGCAAGAAGATGGCTCTATTGAAGCATTTAATTACGAAATCTTTGAATTTGTTGATTCATATATATATATATATATATATATATATATATATAATTTTTTAAAAAATCTTTCAATTTGTTAATGAATTATGTTTGACTCTTTTGGTAGTACATCACGGGAAAGAAATAAGTGTAAATAATGATCGAACTACTCACAGATGATTATATAGTTTAAAACTTCGGGCTCAAACTGGTGAATCTTAAAATTTAATCTCATATATCTCATAAGGAGGACTAAAAATTTGAGAGAATTTGCGTGAGATTTAATCAGTAATTTATATGGGTTTGCTTAGAAGCACTACTTATAGTTGAAAATTAAAACTAATTAAGAAAAAAAAAATCTCTACTTGCTGTCCAATGTCCTCTTAGGTAATTGGGAGTTGCCAAATCGTTATCTGAATTCTAATAATATGACTTTTGTCTTGTATAGGCCTCCTTCTATAAGGAGGTTTCAGCTTTCAATTTTGTATAGCTAAAGTTAAACCCCAATCTCTATCCTTTAACTGTTTCTTTGATTTAAAATAGAAACCCATCAATTAAAATCCCAATGGGGCAAAAGGTTAAGCGCGAAGTAAAAGCTAAAAAGAACACCGAATTGAATTCAATGGTGCCATTATTATCATCTCTATTATGGGGTTTTGTAATTGAGCTAGCCATATATAGACGACATAGTCATCAATTAGGAGTTGGAAAAGAAGAGAATACCTCTGGTGAAAGCAGCTTAATAGAGTTGTGCTTTGGAATTTTCTTGTTTGGAATTGGCTTATGGAATCCCTTATAGAACACGTCGTGAATTCATGTGTGATTGTGGAATTGGGGTTCCCATAATTTCTTCCCACCTGCCTCCTTTGACTTAATCCCACAAACCCTAATTGCGCGCCGTGTCAATGAAGCATTAGTTTTGATTAAGCATTTCTTAATTAAACATAGTGATCATTGATGTTTGATAATTAACCAGTTGCTATCTTTCGAATACATGTTGGGTTGTTTGGGTAGGACATATTGCAAAGTGTTCAAGGATTTAAGGGCACGGTAGGGACCATGCAATATAATGAGATGTGCTTACATTTTTTTTTTTTTAAATTTAGATGATTGCATTCCTCTAACTTGTCATTTTCACCTACAAAAGATGATGGGCTTAGGTAGTAATAAAAATACCAAATTGCTTCATATATACGTATAATCAGGTTAATTAATTTCTTCGTCCAATAATGCTAAATGTTTTTATGGTCTATTTGAATCAGCAGGTGCTTGCCCAAAGAGAGTAGCTAACTTTTGTCATTGAGAAGTTCACTATCTATAAGAAGGCAAGGGAAATTGCCTCATCACTTAGAAAAACCTTGACCCAGATAACTTCTATTCTTTTTTAATATTACTTCTCAACGTCAATGAATTTCTTAATATACACCTCACTTACATTTTATAAAAGAAAAATTAAAAATCTCTACGGATTTACATATGATGGCTTCTGAAGGCTTAGAAGTGATGTTGTATTTTGTAGTCTAACTCTAAACAATTGAACAATTAGACGGCTGACTAGTAACTAAGTTATCGAAATGTACAAAACATTCTTGTAAATTAAGCAGAACCTAAGAGGCAAAGGTATGGCCAAAAAACAAGGGGGAAAAGTTTGGTATAGAAAGATAAATTCGGTATGTTCGATTAGTATAAAAATCAAAGAAACCATGCATCTTGCCTCTCTCCTCTATAAATCGAAATAGCTCTCAACTTTTTTTTTTAAAAAGTTCTGATATCTTATCTGATAAAATGTACAATAGAAGAGTCATCCTACCCAAAATATGATGATCAGCCCTTTGAGTTTTCTTAAAAACAAAAAAGTTGAGTGGGGGAAATGACCATACTAATTCCTAGTGTAGAAGAGTTTGGACATCAACCTTATGCATCATTAGCCGAAAAAGAAGAGGATCTTTATCTGATGCATCAACTACCACGAGGTGAGATTCGTCACTCAACATATTTTAGGAGAGTGTGCGCAACCATGTGGGCCCTGGCACTTGACAGGCATGAATGACTAGTGATTTTTTTTAATTATTATTATTATTATTAATGGCATTTTATTTTCATGTTTTATACAGTGAAGTGAAAGCTTTAATTCGTAGCACAGTTTAGACCAAAAACCAATGGCATCGGAATGGCATCAATTACAAGTCACAGCCCTAACTCTAACTGTACCAATTCACGATTATAGAGAAGTCATGATTCGTATGACCAACAACCCAGGATTCTTGGCTGCACATTCACACTTGGCCCTGCTTTTCAAAAAGACGAATATATATAACCATACTACCCTCCAAGAACAAACATATTATTCTCCCTATTTAATACCACCTCTAAAAGCATATTTGGTTGGAGATGAAAAATAATAATAATAATAATAATAATAAATTTTAAAAAATATTTATTAGATTTCTATAATTATTATTTAATAATATTTATTTTTTATAAGTTTTTTAAATAGAAAATAATAACTATCTTTTATTCATGAAGTTATTTTTTTATTTTTAATTTTTTGCATACTAAATGGGTTCTAAATTATAAGAGAGATTTTATTTATATATATAATTGATCCCTTGTTTAGGGAAATCTCCATTTTTTAAATGTAATATATCCTTAGCTTTTGCTAGTTCTGTGATTAATGAATTTACAATGCATGGTTTCGGGCAGAAAACATGTGAGATTCAATGCCCTACATATGGACTGTAGAAAGTGAATTTTCATCAGAAGAGTTAAATATAAAAAAATTAGCCACGAAGAGTGGAGAAATTTGCACCACGTATTACCCATGTTGAAAAGTAAAATAAAAAGTCAGATTATGTTGATTACATGATGAGCATTTCCCACTTTAGATTGGCTCTTTCTTTTTTTTTTTTTTTAATTGCTCCTTTTCCTTTTTCTGGTGGGCTAATAATATTAGTCTATACTCCATAACAAAGCAAATTCCTGTAAGAAAGAATCATTATTATGATCAAGGGATTGAGAACATTGAGCGCCATAACGTGGGTGGGTTTGATAAACAAATTAACAAAGACTCTCGAAAAGTTGATGTTTGAGATGAGTAGAGCCATTGAAACTTAAAAAAGTATTGACAGCCTTGTTTCAAGGGGAAAATAATGTCATTGAAAGTTTCATACCCACCAAGAAAGTAGTTGTGGATCGAGATATGTAGGAGAATAAAGCTAGAAAAAGCACTTGTCCATTAAGAAACCCACAAAGCTTTATGGGTGCCCAAAACCTTGAAGGAGAAATATATAGAAGATGGAATTTCTCTGTCACTTATAACAACGGCTTGTGCTTTTGGAACCCCATTTATGATTCTTTCCATGTAGAAACCAAGGAATCGTTTGAATTGATGGCTTATTTATTTATTTATTCAAAAGCTAAGCTATATTTAATCAAAGTGTCAGGATACTATAGCCATAACTACAGGAACCGTGCTTCGAGTGGATCAAGCCATGTACCATTTCTGTTGATGTAGTAATAACACCCATAAAAAGAAGTTTTTCCCCTTTGGCTCCCGCGCTGGATGCATTATAGAAAGAAAATGACGCGAGTGAGGAGCACATATTCCAATGGGTTTCTTCACTTGAAAGAAAGATGGTGAACAGAGCATTCCAGAGATAGGGTTGGAATATGTACGGCCTCATTTATCCCCACCTTCATTAGCTATTGTCATTGACCCGCTATCTCCGCTCAATGAGGCTGTCCTAAGTCATGTAAGCAGCTTTACTTATTCCCCTCAAAAGTCAAAGTTTAGACAAGTCAGAAACCAGAGAGCCTATGGAGGTGTTCTGGCATTGAATGATGGGGACACTACCGGGGACCTCTCTCTTTCAACTTCCAAGTGACCAGCAGACACACACAATCGCTCCTCTCCTGCTCAATTGTTCATGCTTTGTGCTAACTTGCTTTGCCATCTGTCACGACCAAAATGAATATGCACTATTGTCCCAACTACTGATTCAATTTGCAGGGGGAAAAAATGGCATAAAGACAACCAATAATGCATCGCCATTGCGCAGATCACACTCTATTGCAGCATCAGAGGCAAAATAAGTAGATAACTGGACTATAAACGCGATGTTGCCAAACAAGATAAAGCACCAGGCATCACATTATGATGCAGTAAACAATACAACATTCAGATTTTCTATTTCTCTAGATGAAGCCTAATTATTGACAAATCGAGCCTCACAATTGCTCTACACGCTCTAGGGAATAAAAGTGTTTATCTATGGTGATGAGAGTTTCTTGATCAATTTCAGCAGCACCAACCAATTTTGGCAAGGAATAATCTAATTCTTTTGCTGGTGCCAAATCACTTTCCACAGCCTGCTTCTTATGCGTTTCATTGTCTTCAAACTCCGTTTTGCCAGAGCCTTTGTCCAAGTCAAAGAGTTGGGACTTCATCTCCAAGCATGATTTCAAATCCTCCTCATTCCGAACTTTATTAATTTTATCAATAAGATCACTTATATCTGATAACCTTTCAGTCCTCAAGACTTTTGGCTTTTTTAATGCTTTATTTGGTTCTTCTTCATCTCCTTTAAGAGCACACTTCTGAAGCTTCTTTAGTCCATCATCCACAATCTGTTGTATTCTCTTTCTCACACCATCGCTTCTCATTGAGCTTGATCTTAGCAGCAATTTCAGCTGTGACATTCTGTTCCCCATCGAAGTAGGATTAGACTCTAATGCAGAGGACACATTGTCTTCTGAGGACTTTACAGATAATACTTCTTTCAGTAAATCTACATTTTGCATGTACTGGTCAAAAGCTTCATTTTCCACTTCGATGTTTCTCTCCTTGTATTCCTTTAACTTGGAAAATCTCCACTTATTAATAGTTGCAGCATCCTGTAATGGTTCTTTTTACTTTAGCACAGCATACGGCTACTCAGAACAAGTTCTCAAACAAGTATATTGTCTAGGATTTAGATGTACCTTTCTAGTTAGAGGCTTCCTTGACCGAAGTGAAACGTGCAAATTATTGAACTGGGCAAAACTGTTGGAAAGTTGTCTGAGCGATGCAACTCTACTCGCACTCCTGAAATACATATATTAATTTAAAGAAAAATCTTCTGTGGCAATAAGAACTGGAAGGGCGCTTCAATTGCTGAATGTACAACTTAAGAATAAGTGAATTAATATAAATATAATCATTGCCAAGGCGGTAACTAGAAGGACAATTGAAACCTCAAGAATAATATTGCATTGAAAATGGTATGAGATGGGAAAAGAAAATTGTTGGACATAGAGGACGTGCAAAGATAGCAGTTTAAAAAGAATATATATAAAAGATATAAAAGTATTAAATAATTTCTAAAGCCAGCAAACTCTTGCAGCAAAATTCTAGTCAGAAGTCTTAGAGTTTTGAAACATAGGACCAATTTGGAGCAATTACTGAATAGCATACTTCATGTCAGATTAAATGTTGACAAACTATGAAGTTCAGACATATTTTTAGAAGCAATGCTGCTCTGTAGGAAGAAGAAAAACCTTGCCTCTAATTTTTTCAAAATAGACATTTATTTTGCTCCTTTTAGCTAAGCAAAAAATGTATTAAAATATAAAATTATAAGGATGGACATGTTGCAATTTTTTTTTTTTGGGGGGGGGGGGGGGGGGGAGGACTGCAACTCAGAACTTACGAAGATGGAGCTGGTTCAGAGGATTGCTGGTCAAGTGGAGCAGCACCAGAAGATGGTGACTTGTCAGGAAAAGTTGAATTTGCTTTCAACACTGCATTCACCACAAGATATGAAAAAGAGAAAAATAAAAACTGAGGTTAGGACCATAATAATAAGGAAAACTTTTTAGAACAACAGAAACAGAACAGAACAGCAGCATCTATTTTTGTTTCTTTTTCTTGATTCACCTTCTTTATAAGTAGAATAGAGTTTTATTTATATTAGTCATAAGTACCCGTACTTTATCCAACTAAAACACTTAAAACTAATAATCCATAAATACTATCTGTTTAAATAAATTGATACCATCAAGTTTTGAAATGGCATGTAGGACAGGGATATACCAGAATATCATCATCTTGTAATATTACCAATAACATCTCCGGTAATAACTCTAGTATTAGGGCTAGACTACTGGGGAAAAGAAAGAGCACCTCTGCTGAGGACATGAGTAAGACAGGTGAGATTGCTAAAAGTGTGATCTGAGAACTATGCACACAATGCTTACTTCATGGAGGGAGGGAAGCTACAAACTTGCATAAAGTGATTGTGTTAGTTTCATTAATCACCACTGGAAATATCAACAGTAGTCCTAGAATAAAGCAATGAATGCAGAGTAAATGGAGAATGAGACAGACAGTAGGACCTGCTAACATCAATTGAGAGCAAATGATTGCCCAAAAAATATGGTGAAATGAGCAATGAAGGGAAATTTCTATGGCTGAAGGGTGTGGCAATGCCCTGGAATATGTGAAAGGGATACAGTGCGATAAAGTGAAAGTTGGTGGGCTAAAAATCCCATGGAACACCAAGGCCTGCTAAAGTCGACATCTACTAATGACTCTGAGACCTTTGTCAAAGCCATACTCAGATGCTTCAAAAAGATGGCGTTGATGACAAGCTTCTCCAATTTTGGCTATGTCACCAATTAGCAAGGAAGAGTTCAAACTAATTTGGAAATTCCTTGGGTATGTGATGTCTAGCAAGTGATGTGAGGTGAGGTTTGCTTTCCAAGAGGTTTGTTCAATTGGAAGGAGTGTGAAATGAATGAATATTGCAGCCAACTAAGGAAGGTTGAAAGCTCTCAATGGTACCCATGGGATGGCTTCCTTCCAAGAGATATACTCGAATGGAAGGTTGGCAATAGTGGCTTTAACGGGGCACCCCAGATGGGCTGGAAAATCCCCAATGACTTTGTTGAAGATTTAGATTCCTCTTAGGATTCCGTTGAGGCTCATGGGGTCTTGTATGGGTGACTAAGGCTTAAGCAGTTCTAACATGGCATATGGTGTGTCATGGGGTCATGCCATGAGGTAGTTCCAGCAGACCAAGGGGGGAGTGGAAGGAGAGAGATATTCCCTAATATAGTTACAAGATCAGAAGTGGATATTTAAGAAAGCACAGTGTTTGAAAAGTTAACACACCATGAATATGACAAGGATTTTGATTTCTTGAACAGCAACTCTTGCATGATTCAAATGGACACCTGCAAGATTGATTAAACTCATCAAAACACAATAGAATGAATGGGATCATCTCAATTTATAATATGACTGTATAGTGTCCGAAAGTAATTGAAGTTCTTTTGTTACACCTCCCCTTCTGGAAATTAATTGTGTTTGTCTGTAGGATCACAGTGAAAGATACATATAGGACCAGTAACAATATAGCACCTGAAGACAACATCTTTGTATACTCATTACTGAGGTCTTCTGGTGACTTACATTCCATCCATTATGACACTAACTGAACCTTTTTCCATTATATTACCTATCAATGGATCTAACCTCCGAAAAGACTCCCAATGTTATACAAAAAATTAATTCAACCCAACTGTTACTATAATCAATTATTGAGTGGATAAGCGAAGCAGAGCGCACATTATCAATGCTTTATTTCCCTAGTGAATCATTTAATCATAATGTAGCAGCAGCTAGCAGAAAAATGAAACCATATTTAGCAAATGCAGTAACATAACTATGCCATCATCAAAGTTTACAAGGCCCTCTGATTGACTTAGAATTACTGCATCCGTTACCTACAACATTCTATGTTACAAATAAATATGGCTTTATTTATCAAATTACCCCAAATTTAAGCAAGTAGAAATATAATTTACATCAAATTCATGATGTGAGCTTATGATCTATTGAAATCTTTTGGCTATTACTGACCCCAGCAATATTCATTGGACCTATACTATACCTATGTAACGTACAAGAAAGAATATTCAAGTTTACATGGTTAATGTTATCTGTGTAACCAAATACAGTCGATACCAGACTTTACATACGCTTTTCCTTGAACAAGAGGAACCAAATCCAGAATTTTTGTATGCCTTGAATGAAAGAACTTGAGAATATGCAGCTAGTTTTCAATTCATTTTTCACCCTTTGTACAAGAAAAGAGAACCACAAGTTCTCAGTTTATCGCCAAAGGGGAATCACCTTCATTTAGATTAAAAAACATTTGAAGATTTCGATGCATCAACTATGATGTCATATTGGCCACTCCCCTATATTCAAGTTGTTTATATATATATATATATATATATACGTGCCCGTATTTAACTACAGATTATATCTCCTATTACTCAGAGCTGACTTAAAAAAATATTTTTGCCTGGACTATACATTTTTCTCAACTTTATTTGTTTTGAAGGCTAGCGCTACAAGCACCATAAATTTTGAGCGCCTGTCGGGCACCTCTATCGACTATTTTGCACTTCACTATATATTGTTGATTACTAGTCCCCCAGCACCTTCAAATTCATAAATAAAATTCTCTATTCTGTTTTTAAAGTCCAAACCATACTACATGTCGGCTTTTATGATTCAGACCCAGTAACAAATTACCCACAACACCGAAGATTAGAAAGTGTAGGAAACCGTACATGGAATTGAGACTTCCTTTGCTCTTAAGTACAAGGGAGGGTACTCATCTGGCAATTTGATAAAGAAATTCAGACAGCAGATCGGAAAAAGAGTTACAAAGAGGACCTACCTAGAACGAGCAACATTGCCGCACTGTTTGCACTTAGGCTTATTATGCCCACGTTGGGATTTTGGAGGCGTGTCCGTACGATGCCCCATGTTAGCAGCCAGAGTTGTTGGCTTCGCGGGGGTTGTGGCAGCGTTCATGATCGCATTGTTGCTGTTGTTAATTGCCGGCGGCGCTGCCGCCATAGCTGCGAGCTTTGTTCTTCGAAGGCAGCGTTGGATAAATTAAAATTTCAACTGAACCAAGAAGAGCGGCCAAATTTGTTAGCTTTTTCGCTTTCCTCCTCAACTGTTTCCTCTCTCAGATTCGTCTCTACGATGTTCAAGGATATTGATGCACAGTTCAGATTTCAGACGACAGAGACGACGATCTTCGGGATTTGTTCGACAAGGGCAGCAGTTTGGGCTTCACGAATATTAGAAGTTAATTTTGACTCGATTTTCTGCAATTGGGTCAGGCCCTAAACCTGTATAATGGGCTGGCCCTAATTATGCAGGGGAAAAATACATCGCTCTTTTCTTTAATCCTTTTTTATTTGTTCATATTTAATCCCTTTTTACCAAACAAATAGTTTTCTCACCTTTTTAAGTGTCCGACTCTCAAAAGGATTGGACATCAACTACGACGAGATGTGGTCACATATTAGATTTAGGCTAAATAATTGTTTTAGTTCTTTAATTATATAGTAAGTTTTATTTTGATATTTAATTTTTATTTTGTTTCAATTACTCAAACGTAATTAATATAGTTTCTCTTACTAACATCGTTATTTCATCAGCGAAAATGCTTAGGTGACTTCCAATTAAGATTGGGAAGACATATTTGGACCTTTAAAAGGAATTGATGAGACTTTTTTATTTTTTAAAATTATTCTCCACTTTAAAAAAATTGTAAAAAGAATTAAAATCCGACAATCCAACCCAAAACGCTACAATACGTTATCTGTGGTTATGAGATTTTGACCAGAAACTACTCCGGATTGGAGGACCAACACAGCTAGTCAAGCGTAAGCCTTTGTCTAGAGATTATGGTTGAATAATTAGATAAAAAATAGACAATTCGATCACGGTCAATTTTCTATTACACAATTCGAAAAAATAGCATATAGATAGTATTACTGCATTGTTTACGAAAAACAGTAGCTTCAAAGACATGCAATTAACGCAATGGCACATAGAAATTATTACTGCGCTTGAGCTTGAGCAAACACACGTGGATTAACGCAAATGAAATCAGTTTCACTTGAGCCTGTATTGGGAACAAGAGGTGGACCTTCAGTCTTTCCTTTCGTTGCCGCGTTTCAAAGGGGCTGCAAAGTGCAACAATGCCCGTGGTCTATATTATATAAGATTAATAGTATAACGTTTAATAAAATTTTAAAATTATGTAATATTTAATATGATATTATATAATACAATATTATTATATATTTAGTGATGCAGTATATAACATTTAATAGAATAAAAATTAATTTTTTTGATAAAAATAATTTTATTTAAAATATATTATATTATATTATATTAATTTTTTAAAAAAATAAAAGTATTCTATTATTTAAAAAAAATTAAGACCCCATATTGCGTACTTATTCACCATTCTCATACATCACAGCATTTTCTTATTATGAGAGAAGCCAAGTTGAAGATGTTGTGTGATAGACAAAAGGTCAGAGTCTGGATCTTCAAGAAGCTTATTGGAAAGGGAATGGACAATAGGATCTGTACCTTTTGCGTGGCTTTCAATTAAGAAATGGGAGAACTATGAGGAGAAAGATCGAGAGAGAGAGTAAAGGTACAGTGAAAACACTTAATGGATTGAGAATATCTGACAAGAAAAAAGGGATTAAAAGTGGGACAAATGAAGGACGAGGAAGGAAAACAAAAGTATCGAAGTAAGATCTTCTAAAGTTACAAAGATTGAAATGGTGACATTGTCAGAGGGAAGAGGATACTGAGCAAAAGAAGAAGAAGAAACCTAGAAGGGTAAATGTGGTAACGGAGAGTAAAGTGGTAAATTGGAAGAAGACCCTATATCAAGGCAAGTAAAACTTGTGTGTGTCCCCTCCTTACCCAACTCATAGGTTCGCCGAAAGTTGACTACGTTGTTGGCCGAAGTAAGGGAAATAAGTGGCAGAGCAGTAGTTGATTAGTGCAGAATCGATTCTATGCACTTCTAAAAGGGAAATGCAGAGAATTGGTTAGATTATTTTGATTAAATTTAGATAATTTAAATTAATTTTTATTTTTTTAATTTTAATATTTTTTATTATTCTAAAAGATACATAATACAAAATAAAAATAATTTTTTAATTATAAATTTTTTAAAAAATTATATTTTGAATAAAAAACAAAAAAATTTAAATCTAAATAATTTAAATCACTTCACAAAAAAGTACACGTTATGCAAGTAGTGCAAAGAATTTGGACGCTTGACTAGTGGTGGAGTAAATGGGAAAGAGAGACAGAAAGAATAGGTAATGGTTAGAATAAAAAAAATGTTGATAAGATTTTATATATCAAAACTTAAATAAACCTAATTCCATTTATCAAATCATTTTAATGTATATAAGAGATTTGATTGATAAGCTTATATAATATATTATTTTTTTTAAACAAATTATAAATTTATAATATATTATATTACTTTTATACTATTGAGTTTAATAACGTATATCAAACATGCCTTAAAAGTTTTATCTTTATATGTAACTTTTGATAATTTTTTTAAGTGGATAATATATATATATATATATATTAAGTTTTGTCATACCCAAAGTAATTATAACCAAATCGGATTAGTTAATTCAATTGGTTGGATCAAGAAACAAACTCTGGTTTGATCTAAACATTTTTCTGAATTGGTGTTTTTAAGAACTGATTAATGTTTAGCAAAAATTAAGTTTAACTAGTTGATTTTAGCCTAAAACAAGTGCATATTTGGAATAGAACAGGTGCAAATAGACTCAATATAAGTCTGTTTCCAAAATATTTATATGCCATTTAACCTATAATGCATCTTCAATTTATATGTAAATTTTTATATAACTATATTATTTAATGAGTTGCTAGCATTTTTTTATGAAGATGGCTACATGAATGTCAAATCAAAGATCTAAAGGAAAGATTTCAACATCTTAACCATTACCATCGTCTCACATTACTTTATTTAATAAGATTGTACATAATATTATATAAATATAATTATAGTATTTTATTTGATATTTATGATACTTAACTTAGATATTTATCTACTATTATTACTTTTTACAATATATTTAAATCTTCAAGAACCAATTAAATTTTATTACATAAATTTTTTTCAAAAAGTAATAATAAAAAATTAATATATTGAATAGTTAATTTTTATAATATATTTGTTTCAATACTTGGTTCAACATATTAATATTTGATAATTATATTTATCAATAGATAAATTATTTTAGGTTAAAATTTTAAAATTAAAAAGTCAACTAAATTTAAATATTATATTATATTTGATTTATTTTTATATGTAATTAGTAATAAAATATTTCAAATCTTTTTAATATCTATTCACCCTTATTTATTATATCAATTTTTTAATATATATATATATATATATATATATATATATATATATATATATTTTAATTATCATTGGTTCGATTATAGTTCAACTACAGCTACAGTCAAACCAATAAATCATAAACTAACATCGTTATTAATTTAATAACCAGTCCGATTTTAAAAACATTAGTCATACAATTTAAAAGTCCGAGTATGCATTTTCAATCTAAGTTGAAAGCCACTTCATCATTTTCCATTAGTGAGAGCAACAGTTATGTTTAAATAATTGATGAATGACATTAGAATGAAACAAAGATTAGGTACCAAAATAAAAATTAATATAAATTTAAGGGATTAAAACAATATTTTAGCCTTAGATTTAAACATGCATATAATTTTTTTTATCAAACATTGATGAAAAATATATCGTATGTAAGTAATGTTCAAACAACTTAAATATTTAAATACTTACACACATTTTTTTAAAAAATATGTGTTTATTAAAAATATGAAGGTTACAGAAGCAATTTACTAACTTGCTTTCCTTTATTAAAAAAATAAAAAGCCTAATTATCATTTTGCTGCAAAGCTAAAATAAAATAAGAGAAAAATGTGAGAATATTTTTCATTTATTTAGGATACCAATTACTTAATACATAACATTTATTTATAGGCATTTTATCCATAAATATCAACCTAAGAGTTACAATAATATAAATAAAAATATTAATATGTATAATTATATAATATAAACATTTTGGAGGGTTGTATGATATATGCCATTAAAATAAATCATAAAAGGTCACTATTTAGGAGTTATGGACATCCATATTTTTATAATATTTACAACACTTTTCCTTGTATGTCTATTAACAAGCAATAAAAAAAAACCCAATGGAATAAAAACTTAACAAGAAAAAGAGTACATAATATTTAAATATCCATTGTAAGTTACCTCATTAAAAATCTTACTAGAAAAATTTAGTGGGACAAAACCTTAATAAAAAAAAGGAGTATAACATGTCATTTTCTTCTTTCAATGACAATTTCACTTTATGATTTTTGAATCTGTGCATTCTAATATCGTATACCAACTTCTCAAGCATGGCAATTGGTATTATCTTAGTGAACAAATCTATTAAATTATCACATAAATGAATTTTTTGAACATTTATGTTACATTCTTATGAAAATCATGAATAAAAAAATTAATAAAATATGTTTTGTTCTATCCTCTTTAATGTATCATCTTTTTAATTGAGTTATGTATACTGCATTATCTTTGTACAATATTATTATAATTTTTTCTCTAATGATAAGCCACACATTTATTAGATATGTTGGGTTATTATCCTTAATTAAATGCATTCTTAACTTGCCTCATACATTGTAATTATCTCTACACGATTTGATGAGGTGATAGCTAAAGTTTGTTCTGCAAAGCACCATAATATAACTATACCTCCATGTAAATAAGAAATTAATTTGAGATTGAGCTTTTATGTAGATTGGATAAAGATCTTGTATTTGCATAGTCAATTAACTATAATTTAGATCTAGTTGAAAAAAATAACTTTATATCAATAATCTATTAAAAATATAAAATAGATGCTTAATTTCATTCCAACATCCTTATATCAATAGTTTATTAAAAATATAATAATAGATGTTTAACTTCATTCCAACATCTTTTTGTTGGGAAAGAACTAAATATTACTAATAAATTTATGACAAATATAATATGAAGTAGTGTTAAATTAGCAACATAATATATTAATACTCTTATAACATTAAAATATGACATTTTAGGATCAAGAAATTCTTTATCATTCTCTCAAAGATAGAAAAAAGGTTTTTATTCACACATAATAATTTTACAATTATTAGAATACTTAGCATATATATTTTATCTATATAGAATTGCTTTAAAATCTTTTTGATATAAGTAGATTGGTGAAAAAGAATTTTATTTGTTAAGTACTTGGCTTGCAAGCCAAGACAACATTTTATTTTTTAAAGATTTTTTATTTTAAAATTTTTAAATAATTAACTACTTTTTAAAACTCTTTAGGAGTTTCAATAATATTAAAATTATCAATATATATATAGTAATTATGACAACTTTTAAACTAGATCTTTTTATAAAATGACATAAGCAAATTGGATCATTTTCATAACATTCATTCAACAAATATTTATTGAGATGATTATACCATATATACTTAAATTGTTTTAATTCATAGAAGGATTTATGTAAATATATTGAATAATTTTGTTGAGAACCTTTACATACTTTTAACATTTTAAATATTTCAAGAATTATCATATAAATTTCATTATCTAATGAGTCATATAAATAGATTGTAATAACAGTTATTAAATGCCTATCAAGCTTTTTACGTATTGTTATATTAATAAAATGTTTAAAAATAATTGCATTTACTACATGAGAATACGTTTTTTTTATAATCAATGTTAGGTTTTTATAAAAACTCTCATTCTATAAATTGTGCTTTATATCCAATAACTTGCAAAACTAATGAAAATATAAAAAAGTAAGAGAAAATTAAGTAGAGAAATATGAGAATATATTTTATTTATTTAGGATACCAATTACTTAATATATAACATTTATTTATTGATCTTTTATCCATAAAGTTCAACTTAAAAGTTACAATGACATAAATAATAAAATTAATTTACATAATTATACAATATCAAATTTTTTAAAAGCTATATGGTATATGTCATTACAAACAAAAAGATATTTTAAAATGTTACTTTGTGGAGATTATGGACATTCATATTATTATAATATTTACAATATATTTTATTTTTTTAATTATTTATTTGTTTGATTTAATCTTTTAACTTTTAATTTGTACCATATTTATTACAAAATGGTTCTTTAATTATTTTTTTTCGTGTTTAAAGGTGATATTTTAATCTTTTTTTAGTGTTCTGAAATGTTTTTTTTAAGAATAAATATGATACAAAATAAAAGTTAAAAGATTAAATTAAAATAAAAAATAAAGACTAAATTGAAATAAATTAATTAGTTAGAGAACAAAATAATAATTAAACCAAAAACAAATTTTACAATCAAACAGTCTGACAGACACAATTTGATGCGTTATTACGTCTTAGGTGCAGTCTATTGTATCTTTAAATTTATGTTTTTGTGTTACAATAGCTAAGTTATTTTGTTATACGGCTTTCATTGGGTTTGTGCTTTCTTTTTGTCCTTCTTATAAAAAATGCTACACCCTATCAACGCTCAAAATTTGGTACTTTTCTATTGCTGTAATAAACTTCTAATTTTTTTTTATACCTTTTCGTGCATAGCATGGGTATCTCACTAGCCTTATATAAAATAAATTATTATTATAATTTTAAGATTTTTCCTAAAAAAATAAAAGAAAGAGGTGTTTGTTGGCTGAACTTGAAAGAACAAAGAGTTGATGAAGCAGTCCATAATAGCCCCCATTTGCTTTTGTGGTGGGGTTCCAAGAATGAATATGCGGATAAAATTTTAGGATGTTTACTGCGTCTTACTTTGGATGTTATCATCTCTGTTCTTTATAGTTATAAATGGATTATATATAATAGTAGTCATAAAAAAATAAAAACAAATGAATGCAAAAAAAAAAAAATCCTATATACATTTTTATAAATTAATTATATATAATATAATTATACAAAAACAAATAAATATTAAAAAATATATATCTTATATACTTAATCATTCTTTTATATGTAAACATAACTGCATTAATATATCACTGCAAAAGGTAAAATTTCGTTTGCTTTCTCTCCTTCCCAGTCACAAGCTTGATAGCACATTCACTCGGATGTGATCTTGATCGCACCCGGATCCTTAGCAGCAGAGGTTTGCATACAGTAACGCGCAGTAACTTATTTTTTGTTTTTTTAATTATATTATATAGTTAAAATTTTTAAAATATAATTTTTTTATAATTAAAATTGTTATCTTCACAAATATATTTTTTATTTTTTTATTTTTGATCTATAAACTCAAAAACAAAAAAGACCTTCAAGACCATTTATAGCAATAAGCGTTGTTGCAGATAATTCATATTCGATGTGATCTCAATTGAAAAAAGTTGTTGCAACTAAGCAAATACGACCTTTCTGTGGAATATCTGGGAGATACGTATCCAAAATTTTCTCTTGCTAACACGTGTATCGCTTTTTTGGTCGGCGATCGGATCGAGTGCGTTCAAATTTTTCGCAATTACTAACTTGCCATTACCCGCCATCACGTCATCTTCATTTAATTCGACCAACCGCTTCTTCAACCCAGTAAGTTGCCAGGTGTACTCACATTCACGTCCTCGCATTCGGCAAAATCATCATCTCGCTGATCATGGAGGGTCTGATCAAGGGGCTGGCTGGAGTTGTTCTCGATCGCTTCGGCAATGACGAAGAACCCGCCTCACAGTCCCCCGATGAACGCTCTAGATCCACTTGGGCCCAGGTAATTAGTTCTACTCTCCCGTCAAATCATTGGCTTAGTATTTTAAGGTTAATTTTTCTTTGATCGGCGATGGGATGTGTAGGTTGTGTCTGGAGATCAGGATAATGATGAAGATGGGGGTGATTGTAGACATGGGTACGGTGGAAACAAGTGGAACAAAGAGGTTTGCGCTTGGATTTGGATTGGGATCGTAATCGTTGATTTCAAGGATTCAAGTTTTTGAAAATAAAATTTTGATAAAATGCGAATTTAATTGGCAGGAGCAGTCTCGTCCAGAGCAAGAGGAGTGGGAAGCCGACCGTTCCAGAATTTCGAGCAGACCCCACAGGGTGAAATCTTGTAATTCTTTAATCGATATTGACGCGCTAGTCGCACAACTTATGTAGAATGTAATTATATAGACAGTATTGTGTTTTTGTTTGTGATTGCAGGAACAATATCGTCCAGAGCAGGAGGAGTGGCAAGCCGTTAGTCATAAGACTTCGAACAATCCCTATAAGGTGAATTGTTGTACTTGGGTCAATTTATCATACTCCTTAAAACTGAAGCAAAACGTGTAATTGCGCGAACTATATTGTGTCTTTGTTGATAAATATTGTCATTTCAGGAACATTATAGTTCCCAGCAGGGGGAGTGGGAAGCTGAGAATTTGAAGACTTCGAGCAGACCCCACAAGGTGATTTTTTTTTTTTCCTTCTTTAAATGATATGTACAGGCAGTTTGTTTACTGCATACTTTTAATTTTGTTTTTGGGGAGAAATAGAAAAAGGAAAAAAGCATTTGTCTTCTACTTCTTAATAAAGAGGAATGGTTGACGTCATTGAGTCTGAGAATCAGCTTTCACGAGGGCATTGCATCGTTGAAGATTTTGAGTAAGCTTGGTTATTCCCTTAGCTCTCGCTCCTGCTTCTTTGTTGCGCTGCTGTATGTAATATCATAATGTGTATGGGTAAGAAATGGAACCTTTATTTTTTTGTCAATTTTTTTAAAATCTTATTTTGCTTTTATTTTTTTCCAGTTGGATGATGAAAATCATGATGGATGGCAGACTATTGGCAAGAAACCTCCAAGGAAGCCGTACAAGGTTTATTTTTAATCAATCATATCATATTGAAAGACTCAAAATGATTCATTTTAAGCAGAAGACATTTTGTTGACATTATCTTTTTTTCTCTTAAAATGATCTTTTTTTTTGGGGAGTTCTTTATCTTTTTTAAGAGTACCCTTTTGGGGTTCTTAATTGGAATGAGCTATACTAGTTGTCTGTGTATTTTGCATATGTTTTATGTGGTGGGAGTTAAAACACCTCAGTTAGACCTAACTAGATAAGCAATATCTTTGTCAACTCTACATGAATTCTGATGCATTACTTTAAACACTTTGTATTATGCTACTAGTGTTGTTACTATGTATATTATGTTAACTTTAGTCTCTGATGCAACTAGTCCAGATTATTTCATGCTGCTACGCTAACTGAAAGATGAACCCTTCCAACTAATTGACAGGTTATGAAGGATCACTGGAATGGTTATAAACTACCTCCTGGTGAGCAAGAATACTCTAACGACGTTGAAATTGGTGCTACTCTAGAGCCCTCTGAAGATGAACTTGCTGATTTATCACAAGCTTGCAGTAAACTTTGGGATCTTGATTTAAACCGTTTGGTACCTGGCAAAGATTATGAAATTGATTGTGGTGAAGGGAAAAAAGTTTGGCAAAAGGAAGATATGGCACTAGGGAACTTGTTTACTTGGGTTAGTGATGACGTATTCAGAAAGCCTACATTTGCTCGTTTTTGTTCACTTCTAGATAACTACAACCCTCAACAAGGATACAAGGAGGTTGTCACATCTGAAGAGACGCAAGAACAAGCTGCTTTCATAGAAGAAATCAGTAGAACAGCACCAATTAAATATCTTCATAAGTATCTTGCATCCAAGGGCATTGCATCTGGGAGCTACCAAGATTTCAAAAGAATGATAAGCAGTCTGTGGTTTGAACTTTATGGCCGAGGTGGTACTTCTGGTTCCTCTTCTGCCTTTGAGCACGTTTTTGTTGGAGAAGTCAAACAAAATGGAGAAGTTTCTGGGTTTCATAACTGGCTTCAGGTGTGTGACTTTCTACTTTTCTTTCCTTACCTGTTGGGATGTATTTATAACTGATGCCACATTGAAGGTGATATCAAATTAGGAATCAGGAACACGTATCTGGATCCCTTATCAACCATCATTCTGATGTAATCAGATATTGGAAAGCTCATTGATAAGCCAATTATTGTATTGTGGATGTGTTTAGTCCGCTGGTATTATAAATAGTAGTGCATGGAGCATAACTTTAAAGTTGACATTGCAAGTAATACCTTCCAGCAGTCTTGTGTTGTCAGAGTTGGTTGTAACTTATCTACAGTTTCTTACCTTCAATGATGTTCATGCTTGTTCTATATGGCAGTATTTTTATTTGTGACATTGCCTATTGACATGCTGCTTATCTACAAGTCTTTATTCGGAGTTGCTAGTTTATCTGTTTACTTTCTTTTGTAATGCTTCTTTTGATTAGCCTTTGATCTTCCTGTTTGGTGTGAAGTTATTAAATGGATAGATTTGGGCTGAGACATAGATAGCTGTTTTTGTTTTTATTTTTATTTTTCCTTTTATTTGTATTTTGACTTTATCATTAGTCTTCTATCTTTCTGTTTGTTGTGAAGTTATTAAATGGATAGGTTTGGGCTGAGACTTAGATATTTTTGTTTTGACTTTATCATGCCATTATATTAATTTTTCATTTAACTTATTGATGTATTTGGGCAGTTTTACCTTGAAGAAGCAAAAGGGAGGGTTGATTATCAAGGCTATATCTTTCCTCATAGGCGGGGAGAAATTGTGAGTGACTTCATCTATGTTCTTACTCAAATTTAATATTAATGCTGAGTAAATTGTTATGAGCATTGACAGAAATTATGGGATTGAATCTTTTCAAAAACATTTTCTGACACTGAACTCACTCGTGTAATCTATCTTTATTATATTCTCTGCATCCTAGTGGTGGTGATGTCCACGAAAGACTAAACAACTTTGGGGTAGTTGCATCAATAAATAATGACTCTTAGAGTGTAAATTTCTCTTGTTGGACCTCGAGGGAATGTATTGCATTGTATGGTTACTATAATTCAGAATATGTTGATATAAAATTATTGAATCTATGGGGAAAAATGTTTGGCAACTTCAGTTACATGAATTGTGTTTATGTACATACTAAGTCTTAGGTTTCAAGTTGAATGTCTGGACTTAGGACCTATGTTTTGTGGGGTATATGAAGCGACTTAATTTAGATTCCAGAATATGTTTAATTGGCTATGATATTAAAGATAGTATGGTGCTTGCTATTGCTTGAGAATTTTATCCACCAGAGTAATGGTATACCTTATGTAGTGAATAATAAGTGACCAGACTGAAGGTAGCCAGTTATATACTATAAGAGAGTTTACTGTGTTATCATTATTGTAAACAGATTAAGGCTTCTTTTATTTTACCAAAGATAGCATGATTGTGGAAAATGTTTTCATTGGAAAATAGTTTCTTAGAAAAAATTTTCAATTAGGTGTATGTTCTTAATAACATTTTTTATTGAAACCATATTTACAAAATGATACGGCTTCTTATAGTTTCTGGTGTTTTATTTGTTCCAAAAAGGATAGCGATTAGCCTACTGTTTCTAGCATAGTTTCTCTGTGTACCTGATTTTTCTTAGATTGTTTCACCAAACATAGAATAAAAATTTTACCGCACCAAATACAGCTACACTTTCTGCATTAAACATCAAAATCACGTATAAAATACTTTCCAATAAATTATTTTTGTAAAAAGGCATAGCCTCTATAATCATCTTTTTATTTTATTCCTTATAATTTGGTATTCTTCTATGTAGTAGAAGGTTAGCGAGTAACTTGTCCTGGTTTGAGCTTTAACCACATTATTCTAAACTTTCTGGTATTTGCCCATGTTTACCTGCAGCCAGTCTCCGAAACCCAGCTACTGACGATTCAGTTTGAATGGAATGGTGTTCTGAAATCCGTGTCAAGCACTTTGGTTGGAGTGAGCCCAGAATTCGAAGTTGCCTTGTATACTCTGTGTTGCTATGTGGGTGGGGAGGATAATCACATTCAGCTTGGTCCATATTCAGTTAACGTGAAGTGCTATCGATTTGGAGACCGAATCGGATCTGCTTTTCCCATTGCAGAATAGTTGAATATTCATCAATTCACATCTTATGCGTACTAGAGATAGAACTTGTAGTTATGACTGTGAAGGCTGTGAATTAAATTATTAGTTTACCACAAGGTAGTGTAATATAAAATTTATACATTTGGTGCTTCTTTCCTCTAGGATACAGAAGAATCCTGCGGAATATTCTGTTCCGACTATTTAACAATCTTCATCTTTGTCTTACTACTTAATATCTGAGTTGCTTGGCTTGCGTAATTTGTAGGAGGGGGAGGCAGGCATGTGACAACGATAGATACAGCTCCATATGATCAAAATCCATCCTCCAGAATACTCCACGGATTTTAAACCAGTATTGCAATTTGCATGGGCAATTCGTAGCAACTTATATGAAAACATCTGGGGAGTCCGAAGATATTTTTTTTGAAAACGCATTTAACTTATGTTTTTGTATAATGATGACACACTGGAACCAGATCCCCTGCTCATCTTTTTCCTACTCATTCTCTACTCATCTTGATTTCAACCATTCAGATCAAAGTTGAATGGTCTAGATTTGATATTTTAAATTTTTTAAATTTTTGATGTTTTATTTATTTTAAAAAATATAAAATAAAAATAAAAATAATTTTTTAACTATAAATTTTTTTAAAAAATAATAATTTAAATTAAAAATATTAAAAATATCAAATACTAAATCTGGACCATCCAAATCAAATCTGAATGGTCCAAATTCAGAGAAGTACCTGCGGGGATCCAAGTCCGATGACACACGGATTGCTGTAAACCTCTTCCAAACTACTTAAAAGCCTTCACCAGTAACTTACGCATAACGGCTTCAAGGCTCTGTAATTAGATTATCAGTGTTAGTAGAAACAATATTTCCATGAACCAAATATTTAGCTGATCCGGGTGCTCAGTCCTAAGCTTGATTTCTTATTAGCTCAAGCCACTATGTGTAGTCTAATAATGTGAGGTGCAAGTAGCTAACAAGGGTTTTAGACTCAAATTTTTGTGTCATTTCGAAGTTATTGATATCTAACGTCTATAGCAATGAGGGTGATCACGTGAAGGGTTGCGAGGCATGTTAAGTGGTTACGAACCAGGTGAAGGTATATAGCTAGCACAGAACTACGACACAAGCAAAAGATGGGTGAAAAACTTCCCAATTTGGTGGGGATAGGATGAGGATGCCTTAGTATCCGTATAGCTATTGCTTAGCTAGAAGTCAATAAGCGCAGCTTATACTACGTGTGGAAATGAGAAATGTGCATATGCCATTTTTTTTTTCTGCATCGTCGACAATGAAACTGGATAGATCTTTCTTAGAAAGAGAGAGAAAGAGATTAATATTTGGCCAAAAAAGTAAGTTAGATCCCATCTACTCATAACTGCATATGCCTCTCAAATTTGAGTTCTGCATTCATATTTTATGATCATTTGAGGTTGCTTGTACATACATATTTGAGCCCAACATTTGTCATGTAGGGTGAGTGTTCATAGCATTTTAAATGTTTTCTTGGTTTCAAACTCGTAAAATGTTAATTAGAGACAGAAGTATTGAGGTCCACTTGTTTATGTTTCCTGCAGTTGCATGCACGTCTTTCCCCCCACGGTTTCCGGTTAATTGATTTTTTCTTCTAGTAAGACTCGCAAAAAGTTGAAAGAGGAAGTGGGAGAAACGTTATTAAGAGATAAGGTTGCATTTCCTCCGCACAAATTTCTAATGGTAGGGCTATGAATTACAAGGCGACAGCTCAGCTAGTTAACCCGACGGCTTAGCTAATTAACCCTTCCTAGAATGAAGTACAAAACATCATTTGTCAAGCTGCTGCTGAAAGATTCGGAAAGAACAACAACACTACCAACTTGCCCTTCGTTTCACTATCGAACTTCAATACTTCCTCGTTCCTTCTTCTGATACTGATGCCTTCACCCTCGCTACTCATTATTTAACCAGATTTCTTGCTAATTAAGCTCTTGGTTTTAATAGGAAAGCATATTTAGGTGTTTGGTAATATGTTAAGTATAAACCTTCTTCTGGGAAAAAAAAACTACCAGGATAGGAAATGGAGGCCATACGCAATTAAAAAGGTAGTTAGGTGCAGACTAAGAAATAATATTATCTCTAACCAATATCTCAGTTAATATTAGATTCACCTAAAAGTTAAGCTGGGAGATTAATTATTTTTTCATTTATTATTATAGCATTTCTCTAGCAATGGGTGAATTAGAACAACAGCACAAGGGCCTTGCAGCGGGATTAGATAACTCAAAAAGTGTAGAAAATACTTTTTCGCATACAGAATATATTGTAAATGGGAAGCTTGCAAGGACTTTTTCTTGTTCCTCCAACGCGTCCAATGTTGAAGTTAGCAGATCATGCAATTACAAATCTTTGGTGGGTACCAGAAAATTTGTTGGCAGAGATGTCAGAGAAGACTTCTAATTTGATCCTATCTTCAATGACCATAAGGTATTAGTCAACAGTAAGGCTCTAATGGGAGCCCATCATGCAAATGCGATTGTTAATAGCGAGTGAGAGTTGAATAGTTATATTAAGATTTGGATACTTCAAAAGCACGCAGAAAGAAGAGTACAAGAATTAAAAAAAAACAAGGACTTGATGTGAACCACATGTTTTTCCAATTCTAGAAAGGACATGGAGCCTTTCTTATCTTGAGCAAATTGAATCAGAACCAAAAGAATTTTGAAATTATGAGATATTTTCATCCGCGAAAACAAAGTTTGCAGGACAGAAGGCAGAAGCCAGAAACTAACTAATGACAAGCTTGCTAGTTCACTTGGTGGGGTTTGTCTTATGGCGGCGATACAGTATCACTCATTAGTTATCAAGCCAAAGAGCAACAGGTTTGCAACATATTTCGGAAAATGAATTCAAGTAGAAAAATTAGACGTCGTTTTTTTGTGTGTGTTTTTTGTTGGGGGAGGGGGGGAGGTGTTTTGCTATGACTATTTAATGCTTCTGTATAAATTCACCTTTTTCACTTGAAAGATGGAAGCTTAATAAAATTTCACTTGTTTCCTTATTTTTTCTTCAGCTCAAGCAATCAACAACAAGAGTTGAATAGAGCTCAATATTGTAAAAATTGGAGTAAATTTATGATTTAATCTCTAATAGATTACTATCTTTTTAATTTAGTTTTTCAAAAAAAAATTTAATTTAGTCTCCAAAAATTTTTCTCTTATCAAAATAATCCTTCAATTAAACAAATATCCTCTAATTAATAAATAAAAACCCAGACCTCCGTGACCGTTAACTCATGACTTGTCATTTATCCTTTGTTTGGTATGTGGGTTTCGGAGGGGAGGGGAGAGGTATTTTGCCCTCAAAATATTTTCTCCCCTGACCTCTCCTCCCCTCCAAAAGTGATATTTTTTGGGTGAGAGAGAAATTTTTGTGCTTTATTTTAACTAAATTACCTTTGATATAATTTTAATATTTTACTTTTGCCCTTATTAAAATAAAAAAATATTTTTTGAATAGAAATAAAAAAAAAAATATTTTCTATAATAGAAAGTAAGGAAAGCCTTTTTTTATATAAAAATATCTTAAAAATAAAAAAAATTAATTCTAATGTTATAAGGGTATAATTATTCATTTAATTTTATTTCCCCTCTCCTCTTTAATCAAACAAGGTTTCATTAAAATCACTCTCCTTTCCTCCTCTCCCCTTCAGAAGAACCAAATAAGATATCATTAAAATCCCTCCCCTCTCATTAGATGAACCAAATACAAAGTTAGATAAATTTTACAAAGTCAAGTGATTGTCAAAATAACATTACTTTGGAATAAAAGTTTGCCTAAATAATATCATTTTAAAAGAAAATGTTACGGGGACAAATCCAAATTATGAGTTAACAGTCATGTGATTTCTCAATGGATTATGCTTAAGGGTAATTATTTATATTTTGATATCAGGTTCTTCAATAAATATGATAAGTATATGATCTTTTAATGATAATATAATAAGTGTATATATACACTTATTATGATATTATTAAAAAAATATACTTCTTATATTTTAATTAAAAAATTTTATAACAAAAATATAAGCAATTGCATATAATTTTTTTTCCTTTCTCAATTACTAATTAGGGGAATGGAGGGGCTATTCTACTTGAGAGAAGTTTTAGGAGATTTAAGCTTGGGATACTGGAAAATATATTAAAGAAATAAGAAAATGATATTTATATTCTTGTTTTAAAAAATAATACAAATATACAAATATTTTTGAATAATAATTATAATAATATAATGAACATTTTTCAATCTAAAAAAAAAAAAATCCATTCTCACAAAATCTAATGCCATGTAACAAACATGGTATAAGTTGATAGTCTTTATTTTTTAAAATTAAATTGACAAGGGAGTGATCTTTTAGAAATTATATTATTAATTTAGTCTAAAAAAATTAATTGTAGTTTTAATTAATCTGAATAGGGATTGGCATAAGTGCCGCTTGATTCACTTTGGATGGATGAGAAAATATCCAAGGGTCTGCATCGTCCCAAGATATGTCAACTATTGATCGTCAGCAGCCGAATTGTTCTCTTTTTCCTTTCAAATGGTGAATAATAAACTGGAATGAATGGACAACCACACAACGAGAGGCTAGCCACATAATTTTAACGTTTCCCTCCTTAATTCCCCTGTTGGAGACAAATGATTAAAGTAGTGTAGGTGAATAACCGTTAGAAACCGAAGCTTAAGGAAAATCAGTCATGTTTCAATTAGACAAGAATGGCGGAGGTAGAAACACGCAAATTCAAAAGTCTCCTTCCAAAAGGGGAGCCGACTAGTTTTGATTTCTTGCACTTTTTCACTTTTCAACCAGACCCCACCAACTTTGTCAAGTTCAATTCCAAACTAGACCTTTTTTCTATAAAATAAGGCATACAATGTTGAGTAATTCCCCCATATGCTCCCTTCACCTACAACTGCAAACACAAAAATGGCTTTAACGCTTCGCTCTTCAATTTCTTTCATTAATCAGAAAGAAACGAAAGCCTCCAAAACTTCCGATGACGTCTCTGCTTCAGTTTGCTTCGCAAAAATAAAGCCATCGTTCCGCCTGCAAGCAAGGAATTCAAATTTGATGCATGAAGCACATGTCACGCAGGATAATAGCTCGATCAATGATGCAAGTAGGAAGAAGGAGAAATGGGAGAAGGTGCACGCGCCTTCGGTTGTTCGCAGCCACAATGATTCGATGAGGGTGCCTGTTTTTGCGATGCTGCCATTAGACACAGTGACGATGGGAGGGAGTTTGAATAAGCCAAGAGCGATGAATGCTAGTTTGATGGCTCTCGAGAGCGCAGGACTTGAAGGAGTGATGGTGGATGCTTGGTGGGGTTTAGTGGAAAAAGATGGGCCTTTGAAATACAATTGGGATGCCTATGCTGAGCTTGTGCAGATGGTGCAAAAGCATGGCTTGAAGCTTCAGGTTGTTATGTCTTTCCATCAGTGTGGAGGAAATGTTGGAGACAACTGCAGGTATGTCTATGTGAAAGTTTATTTCCAAGTTTTCTACGGTTGCCTCTGCTTCAAATTTTTTTTTTTAAATGTTGAGATAGAGATAACAATACCCTGCTAGGGAGATTTTGCATGAGCTTTTTTCTTTTCTTTTCTTTTCTTTTCTTTTTCTATGAAAAGAATCGGTCAATTGACCATTTAATGGATTGTAGTCGTTTTATTAGTAGAACTGTAGGCGTATCATATCCTTTTCTCTTTTGGGGTGTTTGTTCCTCATGTTATGGAATGATAGGCAGCAACCAGTCAGTAATAATTTTAAATAAAATGAAGCAAAGTTGTGATATTGTTCTTCCCTTTGTTTTACGATGATATATGTACAAATTGGTTCTTTTATATTCACCAAATCCAAACATATTTGTGACAATTGTCTTGTAAATATGGGATTTTTCAGCATCCCTCTACCCCCCTGGGTGCTTGAAGAAATAAGCAAGAACCCTGACCTGGTTTACACAGACAGATCGGGGAGGAGGAATCCTGAGTACATATCCTTAGGCTGCGATTCACTGCCTGTTCTAAGAGGAAGGACACCTCTTCAGGTGTATAGTGATTTCATGAGGAGCTTCCGTGACAGATTTAGAGACTACTTGGGCAGTGTTATTGTGGTAAGTAAAACACCTACTTCTTCTGCCACAATTTTGGGTTCGATTAGGAAACGCAGAACGAAAGAAGTTCAGCGATAGATTTGTGGTTGCTTTCTCCATGTTACCGTATTAACTATATTAGCAACCATACATGTTACTACGAGAGAGATATCGGTGATGGACCACCACCAGAATTAGAATTATATTGTAATTATCAAATTCTAGTCTTAAAAGTAGTTCTTTCATCTTTTTATTTCTAAAATTAGGAATCTGTTTGATATGTTGACAATCTTCACTTTTTTCTATCCATTCTTCTTGTTTTCACTGAGACAACCAATTTATATTCTAAGATCAAACTCTTTTTCAGGAAATTCAAGTGGGAATGGGTCCTTGTGGGGAACTCAGATATCCATCTTATCCAGAAAGCAACGGAACTTGGACGTTTCCGGGAATAGGAGAATTTCAATGCTATGACAAGGTAATTCATTGAACCTGTTTCATAAAACGATTTTCCAAGTATGGGAAAAAGCACATAATTCAAATTATTTCTCTAAACAATGGCTCAGAAGCACACTCTTGTATGTTTCATGCCCAATTGGACCCAAATTATAATAATGACCTGTTTGTGATCACGAGATATAATTTCAAAAAATATCTTAGTAACTAAAATGACTTGTTTGTCATACTCAATAGTCAATACAGTATATGAGAGCATCTTTGGAAGCATCAGCAGAGGCCATTGGAAAGAAAGAATGGGGAAGAAGTGGACCCCAGGATTCTGGCCAGTACAATCAATTTCCTGAGGATACTGGATTCTTCAGAAGGGATGGAACATGGAACTCTGAATATGGACACTTCTTCTTGGACTGGTACTCCAGCAAGCTGCTAGAACACGGTGAAAGGATCCTTGCATCCGCCAAAGCAATATTCCAAACTTGTGGGGTGAAACTATCTGGGAAAATTGCTGGAATCCACTGGCATTACAGATCAAGGTCTCATGCTTCTGAGTTAACTGCTGGATACTACAACACACGATTCCGTGATGGGTATCCACCACTAGCACGAGTGCTGGCAAAACATGGGGTTGTATTCAATTTCACCTGCATGGAAATGATAGACAGAGAGCACCAGAACATGCAAATTGCTCACCAGAAGGGTTAGTTCATCAAGTGAAGATGGCAGCTAGGGTAGCTGGGGTAGAACTTGCTGGAGAGAATGCATTGGAGAGATATGATGCTGATGCGTATGCTCAAGTTTTGGCAACAAGCAGGTCAGACTCAGGCAATGGATTGACTGCATTTACATATCTAAGAATGAATAAGAAGTTGTTCGAAGGCGATAATTGGCGGCACCAAGTGGAGTTCGTGAGAAGCATGTCTGAAGGTGGTCGGAGACAGAGACTACCAGATTGTGATTCCAATGGGACTGATCTTTACGTCGGACATATCAAAGAAACTCAGAAGAAGCAAGCTCAAGAGGTTGCTCTTGTGTGACTAATTACAGAAGCATGTTTAGGCGTCGTGGTGTATCTAACAGCATAGTAAGATATTATAGGAAAAGCATAAAAAGGCAGGGGAACAAAGAAAAATGGAAACGTGATAAACCGTGACACGTATACAGAAGAACTGTGGCATGCGTGATGTGCCATGTCAAATCCTGCGATGGTCGAGAACATGCTATTTTATTTCATGTTTTGTATACAACTCCAACTACGATTGGAGAAAACCTTTACATGCCCCGATTTTAAAATCCAGTACATACTGATATTGGACCCTATTCGCGGGGTGGGTCTTGTTTAAGAGAGGCCCCGAACTCCTTATTATACAAAAAAACACTAACGTCATTCGCTTCTTTCAGTATTCAATATTCCCATAGAATAAGCGCATGTTATATTTTTTGTTTACAGCCATCATGATTCAGTATTGAAATCCCTAAAATAATCTTCATACTGCAACAAATAGAATATTATGCAAGAAGAAGCTGTGGGGTCGCGATGAAGCCAACATATTCTTCGGCAACGGAAATATTATACTGCATATCCATAGAACCATTCACATTGGGCTATCAACACTTCTTAAAGAGATAACGGATTATTATCAGTCAAATCTCAGTCATAATAGTTGCCCGCGGCCACAAGATTAAATTGATCTAAGTCTAAATCATAAATCGAAAGTTTATATTCGATTGCTTAAATTTTCAAACTCCTTTGCTCATTCATAAACTATCCATACATACCAAAAACCACAAGAGACGAGCCGAAAAAGCGTCGCGGTATACAAACTTCTCTTATCACTAAGCCAAAAAGTATACACAGAGAGAAGCCTTATTTTTAGTAGTTGTTGATAGAATGAAGCCAAGAATCATTGATTTGCGTTAGCCTCCTCTCGAATAGAAATCATTCAACTTGTTAATCAAGGTTATCATAAAACTCTACACAGAGCTTTGCTTAGTCAATAAGTTAAAACACGCTCCCACAGTTAAATGTTGAGATTCAAACCCTACAATCAACACTAGTTACAAAATTGTTAAGGCAGGAGGCTATTGACTTCTGAACGCATACAAAGTACAAACTAAGAATTGCGTGGAGTCTGTGGACCACGGGAAATAAGAGTCATCCCCGTATGCGAATTGCAAAGGTATTCAATATCTGGGACAAAACTAGGGCCCAAAATATAGTTTTAGGAATACATGAAACATGCTGTTGAAGATGGTCCAGTAATTGCCTCGCCCAAAGTCCAGGAACCCAAATGATTTCTAGCCTGACTGTGTCTCATGACAGTCCTTCTCTCACTTTCCACACGATTCTGCCAAACTTGATGCAGATTCTAAAATATGCCACAATTCAAATTACAGACTCAGTAACATATAATTATATATACGCGTTTTCAATGTCAATACGCAAAGTGAAAGCATGTGAGTAATAGACAGCCAATTTTATTTAGTAAGAGCAGAAAGCGGCACAAGCTAGATCCCATGATCCAATCCCCCAGATGGAGGTCCAAAAGAAGTATAGGAAGAAAAAACCAGATTGGATAATTACTACAAACTAATATAGCACCAATCGATGAAAAGGATACAATTTGGTTCAGGCTGATAATGTGCTTCCACATTGAATAAAAATGAATCAACATGAAGCTAGTTTACAAACGGACTTGTGCAAAATGAAATTGGTCTAGTAAAATAGTCAGTCATTTCGGCAAACATTTCAGTTCGCATTGAATTGCACATATTGCAAATCAAGTTGTAATGAATTAAATAGGCATTGGAAACAAGAAACTCCCAAAGTGAGACAGCGAAGAGAGACAAGGAATACCCTTTCAAGAATGAGAATGCGAATCGGAGGTGGGACTTCCGCGACGGAGATCTTCGATTAAGTCGCCAAGCTCTTTGCGAGAGGACTCTCTGCCGAACATGAAGCCGTACCTGATGAGGGAATTGAGAAACGGCTACAAGTAAATAAGAATGATGAACCCTAATACAAAAAGAGAAAAGAGGAAAACAGAGTTACCAAAACGATATCGCAGAGAAAACGCCAGCGGTGGCTATAGTCTGAATGAGAGTGAAGCTTTTCATTTTACAAAAGCAGAACCCTTCACAGCAATTCAGTAATCGCTGAGGCCCTGATTTGAGAATTGCGAAAATGGACACGCGCGCGCACACGCACTCGCAAAAGAGAGAGAACCTTTTTTTTTTTCGTTTAAAACTGAACAAAGAGGAATAGTTTGAGGAGCCCTGAGCTCAAACTTTGACGGAAGAGGGCCTTAAAATCTCGGAGGCCCAACGCAATAATAAGTCAACTTGTTTGGCTAAATTTGTTGCGAATAAAAAATTGCTTAATGTTTTAAAAAATATTTATTTTGGATTTTTGAAGATATTTGGTTAATTTTTTATGTAAAAATAAGTCACTTTTAAATAATTGGAGAAGTAATTTTTTTATTGTAAAAAGAAAACAAAAAATTAAAACCTTTCAAAAGAAGCAAAAAATTATTTTTTATAAAATAAAAATACCTTTGGTCAAAATCATTAATTATCATATTGCTCATTATTTTTTTCACTTATAGTCTCTTAATTTTTGTTTATCATTTATTCTATCATTTGTCTATTTATTCTATTTATTTTGATATATATGAATATATTATTTTAATTAAAATGTTTTATATATTAATTGTGACTTTGTTTTTATATTTTAATTAAATAAAAAACTAAAAGCTTAATTACAATTGAATAAAAAACTATTTATCTAAATATTATTAATTACAAAGTTAATTTTACATATTTTTAATATTTTTAAAAAATATTTTTAAAATTTTTTGTAAAACATAATAATATTAAAGTTAAATTAGTATTTTAGTACTTTAATTTTATTTAATGTTTTAAATTGGTCCCATTACTATGAAAATATTTAAAATGATCCCCTAATTTTATTTATATTTCAAATTAATCCCTTAACTTTGAAATATTTCAAAATGGTCCTTTAAAAAGTTCACTTATTATAAAAAAAAACTCTTAATTTAATTACTTGCATAAAGAAAACACTTATTATAAAATTTTAAAAACTAAAAAATGTTCAAAAAATTCACCAAAATAAAATGCTTTAAAAAATAATATTTATTTTAATATAAAAATTCATTGCTAATACTATTTTTATAAATATTTCTTATTAAAATAAATATCATTTTATAAAATATTTTGTTTTGGTGAATTCTTTAAGCGTTTTTTAGTTTTTAAAATTTTATTTTATTTAAGTGATTAAAATAATATTTTTTTCATAATAAGTGAACTTTTTAAAGAACTATTTTAAAATATTTTAAAGTTAAAGAATTAATTTGAAATGCAAATAAAATATTTTTAATAATTTTATTTATAAAAAAATTTTATATATTTTTAAATTACTTGTTTTAAGTATTTCATATTAAAATAAATATTTTAAATTAAAAAGTTCTTTGAAATATTTCAAATTGGCCGCTTAACTTTTAAAATTAAAGAATCAATTTTAAACATTAAATAAAATAAAATTTTAGAAGTTAAAGGACTAATTTGATATATTAAATAAAGTTAAAGAATCATTTTGAAATATTTCAAAGTTAAGGGACTAATTTAAAGTATTAAATAAAATTAGTTAATCATTTTAAAATATTTCAAAGTTAAGAAAATAATTTTAAATATTAAATAAATTTAAGAGATTAAAATACTAATTTAACATAATATTAATAAAAACATATATTTTGTTTTTCAACATGATTCTTATATAAAAAAAAATTTCAAAATAAAAATTGACAGTAATCTTGCCCTCAGTCCAAAACGATGGCTTCGTTGGTCGTTGGCGGCCAAGCCAATTTGCATGTCGAAGAAGCTATCTTCAACTATGCAGTCATGATCTTATTAATGCCTGTAATGGTTCCAATGTGTCCCGGCAGATCTCAGATATCATACAACATTTTGAAAGCCTCATCAACAGAGCTGCAGATTCCCTAGGTAAACTTGCTTTTAGTCCTGCCCTCCCTACATCCTGTTTCTTCTGTCCTCCATCCTCATGGAAGAAAAGATTAAAGTGTAGCCCTTTTAACCTTTTCTTTCGCCACGCCCTCCCACCCCAGCCTTATATATATATTTATGTTGCTTGCTTTCGTTTGCGCTTTTTGCTGGCTTTGGCCAGTTAATGTCTATCCCCCAAAAATATAAAAAGTCTAAAACAATATCATGTCAGTCTTTTGTAACCAGTTAAGTCTGTTAGATACGCAGAATTATAAAAAATATATGTATATATATAAAATAAATATATAAATAGACAAAGATTTTTATGATTTTTTTAATTTAAATTTAAAAAGAAATGAATATTATTAATTGATAATTATAAACATATAATAGATATTATATATAAATAAATTCCCTTACCTTGTACAAAAACAAACAGGCAAGTGTCCATCTCATACATTGTTTCATTGCAATTCAATTCCAGTCGGCTCATGATATATTGCGATTAGTTTCAGTCAAGTCAATGCTAGTATGCCTTCTAGCGAATTCAATACCATTTTCTTCCAAATACAGTGATTCACAACCAAAAAATCATAAACAATTTAATCTGTTAGACTTTCAATAGTCAAAACACTTAATATACTAAAACCTCGCTTCATTTGTTATTCTTTAAGTTTCCACTGACAAAGGTATTAAAAGAAGGTTGAATTAGAGATCCCTTTGAAAAATTGGCCCAAAAGAAGAAGAATAACCAAAAAATCCCCCGCAGCAACTGAATACGTTTCTTACTCCTCACCCTTTCTTAGAAATTGGAAATAGACTTCTTTAATGTTATAGTAATAGTAGCTTCTCGTTCAACATATAGCATCAACATCAATGACAACAGGAAAAAAAAAAGTGTCGATTTTAACTTCAACCTTCAATTTATCCAAAATAAATAAATTGTCTTGATTCCATGGAAACTAAGTTCGGTATAGATTAAATAATAATTAACATATCAAACTATGCAGCCTTCCCCTCATTGCTATGATGATATCTTCCAATGTGAATTGACATATTATCCTTCCCTTCATAAAGACAGGATCTAGCTTTGTGGGTCGAACTGACCAGAAGGATCAAAACCCAGACACCCCAGAAAGGAGAAATCTACACAGATGATCTGTTCAACTTATGCATAAGTCAAAAGTTACACTATTTGCTTTTGGGGAGCAATTTAGATCGAGATGACCTAGAAGCCATCTTTGAAGTTTCTGAATACTGCAGTGCTTGCTTCAAACTTTCCACTACCTGACTCATGGATGGTCTTTCTTCAGGTTTCTTGTTTAAGCAGCTGTCTGCCAACTTGGCTATTTTCCGAGCAGCACCAGGTGAAAATTCATTTCTGAGTCGAGGGTCCATTATCATGCTGAACCTGTTACTGTCAGCAGGATACTGTTTAACCCAATCTAGAAGCTTCTGTTCCCCAGGATGTCTTCTATCCAATGCCCGCCTCCCTGTGAGTATCTCATATAGTACCACACCAAAACTCCATATGTCACTCTGAACTTTGAGGTGGCCTGTTTCAACATATTCTGGGGCAGCATATCCATATGTCCCGACCACCTGATAACAAACACAAGACACAAACCTTGGTGTCAACTGAAATAATTTCCAAGAATGTGCATTTGTCATTGTAGATAATCAAAGCAATGCTGCTTATATTCTGACTTGGTAATACATAGTCCAAGCCCACCATCAACTTACCGCAGTGGACACATGTGTCTGATCACCTATTGGACCTTCCCTAGCAAGACCAAAATCTGAGAGCTTTGGATGGAAGTCTGTGTCCAATAAAACATTTGAAGATTTGAAATCTCGGTATATTACCTACCCAATAAACAATCAAAAAGATTATCAACAAAAATAGGTGTTTGAATGTCCAATTCACAAAAAGAATATTCAGCATCAAGTGCATCGTCATTGTAAGGTTTTATTTGGATCTCCATTTTCGGATTTTCATTAGGTAGGTTGATGTTGGAATATTGTATTAGAAGGTCAATTACTATTTTTCACCCTGCAAAATCATCCTTCTACCCAAAAACAGTTTGCACATCTAGTATGTACGTTACTTTAGCTCCGCCATCATAGAAACAAAATACTATAGAAACGTCAAACATGTTGAATAATTATAAGAATGGTCCACCTCAAAGAGAACAACGTTTAAGAACAGCTTATCAATGCTTTCATACTAAGACACAGAACTACGAGTATTTAAGTCTACAAATGGAAAATGTATTCCAAGAAATGATATTTACACTAAGGCAAATCAATATAATATTATGATCAACAAATGCCAAATCGTTGTAAGTACCTGAATCTCCAACCCCTCATGTAGATAAACTAATCCTTGGGCAGCACCGAGCATGATCTGCAATCTTGTTTTCCAGGGTAAGGCGGGAAAAGCCCGTCCGAAAAGATGATGTTCCAGGCTCCTGTTGGGCATGAACTCATACACCAACAGCCGTTGGATTCCTCTTTCTCCATCTTCAGAGCAGTATCCCAATAGTTTTACCATATTTGGGTGATTAACAATGCCCAGAAATTGAACTTCTGCGAGCCATTGTTTATGCCCCTTAACAAGAAAAAAGACAATTATCAGAAACATAAAAATATGCAGATATTATCATAATGTGCAAGTATTATAATAATTCAGAGACTCAACCATTCGATATGATTAACAGACCAACCATAATAAATTCTGTAGACGACACCAACATAATAATGTACATGTAAATTACAACATTTCTTATGCTCATCACATATTACTACCAAGGATTGTTGGTCCTTGATATGTGAAGGAAAAGTCACATTGGGTTTCTTAAAGTTCCCAAAAAACTTCTTTGGGGTGCACCTTCTCTTTACAAATGCATAACCCAGAAAACTCCACAAAAAAAGACAGCATGAGTAATATCCTTTCCATCCATTCCTACATATCATTTCGTTCCTAAAAGCTATGAAGGCCAAAGCAAGATCATAAAAGTGTAACTATTAGCCAAGAGCAATTTAACCCATTATAAACAAAAAGAGGAGAATAATTAGAGCAAGTAATAGTTACTTAGAACACAAAACAATTAAGGACAAAAAAGGGGGGGGGGGGGGGGGGGAAGATTAGGACAAGAACAAAGCTATGGAAGCAGGTATACCTGGAAGCCACGGTTGTTAAGGCTTTTTATCGCAACAACAATAGGATCACCCCGACCATTTTGAGGCCTAATTGTGCCTTTATAAACGCTCCCAAAACCCCCCTCTCCAATCTTGAGCATCCTATTGAAATCATTTGTTGCCTCCCTGAGCTCTTGCAAAGTGAAAACTCTTAAATTGTGCTCTTTCTCTTTGTACAATTCTGTTACTGTTCTTGGTGATGGCAGCGAACTCGTTGGACTCATTGCGTGATTTGAACCTGGATTTTTCTTCTTTCCTTGGGTTTGCAATTCCGGGGAGGGTTTTGATCCTTTTTTCCATTTGAAGAAGAAACACTTCATTTTCTAACCAGTCATATAGCGATTTTCCCGATTAAGAAATGTTATCACCAACTTTAAATTTTAATACTAAACAAACGGGGTGTTTTCAACGAAAAAATTTAAATTCAAATAGGCAGGAAGATGAAAGCAGAGAGGCTGAATTGAAGAAAAGCTTGGGGGAAAGGCATACAAGAGAATCCAGAACGTGGAGCCCAAAGAGGGAGGCAAACAGAGAAGAGACGAGAAACAAGAGATGAAAAATGAGCAAATTATGTACAAAATAATGAAGTGAAGAATGATAGGGCACTGAAAGGTGGAGACCCAGCAGGAATAAAAGGGATTTGGATTCTCTCCACTAATTTTATCAGAATCTCAACTCTTAAATTTATCAATCATTCATAATTAATAATAAAAAATTTAAAAAATATAATTTTAGTTATTAAATATTATTGGAGAGACAGAGGAGAGAAGTATTGAGGAAAGAATCTAAATCCGAATAAAAGCTGAACCAAGAGAAAATGTGAACTTCGAAATTCAAAGCATTAGTTCCGTGAAGTGGAAGAAATTGACCAATAATAGTAGGAGTAAGAATTAATTCAAAGAAAGGAAAAGCCCCCAGCGGCCGTGGGAACCTAAAAAGGAAATGAAAAACTGGGGACGACAAGGGAAGAAACAAAATGAATGACATAGAAAGGTAGGCGGAGACCCACTTTTTCCAGGAATTCAGATCCCGTACTATTCTTTTTCCAACTCATCTTGATCTAAATTATCAAAATTAAATTTAAATAGTTTAAATTTAATATTTTTAATTTTTATATTTTTATTAATTTTAAAAAATAAACAATAAACAATAAAAAATAAAAATAATTTTTTAATTATTATATTTTAAAATAATAATAATTTAAATTAAAAATTTTAAAAAAATAAAAAATCAAATCTAAACGATACAGATTACATAAGCTACAGACGTTTCAAACTTGGAAGATATGCCGCCGTCAACGGCAATTCAATTGACCGCGTTTAGTTGGGTTCTGTCGCCACTCGCCACGTTACCCTTCTGGATATGACACTGACTTGACTATCCTTTTCTTTTTTTTAATTAAATTAATTTTTTGATTCTACAAATTTAAATCCCCAGTCAATTGTATAAATTTTTCATGAATTTTTGTTAAAATTACACAATTTTTTTTAATTTTTAAAAAACATATTTTAATTTAATTTTAAATTTATTGATTAAAATTTTTTTATTAATTTAAATATAAATATATATTATATTTAAACATGGACAAATAAAAAAAAGTAAATTTTATCTTCAAATATATACAAATAAAAATTGATGATTCAGGACATTTATTGGATAAAATAAAGCATAGAGGACCATTTTAACACATTTTAAGTTTAAAAAAGTAATTTAAAATATTAAATAAAATTTAAAAAATTAAATTAAATAATTTAACCTTTAAAAAAAACCATAGAGATCTAGGTGGCACAAAATTCTAAATTTCTATAGAAACTAATTAAAGAAAAATTTTATTTAGTTTAGGAGAGATAAGTGTTTAATTTCTCAATTATTAAAATGCTTGTAATATTTATCTAAATTTAATGCCAAATCCTTTACTTGGATGCTAAATCTGGATTGTAAGTTAACCGTGCTGAACAAATACATAAACAATGTTCAAATTAGCAAAGTGTTAAATTTGTCATTAAATTTTGGATGAGAATAAATAATAGAACAATATTACAAGTATTTTGATGATTAAAAAAAATAGATTTTGAAAAATAATTTATAAAAATTAAATTAAAAATATCTACCTGACTAAAATAAAATGTTCATAAAACTAATTATGTTTTGCAGAAGAGTAAAATTAAATTAATGCTTCCTACGTGACCAGAGAATCAGACATATGTTTGAATGAATTTTAAACAATCTGTTTTAAAAAGAATATTATTGAGTAAGAAACAAAAAAGTCTATCATCTGATCATATTTTAGTTCAGTAAAAAAATTATAGACAAGATAGCATTATTCAATAAATAAAGAAATACAGAGCAAAAGACTTCCACTGAAAATACGAGGAAATGGCATAAAAGAAAACTGCAGAATAGAAATACCATTAAGATTCAAAGGTTTAGGTCAAATTATAGAAACACTTTTTTCAGCTCTTTTTACATGAACATCATGGCTCAGTAATGCTAAAGCGGTAGTCAAGTAAAACAGCAAACAACCTTTCAGACACCCATTAAAGAAGCACCAAGCCAAAGCCTTGAGAAATTAAGTAGATGATCCCATGGTCTGATTTTGATTTTACGGGAAGTCAAGTTTTGTCGTAACAGACGCACATAGGTTTTATCGTTGACAGCTACATGTTTCCAGGAAGTTGTATTGTCCAATCAATGATTTGGACTCTTTTGGAAATTCAACGTTGCTTTGGAGGCTACCTAGCGTTGTGTTTGTCCTGAAACCACCACGATCACCGGCGCTCACCCAATTTATACTTTCCCTGCCTAATCCCAGGTGGAAATTTGGAATCAGAATACTGTTCAAGGGGGTGGAAAGTGAAATAGAAATGAAAAATTTATTAAAATATTAATTTTATTTTTTAATTATTACTTAATTATTAAAAATAAAAATATTATAAGTATTTATTATCTATAAAATTATATTTTTTTTAATTTTTATTTTTATATCTAACTTTATCAAAGGAGCCATTAGTTTATATATATATATATATATATTATGATATCACTTGTAGAATGCATTATTAATTGTATCTGTTAAATTAAAAAAATATTATATTTAAAAACAAATAACATATTAGTTTAGTTAAAAAACTTTATATAGTATAGACGATAGTATATTAAACAAAGTGATAGAATGATCCTTTCTTTTTTTCTCAAACATAAGCCTCTGTTGAATATGAGAAAGAACTTTCTTTAAAAGCGTGGCTGTACCTGTATCTAAATTGACGTTTTTTATTTTTTGGGTTGCCTACAACCTGAATGACATTGCTTGAATCGGAGAAACTCCGCATGTGGCAATACAGCTTCGTCAGACATATTCCCATGTCGTATTGTGCAAGAGAATGGGACTTTTAATGCGGACCTTTTGTCTTTGATGTTTGTTCCATTATTAATTGCACGATTCGTACATTCACAAACTTGTACAAGTCCACAGAAGGCTGCACTTGAGTTTTTAACGGGAAACAAATTTAGGTGAGGCCTATAACAGGGGGATTACATCTTCTTCCGAGGAACAACTTTGGCACTACATTGATAATCTATAACTTCAATAAACAGGTAACAACAACAAAATGACTATTGGGAAAAAAAGTCCAGATACGAAGGGTAATGCCTGATGTAGACTCACCAAATATAATAAATATAATAATGGAGTAAATTCCCGTAAGGAAAAATGACCTGGCAGCGTGTCTTAGAAAACCAATAGCAATACATACAAATACAACACTTGACATCAATCTCGTGGGCCCATTTGTTTAGGCTATCCCTCTGACTCGGTAGCTCTAAAGAAAAATTGCTTAATACATTGAATAATTAGTCATGAAACCCTTCACGAACCACAATATAGGAGACCCGGGTCTATCATTGCTAGGTCAACCAATCTCTATAGCAAATTATGAAATAACAAATCCAATGCAAAAGCAACTAAGCAAGCTCTGTCAAGAAACAAAAGCTGCAGCCAACTTCATCACCGTCGAAGCAAAGAACAGGCAAACCAATTAGATGAGCTCATCACTCACACAGTTAATTCTAGTTCAACTATGACTCCAGAGCAGTTTCCGGGTCAAGGCTGGAGGAGCTAATCCCGGAATATCACGAATGTCCTTATTGTTTGGGTGCACAATCTGAAATTTTTTTTTTTTTTGGAAAAGAAAGCTAGTTAAGTATGACATGATCTTAGTACTGTCAGAAAATTTAATCAGCAAAAATAAGTATTATGGCAACTAAAGGTAGCTTCTGGGATAGAGGTCTACCGGATAAAATGAAACCATGGTGTTTCATTGCGGAATTGACTTGGTATTGACATTACATACATTTTTCATTTGTTTGTGGTGTGTATAAATAATGATCATATTCTGACAGAAATTTCTTATTATTATTATCATATGGCTGCATGGATTAATTATTCAAAGAACAAAAGATTCAGTTGCACACAAGTGAACATTTTCCAAATATATATGTTAGCGGCTATGAAGGGCCATCAAAAGCTGTCAGGCAAAGACTGGGAAGCACAAATGCCTCCCGGTTATTCAGTAAATGAAAACATGTGCTTCATAAGCAACAAAAACACATTATATTACAGTGCAAGCAACTGCTTCTACTATTAGTAAAGCAATTATCTACGCTCAATTTATTCACCTTGAAACACTGAAAAAGAGTTGAGGAAATCAAGAAAAAAGAAATTGATTTAAATCATGAGAACAAAGCTAACTCTTACCTTTACAATAATGATGGCTATCACTCCAATCACAATAAGGACAAGTAATGCCATAATGCACTTGTCAGTAGCAACCTATTGCAAAATCTCCAGTAGGTTAACCAAGAATAAATTAATATACTACAAATATTACCATGCAACCAAGTGGATAATGTAGAAATTGACCTGCCTACCGATTTCCTTCACCAATTTAGAGGCTTTCTTTATGGAGAAATGGATAGAATCCAGCTCATTGACGATTCTGCTCATTTGTTCCGTCTAACCATGGAAGAGATTACAGTCCTTAGTACCAATGACAACTTCAAGAATTTTCTTTCTTGTATTTATTTATTTTTCTTTTTTTTTTCCCCGCAACAGAACAACCATGCACATACCTGAGCCTTAAGAGCCGCGTTAGTCTCTGTTCCAATATTTATTGTCTCTTGAACAACCTATAAATACAGAGTGATTCACTGAAATCAACCTTCTGCCAACATATTTCTTTTTTCCCCAGGAGATGGAGATCAGATTTGAAATGTCCAAAAGCTTGAAATCAAACATAATGCAAAATTTTTCATTTATGAGAGGAGACAGGGGAATTAAATGGTGGCCTCAAGGTGAATCCGCATAAAACTCTTATTTTCTTAGTACATTAACCCAAAAAGGTGCATGTAGCAAGTTCTTCGCAACATATGGTGTAAGGCTTGAATATACTTTCTCATATATAAACTTCAACAAGAATAAGGTCAGCATGGGAGAAAAAAAAAAGGAAAAAAAAGAGGACTATGTTTCCTGTGGAAATGAAAATAAAATAAATAGAAGTTCATCCCTTCTCCCCTATTTACACCTTCATCTCACTGATTTGGTGATTTTGCAAATCCCTGGAGAACCAGAGGTATTCAAATAGAGTGGATCGTACGGAAATACATAAATAGATTCAGCCAATTTCTATAGTAGACAAGAACAATGTTGGGTAGCGTGGTCCTTCAGAAGTGATACATGTAACTATGTATCAAAAACAATGAAAAGAATGTTTCCATGCTATAATTTTGGGATTAGACGTATGAAATCAACAGCCAAAGACCAAAGTTTTTTATTTGTCAGATGCAAAATGATAAACAGTATGACAGAGAAAGAAGACACCAAAGGATGATGAAGATAGTTATAATGAATCAGGGACTTATACTCTTCACCAGAAATCATCCAACTTGTGTCCCAAAAACCCTATACTTCAAAAACTATCAGTAAAACGTTGTGCAATGAATACTCATGAAAGCAATTAGATTTTAAAAAATAAATATTTTTATTTTGTATGATGTATAATTTGATAGTGGATGGCCGTTTAGAAAATTACATTTTATTAAGTGGGGAAAAAGAATTGTTATTCACACAGAATTATACAACTGCTTTAAAAAAATAAAATATTATGGAAGCCTGATCAGTTAAAATGATGGAGAGAGCTGAAATGATTAAAGTGTTAACTTAAGAATCCATACCAAAAATGAAGTGAATAATGGACGTAAGTTTACATTTGACTTCTAAAATTATTGTGCAATGTTCTCTTGCCACAACTCAACCTTCTTTTTATGGATTTGCAAATGCATCATTGCTAAGACCAGTTCAACCTACTTTCCCACACAAAGCATAATGAATTTAGTTAGGTCCCATCATATTCTTATGATATAACTTATCTTCAAGAAATTAAACCAACCTTCTTTCCCCTCTCAATGGCTTGATCTGTCTCATCCATCATCCGATTCCCACTATCAATCAGCTGTTGATTTGTCATTGCTGTAAAGGAAGAAGATTATTGCATTGTAAAGGCTCCACATAAACCAAGTAATACGAAACAATATATGCTATGAAGCAGGCATGGTTAGTTAAGTGAATATCATTGCCACACCATGATTATATCCCAACATAGAATACTGTGGCAGGCATGACCGTGGTTCCCCACTCTCACTGTCACTGTAATAATTAATGGACTATTACTTTCAACTCAGACTTTCCACCCCCTCTTTCAATCTCTGCTTCCCCCTTGACAGAGGACAGCATCAATTTTTACTAGAATCTAGTGATATTGGATTCTCAGAAAATAATCAATACAACTATGAATTATATGAATCAAGCATAACAAGAAGCAGAGGCCTTATATAAAATATTAAAATCCAAGAGACAAATATGCATTGGTTGACAAGACATAAAAAGCTTGCATCATCACTAGTTCCACATGGTATAACAGATTAATCATGGACTTTCATATATATATGACAGCTAGAAACAGAATTTATGACTATTGGCAGCATCAAAAATCTCTAACATAAGTGGACATTATGGCAAAATAGCATACATTAAAGAAACCCATATGCTTACAGGAAGCTAGTAAGACATTTTCTTCTGCATAACCTTCATTAGGCCCCTCAAAGAGCTGAATTCGCTTATTCTCAATATTTGTAGCATATCTGCATTGCAACCAACAATGTAAACTAAAAGGTCCATGCTATCAAAATGTGCATCCTACTCATGTTAGAAAAGAAATAACTTAAAGTGACATTTTGACGAAGTTGGACCCGTTTGATACACAGAATGTAAAAACAACGTGATCGCAGAAGGAATTAAAAAAATAATTTTAAAAATAAAAATGACCTTTGTACCTGACTTTGAAAAAATAATTAAAAAATAGTGAGATACTATTGAGTAATAATTATAAGAATATAATAAACATTGTACAAGAGGTATGTAAAGGTAATCCTTTTACATTTGGATTACCAAACAGGTCGTGTGTTATGAGCTATGGAATACATGCCTGCCAACCAGACCAAGATCAACTAAGAGTTTGATACAATAACTTACTGCTTTTTAAGAGCAACGTATGAATTTAACTCTTTGATCTGCAACAAAAATTGCAATTGCTTATTAGTGAGGTTGAAGAATGTAATGATAACTATGGGGACCAAGAGAACCAAAAATGAAAATTGAAAATGTTGCAAATTTTAGGAACCAACAAAATAAAAGGATATCACTTAGATCTCAAGAGTTAACATCTCACCATGGACTGCTTTTTCTCATTCAGCATTTTGTTGGTTTCTCTATCATTTCTACCCTCCAGAGCCTTGACTTCTGTATCGAACTCTTTTATAAGCCTGATAAAAAAGAGCCAATATAATATATTGATATACACCATATAATTCAGTTGAGAGAGCAAAACCTCAATTCTTAAGGTGTGGTAATTCATGATTTGCTTCCAAGATCAATGGTTTCAGTAAAATAGCATAAATAAGGTTTTGAACGTAAGGAAAATAGGTTTTATATGGATAATCAGAGCTGCATTTATTGACATATACAAGCTAAGCAGGGCTGGATTTCGGTTGGCTTACTTTTAATATAAATTTAAATATAATCATAGACATTCGTAAACTAGCATAAACTTGAATAGCTGAGGTTCTTGCACACACTTGCCAATTAAATAGCCCCAATTTCCCTCTGATCAACTTCGTATCTGTTCTCTCCTCTCTGGATTTTATTTCACAATTTCCATTGCCCTATTTAATTACACAAAATACAACAACACAACCGTAGACAACATTCAATATTCTACGCCATACAATAAAGCTACTAATGAAAGCAATACGAAAGACTAGAAAGAATGTGATAAACGCCAACCTACCGCTTACAATCTCGCATTTTCTCGGTCAACTCTTCCAACTGCCTGCTCTGCCTGTTTGAATCCTTAATCTTCTCCAATTTCTGAAAGCCATTTCTGTGTGGATAACACTACAAATATTCAGTACCAATAATATAAACAGTGGCAAGTTGCTTTATCATTAGACAAGATGGAATATATGAGGTAAGATTCAAAAAATTGCCAACATCAGCACCCAGTTAATGCTAGCCTCAACAACATCTCAACAGTCCAAGGGAAGGTAGATTCTATCTATACTGCAATTTGAGAAACCAACGAGCTTCGAAATCTTACGATAAAGCACGGAAAATGTCACTGATCTGTCCGTCGATCTCCGCTAGTTCCTGGCTAATTGCTGATAATGGATCCATCGTATCTACTTGAAATCAATGATGACTACAATCTTCAAACTTCAGATAACAAATCCAGATGATTTCGCAAAAGTTTTTCAAATTTGGATAAGATGCTTCACTGTTTTACCCCGCTATTGTATGTATGAAAGGGAGATCTTGGGGGGAAAGTGAATGCGCCAGCAAACAGGATTTGACAATTTTGATTCAATAGAAATGCAGATTCATTGCATCCAAGCTACCTCATTGAGAAGCATATACATTTAGAAGCTCTTGAAATTCAGACAACCCCGTTTCCAACCACTGAATTGCATGAACAGCACCAAATGGAATCGGATCCAAACAATGTAGGTTACAGCTAGCGACCGAGGAGACCGAAACTGGAGGCTCACGCTGTCCCTCGATCTCAATTACGAGGTACAAACAAAAATGGATCTCCCTCGTGATTTACAGAAGCTTTGTGAATTTTTTTTTTTTTTTAATAATTTTTGTTGAGCATTCTTCTGGGGGAGATTCGGCGTATATTGAGAGGCGCCGTAAGCGTGGCCTGAACGGCTACAGAGAGGTTTCTCCCGTTTAAACCGTAATTGGGAAATCACGATGGATGGCCCACCGAGACCCATCTGAACTATAATAACTTAAGTAAAATACAGGTACTGAATCTAAATTTTAAATATAACCTTTTTTTTGGCTAAATATTTTAATTAATTAGCAAAGAATAATCTATTATATAAAACTTTAAAATGTTTTATTTTTAGTTATCTTATTTTTAAAAATAGTATTTATAATTTCTCAAAGTTATAAACTTTTAATAGCGGATGGATCATATAATTCACTTTAATAATTTCTTAATTTTGGGGGGGTCAACATGAGATTCCTGTTTAGTTGATCAGTTAGAATTAGAAAATTAGATTATAAATACACCCTGTAACTTTTAAGTTAGTGACAGTAATTTTCCATTGATGTCCTTCGTTAGCCTAGAGGTCCTGGGGACCCAAGATAGTTAATTCCTAATTAACCATGGTGCAACACTGCGGTCAGATCATGCTTCCATATACACTTTGTGATCAATCTTAAGGTTTACGGCTCCAGCCCCCAAATTCAAATTTGTTTATCTTATTTTTGTTTTTAGACTTGTTTAAATTCTTTTTTTTTTTTTCAAAATGCTAAAACTTTTCATCATATCTAGTTAGAGACCTGTGCATTTTGTCACGGGCTTGGATTTTCCAACCAACCGTGCGACACTTAGATACTCCCAACTCGTACCTAAGTCAACCTTTCTCCCTTAGACTCCACTAGGAGGCTTGATCACAAGAGGAAGCGAGTCAAAAAGTTTGAAAGGAGAGAACTTAGACAAGAGAGCTTGGAGAGAACTTTGTGTATTGCAAGAATGAGAGTACAAAATGAAGTGTCTTCTCCCATGGCACATTGGGGGTATATATAGCCTCCCACCTCCTCAATGGACGGTGGAGATCCAACGGTCTACAATCATTCTCCAGAATAATCTAGGATATATACAAAGGCTAGAATTACCTAGAGTACTCTAGAACCTTCATAGGAAAAATCTAGATAAAATGGATATTTTAATAAAGAAAGGTGTAGAGAATTTCAGAGGCTTCTAGAATCTTCTTCCATTGCACGCCCGTGTCATTCTCCCTCACCTAATCCGGCAACGTCCTCGTCGCGTCTTCGTAGCTTCGAACCAAGTCTTTGTACTTGTACAAAGACAACTCGTGCTCCCAACTTGCCTTACTATCAGGCAAGCCCTTCCACCGCACCAAATACTCCATGTAGCTCAGATGAGTTCCCCTCCTTGGAATGACTCGATGCGCCACTATCTCTTGGGCTTCTTGCTCGTAAGTGGTGGTGATGGCAGTCGGGGCTCTCTTGAACTCGTTTCTACCCACATCCTCCTTATCAGCATGGTAAGGTTTCAAGAAGCTCACATAAAAGACGGGGTGTGCCTCGATATGGGAAAGCAAGGTAACTCGGTATGCAAACTTGCCAACCCTCTTCTCTATTGGGAAAGACCCTTCATATCTCCTCAACAACCCCTTATGCACTTTCCCATAAGAGCGAAGAATGTGAGGGAGGAGTTTCACCATGACTAAGTCTCCTTCCTCATATTCCACGTGCCTCCTCTTCTTGTCGGCCCACTTCTTCTTCTTTTTGGCCGCCTTGGTTAGATAGGCCCTAGCCATCTTAGCTTTCTCCTTATGCTCCTTGGCAAAGAAGAAGGCACTTGGACTCTTCCCAGAATATGTTTTAGCCAACGTTTGGGGAGTCATTGGTTGTTGCTCAGTGGCTAGCTCGAACGGACTCGCCCCAGTTGACTCACTCATTTGAAGGTTGTATGAGAATTGGGCCACGTCCATCAACTTGACCTAATCTCGTTGATTGGCACTCACAAAGTGCCTCAGGTATAGCTCTAACAAGGCATTCACCCTTTCAGTTTGGCCATCGGTTTGAGGGTGAAAGCCAGTAGAGAAGTTTAGCTCGGAGCCAAGTAGCTTGAATAGCTCGGTCCAAAATCTCCCAGTGAATCGAGTATCTCGGTCGCTCATGATCGATTTTGGGATGCCCCAATATTTCACCACATGCTTGAAGAATAGCCTTGCTACGTCTTCGGCATTGTACTTCGTCGGCACGGGGATGAATACTCCATATTTGCTGAATCGATCGACCACGACCATGATGTTGCCAAAGCCATCCACCTTTGGCAATCCAACAATGAAATCCATCGAGATACTCTCCCATGGTCGCTCGGGGATAGGTAGTGGCTCCAATAATCCGGCAGGTCGGTTTTGCTCCCCCTTGTCTTGTTGGCACACAAGACAAGTCCTCGCATACAACTCCACATCGTCACGTAGTTGAGGCCAATAATACCCTCGTTCCATAAGTGCCAACGTGCGATGTGTACCTGGGTGACCAGCCCATAAGGAGTCGTGGCATTCCCTTAATATCTCCTTCCTCAAGCCATCCCACTTTGGCACAAACAAAGATCCTCCCTTGGTGCGGAGCAAGCCATCCTCTAGCCAGAACTTCCTTGTCTTGCCTCCCTTCGCAAGCTCCACCAAGTTCTTGGCTTGTGGGTCCTTCTCAAGACCCTCCTTGATACGCTCCACCAAGGGGAAGTTAGGTTGAGTCATAGTGGCAAGTTCAGCCTTCCTACTCAAGGCGTCAGCCACCAAATTTGCCCTTCCTGGCTTGTACTCCATCACGAAGTCAAACTCCGCCAAGAAGTCTTGCCACCTTACTTGCTTCGGTGTCAACTTCTTTTGGTTGAGGAAGTAACTCGTTGCCACATTGTCGGTCTTCACCACGAACTTGGACCCCAACAGATAATGCCTCCAAGTTCTTACGCAATGCACCACGGCGGTCATTTCCTTCTCTTGCACAGTGTACCGCCTCTCAGTATCATTGAGCTTCCTACTTTCATAAGTTATAGGGTGTCCTTCTTTCATCAATACACCCCCAATAGCAAAGTTGGATGCGTTAGTGTGCACCTCAAAGCTCTTGGTGTGGTCGGGCAATACCAACACAGGTTGCTCCATCACCACACGCTTCAACTTCTCGAAGGCCTCATGACACTTCTTATCCCATTCCCAAGAGTGATTCTTCTTCAGTAGGTCCGTCAATGGTGAGGCTAGAGAGGAATAGCCACGAATGAACCGCCTATAGTAGTTCACTAAGCCAAGGAATGATCTTAGCTCAGTGATTCCCTTAGGAGGCTCCCAATCTTGTATTGCTCAGACCTTGGACTCATCCATCTTCAGTTGTCCCTTGCCAACAAAATGCCCCAAGAACGCCACTTCTTCTTGGGCAAAGGAACACTTCTCCTTTTTCACGTACAATTCATTATCTTGCAAGACCTTGAAGACTTGATGGAGGTGTTGAACATGCTCCTCCAGGGTCTTGCTATAAATAACAATATCATCCAAATACACCACCACAAAAGCGATTAAGGAAGGGTTGAAATACCTTGTTCATGAGGGTGCAAAATGTGGCAGGTGCATTGGTGAGTCCAAAGGGCATGACGCGAAACTCGAAGGAGCCATAACGAGTGACGCACGTTGTCTTTGGCTCATCTCTCTTAGCGATGCGAACTTGATAATATCCGGACCTTAGGTCAAGCTTGAAGAACCACCTCGCATCTCCAAGTTGATCGAACAAGTCAGCAATGAGCGGGATGGGATACTTGTTCTACACAGTGATCTTGTTCAGTGCTCGGTAGTCGATGCACATCCGGAGTGATCCATCGTGCTTCTTTTGGAATAGCACCGGAGCACCATAGGGAGCTTTCGATGGTTGGATATACCCAGCATCCAACAACTCTTTTAATTGCCTCCTTAGCTCCTCTAGTTCAGGAGGGGCCATCCTATACGGTACGGCGGCAGGGGGCCTTGCACCAAGCTCAAGCTCAATCTTGTGGTCCACCTCCTTTCTTGGTGGTAACTTCTTGGGTAACTCAGCAGGCATAACGTGTTTGAACTCCTCCAATACTCCTTGGACCTCCTTGGGCAACTTGGAGGTAACATTCCCTTTTTCTTCCTTGAGTGCCATCAAGAATGTCGGTTGTGCCTTCTTGAATCCCTTGCAAAGTTGCATGGCGGATAGAGATCTAGCTTGACTCGTCTCGCCTCGTGTCAAGGGTACCATGCGCAAGTTCCCTTCTTCTAGAATGCACATGGTATCGGCAAAGGGAATTGGCACAACCTTCACCTTGTCCATGAAGTCCATGCCCAAGATAATAGGATAATCATCCATAGGCACAACAGTAAAGTCTACCAGGCCACTCCACTCACATAGGCAGACCTTGACGTTGCGAGCCACCCCACGAATCATCCTTGGAGGAGAGTTTATAGCCTTCAGCCATCCTAGCTTTTGCTCATACTTGATCCCCAACCAGTTTGCCTCCTTCCATTCCAAGAAGTTGTTCGTGGTATCGGTATCTACCAAGGCTCGAACTTCTTCATCACCAACCTTGGTTTGTACGAACAAACGTCCCTTCTTGGACTTGGGTACCTCCACCTTTGCTTTGATGGCATTAAGGATTTGCAACGAGCCCACTTCCCTTTCTACTTCTTTCTCCTCGATCAATGCGGAGAGCTTGCTCTTCTTAGGACAATCTCGAACTAAATGAGGGCCTTCACAAAGGAAGCACTTCGGTGGTGGCCTTTCACCATTCTTCTTATTCTTCGGACCCTTCTCTTTGGGCTTGAAGGACTTAAAAGTGCCATCCTTGCCTTGTTTGCCTTCTCCCCCACCTTTGCCCTTGTCCATCTTGGCCTTGCCTTTGTCGGACTTTCAGAACTCGATGAGAGATTCGGCTATGGACATGGCAGTGGCAAGGTCCCTTGCATCACGTCGCTCCAACTCCAGCTTGGCCCATGGTTGTAATCCATCCATGAATGCAAAGAAGGCCTCAGAGTCAGGATAGTCAGGGATCTCTAAGAGCACCTCGGAGAACTCCTTTACATAATCTCGAATGCTCCCTTTTCGTGTGAGACGCCTCAGCCTTGCTCTCGCATCTCTCTCAGCATGCTCAGGATAGAATTGCTTCTTGAGCTCCTTCTTGAACTCATCCCATGTATCAATGGTGCAAATGCCTCTCTCAATGTCACCATGTCTCCTCCTCCACCATAACATAGCGGTGTCTTCCAAGAAGAGAGATGCACTATCAATCTTCTTGGCATCTTCCATGATGCCTAGTGCACGGAAGTATTGCTCCATACTCCACAAGGAGTTATCAATCTCCTTCGCGTTCCTTTCCTCCTTGAACGCCTTGGGTTTAGGAACGTCCACCCTCGAAGGAGCAGGAGTTTAGAGTAGAGGTGGAAGCTCCTCCATCCTTAACAACCGCCATCTTCACTAGGGTCACCTCACTCTTCAGTTCCCCAAACTCCCTCAATACCCTTTCAAGTTCCTCCCTAAGAGTAGCATTCTCAGCCTTAAGAGAGGTAAGTTCATTGAGGAGGGAGTTATGCATGGTCTTACCTGACCGGGTTAGTTGCTCGGTCATCTCGTTCAAGGCTCCTTGCATTTGTCCATGAAGCTCTTCATTCCCCCTTTCGAGCTCCTCTATGCAAGCATCATGCTCCTCCATTCGAGCATCAATCTCTTTGAACTTGTCTTGACTTTCAGCAACCGCAATCTCCATCCTCACGAACCTTGTGTCAAAATCCCCTAGGTCTTTCACCTTAGATGGTTCCCCAGACTTCGACTTGCTTCCTTTCTTCTTTGAGACCTTTTCTTGTTCTCCACCATGAACATGAGTAGTCTCGCTTGCCATCTCCACGCTAGCAAGATCTTCTCCCAAAGAGATGAACCAAGGCTCTGATACCAACTGTCACGGGCTTGGATTTTCCAACCAACCGTGCGACACTTAGATACTCCCAACTTGTACTTAAGTCAGCCTTTCTCCCTTAGACTCCACTAGGAGGCTTGATCACAAGAGGAAGTGAGTCAGAAAGTTTGAGAGGAGAGAACTTAGATAAGAGAGCCTGGAGAGAACTTTGTGTATTGCAAGAATGAGAGTACAAAATGAAGTGTCTTCCCCCGTGGCACCTTGGGGGTATATATAGCCTCCCACCTCCTCAATGGACGGTGGAGATCATCTCAATCCAACGGTCTACAATCATTCTCCAGAACAATCTAGGATATGTACAAATGCTAGAATTACCTAGAGTACTCTAAAACCTTCTTAAAAAAAAATCTAGATATTTACATAGATATTTTAATAAAGAAAGGTGTAGAGAATTCCAGAGGCTTCTAGAATCTTCTTCCATTGCACGCCCGTGTCAATTTGCACGACGTATGTATTAAAAAAAATCTTTTAGTATTATTAATACTCTAATTGAAAGTTTTCAATAAATAGGAACTATTTAGACGTAAGTAAAAAGAAAGTACTTCATAAAATCAATCTATTATATATATTGTAATCAGTACAAAATTTGAAAACATAATAAAATTTTAGAGGAAGCCTGTAAATGAAAAGTTCCAGTATAATCTTCTTTAAGATTACAAAATATATAAACATGCAATCTAGAACATTTTAATAACTTAATTAATCATCTATTTTTATAAAGAAAACAAGTTATGAGATTTTATTACAATCTTTTTTTTTTTTAATTTAACTTTGATCAAGATGTGAATTCGACTCATTTAATTTCAAAAGAAAACTCTTAAATTACTACGTTAAAATTTATTAATAGTTGTGAAGTAATATATCTGGCATGACTTATGTGAAAAAATATTTTTAAATGCTTTGAAAATATATATATATATATATATATATATATTCCCAATGCCTTTTGATAGGATGTATAACCAAAAATGAAAATGGATAATTTTTTATCTTTTTGTTATAGGCTAACTTAGTTAGTTGTGATTAGCTGTAATTTTTGTTTTACTCTTTCTATTCTACTCTTTTTTGCCCTCAGTAATATATTATAAGTAGTGTTGAGCTTGTTCAATAAAATAGCCTTTTCCTCATTTGTGATTTCCTCTTCTGAAAATATTATGTATTATTTGGTTGTCTTTACTATGTTTCTACCATTACTCAACACAGAACAAAATTTGATCCTTATGCTAAGAAATGTGTTTTTCTTGGTTTTAAAGAAGGAACCAAATGTTATGTCTTACTAGAATTGTCATCACAATCTATCATTATTTATAGAGATGTCTATTTCTATAAACTTGTTTTTCCTTTCCATGGTACCCTTATTTCAGATTTAGTCACTATGCCTATTTGTCTTCCATAAGATCAATTTCCCCTTGATTACCCTGATTCCAGCACTTTAACACATAATGTTACTAACCCTTTGAGTACTACACCAGAACACATTATTACATACTCTTCTATTGCCTCAGAACCTACTGCAGCACCTGTCATTCGTAGATCAACCAGATCAAGACATACTCCCAATTACTTGCAGGACTACTATATGCCCTCCTCTCATTTGCTGACCTTTCCCTTTTCACATGCATAAGTACTACTTATCCACTTTCTTCTTATATTTCTTATGATTGTCTATCCCCTTCCCACTAAAAATTTAGTTTGTTCATCTCTGTTCATGCTGAACCAAAGACATACACTTAAGTTGTGAAGCATGATGTTTGGAAGAAGGTTATGGATTATGAGATCTCTACCTTGCAAAAAGAACCATACCTGGGATTTGGCTACACTCCCCCCAGGAAAACAACCCATTGGATGTAAGTGGGTATACAAAATTAAGCACAGAGCTAATGGTACTATTGAGCACCACAAGGCGCGTCTTGTTGCGAAAGGTTATACACAAGTAGAAGGGGTTGGTTATTTGGACACTTTTTCTCTTGTTGCTAAGCTATCTACTGTTTGTTTGTTACTTGCTATAGCTGTAGCTAAACAATGGCATCTTTAGTAGCTGGATGTAAACAACGCCTTCTTGCATGGTGACTTAGATGAGGAGGTCTACATGGTCCTTCCTCCTGGTTTCACTGCTCTAGCTCCTAACATGGTGTGCAGATTACGAAAATCCCTTTATTGCTTGAAACAAGTCAGCTGGTAGTGGTTTTCAAAGCTGTCAAGTGCCTTTGTCTCTTATGGTTACTCTCAATCCAAGCATGACTATTTCTTGTTTGTACAAAAATCAGAGGCTTCTTTCACTATTCTTTTAATTTACGTTGATGATCTTATTCTTGCTGGTGATGATATGACAGAATCCAGCATATCAAATCTCTACTTGATGATGCCTTTAAAATCAAATACCTTGGAGATCTCAAGTTCTTCTTAGGATTAGAGATTGCTCGTTTTTCCAAAGGTCTCTCACTATGTCAGCATAAATTTGCTCTTAACATCCTTGAAGATCATATTCTTTTGCATTGCAAACCTGCCACCACACCCATGGATAAGCATCTTTAACTCTCCAAAGAAGGAGGCATTCTTTTGCCAAATGCTTCCTTGTATAGAACCCTTGTTGGCCGGTTGTTGTACCTCACCACAACTCGACTGGACATCACTTTTGCTATTTAACAACTCAACCAATTCATGGCTGCTCCCACTGACATTCATCTACAAGCTAAACACCGAGTATTAAGGTACATTAAAGACTCCCCAGGGAAAGGCCTATTCTTCTCCTCCATATCTGATCTTCGTCTCAAGGGATTTAGTGATTCTAATTGGGTTGGATGCACTGATTCTAGACGGTCCATTACTAAGTTTTGCATCTTCTTGGATCATGCTTTAATATCTTGGCGATCCAAGAAACAAACCACAGGGCCCCGCAACTCTTCAGAGGCTTAGTATCGTGCCTTGGCCGTGGTTACATGTGAAGTGCAATGGCTTTTATATCTTCTGCACGATCTCCATATTCCTCACCTTCAACTAGCTCAAGTGTATTTGTGATAATTAGTCTGCCAGACATATCGTAGCCAATCCAACATTTCATGAACTCCTCTTCATAACTTGAGTTGCTAGTTTTGATGGCTCGCCTATAAAGAGCATAATCATAACTAGGGTATTATAACTAAAAGAGAACTTACTCTTTCTATGTTTTATAATTAATTCTATCCAAAATTATTTTATTACTACTCAATTAACAAAAAATATGTAAACAACATTTTAAAAATTAAATTGGTTATTGAACAAGTTAAAATATTGATTTATAATTCATTGATTGAATTATAGTCAAATTGGTAATAATTAAATATTTTTTTATTTTTAATATAAATAAATAAATATTAATAAAATTTAAATATTTAATTACTAATTTAATATTTTAAAAAAAATTAAAAAATTATTTAATTGAAAAACAAAAACTATTTATGATTAAAAATAAAAAATATTTAATATTAAAATTTTAAAGTTCTCAAATTATATTAAAATTTCATTTATTATTAAAAATAAAAAATAACTAGTAATTTTGATCAAATACCATGATATTTGAAATAAATGTTACTTGGAGATAGAAAATAATGGAAAACAAGTACCCAACAAAAAAATCAAGTACACACCTTTTATTTCTATCATATTTTTTTTTTAATTTTTTTATATTTCAACTCCCTTTTTAATGCCTTATATTTTTTATTTATCAAATATATTCAAAATAAATTATTTCATTATATAAGAAAAATATTTAAAAAAAATGTCATTAATCAGTTCAAGCCAGTTTTTACTGGTCTAGTTTTAATCAATTTAACTAATTTTTAATTGATTTGAACAATTTTTTAGTTGATTGATTTTTTTGGCTAATCAAACTCAATCAAATATTAGTTTTCTATCGAACCAACCAAACCAATATGATTCTAAGAACCATGTATGTAAAAGATGATTATGTTTTAAAAAAAATAATACTTACTAAAATAATATAAGACAATTAATCATCATATTTTCTACAAATGTGTATTCATCAATGTAAGGCATATCTAATACAAATACTATATCACTAAATTACTTAGAAAGTACAGCAATTTAAATTTCATCTTAATTCATATATAATTATAATTATCTACCTATAAATTAAGATATACTATAGTGTTATACTTAATCAGAATTGATATTCTTAAGTCCATATGTGATATTTATATTTGTAAAAACATATCAAGAATGCATGCACACACTTATGAAATAATTTTGCGGCTACTTCTTAATATATACTAATCACAAAATATTTAGATTTATTATATGTATCTACATACACACACAAATACATATACATATATGTACTAATTTAATCATGTCTTTATAAAAATTTATTTAATTAATTGATCAACTAAACCATATGATTAGCTAATTAAAAAGTTATCTATTTAAAATTATTCAAAAAATGTGCTAAAAGTTGCCTAAAATAATTTCTTATAAGTTAGACAAAATTAAACAATATCAAAATAATTATTTTTAATAAAATTCCAAATATGCCAAAAATCGCTTACATAATCTTTTCAAATATAAGGCAAATTAATTGATACTAAATATTAATTTGTTATAAGTTATTTTGACCCAAAAATTTGAGGATGGGTCAAAACAAAAAATAAAATAATCCAAAAGAACCAATAAATAATTATAGCCAAAGTCTAAAAATAAAGACCATTAATTAGAATATTTTAAAATTAAAAAATATGATATAAGATATTATAACTTGCTATTATTTAAAATATTTTAATATTAATTAAATTAAAAAAGAATTGGATTTAGGTGTAGTTTTTTTTTTATATTTACTATTAAATTCTCTAATTAAAATATGATAAATATATAATTTATTGATAAAAACTTAATAAATGTATAGTTTAATTAATAAATCATATAATTATTTGTAAAAACCATGGAATTGTTATATTATTATTAGTTATACACTTGTTATATTTTAATAAAAAATCTAGTACTAAATATAAAAACATATAAGTTTTGTCTATTTTAATATATTTTAACACTATCAATTTATAATTTTTAGTGAGTTGTTCTCCCGACATCAAATTTATAGCGTCTTATTCTCTCATCTCAATTTGAAAGTGAAATTGTCGTTATATCACAGGCAAATAAATTTAATGGGTTGTTAGAAATTTGTTCAAAATCATTTATATTATTTGAAAATTTTGAAAAATTATTTATATTATTATAAAATTGTTAAAAACTCTTTATATTATTATTTGAACTTTTAAAAAAAATTATTTGTATTATTTATGTGTAATTGGAAGAAAATAAAATGTATTTATGTAGAAGTTGATGTACATAAATTTATCGTTCGTATTTGTAAGAACCAACATGAACCGTTTGGTTTGCCTTCGGCTTCCTCGGTATCTTGTCTTCTTGCTTTTTACTTCAAGTTTGCAACTTTTCTCTCTGCTTCTTGTTTTGCTTCACTTTCTCCAATTTTCATTCAGGTAGAGAAAAGTTCAAGGGATTCTCAAATTCATTTTTCCAGCATTTTCTTGCCATATGACAGTTAGTAATTCTATTTTTGGCTGTTTTGGTTGTTCTCAAACACAATTGTCAAAGATACAATCTTACAACTTTTTTTTTTTTTTAAAGAAGAAAAGTATTGAGAAAGGGGTCTTATGATTTTTTTAAAAATTAAATATATGTAGCATGATTATCTTACCCTTATAACTAGATCAAACGTTACGTAGATATAAATCTATTAACATCAAAAGTTCTATTAGGGGATTTAATGGATACATTGAAAAAAAATAGTACACAAAATTAACAGTTAAATAATTGATAAAAAAGTTATGTGGGTTTTAGATTATTGAGATACCAATGGGGCGTTACCTTACCCAGGCAAAGAGAGAAGATGAATAAATAGATGAATCTTTTTTCACGATTGAAAACACAATTTTTAAAGTTTGTTTGGTTTGTTCATTGTAATATACTTTTTTTAATATTTATTATATTTTTATAATTATCATCTAATAATATTTATATTTTTTAATTTTTTAAAAGTAAAAATATAAGTACCATTTCTTATCCCTCTTATATATATTTTTTTTACAATTTTTTATATACTTAGCATTTAACTAATCAAATAAATTCTTAATGCCCGATTGGCTACATTGTGTATTCCGGAAATCACTGCGTAGTTCAGGGGGGTTGAGGCACTCTATGAACAATTGCCATTTTGTTAGCCGAGCCTCTCAAGTGTCCCCAGCAACGTGAACTCCATTCAATGTTTGGTCTCATTTGGCTTTTGGCTAGTTCAATGCAACATCACCTAGTCATAATAGGTAGAGCGTTTTTAGAAAAAGAAAAAGCTTTCAAATAACATTACTCATATCTTTATTATTAAATTTTATAATTAAAATATAATAAATATATAATTTTTAATAAATGATTAACTAAAATTTAAATTGTTTTTTCCGTGTTAGTTGGCATTCTCTCTGACAAATTTAAATATCAGAGTAACAGAATAAAATATGAGACGGGCTTTCTCGATATTTAACATCGATATCATCACAGAGGAAGAGGAAGCAAACAAAAAAGTCGTCGCCGCCACTTTGCTGGCTCATACTTTTGGAATGGAATAGGGCAACCTTAGTCGCTCTTCTGTCTTTTCGTTTTCGGTGCTATTACTTTTTTTTAATTTATATACAATTATTTGTATTTATATTATTAAAATTTTAATTAAAATATAATAAGTAATTTTTAATTATAATAATAAATATATAATTTTTAAAAATAATTATTTAATTAAATTATACATTTATCATGTTATTATTAACAGATTATATATTTATCATTTTTAATTAACAAAATTTATTAATAAAAATATAAACAAATTATATTTAAGTATAATTTTTATTTTTTTAATAACAGAACATAATTTTTATTTTTATTTTTTGTTTGTCCACTAAAATTTCTTTATTTTATAGTATACAAGAATACAAAAATTTATAAAATTGTTTATATTTATAAAAATTAAATAAACATATAAATTTAGGAATATATTTTTCTAAAATAAATAAATTTTAAAATTTTGTATTATAAACTATAAATGTACTGATTAAAGTGAATATATATATATATATATTAAAATATTTAATAATTTTAATGTAACCAAATTTGTAGGAACAGAAAATATAATCCATATCCCATGACCATAGTCCCAAATAGTCGAAGCAAATCTGTACGGCAAACATTAATCTTTCTCCAGTCCCACATTCCACTCCTCGTGATCCCGAAAATTGACATGGTTCTCACTTTTTTTGAGTTTTTCCCTCTCGTTAGCATATCCTTGTTCCCTCACAACTATAAAATTGTGCAAGAAAGCAATACGGTGCGTCTCTGTACTCTCCTCTTCTGGCTCATGCACGTTTCGCGTCTCTTCGTTCTTCCACTGTCGTATTTACTACGTTTTCTTCTTTCCCCGCGAAATTAGCTACTGCTGCTCTCCCTTTTCTTTGATCGCTTTTTATTATATCTTCTTTTGTATCCTTTGGATTACTGGGACCTGAAGAACTAGTGCTGATTTCTAGGGCTCCTTTACCCCACGCCTGCTCTCCCATCTTTGCCTGTTCGTGTGCTTCTACTCTCTTCACTGGTTGATCGACGAGTCCACTGGCATCTGGAGCAGTATATGTAACTGAAAGGTATGCCACTATATGCTTGATGGTGTCTTGGGAAAATATACGGGATTTTTGTTTTGAGTCTGTCTGATATGAGGAAAAAGAAGAGACCTTTCTGTTGCAGCGATGTATTGCGGCACGGCCGTCGCAGGGAGAACTCGGTCTAGACTAACCCTCACTGAGAAACAAGACTCCGAGAAAAAGAATCAACGTAAGAAGCGGAATGGAGGTGAGGAATTTGGGTCTGATTTTGCCAGCAAAGAAGGGTGTTCTATGAATTCTGAATTTGATGATGATGTGTTGTTCATAGGAGAACGCGACGTTGCAATTACAGTGGATGATGATGATGTATTGGTTATAGAAGATAGCGATGTTGACACAATGTTGGATGATGATAATGAGGAGGATGTGTTGTTTACAGGAGAACGGGAAGAGGGAAGTGGACGAACGAAAGGAGTGGAAGATGTTAAAAGAAGCGAGTCTACTGGGGAAAGAAACCGGGCTCAATTTGGATTAAAGAGGAAGGAAGTTTACGGTAAAGATATTTATAACGATAGGAATATTCGCAGATGTATTGCCGAAAGAACCCGATCGCATTTTAGTTCAAAATTTGATAGTAAATCGGGTACATTTAGCAACCCACTCTGCGTTGACGATGAAGAAGAGGAAAAGGCCGAATTTCTCTCGGAGCAATGTGATTTTGGTGAAGATAATGTTGAAATAAATCATAGTAGACGGAAAACAAAGGGTACCAAAAGGAAATCGGGCTCCTATGGTGGGATTAGCAATCATATTGTTGATGCTAATCACGATGAATTTTTCAATGGTATATGCGTGAGTAAATCTAATGGAGAAAACGCTAGTGGTGACGAGAGCGAAGGTCTTGATTGCAAGAAGAAAGCACACAAAGGGAAGAGTGCAAGGACAAAATACAAGGTGAATTCAAAAGATTTTGATGCGATCAAGATTCTTCAGGAGTCTCTCTATGGTGAGGAAGAGGTGCCTCTTGAGAAGTTCGCTTCCTCAAGTGATGAGGAAGGAAATCCAAAAGTTACCGAGACATGGCTACCATTGAAGTTTACTTTTGGGAGTAAGGTGTCAAAACCACCGGAAAAATCAGAGTACGAGAAAGAATTGGATGTACTTTGGGCTGAGATGGACGAGTGTCTACGTGCTAGCGAAGATGATTCTGGTCAGGTAGGGTTGATCATAGATATTCAAAGGTCCAAACATATTCTCTCTGTTTTTTTACACTGTCAGTTTCTTAGTTTTGTAGTTTTAGCTGGAGCTCAGGATTTTTTATATTGTAAGATGCATGAAGTACAGCTTATTTGAGCTTCTTTAACTATCATTCTTTTGAAATAGTTTTCACGTGCCATTGCTTTTGTCATGAATTCTGATTAACCTTGGAATTTTAACTGTGAGAAGATAGATGTTTATGTTTATCTTCAGTGGAAGTTCTGGACCAAAAATTGTTGTGAGCATTGTTAAAAATATATCACGGGTATATTCAGCAACTAGTGCTTTTGAGAATTGCATTGCTAAGGGAAATCTGTTTTATACATTGCAATTTTTATTGTTTCCGATGAATACTAGTGTGAGGCACGTAGGTGTAATTTCCCCTTTGAATATCATACTTATCCCCTAATCATTTGGTCCTTGTGCTGCTGGACTAGATCGTGTCTGGAAGATATGTTCTTGATATGAGTATAAATTTAGTGTGAATTGTGAAACCTTTCTCCGTTTTAACCTGCACACATACAAAATCACTTTGGTCATTGTGCTACTGGATTAGATCGTGTCACGTATGTTTTATTTTTTATTTTATTTTTTAATAATGCAAGTTTTTGCTCTTTTACTATATGTTTCTGTCTATATATTTTAAAAGAGAAATTAAGTATTGGCTTGTCAGCAGGTTCAAAATGATCATTGTTATGGCCCATGTTCAGAGGATGAAGTTAGCAGAGCTACTCTTTGTCAACAAGGGAAACATCTTCTTACTCTGAACGAGGAAATTGGACTTACGTGTAGATATTGCTCACATGTGTCTCAGGAGATCAAGTATTATGACCCTCCATTTGTAAGTCAATTGATTTGTCCATATTTTGCCTGGTTACTTCCCCCTCCCCCATGTGAACTTAAGTTTATCTGTATATCTTTAATCTTATGCTAAATATCCATGTAGGGTCAAAAGTTGAATGCTTACACTTGCATGTGGACCATTGACAACTGATTTATGCCGGTGATTAAGTTAATTAAGCTAACACTTTTTTGGGTGAATTTCTATGGACACATTAGAGTCATTTCTTCTTTTTTGTTTACCAATTGAAATATGAAAGGATGTGTGTATAAATCTTGGTCACCTCCCGGCTATGGGTATTTTTGTCACCCTAAAGGTTATATTTTGTTGGATGGAATAATTTTGATAGGAATGGAAATGAAAATGAGAATTGATAGAATGGAATAATGTAGCCTATAATTATGTTTGATATGACATCGAAAAGAATAGAAATGTTATTTTATTCTTATGTTTGGTTGGATAAAAATACTGTAAGAATGGAAAAGAAAGTTGAACATATGATCATAATATCTCTAGTGAAAAAATTTAAAATATTTGTTTTTTTATTTAAAAAAAAATATTTTAAACTACTTTGGATAAAAAAAGATGAAGAAATTTAGGGTTTCTTTGATTTTTTGTTTTCAGAATAGTTTTCTATTTTTAAGAACAAGAAAACAAAAAAAAAATTGTTTGATAATGTGTTTTAATAAAGTGTTTTGTAAAACATAAAAACAAAATTGTGTATTTGGAAACAGAAAAATTAGAACATTTTTTAGATGTTTTGTTAACCTTTATTTTGTAGAATTAGAGAAAAAACAGAAAACAACGATTTTGTAGAATAATGATTTAAACATATTTTTAATCTTTTTGTTTTTAAAATTTGTTCTAAAAAATCATCTGTTTTAAAAATATTAAAACTAGAATAGAATCAAACTGACCCTTAATTTTAATTTTTTAATTCAACAAATTTTTTTTTGAATTACCAATAATTAAAAAATAAATCCACTGGAGGGGATTCTATTCCCTCAAATTTGGGATGGAATCCCCATTCCCACAAATGAGGGAACGGGATTTCCTTAGGAAAGGGAAAGAAATCCAAATCCTCCAACCAAACATACTTGATGGTATTGTAAATTGTTTTTTTTTTTTCAAAAAGGTGGATGCTGAACTCTTTATGTATGTCATCTAGCAGGTGATATGAGTGTGTTTGTAGATCTCATGAGTAATATAATCTAGGTGTGCAAGCAGTGTAAATTTCATGGAGGCTTTTTTAATTTGAATAATATTTAACTTAGTAGGTTTAATGACTGCTTTACTTAATTAGCATGATGTAAAGATTATCAGTATCGATGAGGAGGAACTTTGTTCAAGGGGGGTACAGCCAAAAACATTTGTCTCAGAAAAAAAAAAGTGGGGGGGGGGGGGATTAAAGAGCCAAGTGGCACGTGTCTCTTTGACTTCATGATTACCAAAGCTGCTAGATATAAGCTATAACTATTATAAGTCTTAGTGCCGGTTGAGTCGATGAATTATTTTTTGCGTGGGTAAGTGACTATTTAGAAATGCTGCTTCATTTAACTGTTCATTTCCTATATTCAATTTTTCATTTTTTATTTGTGAAAAATGATTTTTCCATATGCAGAGCAAAAATCCCTCGGGAAAATCAGGTAGGAAAGACTCTTGCTCTTTGGACAATGCTGATCACCCTGTCTTTAATGACCTTGAGCATCAATTCTTTGGTTGTGATGATGACTCTTCCGAGTTTGACCCCTATATTTCCACTGGAACTGTGTGGGATATAATTCCAGGAGTGAAAAAGAGCATGTTCCCTCATCAATGCGAGGCTTTTGAATTTCTTTGGAGGAACTTAGCTGGTGGAATATTTCTTGACAAGTTGAAAAAGCACTTGGATTTTGCTAGTGGAAGTGGTTGCATTATATCACATGCTCCTGGCACCGGGAAAACCCTTCTTACTATTATCTTTCTCCTGACGTTCATGAAGTTATATCCAAATTGCAGACCAATGATCATAGCTCCAAGCAACATTCTGCTTACATGGGAAGAGGAGTTTGAGAAGTGGAAGGTAGGCGTTCCTTTTCACAATTTGAACAAGCCTGAGTACTCTGGGAAGGAGAGTGAGGTGGCTATGAGCCTTCTGAGGCAAACTCGTCGTCATGTGCAGGATACAAATTCAATCCGTGTAGTGAAGTTGTATTCCTGGAAAAAGCATAGAAGCATCTTGGGAATTAGCTACACATTGTTTGAGAGGCTTGCTAGAAAGAGCTCTGATAATATAAAGAAAGCCCTTCTTGAACTTCCTGGTTTATTAGTTCTTGATGAGGGTCACACCCCTCGCAATGCACAGAGTCTCATATGGAAAGCTTTGTCAGAAGTCAAGACAAAGAGACGCATCATACTCTCTGGTACGCCTTTTCAGAATAATTTCGATGAGCTTTATAATACACTCTGCTTGGCGAACCCAGAGTTTGCAGAATGGAAATATCTGCTCGATTCATATGGCAAAGTGGAGAGTCATAGTGAGAAGAATAAGATAGTTGATGAGATCAGAAACGTGATTAAACCATTTGTGCATGTGCATAAGGGTACCGTACTGCAAGAGAGTCTTCCTGGGTTGAGGGAGTTGGTAGTTAGATTAAAGCCAACCGAGTTGCAGAAGGAAATTCTTGAATATATTCAGGAGACAAGTAAAAACCACCTTCAGGGCAAAAAGGGATTCTCTAAACGGTTTAAATTGGAACATTTGGAATCTTTAACTGCTGTGCATCCTTCACTCTTTTTTGTAGCTGAAGACAAGAATTTATTAGAAAGAGTGAGACTGAATCCTGAGGATGGAGTCAAAACGATGTTTCTAATGGAACTCATCCGGCTTAGTGAGCTCATGAATGAAAAAGTTTTGGTTTTTAGTCAGTATATTGCTCCCTTGATCTTTCTGACAAACCAGATTAAATCTCATTTTAATTGGATTGAAGGAACGGAGATGTTACTAATCCATGGAAAATTCGATGTAGAGAGGCGTCGAGCTTCAATTAAAGCATTCAATGATCCCACTAACAAGGTAAGGATATTGCTAGCATCAACCAGGGCTTGTTTTGAAGGGATCGATCTGGTTGGTGCTTCAAGGGTTGTTTTGCTTGACGTTTTATGGAATCCTTCAGCGGAAAGGCAGGCAGTGAGTCGCGCTTATCGCCTTGGACAGAAGAAAGTTGTGTACACTTACCGTCTTATAACCTCAGGGTCGAGGGATGAACAAAAATGTCGTCGTCAGGCTGAGAAGGATCAGTTGTCTGAGTTGGTGTTCTTCTGTCCCGATGGAGCTGGCCATCAGCAGAATATCTCATCTGTTGACTTGGAGGATAAAGTTTTGGAAAAAATGGTTCGCAATGAAAACTTTGCAGATATTTTTGAAAAAAATAACCACTAACAAAGGAGTTTCATTTTTGCTGGAAAGTTTTGAGTAGTACAGCTACATTCTGACTTGTGACTGCCATCCAACTTTGATAGTCTTTTGTTCTTTTGTAATAGGGGCCCAGGCCCTGCCTGATTTGATGGCTTTTTTTAATTGACAAGTTGTATTTATTTCGGATTTTTATCCTGAAGTGAATGACCTCTTTACCCAGTATTTGCATGGCTTGAGCATTTCTAGTTTTCTACCACGTTGATTCTGTCGTTAGAAATTCAATAACATTTTGGTTCAAAGCCCAAAGGGAAAAAGAAAAAACTTCTGCTGCCGGGACTTGAACCGGGTCTCTCAGGGGAGAGCCGAGTATCCTAACTAACTAGAGTGCAAAGGATTTGTAATGTTTCATGAGAAATTTAGAATTTGATTAATAAATACACGTGGTCGTTAATTAAGGTGGCCATAACATTTACATCTTAAACCCAATGGCCGCTCATTGAGGAAACAACATAAAGAACCTAACAAAGGTAGAAGGCAGAGCAGGGATTATTAGATGTCACATATAGCCAACTCCAAGAAACAGACTTGAGAGGCATATTATATTCATATGCCATACAAATACAATCATTAAATAAAATACTGTTTGGGTCGACGGCCTTGACACAGCCTTCAATTTATAAAATTAGTGCTTCAATTTGTAAAAATGATGAAAGCAGGCGGTGTCTACATTTTGAAGTAATACTTTTTATTCGGTCCCCCAAAATATTGCTTTTCCTAATCAGCCACTTGACAACGTTTTTCATTATTTTAACAGTACTGCGAGTGCTGTGACTGTGCGGAGCACCATTCGAAGATTGATGGAACAAACTGAAGGCTGCGCTCTTGGTGCATGCCAGTTTATGCTTAATTAGACTCAAGAAATGCTTTTGGAGAACTGGATGGTTTGAATGCAATTGAAACTTTCAAGTTCTAATCTAAATAACATTTTAATTTAAAGAGTATTATGAGAGCAATACCAGAGTTTTGTTTTGTTCTTAGTAAGCTGTAAGTGGTTCGTTGTTGCTTGTCGCGCTTCTAGAGTAGAATTAGATTTTGACTAGGTCTGGAAAGACTCCTGTTGTGGATTTGACAGGTCTGCTTATTGTTACAATTCTAGGAGGCTTTATTCAGGGTCATGTGGGTGGTAGCCTTATGATAAGCTCTCGTTGAATAAAATGTTGCCCCGATGTAGCATTTAGCGTATGTTTGGTCTATTTCAAACGTGGTCTTTACGCATCCTATGGCTACAAGTGAGGCACGCAAACGACGTCGCAGACCTTTGTATTTTCTACACAGTAGCCCCTTACTGGAATAAGAGCTCATCGATTAGAAAATGATACCGAGCTGCCAGTCCGCAGGAAGCATAAGGTTTTAAGCTCTCAACTTTCGTTAAACACACTTTCTCGAGTCCGAGTACTTTGCACCCCGTTCCATAACTCGCTTAAAAGTCATATCTGCGCTTTGGAATTTTCCGTCATTACTTTCTGTATTATCTTGACCTTGACATACCCATTTCCAGAGTGCGCGCGCGCGCGTATCAGGGCAGTTATTGTTAGTCTGACATTTGACATGATAAGAAGCCTGAGGCTTACGGTCCAGAGAACTTTATGCAAGAAATTTATCGGCATGTGTTTAAAATCAAGACGAACGTGTCAATGTCGTTAGAAATAGGCTAACGCTGGTAATATTTGCCCTTAATTCCTTACTAGAAATACAAGTCCATTACAAGAGGAATCACAACGAAAAGTTTTATTTCCACCATGGTCTTTCTCCTCTTTTAACCACCTAAACGATCAAAAGATAAACAGATAGTGAATGAGATCAATTCACCATTTTTATTTATATTAAAAAGATGCCAAGTTAACATTATCCATAATTATCATAGTTACATGTAGACATAATCTGTAGTAGTTTCATTGACCATTGACTCCCCCCCCCCCCCCCCCCAAAAAAAAACCAAAAAAAAAGGAAAAAGCATGACTATTGAATTCTAAATTCAGCTGTTTCATCATTTCAATCCAACGATAAAAGAAAACTAACCAAGAAGTCTGAGACACCGCACAATTCACCCTTTATCCCGCATATCATGTAGTTATGTGACACACTGATAACATCAACTACAGTAATTATAGATTATAGACTTGCATAGATAAAAATGAGCAAAGGAACCAGTTAACTAAACACGGAGGGATTAAAGGCAAAATAGATTACATTAATCAACAAAATTTAAAATGCTTGTGGTAAACTGAATATTTTCTACACTCTAGAACAATATTATCCATTCAAAGTAGACTTCAACATCAATCTACAAAGAGCTAGAGAATTAACTGATATAAAGATACTATCCAGAAAGAGAAAAACATTTAAACCCACGTTTACCAAATCATACTACCATAGGTCCATAACAAAACTACTGCAAAATTCTTTTATACCACCACTATCATTAATCATAGCCATCTTATTATCTGTTGTTATTCTCACCACCGTACCACTGCCACTATCGGCTATGCCCACAGTCATTGCAGCAATTCATTGCCCACACAGCTAGAATTAATAACATCCCACCAAGATTGGTAGTGGTGCTACTATTCCATCCCACTTAGCACTGACAATACCACAGCCCTCACCACCACATTATTGTAACCCTACTATCACTAGTCAGACATCAATATATCTTTTAGAAGAAACAATTGATATTTAGTATTACTATTGGCATCAATTACAGTTACTGACACTTGAGATTTTTCACTTAAGTTCACAAAAGATTAAGTGAAAATTATAACAGTTCTACATTAGCGTTCAAACTCAAACCTTGATAGAGTACATACATATTAATCACTAACCATATCCATAATCACAATTAAATGTGTCTGAAAAGATAACAGAGATAGCCGAAACATTTACATCATTGACTTTCAACCCCATAGCTGCTCATCGAAGAAAAACGTAAAGAACATAACAAAGGTAGAAGGCAAAGTAGGGAATATAGATGCTCATGGGGGCAGAGAGTCACGGATAGCCAACTCCAAGAAACAGACTTAAGAGGCATATTGTATTCATATTCCATGCAATCATTACATAAATGTTTGGGTAGACAGCCTTGAATTTATTAAATAAGAATTAGTGCCTGAATCTAATGAGGTCAAATTTAACTATTCAAACAGTACATAAATGAGGGAAAAGGAGATAAAATTTATATGAAAATATCAGGGGATCAGTTTTCTCAGACACAAATCATAAACAGAATAAACTGTAGCAATTTGCAAGAAACCAATTTGAAATAAACCATTGAAGCTCATAAAATATAAAGCTGAAGGTGAAATCAAGCACTCATGCGATGTGTCTGCATATTTCTATACAACACAGACCTAAGACAAATAAAACAGAGATCTAGATTGTACTGATTTGGAAAGCTTATGATCTGCTGAACGTTGCAAGAAATACTACAATACATAGCTTTTTCTTTTTGGTGAGGCTACTAGAAGGCAGATTTAATAAGACATGGACATACTTTTACTTTCACGAAAGCTTGAAATTCCAGCTTCATGACTTATGAATTTTGAAACCGAAGACTCTTGGTACATAGCTCTGCAGAGGCTTCTGTGGCTTCAGCTGTCCGTAAGTCATCAGGAAGAGGTGTGGAAATGTAGTTCCAAAATAAGCTCCATCAATATCTAGATAGAATCAAGGAAACTAGGGAACTATAGCATTCAATGGCCCACCATCAAACTGAACCTCAACCCACATATATGTGTGTGTGTGTAGAGTGAGAAACACAAGTCTCCCAAAAGTCATATACATTTCAGATTTTAACCACAATAAAAAAGCTCTATAGAATGGGAAGTGGGGATGCAAGACAAACAATAAACAAAACAATACGTCTGCTTGGGTTTTTTGATAAATTCACCAAATAAGAAATTCAGCAAAACTTATCTCTTCAGATGGCAGACAGAGTGAGAGAAATAAAGATTAAATAAGCATAATTTGTCTCCCAAAAACTTGTAGAAGATTGCAAAAAAGCTCTTTACTTTTCTGCGGCTTTTTTCATCTAGCTATTTGCTTTTTCATGATTTTGACATGCAGCTGCTGGAAGTGCATATTACAGAGTAAACTTTCTCTTGAAATGGAAATATGCAAGTCATCAAACACAACAAACGTATCAAAAAATAGTGTGATTCAGAGATAGCCTACTGGATAGATACATATCTATGACAAAGAGAGATCTAGGATATGAAGCCACCACCATTGATGTTATACCATTCCTAGCTTGAAGTTTGAACATTATTCTGACATATTCATTTTAAATTACATGGCTTACTTTTGTATACATTACCAATGCATGAATCCAGGTAAAAGTAATTTTTTGACAATCAGCAATCAAAGTAATTTTTTGGCTTGCTTTTGTATACATTACCAAAAGCTACATGCATTTATTTCCAGATTGCAACTTAAAAGAAAAAGGTAACTGGTACATGTCAATGAGACATTCAATGTCAATTCATAACCTAAAGTGACACTTCCCCAAAATAGCAACCTTAATATTGACAATAGATAAATCGCATGGAGTGTGAGATTCATGCTGAAACCGAAAATGGCAAGCTTAATTGACAGACCGAATAATGAATCTAAAAAGCACGGATTGAGAAGTGGATGCTGAAACTTGGGAAGAAAAAAAATAAATAAATAAAAAGATGCTGAAACTTGGGAAGAAAAGAAAAAAAAAGTTCAACAATAAATATAAGGATACTGCCTTGATACTTGGACCGAGGATAGTAAATATCTTCACACCTAGGGCAGTATATTTTCACAGTACTTAATCTAGGAATGTCTGACTGACCAACTGGAAGACAGGGTTGTCCAGAGCAGTAAACTCTTGGGCATCTCCCGAAATCATAGTTTTTGTACTTGTCCAGCTGGGAAAAAAAAAAATATATATATATATATATATATTATATCAGTGCCAATTTCTTGCGGCCATCTAAATAGGGATAAGTGATAGCAAAATCTCACCATAGCAGCCATTCCTTTGCCTGTTAATATGTACCGGGCATGAATCAGACCATAAAGCATCTCTGCTGCTGATTCAATTAACTCATTTTGTTCCTCTGTGAACATGTCACCTAAGAATTCCAACCAACCAATAGTCGCAGTTATACAAAACAAATCATAGCATGAACAGAGAGGTTATAAGAGCTACAGGCATAAAGGTTACAATCGAAATTCATCTTAGAACCTTAAAGGAAAATAATTTTCGCAATAGAGTTATACTACAATGCAGTATCATGAAGAAATACAAAAATTCCGACCACATGTATTACAGTCTTGTATAAGAGGTTTAAAAATGTCAGCATAGGCTTACCATGGGAGGATTCGACATCTAAAATTAAATCTAGTGCATAATCATAGTAAGGCACTTGACTGCTAAATCCACAGAGGTTGAAGTCATCTTGGATGTAATCATCATCAACCTCACAAAAGAATTCATTTCCTCTCAGATTGCAAAACCATGAAATCCAAGATGTGTCATCTCCATCAGAACCACTAACATCTGACCCCTCACTGTCTGTTTCAGATTCCTCTGCAGCCAATGCATATAAGATTTATATTATCTCATTATCCATGAATATCATTCTTGGCACCATAATAATTTAGTATCTTCTATCTGTCTATTTCACTATGCCTCCACCTTTTTGCTAACCATCTATCTGTACAACAGGTCTAATTATAGGATAACCTATCTATTTAAAAGCGCACACACACACAAAATGTTTATCTTTCTCCTTCGTAAAATGTGGGATTTTCTTTCATCTTCCTCTTACTTTACCACTCGTAAACAGAACTGTTGGCATTGGAAAATAGATCACATACTAACAATAAGGCACACAAACACACACACAGAAAGGAAAAGACCTTTACTTTTTTTTTTTTCTTGATATGCAACAAGCAAACAATAGCTCATCCAGATAAATAGGCGTGTACTTACCATCTGAAGCGTTAGAGTTCTTAGAGATGGGGACAGAGCGAGAATCCCTGTGATCAGCGGGTGGCTTGCCCGTCAATACAGATTGCGCCGACCTATCCTTGCCGTTGATTGCCCTAGAAGTGGACGGCGAGGATCGCTCAAGCTGCTTATCGAGAACGTCGTTGATTCGCTTCCGATCAACGGAACTCACTTCCGATTTGGACCCAACACTTGCTCGCTCTCTGTACATACCTCTTTCCACCTCTTCCTCCTTGCTCTGACTCAATTTCAACAAAATGTCAGCCAATCATAGCGTAACAATAAATCGCGATTAAGACCCCCTTACGTCTTTGAATGAAACTAGGGTTTTTGACGCACTTCAGTTTCAGAGAGAGAAGCTAGTCCATTTCTATCCTTTCTCCTTTCTTTGTTTCCGCCTTCGCCTGTTCAGACACAAAAATCACGGGCAAGCCACATAGAGGCTCCTCCTGTGAGCCTTTGGAACTCTACGGAAAATAAAATGGTGATATCTTCTCTTTTTTGTTTTTAAATTACTATTGCTAAGATGATCAAATTACACAAAATTATACAGTATTTTTTTTAAATGTATTATTTTTTAAGATTAAAATATACACTATATGTACTTTCATATAATAAAAAATAAATTATATTTATATTTATTTTAACTAAAATATTTTTATATTTACTACACATATAATATATCAAGTATTAAATAGTTTTAATCATAAGTATAAACATATATTTGATAAATATAAAATAATTAGTTTTTAGATTTAATAAAAAATTAAATTTAAGAATAATTTTTTATATTTTTATTATACATTTTTTTAATTAAAATATAATAAATATATAATTTTTCTAATAATATTATGACAAGAATTATCTTCAATATTTGTGATTGTCCCATTAATGTGTGGCATGATATCAAATACTTCATAAGATATGAATAATAAAGTAAAAAAGAACACATAATAAAATATGATACATACACTATAAATAATATTATAATATTTATTATGTAAAATTTAAGTAATATAACAAGTAAAGTTGAGTTGTATCTTTTATCATTTGGTTAGTTCAACTTCTAATAGATAATTAGAAATAAAAATAAAAAATAATTTTATAAATAAAAATAATTCTTATATCTATACTTTAAAAGAATAATTAAAAAAGATAGATGTTATTGAATAATAATTATAAAAATATAATAAATATTGTATAAGATTTTTTTTCTTTCATTTTACTTTTCATTTAAATACCAAACATGCCTAAGTGAAAGATAAATTCTAAAGGTTAAACTCAAATGAAATAGGTTTAGTGGTTAAATGTAATTATCATCCATTATGTGATTAAGGTATTTGCTTAGCATAAGTATTCTCTATTTACTCGCATTTATATGGGCTTAAGTGGAACTTTGAACACTATTTACAAAAGATTAATGAACAAAATAGATCCTCTCTGATTGTATGGTGGATTGGAGAGGGTCCAATCAAGCATTTTAGCCATTGTTTTTTAAGTTTCAAATTTAAAGTATAAATATAAAAATTATAATTGTAAGATCAAAAATTTAATTAGAACAAAATTAAATTTTAAAAAATTTTAATTGGTCACATATTTCAGATTTTAACAAAAAAAAAAAAGACTAAAAAGCTTGACTAAGTTATCTCTATCGACTATATGATTAGAAAGACTAGGATATCAATCACAAAAGAAAGCACTAAGTAGCAACCTATTACACAAGTATATTTCTCTAATATCTATTCAGAGAGAATACGAATGACAAAAGTATCACTACCCAATTTTAGAACAAATTACACAAGAGTTGTGAACTTTGCTCAAACTCTTAATCCAAGCCTCAACTAGCCAAAAAGACATAACAAGCATCATTTGTTTGAGAAAGACAAACCATATAACAATCCCTTAACCAAAAGTTATTGCCAATAGTTGGAGACATGGAGAACTATTGTAAAACTCAAAAAAATCTAAAATAAACATTTTTAGAACATTCGCAAAAACCTAAGTGGATGTAAATACCTTTTTCTGGTTAGACACTATATGCTGTTGGACCACAATGTCGTCAATCAACAAATTTATGAACCATATTCAAGTTTCTTTGATTCTTTGCCTCCACCACTGCCAATGTTACGGGGAGCATCTGGTCATTTGAATCTTTGCCCACAATAATTAGTAATTACCCCCTGTAATAAACATTTTTCCCAATTTTTGCATGATTGGCTCTTATTTTTGTGAAACTTCTATTCCTTATATATAATTTTGTATTTTAAAGTTTAGTGGTCTTCTATTTTTTTTAAGACTAGTAATTTTACCAAACAAGAAAAGTTGCCTCTTAAAATATAAATACAATATTATAAGATTAATGTTTCTTGACATTTTAATTTATAAAAACATTTTTAACAATCTCCCAGTTATACCAGAAGAAAATAGGAAAATCTTATATTTATTATTTGATTGATCATTAACTCATTTATTATTGATTCTTCAAGTTACAAAAGCAATAAGTAAGAGATCATTTTCTAGTTATGAATATCATAAAAAGAAAAGTTTAAGAATAAGATGAAAGATAATTTTCTTATAAGTTATATGATTATTTATATTGAAAAAGAGATTGGTAAAAAGTTTGACACATATATTGATGAATTTTATGACATGAGAAAACATTAAATTACAAAAAAGCATATTGCAACATGCACTTTTCGAAATTTTATATAAATAAGTATGTAATTTTTTTTTTTGCTTCCCAATAATTTAATCATAGATTCATCATGGTTTCATGTAATAAAATAATATGTTTTTTGGGCCATAAATAAAATAAAAAATTTATTAATGAAATTATGCTATATTCATAATAATTTTTACTTTACTTCATCATCAGTGTTTACAAAAAGTTGCAGTAAGTTTATAGAGTTAATAACACCAATATATTATAAGCAAATTATGCTTGAAAGCAAGCCTATATCCCCAAGTATTAAACAACAAGGAGTAATATCTAACATTAATACGTTTAGCATTTTAATTTTGTCTTCTTGTATATAGCAAAAATACATTATGCAGCTAGGATTAGAAAGAGAATTAAAGAAGGGAGAAACTTAGGGGAGGTTGAAGAGCGCTTTATTCCTTAGAGATTGTTGGTCAGTAATGTAAGGGAAAGGAAGAAGGAAATCAATTGCAAAAGCTCTTGTGGCAACATCTCTTAGTTGCTACTCATATGGATGACTTATGGCAACAACTATTTGTGAAAGGTGTGGATAAGGTTTAGGTTGTATAGTGACATTCAAGGAAGAGGATAAAAGAAATCTGAAGAGGCTACTCATTCTAATAGCTATTGAAAGCTTAGGCAAGTCCCTCAATGAAGATTTGGTAATTAGAAAGGAAGGAAAAAGAGTAAGGATCAAAAGATGAGAAAGAACCTACACATAATAATGATACAGTGGTGGTTAGCTCTCTCTCTTTCTCTCTCTCCTTTGCACCATAAGGTGAGAGTTCACCTTATACATATGTCAGCCCATGGAAATAAGCAAAAGAGGTACTTTATAAATTGCCAAAAAATATGTTCAAATTTTGTAAATTTATCTAAACCTATTGCACTACAAGAAAACCAACAATTTATCATGGAAAATTCTCGTGGAATGATTTCTGTGACAATTTCTCATAGATATTCTTGCGCAATTTATCATGAAATAAATCTTTTCACCAAAATTTCTCGTCAAAAAATTTTGAGAGAAAAAATAGAGAGAATTTAGAGAGAAATACCATGAGAATGGTAGCGTGAAAAGACGTGAAGGTATTCTTGTGGTAATTTTCTGTGAGAAAAAAAGGAGAGAGATCCACTTGTTCTCATCTTTTAGGTTTCTCCCGAATTTATCCGCGAGAAACTTGTCTCATGAAAGCATTTCTCACAAAATATTTCATGAGAAATTAGCTGAAGATACACTAAGTGTGGAAAAAATTGCCACTTATTTCTTACGAAATTTTTCGTGAGAAAATTCCTTAAGAAAACCATTTTAAAAACCCTTAGCTTCATCTTCATTTTGTAGAACGAATTCCATTAGACGCAGTGCTGCAACTTCTTCTCTTCATGCAAATCTGGGCATTTTTTGCTGTGACAACTCTTGAAACTCTCCATTACCTCTCCTGGAGTCCATCCCTGTGCCATAGCTCACCTGAAAGCTTGTAGGAAGATGCTTTTTATGGCTTGGAATGAAGGTGAGTTCTACCTCTCTCTCTTTTTTTCTATGCAAATATTTGATGAAATATTAGTTAGTGGCATTTATTTTTTTTTTAGGATATGATTGTATATTTTTGCTGGTGATTAAAATTGAAATGTATGGAAATACATTTTTTTTTTAAATTTTGTTATTAAGTTTTTCAGTAAGAATATAAAAATGTGAGAATTTTTTTTTGAAAATTTAATATACTTTATATATTTTATTGTATTATTATTGAAAAAACCTTAATAATAAAATATAAAACCAATACCAAATTTTCATCCCATATATAAATGGCATAATTTATCCTAATGGGCATACTAAAATGATAAAATCTTTTGCTTCTAATGTTAGTATTTTAAAATGAAATTTTCTTATGGAGAAATTACATTTGATGATAAATTAAAGATATTTATATTGAATTATTTTAAATTGTAAAATTATTTCAGAAGATATAAGTATTAAAAATTTTACTTTAAACTCTTAAATTATAATTTTTTATACAATTTAAATTGTTAAGTTTTGAATTATTTAAAATAATTTTAAAATTTTTTACCATAAATATCTTTAATTAAAAATTTTTGAATTATAATTTTTTAATGTGAAATGATGTGATAGTTTTCAAATAATTACCATGTTACCTCCTTGCATGCAATAATTTTTGGGATGACGATGTGTAAGAAGATTGAGTAAATCTTATTCATTTTTTATTTTTGGGTTTATGTACTGAACTTTTATTTTCTATATTTGAATATTTAACTTAAATTTAATTTATTTAAAATTTATACATAATTTAATTTATAAAATATGTCTACATAATTTAATTTAAATAAAATAATTTTTTTAGAATTTCATTATTATTGTATTTTCTATTTTTAGATATTTAATTTACATTTAATTGGAAAACCCAAAAATCAATAATATAAGAATTCATAATTCTTAAAAATGAGTTATTTGAATAAAATATAAGAATTGATGAAGGTTTGATACCATTCTTAAAATACTAATGCAGCATTTAAATGAAAAATAATGTAACACTAACCAATAGCATTGTTCAATTTCTAGAGTTATTTGTTTTTTTTTTGGTTATATTTTTTTCTTGTGTTGGCAAAGCTAGAGTGGAAGGGGTGTCATGTGAGAAGAAAAACTGCTTTGGAGACATTTAATTAAGGTATTTGTTACAAATTTTTAAGGGGATTAAGTCTTATAGATCTTCTTGAGCCTTGACGTTGGATGTAGAATAGAATAGAGGGTAATTGTCAAAGGGAGGTTTAGATGTATTTTAACAAAAAGGGGAGGTTTAAATGCTCTTGCGTCAAATGCAAATGTATGAGGTATCATAAACCAAATGAAATTAGGATGCACTTATATAAAAAAAGGTTTATACTTAATTACTACTATTGGCATAATCATGGAGAAGAATGTCCACCATTAGCTCCAATTGATACTGGCCTTCGTATGGATTTTAATCTATATGAGCAAATGGTTAGGGATGTGTTTGAGGCATTATTTGAGATATATGATATGTTTAAAGACCCCAATCTAAGTTTTACGATGTTTTATGATATATTAAGAGCTGCACAAACTCTATTATAGGATAGGTGTCAAAATCATATAGTGTTGTTGGTGGCTATGAGATTGTTGAGTATTAATTTGATTATAACATCCTTGAGGCATGTATTGATGAGATTATTACACTGATGACTGAAATCTTACCTGCTAATCACTAAATACCTGCTAACTTGTATCAAACTAAAAAGTTAGTTTCAAAACTTGGTTATAGTTATCAAAAAATTGACAGTTGTAGTAACGAATGTATGTTGCACTATGGTGATGCAATCAATGATAGGGAATGTTGATTTTGTGGTGAAGTTAGATTTAAGAAGGCATGAGTTAGAAGATAAAAGTTTAAGGAGGTTTTCAATAAGCAAATGTGGCATTTACCAATTGTTCCAAAACTTTAAAGATTATTTGCCTTTAATGCCTCAACTAAGTATATAAAATGGCGTCATAAAAATTATCATGATGAAGGTGTGTTGTCACATCCATAGGATGGCAATGCTTGAAAATATTTTGATAAAACTCATTCAAAATTTGCAACAGAGTCAACAAATGCCAAGTTGGGTCTTTGTGCAAATGATTTTACTACATTTAGTTTGAGTTCTAAGTCGTACTCTTGTTGGCCTATAATTGTTACCCCATATAATCTTTCACCTGGCATGTGTATGTGATGAGAATGTTTTTAACAATAATAATACCTGGGCCTCGTAATGTAAAAAGTAAAATTGATGTTTCCTTACAACATCTAATTGCTTATTTGAAGTTATTTTGGGAAGATGGTATGCAAATATATGACATTTTCATGAAACAAAATTTTAAGTTAAGAGCTGCCCTTATCTAGATTGTTAATGATTTTTCAACTTACAACATGTTAAGTGGTTCATAGACTGCAGGGAGATTAAGTTGTCTTATTTGCATGGGTTGTTCTAAAACATTTTGGTTGAAGCATGGAAGAAAAACTTGTTATTTTGATTACCTGCCAGTTCTTGCCAATGAATTATCTATTTCATCAAAATAAACAAAACTTCCTGAAGAATATCATAGAGACTTCACCATCACTATTGAGGTATTCAGGAAAGGAAATATATAGCAAGTTCAAAGATTTCCTAAAATAACTAAATTTCCAAGTCTATCTTTGAAAGGATATGGTCAAAATCATAATTAGACCAAATATAGTTTTTTTTGGAAACTCCTTTATTGGCGTGACTTGTTAAATCTATATAATATAGATATAATGCATACAGAAAATAATATTTTTCATAATGTGCTCAGCACAGTAATAAATGTGAAGGGTAAGACAAAAGATAATGTGAAAGCAAAGTTAGATTTGGTTGTATATTGTAAACGACCTACTTTACATATGGAGGATAGAGGGAATGGTAAAATGACAAAGCCAAAGGCAATGTATACATTTAATATGGACAAAAAACGAACAGTATGAGATTAGATTAAATCTCTGAAGCTTTCAAATGATTATACATCCAACTTGGGACGTTGTGTTGATGTGAAAAGTTACACTTTAATAGAGATAAAAAGTCATGATTGTCATGTTTCATGGAGATGCTACTACCAATCATATGTAATGGGTTATCAACCCCGCTTTCTGATACTTTAACAAAGTTGAGTCATTTCTTTTAAAATCTTTGTGCTTTTACTTTACAATTAAATAACCTTAATATGATGGAATAAAATATTCTTGTCATTTTATGTAAACTTGAGAAGATATTTCCTTTTGGTTTCTTTGATGTCATGGAACACTTATCTATTCACTTGGTGTATGAAGTAATAGTGGGTGGACCTGTACCATTTGAAAGATTTTTACATACACTAAAAAGAAAGGTTAAAAATAAGGCACACGTTAAAGGATTTATTTATAAAGCGTATATACTTGAAGAAACGTCAACTTTCTATTCTTATTATTTTAAGTCATATGTTTACTCAAGAGTTAGGAGAGCTTTTCAAAATGATAATGGTAGGGAGTGCAATGATCATCCTCCCATCTCTATATTCAACTATTCTAGCTAGCCTCATGGAAGAACTATTGGTAACACTCATTATCTTATTGATAATGAGGCTAATGCTATAATGTTGTATGTTATTCTCAATTGTCCAAAGGTTAAACCATTTCTAAAGTAAAATTCTCTCATAATTTGATTGCATATATATTTATCTTTTCAAATGTAATATTTTAACTCTTTGGGATTAATCTTTTTGTGTATATTGCAATTTACATGTTGAAACATTACTTTTCAAGAATCCTACTTTATCTAATGAGGTGATTGATAAGTGTATTTCATCTTAATTTTATTATTAGTTCGAAACTCATGTAAGTTTATATGAATTTTATGAATGGTTGACTATAAAGTTATGAAACTAAGCTTTTTATATTATGATTCCATAATGTCTATTTTTGGATTAGGTTTTGAATCCTATAAATAGAATACAAGATAATTTATTAGTTTCTTTGGCTTGGAGTCCTTTGAAACTCATACATACATGGGATCAATAATTTATTAATGGTTATAAGTTTCACACAGCTTCTTGGGCAAAAGGAAAAAAGACAAACAATAGTTGAGTATATATAAAAGAAAATAGGAATGGTAAAGTTGAATTTTTATATCATGGTGTGTTAAAGGAGATCATATAGTTAGAGTTTATTGACTTACCCACTAAGCGATTAATAATCTTCAACTGTGATTAGTATGATCCTACCAATTAAGGGACTCGAGTTTACTCTAAATATAATATTATAAAGGTTAAGGCTAAAAAAACATATAAGGGTAATGACTTTTTTATCCTTACCCAACAAGCTAATCAAGTATACTTTATATTATATCCAAAATCAATATCTAACAAAAACGGTTGGCTTGTTGTGATTAGAATGAAAGTAAGGAATAAGATTGAAGCCTTTGGTGATGATAATGTAAATACACCATTTCAAGATGAGAATAACGGTTCACCTCAGTCAGTTGATGTTGACATTAATGAGCAAGATCTAAGAGATAACATTGGTCAGAGCGAAGAAGTGAATGGTGTACATGTTGGCTTTTTTATTGATGAAATTGGTAAAATTGAAAAAGAAAGTGATGAAGTTTTAGAGGAGAAACTATTAGATACTGACTCATCCGATACTTAAGAGAATCCTCTTATTGATTATTATTTAGTAAGTGATTGATAGTGTTTGATACTAACTTATTGTTATTACTTAACATTTATTTGACTTAGATGACTTATTATCTAATGCTAGTGATGATAATGTTTTTCTTTTAAACACAACTTTCAGATGTCAAATGGAGGTCATAACAGGGGTGGAGGATTTGTTGCACCTAAAAAGGGAAAAGGAAGTTTGTATGATAGTATGAGCTAATTCACATATCATTAGCTGTTATACCATTAGTTGTTGCACAGTCTTCACCTCTGCACTTATCTCCACATGTTGGGACCCTTCCTGGATCAGCATTTGCATTATCTTCTTTTTCGTCTCTACACATTCAAACACCTCCTGACTCCTCAATTTTTATTAGTTCAGAGATACCTTCCACACATATTTTGAGTACAGATGTGGCTGGCTCATCTTCTCATCCCATTAGATATAAGCTAGGGATAAGATTGAGTGATGAACGACTAGTTATTAGATCTCATGGGGTTGATGAGTAAGAATCCTTTAAACACAAATTTTTATATTGTAGTTGTTCTATTATTTTTACTTTTACTACATTACTTTTTATATTTTGCAATTTTTATACACATATTTAACTAGTCACTATATTGTCTCAGATCATCTATAGTAAGTTCAAGTGTGGCTGGCCAACATTTACTAAAGTGCCTGATCTTGTGAAGAACTTATAGTTTGCAGAGTTTAAAGTGAGCTAATTCTATAACTTTTTAGGTGTTACAATACTTATAGTTAATGTGTTATTGTTATTATTTATAATATTAGCTTTGCTTGTTTTTAATACAGAAATTATATGCTCGGGATCTATCTACTGAGCAGCGAATTTACAAGATATGGAGAATAAGTATAGCACTGTCATGCATACATCCTTTAAAGACATTCGCATTGAAAAAACCAAAGGTGATTAGTTATCTGCTGTAGCCCGAGCTGAGCTAGATGAGTATTGGCAAAGTGATGAGTTTAAAGCCAAGTCTACACACAATAAGGTAAATAGGGCTACAGATACTGGAGGATGCCTACATAGAGGAAGGTGTGTTCCATTTTTAGAGTATAAGAGAAGGATGATAAGAATTCTTTGTCTGTGATAGTTTTATTGGATTATTGTTTCTTTCTAATTATTGTAATTCTTATATATTTTACCTGAGTGTTGTAGGAAATAGAATTGGGTAAAGAGGTTTAGATTCCAGAAATATTCAAAAGGATCCAACACAATGAGAAAAAGGAAGGTTGGGTTGGTAAAAAAGCTTTTGACACTTACGTAAGCATTTAATTAATTTGTAAATAAGATTGTTATTGTAATTTGTTTATGCACTTAATACTTATTTGTTCTTCATTATTACAGAGCCAGTATAAGCAGATAAAACAAACTTAAGAGTTAGGGTTAGATGATAGTGATTCTTCCATATGGCTCAAGGTTGTTAGTGGAAAGAACAAAAGTAGTCGTGCATATGAGTTTGGGTTAGAGGCTAGTTTTTTTACTTCTGATGGCACAACAGTACTTTGGATATAGCCTTGGTGAGCTCTCATAGATGAAAGTGCACTTAGAGGCCTCATTTGAGAAAAAATTAGAGGAGAAACTATCGAAACAAGTTGAAATTTATGAAGTAAGTCTTGCCAAGATGTAGAAGGCCCACAAAGATAAAATAGAAGCTTTCATGAAACAAATTATGACTCACATGAGTATAGGAACTGAAAGAGGTGGCACTTCTCATGATGAACCAACCCATAATGATGGTGATGGTGGTAGTGAAGATGGGGATGAGGATGATAAACAGTGATTCTAGAATTCTTATTTATGTGGCATTATGGAATTATGATTTGTAACTTTGTAATGTTGAATACATATTTGTCTTAATTTTAATATACTTTCAAATATGAGGCAAGTCTTGCCAATTTGCCTTGTTATTGTTGTGGTTCTATTATTAGTTGGTTGAATTTAGGTATTGTGATTTTTGATTGTTTGAATAATAAGTTGCACTTGTTCAAACAAAGGTAAATGTATAAAAACAATGACAAAAATTTTCAATTTTCTATGAAAAGTATGTTCGTGAGAAAGCTGAAAATACAAAAATTTTTCATACTTTTCACAGAAAAATATCGTGAGAAAAAACTTCTCACAATTATTTTTTGAGAAATTTTTTTGTGAGAAAACATTTCTCCCAAATTTTTACCTTGAGAAATGTCACCAAGAAATTTTCTTGTGAAAGTCCTAGATAAAACTACAAAAATTACAACTTTCACACTACCCTTTCTCTTTGATTTTTCTCATGGAAATAGATTTGTGAGAAATGTTTCTTACAAAAAATTTTCATGAGAATTTGAGTTTCTTATGATTATGTTTCTCACACTACACATTACGTGAGAATTTTTGTGAGAATAGCCTTTCTCACAAAAATTTTTATTTTTTCTCATAGATAAATACCGCGTGAAATTACATGTTTTCTTGTAATGTTGTAGTATTTTCTTAGAACGTAGACCTTACATGCGCCACTTCTCAAGCCTTGATTACTCTCTTACTTGTGCCATGTGCTAAGGCAACCAAGGTTGTGGCATCATAAAAGGATAATGAAGCCGTTGCAGCTTTTTTTCCCCCTTCATTTAATTGAATAAATCAATTATTATATATACTTTTGAACTAAGTGATCACCTTTCATAGCAAAATAATGACATTTTAATTCAATGGCCATAGTCTTCCTGAGTGAAACTTGTAATCACATTACAACTTTTACATTTATTTCTCAAACAAAAGGGAAGTGAATAATGTCAGCTATTGCATTTTAACAAGTAAGACCATAGTAAACAATTATGTCAATGATAACCCTTGATCGAAATCATAACAATATATATATGTGTGTGTGTGAGAGAGAGAAAAGTATACCTTTACAAACACAGCAAAATTTGATTTCTAACTGAAAATGAACCTTATAATAGTGGAAGGTGGATCAATGATTGTGGACGCTTAAAGCCTTTAAGATATTGCTGGTGTCTAGCGAAAAACCCCCTTGTCTGAGGGAAACGATCCTCCAAAAGGAGGCTCAACAGAATGAATTCGCCGTAAAAATTAAAGCATGCCCAAACAAGATCCCTTCAATCCGCTCGACTCCTTTGAATAAGACCTATAGACCTTGTGTCACCCATAGATCTCGTATTTCAGCCGTACCAGACAGATCGTCAGAAAATATCGTGTTTTCTGCGGCTGAAAGGGAAGCATCCTCTTCAGTCTTCATCCAGTGTGTGGTCGCCCGCAAAGGCACAAGCACAAGTGGGTATAGATATATATATATATATATATAGAGAGAGAGAGAGAGAGAGAGAGAGAGAGAGAGAGAGAGATTCACAATCACATAACAGCACCTCTGGTTGTGTACACATTAAATTATGTTTGGGAAGATGAAATCGAATTGGAGAACCAAACATAATATATATATATATATATATCGCTTTAAAATCCGAGGTCAAGTCCACAAATTCCAAATTTCCAACGCCAAGGAACGTAAATGAAGAAAAGGAATATAATAATCATAAAATTTGGCAGAAGTTAGTAACCTGAGGTACAATCACAACAACTACGAAGTGAAACGTAGTATGAGAGAACAATTTGAAATACACCAATAAAAGTTCAGAAGAAAAAAAAAATTCATAAGAAAAATAAGAAAGAGAGAAAAGAAATACACCACTAAAAGTGCCTCTGATCCAAGTACCTAACCTACTAATAATCTAAAAAAGTTTTACAAACTTCCGACTGCTTTTCTTATTGGCATTAAAGCTGACTGGATTTGGATCTGAAAGCAACATTAAGCACCTGCTGCCTGCTGGACATGCCCGCATGTATCTTTACAACATGTTCCTAGTTCAATAAACGAGGAATACCAAAAATATGAAATAAAAATTCCATCCAACTTATTATCCACTGAACTTTTCATGGAATACAGCAGAGTGAGTTAAACCAGACATGTACAGACTATTCCTTTGATAAAAGCTTGAAATTCCATTAAACTTCATGGCTTGTGAACTTTGAAACCAAAAACTCTTTGAACATAGCTCTGCGACGGCTTTGGTGGCTTCAGATGCCCATAAGTCATCAGGAAGAGGTGAGGAAATGTAGTTCCAAAATAAGCTCCATCAACGTCTATATACTTTAAGGAAACTTTGATATGAATTACAGGATGGACTGTCAACCATAAAGTTGAACCCACAATTACAAATGCCAAAAGATAGAGTAACAAGCAGTCACTCCAAATATCATATAAAAGTCAGAATTCCATCACAATAAGAAAAGCTCTACAGAGTGTGAAACAAACCAAACAATCAACAAAATGAATAGTTGTCTGAGTTTTAGAAAAATTCACAATATAAGAACTCAAGTTAAACTTTTTATCCTGATTGTTTTTTTGGTTTTTTTTGGGGGGGGGGGGGGGGGGGGGGACAGTTATCAGTTCCAGTTTATTTCTTTTTTCTACAAATTCAAGAAATAGAGTATACTAAAACAAACCAAACAATCAACAAAATGAATAGTTGTCTGAGTTTTAGAAAAATTCACAATATAAGAACTCAAGTTAAACTTTTTATCCCGATTGTTTTTTTGGTTTTTTTTTTTGGGGGGGGGGGGGGGGGGGACAGTTATCAGTTCCAGTTTATTTCTTTTTTCTACAAATTCAAGAAATAGAGTATACTAAAAATTCTTCTTAAAGAATATCCCAAAATTCTTTATTGGCCATTTTCCAGTTGCTTTGTTTCTTTTCCATGGCTCTAATATTATTATAGTAAACATACCTTTCAAATCAAAGCAAACAGGCCACATATTTCAATGCCTATGCATTATATATAAGGATACTGCCTTGATACTTGGACCGAGGATAGTAGATGTCTTCACACCGAGGGCAGTATATCTTCACAGTACTTGACCTAGGGATGTCTGACTGACCAACTGGAAAGCAGGGTTGCCCAGAGCAGTAAACTCTTGGACACCTGCCAAAGTCATAGTTTTTGTACTTGTCCAGCTGCAGAAAATTCAACACCATTAGAAGTGTCAACTTTATGCACAGTAAAGCATAAAAGATCGACAGCTGACTGCAAACTCACCATAGCAGCCATTCCTTTATTTGTCAAAACATATCGAGCATGAATCAGACCATAAAGCATCTCTGCAGCTGATTCAATTAACTCATTTTGTTCCTCTGTGAACATGTCACCTATACATTCCAATAAAGCCAAAGTAGTAGTTATACAAACAAATTGCAGAAAGACCTGATAGGCAACCAGAGAAACAGTCATATCAATTAACAAATTAATTTCAGCTTTGAGGAAAAATATTTGTATTAATTCAATCAAATGACACTGGCAGCATGAGAAACACAAGTACTATTCATCACAAACCATAACCAGTATTCTAAACTAATAAGATGAAATATACTAACATGAACATAAGCTTACCATGGGAGGACTCAACATCCAAAATTAAATCAAGCGCATAATCATAGTAAGGCACTTGACTGCTTAATCCACAGAGGTTGAAATCATCTTGTATGTAATCATCATCAACTTCACAAAAGAATTCATTTCCTCTTAGATTACAAAACCACGAGATCCAAGATGTGTCATCCCCATCAGAACCACTAACATCTGATGCTTCACTGTCTGTTTCAGATTCCTCTGCTGCCAATACGTATAAGATAAAGGTCAGCTAATTAATGTCAGTCTTGGCAGTTCTATATCATGTTCATGTAAGCTATTTTCTCTCTATCTATCTCCCACACTCTCTTATTGTCAGCTCTCACCTCCACTTTTGACAAACAAGTTCATTTTTGCAATATGTCCAGCTATGTTAAGAGCTAACACTTTTCTCTGTTTTTATCTTATAGAACCAACAATAATAAAATTTTGAAGATAACACAAAATATGTACACATATCCACTTGGAATAGGTAGGCCTGTAGGGTAATAAATTTGCAGATATCATACTAACGTTTTTTCCCCTTGCCTTTCTATGATATGCTTCTCATTTATTGAAGTTAAATTTCATTTTGTAGGGTCTGGCTTTGCTACTGTTATAAACTACAATCACCCTACTCACAGACACCATATATCGAATTGGATAAGTTGAATGTTATACCCCTAATGCAACAAACTTACAAAAGTTCGACACTTTTCAAAGTTGTACAAAACATGCTGGGGTTTAGGAAGGGGAAATTGAGGGTAGAAAATACAAGATTGGAAAAAAGATCAAGGTAAAATGTAGGATTTTCTATCATCTTCCATCAACGTTTCCTCCTACCAAACAGCTCTTTCAAAAAGATTAAAACCGTGCTCTTAATGCATTAGAAAACAGATCAGATCCTAATATAAGAAAAAGAACCATACAAGAACAAAACTTCTGACAACAGTGTTTCCCTCTACATACAAGAACAAACAAATAAGCTCATGCAGAGGGAGAGTGATTCTAACCATCTGAAGCATTGGAATTCTTAGAGATGGAAGCAGAGCGAGAGTGCCTATGATCATGCGGTAGCTTAGCAGCCAAAACGGATTGCGCCGACCTATCCTTCGCCTTGATTGCCCTAGAAGTGGACGGGGAGGATCGTTCGAGCTGCTTGTCGAGGACGTCGTTGATTCGCTTGCGATCAACAGTAACCACCTCGGACTTGGACCCAACACCGCTTCGCTCTTTGTACATGCCTCCTCAACCTCTCACACCTCGCCCTATCTCAAATTCAACGAGAATGTTACCAAATCATAGCTCGCAAAGCCAATCGCGAAAACAGAGCATCGTGGTGGTAGTTAGGGATTTGAAAGAGAAGCTAGAGCACAAATCGATGGCGTCTCATATGAGGTTGGCTTTGGGGAGAGTTGTGGATGTGTGGGAGAAAGATAGGAAGAAAGAGAAAGAGTATGGCGTTAACAAATATACTATTACCATTACAAATAACAACTAGTATATACTATAGCCTTCAAAATGTTTGTTTCGAATTTGGGAATATTGTCACCCATGGATCGGCGGAAAAGGAGTACATGACAACTCAGCTTGGGTTTTAATGGGGGGATTTTCCCTCAACTAACCAAAATCTTATTTCTTTGAATATATTAAGTTAAATTTTTTTTTAAAAAAAAATGGGTCACGCCTCAAGTTTAGACATGACTCTAAAAAAATTAATTTTTTTTTTTAAATTTTTTTGAGTTATGCCTCACTATGAGGCGTGACCCTTTTTTATTTTTTTTTTAAAAATTTTTGGGGTCAAAAATTTAAAGATATATAATTTAATTTTTAAAACAATAATAAGTAATGTAAAATATAAAATTTTTAAAACGTAATAATTAATAATAGTTTTAAAAATTTTAAGAAATAAATGAATAAATATGATAAATAATATTAAAATAATAAAAAATTATAACTATTATACGAAATATATATAATAAGCTAAAATTTTTAAATTTATTATATTTGAGGCATAATTTATTTATTTAATAATAATATAAATTTATCGTATTATTAGTTGAAGTTAAGATTAATTATGATTTTTGAATTAAATTATGTTTTTGATATAATTCCTAGGTATATTTTTTTAAAAATTGTTAGGAGTAATAAGTTATAGAACTGAAATATTAATAAGAAAAAAAAAATTATTTGACAATAAAATCATGAAACTAAACAAAAATATTGATAAGAAATAAAAAATTATTTACCATTAAAATTATAAAATGAAAGTTAATTGAGAAAGTAAATTTTTTTACAATTATATAAATAAGCAAGAGTATTAAAAATTTGAATGACAAATGAATCAGAATTAACTGGTGAACTCAATATTAAAATAAAGTAGTTATAATATGTTATTATTATCTAAAAAATAAAATTACAAGTAAAAAAAAAAAAGATAGAACGTTCAAAAAAAATGGCTTCCAATGCCACATCTAGTCCGTGGTCTTAATCGTCGGCCACGTCGTGGAGAAAGATGTTCTTCTTCTTCTGGCTCTTGTACCCCAGACTCCAGCTCAGCTTCTTCTTCATTATCGCCATCATTTTGATTTGCTTCGTTATTATTGTTTCCTTCTTCTTCTACCTGTTGGTAGGTTACGGGATTAAGACTCAATTGAGGTGACTGAATTGGAGGAATAGGCTGATCTGGTGTGATATATCCCGTCTGTTGTGAGCTAACGTGTACAGATGACCTAGAAGCAAATCTAAAAGCAGACATTGTTTGCTCTGAAAATGAGGGTGTAAAAGGGACAGAACCGCATGGCATATAAAATGAAGAACTGACACCCCTAAAATTAGGAAAATATACTGGTGGCGTGGAAGAAGATGGACCTGCTGCATCATGGTATACTTGTGATTGTGTTGTTGGAGAAGAAGATGGTTTAGCAACACTAAGAGGGTCTTGCATCTCTGCTGAGGTGTAAGAAGAAGGACAAGGCATCGCAGATGTAGTACCAACGTCAGAGGTAGTATCACGATAGGGCCGATCGTCCACTATTGGTACCCTAGTAGACATAAATCCATGCGCTCTCTTTGCCGTGCGAGTAGGAGGAAGTTGTGGTCTAGGCAACTGAGGTGCAGGAGGAGCAGCCTGAGAAATCGTTATATCTCGATGCTCACCAAGTGCATCGAGGATGCTAGAACACTCAGCAACAACTGTGCGACCTAACAGTGAATGGTCGTCCATAGCAAGTACTCGTAAGCGATCAGCTACATCAGCCTGAAAATAGAAATTAAAGATCATATTGATTTGAAATTAAAGGAAAAAAAAATTGTATAAGATAACTATTCTAGATTTTAAAAGTTACCACAAAACCCTGAGCACCACTGATAGGATGGATCCATCGCCGAGTAACCCTCTAGTACCATTTCATATATTCTGAAGACCGATCTAGAGGCTCTAATGATGTCGGTGTAAGTGACAAAGTATTTTGCCAATTCCACCAAGCTAACACAAAATTCTCATGTTCTTTTTGCCAATCCAAATGGGTCTTGCCTTTGAGTGTCAGTGTATGGACCTCCTCTAAATTATAAGGAGCACAAGGTATAGGTTGCATCCGACCAAACTGTCGGAGAACACGATCTGCATGATGCCACTCCACAATGTGAAAGAAAATAAGTGGCACAGATGCTAGCCAAATATCCTAAGAGACTAGACAATAGTCAGGTATTAATTAACGTATATCATGTGCATCGTATGGACGCCATATGATCTGCAAATGATGAGATAACAAGCTGTAAGATTATATTAGCATTAAAGGAATTATGCAACAAACTCATAGTAAGTGTTTTAGACCTCGTCAGCTCTCATTTGTACCCAAATATAGAATGCACTCGCTCAATGACCTATCTGATGGACACATCAGGATTTTCAGTCACCATTGATACAATATATACTGAAATTACATCAGAGTCTAATTTTGGATGATCTTGTGACAATGATGCTGCAACACATGTATGTGGCCCATTGTATTTTGTTATCTCCCAATGATTTTCCTTCTTTCGATAACAAGCTCTGACCTTCCATTTGCAAGCTCCCTTTTCATATTGAACACATCGGTATTCTTTATACTTTTTTGAAGAATGATACACCTTAAAAGTATGATGTGCACGTACCGAGTATATCTTTAATGCCCGACGAAAAGATCGCTGATCATTATATAACATGCCTACATATAACTCTTGGTCATTATTCATGTTTATCGCTACCTCTTCCATTTCATCATAATCAGGAATCCGCGCATCATCTGCATCTATCTGTTCAAGAAATGCAACCGTTGAATCAGCATAAATGTTCATGGGGACTGCTGGATCAACGGTGGCATCTATGCAATCGGTATCTTCATCATCATCTGAAATACCACCATCATTGCAATCATAAGGTGCAGTATCATATTCATCTTCCTCCTCGAAGTCATCCATTATATCCTCTGTCTCATCTGGATGAGAAATGAGGCCAGTAATTGGTGCATGTGCCGAACTTGGTTCGGCAATATTATCGACATACAGACGAGATGAACTTGGTTGAGCTGTATAATCAACTAAACCAACAGGCGAATACTGATCATCTGTGATGTTGGCATGGCTGGAGGATGGGAGTGGGTTTGCCACATATTCAACTGTAGCTTGAGTTGCTGCATTCAAGTCTATTTCCTTTGACGCTATTTTTGCGTACAATTCAACTGAACCAAGTTGTGATGGAAATTTTGCATTCGCTATCCACATTGCTTGGATATTGGCATCCCTCCTTAACTTACATGCTCGGTACTTTGTGGGCCTTAATGACACTGGATGCCTATATACTAATTCAGATATGTATTGATCTGAATCTAGCTGTAATTGGTCTGCAACCTCTTGTTTCAACCTTTCTAATGAAATGTCATTGTCGACACTTATCACATCAATTGTATCTGCAATAAACGTTGCCCCTTCTTCGGTTTCGCATATTTGTCCATTTGAATATAAGCATATAATTTCTTTCCCGTTGTTCATTTCACCCAACTGCGCAATACTGTTACCAATACCCAAAACAATGTACAACATTTATAAACAACTACAATCCTTTATTCAACTCATATATTTTTTTAATTACCAATTAATATAATTCTAAGAAATCCTATTCTTTTATAATATTTGTTCACTATATATATATTTTTTAACAGTTTACTATTTTTTATATCTTTTAAATTTTTTATTTTAATAATTTTGTTCATCAAATTTTATCTAATTTTATTCCATTTTATTATAATATCATTCAATATTAACAATTTATCTAAAGATATTATTTCCATCTTATTACATATATTTTTTGGTTTACATTTCAATTTTATCATATTTTACTTTTATAATTATATTAAACCTTTTTTATTTCTGTTATTATTTTTTTTACTTGCATTATAAAAATTTTTCCATCTAATTTTATCATATTTTATTACAATATCATCTAATCTTAACAAAATGTATCTAAATACGTTACTTTCATAATATTTTTTTCACTATTTCATTCTTTTCTAATATATTGTTCATAAAATTTTTCTTATGATTTCATCTAACAACTTTAAATAATATTTTTACTTAAACATTTTATTTTATTTTATTTGTACACACACATTAATCATTTTTTTTTTTACATCTTTACAAAAACCCTAATTTTACTTATAATGTAACTTCATCTTAACAAAAAAATTTATTTCTTCTCCGTATATACTTTTTACTTAAATCATTAATAATATATTTATTTTCAAAATTTTAAATTCAGACACAATATTAAATAATTTTATATTTTTTTAATAATATAATTTTATTGTAACAAGTAAAATTATTTTACCCATAACTATATTTAACAATCAGTAATAACAAATACTCATATTTCAAATGTATGCAACAATAATAAATAATCATATTTTTTTTATATTTAAAACATACCTATAATTTTATTTCTTTGAGATTTCCTTCCTTGCTTTCAATGTAGTTCCTCTGACGGGATCACTGAATCTTTTTCTTCTTCTTTAAACGGCAAATATGAGAGGAATGATGTATATGAAGGAAATAAAATTTTTGCTGCTGAAGAAGAAGAAGAAGAAGAAGAAGAAGAGGAGGAGGAAGAAGAAGAACAAGAGGCAGAATGGCGAGGGGTGTGGGGACGAAGAAGAAGAAACGGATCTGGCTTTAAAAACAAAGAGAGAGAGTCCGAAAATACATGCAAATAGGATAGCGTATTTTATGAACCAATAAAAAATATCCACGTGGCATCATAATCTTCAGCTAGCTTATCATACGCTGCCATTTGTCATTTTTATCCATGTGTCAGGGTCAAACGTTTGACCCTGACACATGGACAAGGGTCACGCCTCACCATGAGGCGTGACCCAAAAAAATTAAATTTTTTTTTTTAAATGGGGTCACGCCTCATCATGAGGCGTGACCCTAAAAATTTTTTAAAAAAAAAATAAAAAAGGGTCACGCCTCACTATGAGGCGTGACCCAAAAAAATTTAAAAAAAAAATTAATTTTTTTAGTGTCACGCCTAAACATGAGGCGTGACCCATTTTTTTAAAAAAAAAATTTAACTTAATGTATCCAGGGAAATAAGATTTTGGTTAGTATGTACGGTTAATAAACAAATTATGTTATTGCATTTGAGGGAAAATCCCTTTAATTGGAGAGTCCCTCTCGTCTCAGCCATCCTCTGCATCGCACGTGATTCCCACACTTCGTGGGACCAATTACTATTTGACTACGTGTCAATCTTTTGTTTGATCACCATGTTTAAAAAAAGCTCATTAATTACTATTCGTACTTTGTGTCGTGAGCAGACATGTATATACGTTGACCTCAAGAATTTATTTCTATACATTGATTTTTCTTCATCTAACATGTTTCTGTTAGTTTTCTCATTTATATTGAAAAACAAAAAGATTAACCTCTTTTCTATCTACTATAAATAGCTTTCTGACTTATGTAACAATAAAGAACTTAAGCAGAATTACATTTCTTATATTATTTTCTTTACCAGTGATTCTCCACAACTGGATTGTTTAATAATTATATAATATAAATATATTTAAATCTTTTCATAAAATATCTCAAGTAAAAGTTAATAAAAAAAGAATAAGTAAAAAAAAATTCATATAAATATATATATATATATATCTCCACTTTTTACACCTTTTTTTAAATGGGGAATCATTCTATTATCTATTTTGAAAGAATCCAAATTTCACTAGACACTTATGAGTAAGGTTACCAACCAAGAATATTATTTAAAGGGCAGATCCTCCCTTGAATGATGTCGGCAAGCAATCACAGTAACAAGGATGGCCTAGCATATCTCGTGCACATAGCTAAACAAACGCAGTAGCATTCTGATGTGCGAATCCGTGACTGCTTACCACAATTCTACAAGGCATTACCTAATGGCGAATTGCGCTGTGAATCAAATCTGATTCAACCTTCTGCTGCTTCCTCTTCAATCTGTCAACCACAAAGATCGGGTCTACCAGAATTTTTTTAGTACGAAATTTAAAATAAGTCCAGCATAGCATTGGATCATTAGAAAAATTAAAAAAAAAAAAAAATCATGGCCTCATGATAGAGAACCTGCGCCTGGTTTAATGCTACAAAATTGCATGCTCACAGTCAGTGCGTCTGATACAGGGATATACATGAAGCTGCCAATAACAAGCTACCGATTACACTCATTTTCCACAGAATAATATGACCTTTATAATTACAAATATAAACCTGTATTAGTAATTGAAATACATGCAACGTCTGCACATCTGATTACTAGTTTAATCATCGGCAAAATACTTTTCCTCTGCATCAACGTTGGCTTCCCTTTGCCAATGATCATCGAGGGTCTCATCATTGTCTATCTTAGAGTAATCTAAATGTTCCTGATCTTCCCCTAACAAAAACTTCTGCTGCATTATGTAGGTGAATTGATTCAACCGATCCTGCAGTTCTTCTGGAGACGAAGACGATTCCTCATTCTCTCTTGTTTGGTCAGACGGGGCATCATCCAGGTGATTTAAGTGCATCTGCAAGTAACAGTTGAGTGTATATTCACTGAATTCAACAAACACATGGTAATCATTTTAGCACTAAGAAAATATAAAAGGGCCGGACTGAGCCGACAGGTTAAACTGAAAAAGGTAAATTGATCATCAGTCGAATCCATTTAACCCAAAAAACTGGCCACAATAAAAACTGGTGAAAAATAAGTAAAACTGGTCAACAACCGGATAAACTAGCCAAGACTGGATGGGTCAACGAACCACCGGTTTTGAATAATAGACCATGGGCTTTAAATATCCACTGGCCCAGTCCAAAAACATGAGAAGCAGCGTGGTATTATCCCTTTATTTTTAATGAGATACTCAGCTCCATTTTTGTTCCTTATTCAACGTGGCACTTGCGTTTGCACTGATTCTCCATTGTTTCCTGCCACACCTTCCTCCTCCTACCATTTCTCTATATCCTCCATCTCTCTCTCTCTCTCTCTCTCTCTCTCTCTCTCTCTCTCTGTGGTTGAGAAGCCATGAGAGGAAGCGCAGGGAGGAAGCCATGGAGCTCTGGCCTGACTCAGGGACTCCAAACTCACTGCAAGATCTCAGATCTTCAATTTGCACTCAGATTTCTCTCTCCCAACTTATTCTACCCCAATTGGCTTCCACTTTAACATCTTCAACTTAATTAAGGAATCACATAGATCGTTGCATTAGATTGACAATTACTTGCAAATGGTTAAAAAAATTGATGTTTTGAGCTGCTTCGCCAATTATCAGATTATTTATGATGGATGAGTTTCTTCATCTCATCCAACCTTATCTTGAAAACGAAAGGCAGGTTAGTATAATTTTTTTAAAATGAAATGAGCAATACTATAAAAGGCAGTGTGTCAAGTTAAAATTAGACTGATGTTATGATTTGGAATTTAATGCTTATGCATCTCCCTGGTTTGAATCAAAAGTAAAATCCTTGCTGCTGCTTGAACCAAATCATGCGTTTCCCTGATTTCTATTTAAGATAACTATGCCTCAAATTTATTATATTATATTTTTAATATCTAAAATATATATATATATATGTATATTTTCACTGATCATCAAACTTAGATTATTCAACATAGGCAATTCAAGTTATTGATGTCATGGAAATAAATCAAAGTTTAAGCAAGATAATAGCACCAATGAGGAATTACATAACTTTTCTCCAAAAGAAGATGACAAAGCATTCAACACTAAGTCACCAAAAAATATGGAGTTCCATACTAATCATATATTATCATGTCATCAAGTACTGAAGGAATTACTAGAAATAAAATTTTGAATATCAACATACCATCCTCGTAACTCTGCCTATAACGAATTTTATTGGTCATAGCCGGTCTCAAGCCCGGAAAAAGAGGAGGGTTGTGTTAGGCAGTCGACAACCAACGTAAAACTTTGTCGAATCTTTATGACATGGACAATCGATATATTAGACGTAAGGCTAGGTCGTTGCCCGTAAGTAACGCGCTGTATAACTCGAGTATAATGAGAAGTGAGCAAGAGCCGCTGCATCGTCGCCTGGATGTAGTGAAAAATAAGCAAGGGCTACCACATTTTCGTGAACGAATGTGGCTAAAGAAGTTAATTCATGAGAGTAAGATTCGTTTTGGAACTTGAAATATAGGTACACTTACACGTAAGTCTATGAAAATAGTAGATACTATGATTAGGAAAAGGAGTAATTTTATGTGTTTACAAGAAACTAAATGGGTAGGAGAAAAAGTGAAAGAATTAGATACTTCAGGTTTTAAACTTTGGTATACTGATAAATATAAATCTAGAAATGGGGTAGGTATAATTGTAGATAAGTTTTGGAAGAATACTGTAGTAGATGTCAAAAGGTTAAGAGATAGAATCATTGCATTAAAGTTTGTAGTAGAAAAGGAAATCTTTAATATTATTAGTGCTTATGCACCAAAAGTAGGGTTAGAAGAATCTCATAAGGTAAAGTTCTGGGAAGATTTAGAATGTTTAGTTTAGGAAATACCATTAGAAGAAAAGATTATTTTAGCAGGGGATCTAAATGGTCATGTGGGAAGGGTATCTTCAGGCTACGAGGGTGTTCATGGAGGACATAGTATAGGAGAAGTAAATGCAGAGAGTAAAACTATTTTAGACTTTTCATTAGTGTTCGACCTTATATTAGCTAACACTTGTTTTAGAAAGCGTGAAGAACATCTTATCACGTATAAAAGTGGTAAGGTATGTTCTCAAATTGATTTCTTTCTTATAAAGAAATCGGATAGAAAATTTTGCATGGATTGCAAAGTTATACCGGGAGAGAGTTTAACTACTCAACATAGAGTTTTGGTTATGGATGTAAGAGTTAAGAGTTAGGAGGAGAGTAAAAAGTAAATGTGAAGGTAGAGTGGTAAGGACTAAGTGGTGGCAATTAAATGGGGATAAAGAAAAGAATTTGCAGAGAAGGATTATAGAAGAAGGACCTTGGGAAATACAAGAAAGTGCTAATGATATGTGGAATGAAATGGCTAAAGAGATTAGAAAGGTGGCAAAGGAAATATTAGGTGAATCAAAAGGTTTTGGACCTAGGGATAAAGAATCTTGGTGGTGGGATGCAAGTGTACAAGATAAGGTTAAAGTTAAAAGAGAGTGTTATAAAGTGTAGTCATTATGTAAGAGTAATGAAAATTGGAAAAAATATAAGGTAGCTAAGAAAGACATTAAGAAGGTAGTGAGCGAAGCGAGAGCGAGGGCATTTGATGGGTTATACCAATCTTTAGGTACTAAAGTTGGAGAAAAAAGTATTTACAAGTTAGCTAAAAGTAGGGAAAGAAAGACAAGAGATGTAGATCAAGTGAAATGCATTAAGGATGAAGACGGGAAAGTGTTAGTCACGGAACGAGATATCAGAGAACGATTGAAGGGTTATTTTCATAGGCATTTTAATGAAAGGCACGAGATTTTATTGCAATCGGATAGGTTAGACACGGAAGAAGATGATCGAAATTATACTTTTTACCGTAAAATTTGTGAGGTAGAGGTAAAAGAAGCATTGAAGCGAATGGAGAATGGCAGAGCAGTTGGACTGGATAATATACCCATTGAAGTATTAAAGAGTTTGGGAATGAAAGGTATAAGTTGGCTCACAAAGTTATTTAATGGAATTATGAGATCTAAGAGGATGCCAGATGAGTGGAGAAAAAGTACTTTAATCCCTTTTTATAAAAGTAAAGGGGACATTCAAAATTGTGCAAATTATAGAGGAATTAAACTCATGAGCCACACTATGAAATTATGAGAAAAAGTAATTGAGCGAAGGTTAAGGAAAGAGAGTCAAGTTACGGAGAATCAATTTGGTTTTATGCTAGGAAGGTCAACTACGGAAGCAATATACTTGTTGTGAAGATTAATAGAGAGATATAGGGAGAATCAAAGAGATTTACACATGGTATTTATTGATTTAGAAAATGCATATAATAGAGTGCCAAGAGGAGTTCTATGGAAGGCTTTGAAAAAAAAAGAGTTCGTATAGCTTATATTCGAGCAATCCAAGACATGTATGATAAGGTTACAATTAGCGTAGTAACAAAAGGTGGACTTACAGAAGATTTTCCGATAACTATTGGTCTACATCAAGAGTCAACTTTGAGTCTTTATCTTTTTACTTTAGTTTTGGATGTACTTACTGAACATATCCAAGAGTCGGTGCCACAGTGCATGCTTTTTGCAGATGATATTGTCCTAGTTGGAGAATCGAGAGAGGAAATGAATGAGAAGTTAGAGAGGTGGAGACAAACTTTGGAAGCTCATGGCTTTCGTTTAAGTAGAAGTAAAACGGAGTATATGGAGTGTAAGTTTAGTAAGAGGCACACCACTTCTAGCGTAGAAGTAAAAATTGGAGAACATATCTTACCACAAGTCACACGATTTAAGTATCTTGGATCCATCATACAACATATTGGAGAAATAGAAGAAGATGTAAAGCATAGGATTCAAGCGGGGTGGATGAAATGGAGGAGTGCTTCAGGTGTTATTTGTGATAGAAGAGTACCACTTAAACTTGGGTAAATTCTACTGCACAGTTATAAGACCTGCAATGTTGTATGGAACTGAGTGTTGGGTAATAAAAAGTCAACAAGAAAATAAGTTTAATGTTGCAGAGATGAGAATATTGCGATGGATGAGTGAACACACTAGACGAGATAGAATTAGAAATGAATGCATTAGAGAGAAAGTGAAAGTCGCACCTATTGTAAAAAAGATTGTAGAATCGAGACTTAGGTGATTTGGTCATGTGGGAAGGAGACCTATAGAAGCCCCCATTAGGAGAGTAAATGTGATGAAGAATAGTCCAATAAGTAGAGGTAGAGGAAGACTAAGAAAAATTATAAGAAAAATTATTAAGAGAGATTTAGATTTAAATGGTTTATCTAGAAATATGATTTATGATAGGGATTTATGGCGTCGATTGATCCATGTAGCCGACCCCACTTAGTGGGAAAAAGCTTTGTTGTTGTTGTTGTTGTTGTTGTTGTATCAACATACCATCCTCATATTATTGATTTGTTCATATCTAGTGCAACAATATAATGTTCAAATAAAAGGGTCAAATGTAGATGAAAATTTAGAGTGGATACCAATAATATCATACACGTGGAAGAGGAACCGCATAAAGATACAAGGCAGTCAGCATTGAGGTCGTGTTGAGTTGACTTGGATTATCTTACGATTTCCAACTAACATGTCTAGAGGTTACTATACCAACCCAGATCTCGAAAACAATAAAGCACCCAAAAAAAAAGAGAGTAAGAGGATAACCTAAAACAACAACAACACCAACAACAACAAAGCCTTTCCTCACTAAGTGGTTGGATACATGGATTAATTGATGCTATAAAGTCTTATCGTAAATCATATTTTTAAATAAACTATTTAATTCTAAATCCTTCTTAATAATTTCTTCTATAATTTTTCTTAGTTTCTCTCTATCTATGACTATTGTATTACTCTACATCTGATCTACTCTCCTAACTAAGACTTCTATAGGTTTTCTCCATATATACCCAAACCATTTAAATCGCGATTCTACAATCTTTTTTACAATAAGTGCGACCTCCATTTTTTCTCTAATACATTTATTTCTAATTCTATCTTATTTAGTGTATCTACTCATCAAATACAACATTCTTATCTCTACAACTTTGAACTTATTCTCTTGGTGGATTTTTATTATCCAATAATCAATTTCATACAACATTACAGGTCATATAACTATACAGTAATATTTACCCTAAACTTGAGTAGCACTCTTCTATCACAAATAACGTTTAAAACACTTTTCCATTTCGTCCACCCCGCTTGAATACTATGTTTTACATTTTCTTCTATTTTTCCGTCATGTTGTATGATGGATCCAACATATTTAAACTGTATGACTTGTGGAATAATATGTTCTCCAATTTTCATTTCTACATTAGACTTACTGCATCTCTTGCTAAATTTACATTTCATATGCTCCGTTTTACTTCTATTTAAACGAAATCCATGTGTTTTCAAAATTAGTTTTCACATCTTTAACTTCTCATTCATTTTCTCTCTTAATTCTCTTACTAGGACTATGTCATTTGCAAAGAGCATGTATTGTGACACTGACTCTTGGATATGTTTAGTGAGCACATCCAAGACTAACACAAAAGGATAAGGACTTAAAGTTGACCTACGATGCTATTTATCAAAGAATCTTCTATGGGTCACTTTTTGTTCTTATATTAGTTGTAACCCCATCATACATATCTTAGATTACTGGAATAACCTAAACCTATATGTAAATAGTTTTAGATTTAATCATCTATAATTTAATTAAATGTTGATTGTCAATTGTGATATCCGTACTATTTCCATGATATGACCGAGATCCAACTTGAAATCGAATGAACAAACATGGAAGAAATGACACGATATTGTTAAAGTCTAAAACTTATCAACTTGCCACTCCAAGTGCAACTTCTTCATCTTAGTCAATAAGAGGTTAAAGAACGTACCACAGCATCTTGATGAGAAAGATGATGTGAGATCACAATAATTAAAATGGATTTGAATTTCATGACATTCAATCTATATCTAGTGAATCCAAATAAGGCAAATAGTAACAAGTATCAATGCAAGAATAGCCCAAAAGAAGACCTAGATTGCCAGCAAGCTCACTAGCTGACACTTGTAAATGACATAGAGAGAATAATCATGCTTCTGCATAAAAAACAACTCATTGATCTAAGAGCTATATATCTCATAAAACCCACAATACAATACAGGTGAGTAAAAAGCCTTCACAGTTTATCGTGTCTTACCTCTGTGGGATGTATATTGCTACTAACTTTTCTCCTTTCTTCCTCTTCCTCTTCTTCTGCTTCTTCCTCCTCCTCCTCCTCCTCCTCCTCCTCTTCTTGGATTCTCTCATTACCAATCCAGTCCCTCTCAGCCACACCTAACCTCTGCTGCTCCCCTCTAATTTTTGCAACAAGAAACGCTTCCTCCGACCTCCTCATCAATGTCTCCGACCACCGCTCTCCTGGCCTTGCCATGCCTCTGCCACTTTGGTCCTGAAATCTCCCCACATACTCGTGATGAAGATATGGCTCTCTCTCCCTCATTGCATCTTCCGAGAAGTAGTTCCCATCGCATATCAATTTATCCAAGTAAGCCCGCCTTCGATTCTTCACTGTCACTGACCTCATCCTCAACTCTTCCGATGTTGGGCTCATTATGCTCCGGAGACGCTTCAAATGCCAATTGATTTCATAGTCGTCTTTTAGTGCATCAAATTCGCACAATTCATTGCTTGTAAGTTGAGATCCATACCGTTCTACACAAGATTCAACCCAAAAGAAAAGACCAAAAATCAATACAAAAAGCAGTGAAGCTTCTGGCACATTACGCTGCTAATCGAAAATGGCACAAAGAGAAAGAGACACAAACTATCAAACTCAATCCTAGGTTTGCTTGTAATACCAGAGACTTGGCTTAACAAATGTTTTAGTTGTTTGTTCTTTAAACTTCTCCACTTCATCTTACTCGAATTAAGCATTTCGCAACTGCAATTATACGCTTTAGAAGAAGATTAGAAAAACAAAAAAGAGAAAGAAGAGAAATTACCTAAGAAAAGGGCGACATCTCGAGAGAGAAGGTCGAGGAAGATGGCCTTACGTTGAGCAGGGTCGGCGGCAGTTGATTGAAGAGCGCGAGGGAAGTATAGGTTCTCCAAAGATGATAACCTCTCTGATATTCTCTCCATTGCATCGCCGCGTATTGCTCGATTCGTCGTCTTCTCTTCCATCTCGCTCCTCTCTGCGTTTCTCTCTTTGCCTCCATCTCCCTTCCAGTATTAATCGCTATTCCAGCCCAGGTCGGCGAATCGCAACTCCTCTGTACCTCCTGTTTGGGAACCAGATTATCTTATCCCCCATTCGGTTTTGGACCTGTTCCTACACCCAGGAGGCCCGTTTTTCAATATCTTATGTCATGTTTGCCCCATTTTATTACAAAGATTTTGGCTTCTGAGAATTAAGAGATTTAATTAAGGATGACAAAAATATTCAAATTTAAGAATTTTTGCAGGGACTGTTTCATTTAAAAAAAACTCAGATATTTTATTTTTGTGGGAAAAAGGATGAAGAAGAAAATCTCTTTGGAAGTAATTTAAAAATGGAGATGAGAATGTGCATTGTGTTTCTTACTTGGTGAAACTGTCATCCTGTCAATTTTACATAAGTTTTAAAATTTTTATATGTCTCATTATTCTTTTTTTTTAATTATTTTACTCTTTTTTTATATTTATATTAAAATAAATTATATAAACCTTTTTTAAAATTTGTTAAAATTATACAAATTTTTTATTTATTTTTAAAATATATATAAATTTCTTTTGAAGCAAAAAATTATGTTTTATAAAAATATTTTAGTCAAAAAAATAAAATAAAATATATGTTTTAAAAATAGATATAAAGTTTATATAATTTACTTTTATATTAATTTAAAATAAAACAAATTAATCTTAATATTGTCATAAAGTGTACATTACTCTGTTGCTTACGTCAGTGGCAATAAAGGTACCATCTCGCTCCAACATGCTCTCTCCCTCTCCAGTCTGTTTGCGTGTCTTCTTCTTCTTCTTCTTCTTCTTCTTCTTCTGCTTCCCTTTTTTTTTTTTGGATTGCTTCGAATTTGATTTTGTAGTAAACTTTTTTTTTTTATTTCTTTAATTTTTTTAAAGTTGTTATTTTAATCTTTTTAAAAGTTTTTTAAACTTCATTATAATTTATTAAGAGAGCTTAAAAAAGGTATTTGAACTTTAAATTAAATTTTTTTACATATATAAAATTTTTCTTTTATTTAATATCAATTTTTTTGTTTTTTGGTAAAATATTCGGATCCTCGCAAGGATTTATCTCCCTGTGAAGAAAGATGGGGGGAAAAGAAAATTTCCTTGTGATGAAAATCAAGATTGAGAACAACAAAAATAATTGATGATGAGGACATCGAGCAAGAAGACATTTCCTGCCCTGATCCCACAAGACTGTCATCCCTACACAACCTCATATGGGGAAAATAGCTGGAGAAAAAAAATAATAATCTCACAAAGGAAAGACCAAAAAAAAAAAAAGCTTTATGAAATATTATCATCTAAGATACAGTGAGATTTGCTTCTAATCTCCACGATATTCTATGATCTTAAATCTGTTTTTACAACATGATTTACTACTGAACTAGATAACATCTTAATATGCCTTGAATTTTCCAATAAAATTGTCAATGAAAACGCAATTTATTCACCAAGATATATTAACTTACAAAATTAACTGATATACAAAAAGATTATTATAAATCCTAAAAAATTTTCCTTGTAAATATCAACGTCTTCGTAACTATCGAGCGACAATCATTGAATGACCATGAGAACAAATACCCCCCAGTGCAATTTCTCGGTACTCTGCTCTACGATTTTCATTTTTAGCTCTGTAGGCCAAAAAGTAAAAAGAATTACAGACATCTCCGGAAATTTTTCGAGAGGGATGGCCAAGCTAATTGTCTACCGTAGATCAAAATGGTTAGTAATTCACTAACGGTTTCCATCACAAATCATAGAACCCAAAAGTAGTATAAGATTATAACCCAATGGAGTGTAATTTCCTCTTCATTAATCAATTCTGCTAACTGCTGTTCAAGGATTTCTATCAAGTATCAAAACAATCATGAAACGATTCAAGCTAAGGGGGAAAATCCAGACTTGATTCCTGTTTCTTCGCAGATTGAATTGTATAAACAGCTGTAAGGTCTCTGATTGTTCACAACAGCTCAAGATGACTAGTAATTGCATCTGGACAAGACTGGGCTTGTAGAAGCTCCAAACGGGTGTACGGTGGAGCAAGCTGCAATATGTAATCTTCATCTGAAACCCAGACATGTATATATTACTAATAAACACCAAATGAATAGGTTTAGTACTTAAAGTTGCTTTTTAATTTGAAAAGGAGTTTTGGCAAGATTTCATCACGTTCCATTTTGATATGCTGGATCAACAGCCAAACGAAACTGAAGGGTTCAATAATACTCACTCTCTTTGACTGTTCCATAAAGCCAACATAATACTTCATCTGCAAACGCCAAGCAGACTCCTCCCTGCCAACTAGTTTTGTTACTAACGGGAGAAGGTCATGTTCAACATTTGTTAAGAGAGTTTATCTGTGATTTTCTAGTTCCCTTTCTGAGGCAATTTAAACCGATCCTAAGATTAAGTGATGATTACATTGCATGTATAAGTAAATATTTATTCATATATAATCCTTCATGCCTCAGAAGAAAAATGACTACGAGAACATCTTTCTTTTTGGCTGGACCCACAGGAGGGAGAAGGGGGAGCTAACGGCAATAGTAGATTCACTATTGCAATCACCAAACAAGCAAAGGTTAGCAACATTGACCTTGTAGCAGTTAAAATTTACCTGCCAGTAGTTCTTCATTTTTATTCTCTGAGTGATTTCTTTGGTTCTTAGTCTTTCTGTCCGAACAAGACGACCAGCATCATCCCTGCATTACAGCCAAGATATTTTTACCTTAAACACCAAGCAAAAACTGGCAGTAGCAAGCTTTCACATTTGCGATGCGTGGTAGATGGAGAATGGTCCTTCCGATGCACAAGTTGGCATGCATTTCAAGCTATAATAAGCTCACATCTATTTGATGAAAGCTTGTGCAAGAACAAAGATGCTCTAATGATATGATGATCACAATTACCTAAATCCTATGACAATATATGGAACTCCGGCCAAAAATGACTGAATCTGCAACAACGAATAAAGGTCTCGTTAAAGAAAAATCCAATGAACTCATCATTTTTAAAAGGACCACATTCATAGAAAACCTCTCCCATGGTAGAATAATAAGGAAGATGAAAAAAAAAAGGGGAAAAAAAGATTCTATAAAAATATAGGCTAATCTCCAAAATATAAATGTCAACTCCCACAACATTAAACTCAAGAAAGACACAAGGGAAAAAGATACGCTAGAAATTCTACAGTGGCAAGCATATAGATTCATAGCATAAGATGGGATGAGCTTTACCCAAAACTTGAGCAGTTTTTCTCTCTCATATTTTTCCTCAGTATGATAGTCCAACTGCATTATTGAAAACAACGGATTGTTGTTGTTAAAGCCCACATAATGGATATTAAAAGAAACTGGAAAAAAAAAATGCTGGAAGGAAAGGAAAAGTAAGATACAAGGAAGCTGAGACTTTGTCAACCTCACGACTTGTCTTTAGTTCCACATAAAATCTCCTTCCATCATCAGTTGAATCACAGCAATCCATCTCAGCACCCATCAAGATGCGGTGAGCCCCTAATTTTGTTTTAATCACAGAACAGTATTCAACATTGGCATCAACATGATGTATCCCCTCTCCATCAGACCTTCTAGGATCTTCAGTGGCAAGGCTCTCAAAACAATATCCCCAATAACATCTGATTCCAAAACATACTAATTGTAAAGCTTAACTAATCAAAATTTGAAAAAGGAATACAATCCATTAGGCCATTATATCTCCAAACTAAGCTGTATAAAGGCAAACATCAATTTTTCCCCCTTTGTTTTATAAATTACACATAACTTGGTTACAATTTAATTGATTTATTGTCAATACTTTCATCTACCTACCAACCTAAGTTTATAATTTGGTCTCAATATGATATAAGGCAGAAAGGCACTTGTATCCAACCATTTGTGGAGGGGTTAATATCATCCAATTGATGCATGTATTTTCAACTAATTCAATCTCAATGCTTGTCCTCAACAAGATCTTCCTCCTTTTTCCCAGCCTCCAGCCCCCATTTTGTTATCTTGATTACTCTCTCATAGGGGCAGAACTACATAGGCCAGATTTGCAAATACTTTTCTATCCCCCCTCTCCCCACAATTCCTTTTTTTTTTCTTTTTTTTTTTTTGGGGGGGGGGGGGGGGTGTTTGTGTTTTCAATCCATTACTTTACTACTAGTTCCGCCTCAGCTCTCTTGATTTCTCTCTTACACACAGACACAAATATAGCCAGAATTAGTGCCTTGGCCATGATATAATAACAAGATATGCAAGTAAAGTACCTCCGGCGATCCAAATCACTCTGTGATCTTTCTGGTAGTTTATGCACATCAAGATAAACAACTCCATTCCTTTTATGCACCCCCATTTCCCAAGGCTCGTGTCGGATATAAGCAGTAGCCAGTATCTGCAACCAAAGGGGTAATTAAAAAAAGTATTAGTTTAATGTTCATGCATCTAGAAATGCTCATCAGAAACTCTCAGATAAGTTTAATGACCCAAAGGTAATAACTACTTCGCTGGAATACTACATATATTCTCATATAAAGAGATTCTAACTCCATTACCTTGTTAAGATTGTTACGAAATGTCTGCAAAGGATCAAAAAGAAAGTTAAGGTAAGAACCTTCAGAACTTACACTGTAAAAGCATTACAGGTTTACAAAAACTTAAATAATCATTTTCTTCATACCACAAAATGAATGTTTTGGAGGGGAATATTTTTGTCTCGAATGCAAGCAAGAAGATCGCCAAAGCCCTCTGAGCCTAAGTCTGCTTCAGGGATTAACAGGAGAAGAAAAAGGGTTCCATCAGCTCTAATATACATATCCCCCAAATACCACTTTAAAATCCAACTTCTACAATGATAAAGCAGTAGTTGAAAGTTACAAACAACATGCAAACCTTTTTTGGCAATGAATGTATCATAACCCTCATTCAAATCAGCTCCAACATCTTCGCTGATAAGGCGCTTAAAAAGCCTCTAAATAAAGGAAATACAAAGTACTTAAGTATGCAAAATATCAGCAAGGTTATCACACACATGAAAACCAAATGAACATAAATACGAGATGAGCTCTATATAGCTTACCAAGTTACGATCATCAAAGTAGACCTCTCCACCTTCTACACGACTATAGCAGCCAATTTCACAAGGCTAGCAGATCAATTAAGAAGGCATATAGTCAGAACACATAATGCTAACAAGTTATTTTGCACCCATACAAAAGCGCAATTTACCAACAATATAAGCATACCCAAATATTACACATACGTGACAGGGAAACACAAATCTAATAATTAATATTTAAAAACTTAAAGCTCCATATGATTATTCGTTTCACACACAGGCAAGATATAATATATAGATTTGGGATGACTTGGTCCCAAACATCCAATATGAGACATTAAATTCCAGCTTCAAAACAATTTCTTCAGCACTCTTAGCAACTTGACCACTAAAATGCTCGGTACGTCAGCAAATAAATCAGAAAGAATGGAATGTTCCTACCTCCTGAATAGCAATACACTTTCTTGACAAAGTTTCTTCACTCTTGGAAAGCTTCAGCTCAGAGACAAATCGTTCATCATGGCGGCCATTTGAAAACCTATTTCCATAACCATAATTTTGCCTCTGAGGATAAGGTCCAGGACGAGGAAGGAGGCCTGCTCCTCTATCATTTTGATATCCAGACTGCCAACGACCACGGCCAAAACTCCCTCTACCCTGATTATTTGTATTGCGGACGGCAGGCAATACTGCAAGAGAAACTTACATCTTGCTATAAAACAAATTGAGAGACAAAACCAACAAAGTCATTTACTTTAAGTTCAGAAGCATTTTCAGCTGCATCCGCAGTTCAGATGCATTATCGTTTCCTTGACTGTCTTGTAGATGCAGAGATGTAGTACGTAGACACAAGAAATTAGAATCTATGCTAACTCATCGTGAAGGTTTTTAAACCTCCTACAGGTTCATAGAAAGGCCATTGAACAATAAGCATATGCACAAAATTTACTGAAGCTGCATAAAAAGAACACTTGGTGTATGGCAAAAGGATATGAGGCGGTTCTCAGTAATGAGTAAAGTATCATAAAAAATTGGCCAACACATACTATAATGGGTAAAGTTAGAAACCCGTGAACTCAACCCCATATGCAATTAGAGAAGGCACAGTGATGAGAAATTTACCAGGAATCGAGTAAGGACTTTTAGCAGGTGTTTTACAATAATCTTCATTATCAGAGCCAAATAGGTCTTTTTCTTTAAGGTCATAATAGGCCTTGCTGCTATGCTCAACCTCCTCACCATTCTCTTCGTCTTCTTCGGCAGCACTGCTGGCGCTTCCGCTACCACTGCTGGAGTCATCGCCATGACTAGCGTTGGATGAAGAGGCAGATGATGAAGAGGATGAAGAAGAGGAAGCGGAGGAAGATGAAGATGGGGATGAGGAGTGAGTCCCATCTTGGTCGTCTTCGGCTTCTTTGTCGGGTTCCTGATCGTAATGTTCGCCGAATATATCTAGGTCCTGCTCTGAGAAATCCATTCCGATGATCCTCTGGTTTGTCTATTTTGGCGTGCGCCCAGAGCTTTGTATTTTATAGTCGCTGTAGCAATTCGATTCTTTTTCTTTTTTTTTTTTGGCGGAGAAGTGAGATCGAACCCCAAGCGGTCAATTCACCCTGGGTCCGCCGTACCGGGGCCGATGCCATGTGAACCACACTGTAATTGCCAATGCCTGCTTTCCTTTCTGTCTCATGTTTTTTATTTCCCCTTTTGGTGTATTACTCTTTTTTTGGTTGTGATGTTATAAATTTGGAATGGGCCTGGCTGTTGTGACATGACATCTTCTGCAATTGGGCTAGTAATGAAGGTAAAGAATCAAATAGATTAAAAAGTACCCAGCGGACGAAAATTGATAATTGTCTATCCCATTAGGAGATTTTCCTTTTTTTGTTTTAATCTTATTCCTAGAGATAAGAGCATGATTGAATCTTTAATATAATGCACACGTCAATTTTAGGGTTACCAGGTGAAGCTCACTGCCGATTCAAGGTTATAACTTACAATGATCTACGTGACCCTTGACCCGAAAAGAAAGTTTAGAAATGATCTGGTTCTTCAAAATTTATTGTTGTGAGATATTTTTTTAAAATAAAAAGAACTAGAATGAAAATATTGAAAGAATGTGGCGAAATTATGTGGAAAACATTATTAAAACGACTGTAGCCAACATAATAGCTAATGAAGAGTGCGGTAAAAGGAAATCTCTGTATCTCTGTTGTTTTTGAAAAATAATTGTCCAGACACAAATAAAGAGCTATTGAACATTGATTTGTCATTTCCCCTTATAAGCTCTCTATTTACAAGCAAACGAGATCCTGTCACACATCCTTCAAGATTAGCCTATGGTGAAGTGGAAAAATATAGAAAGTCGAAGGAAAAAAAAGACGTCAATAATCTCTTCCTGTTTAAGACTTACTATTAACACCGTCTAATTGTCATGTATCACTATGAACACTTTAAAGCTTACAATTCAGCCCTTGAAACTGCTATTCAGTCTTCATACTTGATTTGGTAGAAATTTACAACAACACAAAGAATCCTCATGCGTGACTTGAAGAAATTTGTATGCTAGTTTGCCACAAATTACTTTCATCCTGGAGAGATGGATTCCAACCTTACACGAGTTTCTGCCTTCCATTCCTTTCTCAAGGATGTATCTGACGTCTTCTCTGTCAAATGTATCATAAGTGCTTTCAGATGTGCTCTATTTCATCCTTTCTTTGAGTATGTCATCGGAATTTATAAATCATACCAAGAGAGATAGATTGTCCTACAAAAGCAGGTTACTAGCTTCAACTGATAAAAACCAAAATAAAATGCCATTATAAGTTGATAATCTGCCTCGAGGTAGAAGGTACTTGACACTTAGTGCCTGGGAGTTGACAATGCTTGGTGCTTTTTAAAAAAAAAAACCCTCCAATCAGGTTTTTTTCGCTTGCCACAAAAAAAAGAAAATCTTCCCAAAGACTTTGAAGAGAAGAAGTAATTTTGATAGTTAGCATATGAGTCAGATACTATAAATCCAAGGTTGGGAGGGAATTGATATTAAAAATTGATAAATCCATATCACTGAAGTTCCGCAAGTCAGACATCTGCAATGTTCATCTGATCTCATTAACAAAACAAAAGAAAAAATTCACAAGAGTTGTATCATTCATGCAATGATAACTACACCAACTGTATTTACCCGTGAAGTCTACATTGTAGAATAGTGCAAGACTGCTGGACCAAGTATGAGTTGCTAAATATATGATTCACCAGTTCTACAGAAAAAGTAGAACATCTAATAAATTTTAAAAAAGGTCTAGTAGCACATACCTCAGGCAATCTGTAATGTCAGGAAGCAAAGCTGAATATATTAATATTATCTCACTAGCGTCCCAAGCCAACTCCATTTTAGATCCACAAATAAATAGATCCAATGATTACATAAACTGTAAAAATCAAATATAACTATCATACTTGGCATTTAGAAAGAACGTATCAATCATTAAAAAAGTTGATAACCGTATTTCTGTAAGCAAATAAATTGCAGTTACTCTACTTCGAGGAAATATGTTTATGTCAGTAGACCTCTGATCCCTTAGAGCACTTGGGCGGTCACTTGTTTTTATTTTAATCCTGAAAAGCTGGATACTGAAAACTAGAGGAAATGGAGAAAAAAATTTAACATGCTCATAAAACTTGCCTTGTTATAGATAATATTTAACTGATTCTTTCCATATTTAATCCAACAGGAGTTTAAAAATTCTTCAACCACAGATGGTAGAACAATGCTTGAAAGATCACAACAGTCCTCTCGAATATGAAGTGCTCCACTGGATGGCAAAAGAAAAATACCAATAATTGCGAGTGTTATTACATTAAAAGGGGGAAAAGAGAAGGGGGCAGGACATCTCCCTTTATTTAAAGCATTAAAAAAAAAGAAATATGGGAATTTCTTATATGCAATTGAGATAGCAAAAGCCAACATCATGGGAAACTAACATGAAATCTAATGTTCAATATAAGCTTTCATAAAATAAAACACCCCATATTCCACTTGAGCTATACCAAATGGTTCCCCTTCCCCACATTTATTCAAGTTATATTTTCCAGATTCTGAGCTAGTAAAGAAACCAAACAGACAAATTATTTACTTAATCTCCCACATCAGATACATGCATAGTGAAAAGCAAAACAGTGTTCAAATTGCATTTAGAGGCATAGTACCCAAATTATGTAGCTTACATGAGCTTGACATAAATATCCAATACAATACAGAATATGGGAGGGTTATACAATTACAAACTAAAACACATATATTTATAGATCCTTTCAACTTACAGTCAAAAAAAATCTTCTTGTGGGACATAAAGAGGAGATGTTCATGCATCATCAGATATCCTCCAACTCCTTGGCAAATAGTGAGAATAGATTACCTCTACATCCTTTCATAACAGCAGGCAATAGCATGCCATCTTTCACCAAAGAATAGCACAACATCAATGAGTGGGTTCCACCTAAAATTTACCAGAGTCTGAGAGTCATTCAAATCCATTAAATTTGTGTTGAGACATTACACCATCAGTATTGCAGAAGCTCATTCTTATATCCCATGTTCTCAGAACCGGACCGGACCGGCCCTGTTCCGGTTCGGTTGAGTTGAAAAATCGGCTAAGCAAAAAACCGGTCAAACTGGTGAAAACCGGTAAAAAACCGGCAAAAACCAGACTGAAAAAACTGGTCAAACCGGTCTGAAGCAATTTTTTTTTTTAATTTTTTTTATATAACAAAATAATTCATTTTAAATAATTTTGAAAAATTAAAAATAGAAAGTAATAAAAAATATGAGGGAGTTGAAATATGATTTTTAAAAAAAAAAAGAGAATATAAAAGAAATAAAATGTGTATAATTAATTATTTTTTATACTTACTTTTTATCATGTTCAATTTCCTAATAATATTTCTCTCAAATATCAAGATACTTAGTTAAAATTATTATTTATTATTTTATTTTTTTAATAATAAGTAGAATCTTAATATAATTTAGAAATTTTAAAAATTTAATATTAAATATTCTTAATTTTTAATCATAGATAATTTTTATTTTAAACTAAACATTAATTTTTGTAATATCTTAAGAAATGTTAAATTAGTAATCAAATATTTAAAATTTATTAATATTTATTTGTTATATTAAAATTTTAATACATAAAAATTTTTTAAATAATATATTTAATTATTACCGATTCGACCACGGTTCGACCAATGAACCGTGAACTAGTACCTCCACCGGTTCAATGACCGGTCCGGTTTTAAAAACATTGCTTATATCATTGTAGGAGTCAGTTCCAGCGTGAATGAATTAAGGTTTCTACTTCACTCTTGTTTTCCAAGAAAACTAAAGTTGAGGCAGAACCAACACTGAAAGATCACAAATAAGCCTCAGTAAATAACACTGTCTATGCTAAGACACCAAGGGATTGCTCGAAATTATGCAGGTGCATCAGTACATAAATATTACTCAGAGATGTTTAATCAATACCCACCCACTTCCTAAATGCCTGAACATACTCAAACCTTTTGCTTTGTGCTTCTGTTCTAGTATCCGATGCTTTTAAACTCCTATAAAGATTCTTATGAAGTCTTAGGAACTCACTTTTGTACATCCACTTGTCAGTATATATGTTTTGGTCTCTCATATGCCCAATGACCTCCATCACTCTCTCAAAATAACCACCTTGAAGAAAATTTAGCAGTAGTAACTCATATAGATCTCTATTTGCCTTTAAACTGCCATTACTCATGAATCTCTTAATGTCTCCCCATAAAATTGTGATCTCACGATACATACCCAGAGATGAATATCCATACAACATATAAGCAAAAGTTTGGACTGTGGGTTGAATCTTTTTTTCTTCCAATCTTCTATATGCCTTCAACACATCCTCTATCATTCTTGCCCTGCCAAAAAAGTAGATAGAAGAATTGAGCTCATACACCGTGGGGGAAAATGTTTCCTCTTCATCTTTCAATACTTGACCCAAAGTGACCGCCAGATCTGACAAACCAAATGAATATGGCGTTTCTGCATCAAGGATAAGTTTGTTAATAGTGTCATCAGATAATTTTTCATCCAAACTTACCCTTTTCATTTGTTTTAGCAGAACCTTTGCTTCTCTATGCATTTGCCTTTTGTAATATGCTGATAGAAGAGAAATATATGCATCTAAGCCCATTCTAGACCCATAGGCTTCCTCGTCATCCAAAATGTCATGTGCAGATTCAAGCCAGCCAAACTGAATGCAAGCACCAATCACATCAGAACACAAACTGGATCCTGCTAATGAACACAAATCCTCTTGAATGCTCAATAAAAGTTTCGACAGTTCACTTATCCTCCCATCTTTCTTGTATCGACTGATGAACGTGGCAAGAGCCCTGTTACTGAGGACAAGTTTTCCATCCCTATAAAAGATAAGATATTGTCTGCCTTCCACTTTAAGGACAGAATCCTTCTGCAGCAGCTCAGGATCAAACTGTATCTTCAATCCAGTTTTGAGGTGATGAGATCCAATTGCAACAAGGAAAGGCTTTTGTGAGTGTTTCCTATCTTTTTTATTAATATGACAATCATGTTGTCTATTCATATCCAAAACAAGCTCAGTAGCAGCATCAATGTCATTAAACTTGAAGTGCAAGCTCAACAAACTATCATAGAACTGCCGATAATGATGAAGGTAATGAGCTGAAACTTCATCAATATGGCCCCTTAATTCCTTCATTTCATCCCTCAAACCATTCATCTCCAGTATCTGTGAAATAATGACAATTGAGTGTGCATCGGCCACTGTGCCTGTCATTGGCATTAAATCCATTATGCATTGACCTTTCAAAGATAATTTGAATCTCACACAAGCATCAAGCACTAGGTTAAAGATCATTGTATTCGGCTTGACCAGCACTGCCTGGTGAACTTTTTTGTCATTTAGGCATTTGAAACAATCACAAACTTGAACCAGATAATTGGATGCGATGTGTGCTCCAATATCTGTCTTTACCATATGCAAAAAAATCAACGACAATAAAGTCATAGGGGGTACACACTGTGTCTCCAGCATCAATCTGAGAATCATTGAGGCATGGACTGGCATTTGCAACCTTGCTAGAGAGAGAGCAAGTTTTGTTAAGGTATCAGCCTGAAGAAAGTTTGACTTCTCTTTGACAATTTGCAAGGCCAAGTCACATGCTTTTCGTAACCAGACATGATTGGATGAGTAAGATAATTGAACAACCAGCTGATTCACTAAACAAACTGCGGGAAAGCCATAAAGGCTTTTAAAATCATGAAAGTATTGCCATGCCTCATGAACTTGATGATTCTTCAAAGAATTTTCAAGTTTCGTCAACAGAATTTCATGGGAGGAACCTTCCCAAGATAATCTTTCACGGTGGTTATAAGTGCAAAAATTTTGCCAAGACGGACTGAACTGTATACAGTGAACATATGATACCTGAGACCCTCGAAGTCGAAAATTGTGGACAAATTCATAGATGTTTGACATCAAGGCAGTCCTCCGTAAGGAAGAAGCCTTTCCAAGCAAGTAGCACTTAATGCAGTCATTATGTGATAAAATTTCTTTGATGAAACCAAGTACCATTACTATATCCTGCTATTTAGCTTTAGCATTCAAAAGGGGCCTAAAGATATTCGGCATTAATCACCAAAAGCGCCGATACATGCAAAAACCCCAAGTATCGGTGTCAGATATGCTTGGATACGTATTCCAGGCGTATCAAAATCAGTTTTAAGAAAAAAAAAAAAGAAATTAGCAAAGATACGGTTTGGAGACGTGTGGAATGCGACTTCTATGGGCTTGATACGACTAAATACGGATACTCAGTAAAAGACACCGCTCTCGGTTGAACCAAAAAACTTTCACACAGAAAGCTTACCGCTTTAGGGATTCGGCTAGACAAATACTTGCTTAGCCTCTGATTCCATTGCTGAGGGTCGAATCTGCCCAGTGGTCAGTAGTGCCTCTACGGTTTCGGACTTCAGAGCTTTGCAATTGATGGACGTCCGAAGGAGTGAGGCTAGAATCTAGCCGGTCAGCAGTGCCTCTGTTCTGCGTCTCGAACTTCAGTATTCCCAATTTCTTCGGGGGCCAAGTAGATGACCATCAAATTGGATCCTCTCCCGTGCCCCCGCTCTCAAATGGCTCGGGAGAGGATCTCCAATGGCTCAAGGAACTGAGGACTTGAACGATTTAAATTTTTAAAAAATTATTTAAAACAAAAAAACAAAAATTAGATCGGTGCTACCTAAATTAATTTAAACAGTCCATATCTTTTTATTTTTTTGGGTGCGCAATGCGCATAGGAATGGAATTTTGATTCATATTACCATTGATCAAATGAAAGATCTAGGATTAGGTTCTATATCTTGTTTAGGAAAAATATAAAACTCTACATGAATATTATAGTTATAATTAATATAATTCTTTTTCTAATATACTTAGACAATTAATTTCTTTTTCTCTAAACTTTTTAAGTCTCTTAGCTTTATGGGATCAAGAGTTCTTTTAATATTCTTAAAAACATTTTCAAAATATAAACTTTTCGAGATATAAACCCTCAACCTTCAACTTTTTTGAGGTATAAACTCATACATAAGATGACTTCCTCTTATGAGTATTGTGATTTATTATCAATATTTTTTAACATCTCTAAAAATTAGAATTTTGTAATTATTTAATATTTTATGAAATGATTTTATTAAGTTTTATTTTGATAAATTAAAATAAAATAACCTCATATATAAGAAGTATGAAATTAATAGGACTCTTAAAAATTTTTATGATTAAAAAAGGTCTTAAAATAAAATCATCATTTGTCATTCAGACGGATTTTTATAATTTTTACAAAAAGGTAAAGAATTAGAAACTAACATAACATATATATATATATATATATATATATATATATATATATATATATATATATATATATATATATATATGTATATCATTAGTTAAAAAATAATATGCTGGGAATTATAAAAATTGTTATGTAAATTTTTTAAATTATTAGAATCAGAAATAGTACTAAACAATTAAAAGCTTATATTTTCAAATTGGGCCTCAAAGCTCAAGTTAACTATTTCAAAAGATTTATAATAAAAAGAGCTAGCGGATGGTCATGACAAAATCTGAAAAAGATTTAGTGTTTTGCTAGCCATTTCAATCTCCTTTGCATAGTGACATGCCAATAGACAAAGTGAAAAAAATTCAAAGAGCAAAAAGTAATATGCTTTTAGCTATATTGACCAATTTATCAACATATTGACTAATTTGTTAATCATATTAACTAATTATTTAACTATATTGACTAATTGTTTAATTATATTGATTAATTTGTTAATTATATTAACCAATATTTTAATCATATTGACCAATGCTTTAACTATATTGATCAATTTATGAACTATATTGACTAATCATTTAATAATAATGACTAATTTGTTAATTGTATTGACCAATTGTTTAAATATATTAACCAATTTTGTAACTATATCAACCAATATTCTTATTATATTGAACCATATTTTAACATTATCAACCAATCTACAAATATTTTAATTTTATTAACCAATCTTTCTTACTTTAGTGTCTTGCTAGCCATTTTAATGTTTTACATGATGGCATGCTCTATAGATGGTGTAAGAAAGATTTAATAAACGAACAGTGACTTGTTTTTAACTACAAAATATCAATGTTTTGATATGTTGACCAATCTGTTAACATTATGTTGACAATTTATTAATAGTATAGACCAATATTTTAGCTATATTGGCTAATGTTTTAATTGTATTTATTAATTTATTAACTATATTGACCAATGTTTGAATTATATTAACAATTTTATAATTATATCAACCAATATGTTGAGCAATTTATTAATAGTATAGACCAATATTTTAGCTATATTGACTAATATTTTAATTATATTTATTAATTTGCTAACTATATTGACCAATGTTTGAACTATATTAACAATTTTATAATTATATTAAATCATATTTTAACTTTATCAATCAATCATACTGTATTAACAAATATTTTAATTTTGGTAACCAATCTTTCCTGTTTTAATGTCTTGCTAGCCATTTCAATGTTTTTACGCATAGCAGCATGCTCTAAGAGTAAGAAAGATTTAAAAAGCAAAAGGCATCTTGCTTTTAACTATATTGGTTAATTTGCCAATATTGACCAATTGTTTATCTACATTAACCCATGTTTTAAAAAATTGATCAATTTGTCAATTATATTGATTAATCATTTAACTATATTGACTAATATTTCAACTATATTAATTAGTCCTGTAATTATATCAACTAATATTCTCACTATATTGAATCATATTTTAACTTTACCAACCAATCATAATATATTGACAAATATTTTAATTTTGTTAACTAATCTTTTTTACTTTAATGTCTTGCTAGCCATTTCAATGTCTTATGCATAATGACATGCTTTTTAGATAAAGTAAAAAAGATTCAAGGAGCGAAAGGCAATATGCTTTTAACTATATTGACTAATGCTTTGATTTATTGACCAATCTATTGACAACATTAACCAATTGTTTATCTATATTGACTATTTTGTTAATTATATTGACCAATTGTTTAATTACGTTGATTAAATTATAAACAATATTAACCATTATTTTATCTATATTAACTAATTTGTCAAGTGTATTGACTAATTGTTTAACTATATTAATTAATATTTTAACAATATTGACTAATTCTATTACTATATCTACTAACGTTCTTTTTATATTAAATCATATTTTAACTTTCTCAAACAAGCATTCTATATTAACAAATATTTTAACTTTGTTAAGTAATCTTTCTTGCTTTAATGTCTTTCTAACCATTTCAATGTCTCATGCACAGTGGCATAAAATGTAAATGGAGCAAGAAAGATTTAAAGAGCGAACGGTAATCTGCTTTTAACTATATTCACCAAAGTTCTATCATATTGACAATATTAAGCAATAGATTAACTACTAATTTGTTAAATGTCTTAACCAATTGTTTAACTATGTTAATTAATAGTTTAAATATATTAACCTATTATTAATAGTATTAACTAATATTTTAATTATATTGACTAATATTTTAACTATATTAATCAGTCTTATAACTAGATTAACCAATGTTCTTACTATATTGAACTATATTTTAACTTTATCAACCAATCATACTACATTGATAAATATTTTTAACTTTATTAAACAATCTTTCCCACTATAGTGTCTTGCTAGCCATTTTAATGTTCTAGATGGAATAAGAAAGAGTCAAGAGGCGAAGGATGACCTATTTTTAACTATGTTGACTAATGTTTTAATTATAATTATAATTAACTATAAAACATAAAATCATCACTCATGTTTGAATAAGTACATCATTTTAATTATAATCATAAAGTAAAGGCTAAATTGATAGTAATAAACTATTATATCATGATTGAATTGATGATATTAAGGCTAAATGAATGGCTTTCAAAAACTAAATTAACCATTGTAATATCTTTTAGGGATGCAAACATTAGTTTACTCTTAAAAGTAAAATTTCTAACTTCAAGTTTCAATTTTATCATCCGAGGTAAATTTTTAACTTTGTATAAAAATGATTATGTATAATTTTGTTTATTAATTTCGAAACTTACATTATTTTGGTTAAGTTAATGAATTCAAATTGATTCTAAATTATAGTGAACCAATTAATTCAGATAATAATCCTTGTAAATCAAGGATAACTCGAAGGAGCTGCAGTTCCAGGTTTGAATTAATGATGTTTTATTTTCTAAGTATATGTTATAATATAGTTGTTGTTGGATAATGATAATAGTGAGAAGTTATCTTAGATGACCCATTAACAGATAAATTTTGTTTTATCCAAATTAGGTGATGATTTGCAAAAACAAATTAAGAATTGTCATATTCTTGTCCATTTTGGACCCAAGAAAATTTTATTGTCCAACTCTTGTTATCACTTATTAGATTTGGCCATTGCACTAAAAATAGTTATTAACACTCACAATTAATTTTTGAATAAATTATAAAGACTTTTTTAATTTTATTGAAATTACACAAATTTTTTATTTATTTTTAAAACATATATTTTAGTTTATTTTTAATTTGTTAGACTAAAATATCCTCTATAAAAAATTATGTAAGAGTGATTAATAAAAAGAATTTTAGTTAAAAATTTTAAAATTGAATTAAAGTATAATATAATTTTTTATTTTAAAAATAAATAGGAATCCATATAATTTCAATAAAACCCATAAAAAAACTTGCGTAATTTTTTTTAATTATACTTATTATGAAAGAACCACATTGGAATTTGTTTGTATTTAATGTTTTTCACTTCAATATTTGTTTTTCTTGCACAATTGTTTAGAGATTGAAGAAGACTTAGCTTAAAAACTAAGAATGCAAATGAATAAAACATCTCAATTTAAAATTCAATTTTCTTAATAGTCAAAACATGATTATTCTTAATATAATTTCATTAATAACAGCCAAAAGCAAATATAAAATATGTTAAAAAATGGTTATGAAGAGGTATAACTATTAACTCCCGAAATTACATGTGCATTTTGTAAGTATTAATTGGTCAAAACTTCGGAAATTATTTCTACATATTGGCTTTCTTTTGCGGAGTCCAATGCTAGCACCCCAAATGCTCGAGTTAATATAAATAATGTGTAAGATAAAATAAACTAATAAATCTTTTATATCATGTATAAAACCACTCACTAAATGGATGACCGTATAGATACTCAAATAGTCCATGGCATATTTAAAAAAACAATAATAATTCATGGCAATCCAAAGATAAAAAATATATAAACAAATGGACTAGGAATGAACTTTGTATATATTGTCAAGTTTGACACATGTTTAAAGATAAAATTTAGGCAATTTTAAGTTAGCGATATTGATTTAGTGTAATAAATTTTATATAAATTAGTTTTAACTTGAAAAAATTGTTCATTCTAAATGAGTTTAAGTTCAAAAATTTAAAAATTTATTAAATAAAGTAATAAAGATTGAATTTTTTAGCCGTTAAAGTATGAATATGGGGATAAAGTAAATATTTTTATTCAAATTCAAAAATAAATAATAGAGTCCTTACTATGTTCATCCCACTATTCATTTTATGTTTGAGTTTTAGGTAATATATCATAATATAATGTTTTGCTATTATCTGTAGACAATTCTTAACTACTTAGTTCTAACTTTTGAGTAAATTATATATATTTCTATTGAATTTTGTTAAAATTATATTATTTTTTTTTATTTTTAAATATATAATTTAATCTAAATTTAATTTTTTTACTAAAATACATTCTATAAAAAAATATAAGAAGATATTTTAATTTTAAAAATATGTATTTAAATTAATGAAAGATATTTTAATAAAAAATTAAAATTAAATTAAAATATAGTGCAACTTTTTAATTTTAAAAGAGATTCATATAAGTACTTATATTTTTTAAATAAAAAGTATTGATATAATTTTAACAAAACTTAAAAAATGTGATTGAAATTTAATTTTTAATCTTTTTATATTAGTAGAGTTCCATTCCAATATAAAGTGCTGGAAGATAAAGCATCGTGTGTTCATGCTGCTACTACTTGCTGCATGTGGATTTGCTATGGTTATTGCCATTGGATCATTTAGATTTTATTTATGTTTTTAGTTTTAAATTTTTTATATTAAAATATACAGAATGTAAAATGAAATAATTTCATAAAAATGATAATTAAAATTAAAAAAAATTTAAGCCATTTAAATTTAATATAAATAACTCAAAAATTGTACAGTACAATGATCAGTGTCAAATCTTAACTCACCACTTGCTAGTGCTCCACTTGTCCTTGATTTTGACTATAATAAAATATTGTACATTCACCAAAATTCTGATATTCGACTATAAAAAAATAAATAATTAAATAAAGAAATTAAATATTTAAATATATATTAAATTATAATATATATTAAATTATATAATTAATAAAATAAAATTATATAATTCATAAAATAAATAATTATATAATTAATAAAATAAATAATTTTTTTAATAATTTATCCCCTATTGTGTCAAAAAAAGATCAAACAAAGATCCCTTCAGTCTTCTTCACCAGATGTCACAACTCACAACTGCTATACCTATAAAATTATGTTAAGAATAGAACTTAATGGGCTTACAAATTACATAAATCTATTATAGCTTGTTTAGTTATACTTAAATTTGACATATATACATTTACGAAATGTTGTATTTGAAGAAAATTTGTCTCTGATAGAGAACTTTAAAAAATGCAATTATGGGCAATGCATTCAAAATAAAAAATACAACTATATCGACCCCAGTTTTATTGCTTAATATGTTTTTTATCATCTTTTCAGAATTAATTTTTATTAAATTTGAATTGATCAAATGCACACTTTGTTAACATTATATCATTAAATTCATTAGTTTTTTTAAATTATTAAATATTAGCACATTGTAATTTACTTGCTTTTATTTTATTTATTTTGAGGTCTATATAATTTTATTTTGATTTTGATGAGGTCAATATGTTACAAAATTGAGGTTGCAAAATCTTTTTCATGTAAGATTTCTTAAATAAATTGTTTTGATATGTTGGTAACATTAATCCACTAATGGTGTAGTTTAGAATTTGGGCATGTCTAAATTCTATTAATTTGATTGGTCAAAACATAAATGTTTTTTGAATGGCCTATTTATCAATTATTGATTTTTTTTTCTATAACGGCTAAGATGATGCCACTTAATCGTGACATTAGTGCCGTAAGTGACACCATAAAATAATCCTTTAAATGTATAAAAGAAGCAAGAGTAAAGTGCGTCCACCATTTCATATTGATGTATGTCAAAATTTTATTGTTCATTATATCTCAAATATTGTTAATGGATATTCTATTGGCATCTTGGATATATATATATATTCAAGTTTATTTTAAAAATTTACTTCAAAAGTATCATATCTTTTTTTTTAAAGAATGGTTGTATTCCTATATTTATATCGTATAATACCTATATCAATCTCGTATATGTGCTTCATAACTCATCATATTTAATAGAAATATTATATCACTATCTCCTTGTGCCGAAATTTGATATAAAATTAGTTGGAACAATTGACAATTTCTATTAAAATTACTCAAACGTAAATTATTAGAAATTAAATCAATTTCCATAGCCCCGTCGTAACCCAATAAAATGTTATGCATCTCACCATATGTTTTACATTTCTTGACTATAATTCTTTCCGTGATTTTGCATAATAGAAACTAGATGTTCTTGATGCATCAACGGGAGGTTACGAGGAAAAAACTTTGTTATTAGACGTTATAATTTGGATCTTATTTTATTTAGTGTCCTATTCTATTAGAGAAAAATAAAAAGAGATTGACACCAAAAAAATAAAGTATATATATGATTTATTTCTTCTTTTTTCACCCACTTATTTTTTTTTCTCTCTCTCTTCAGTAGGTTGTTATTATATTTTCAATGAGTAAAAAAGGATCCAAACTCTAGATGTTAGGTAAAAAATTAAAAAAAAGAAGAAGAAGAAATGACTATAAATTGCAATAAAAATCGTTAGATATTGCGTAATATTGAAGCAACCCTTCTATCACTTGCTGCTCAGAGCTAAAAAGAGACGTCCTCCATTTTGCCCAGCTACTACAAACCCTAGTAGAGGTGAAACATCTCGTAGTTTTCCTTGGTCGGCATTCCATTTGCCAATCAAATCCGAAAATTAACAAAGTCATTCATTCAACCACAAGTTCAAATAAAGAAATTTCTTCACAGGCTTCCTTAAAAATCCTAAGCACTGTTCAACAAATTCTCAAAATTTCCTCAACATGCACTGCAAGTAGGATTGGTCAATGGAGATTGTGCATAGCTATTAGCTATAAGGATTATTCAACTAGGTGTATAGAAGGAGAGATTCAGTGTTCCACAACTCGTGCCCTAAGCCCTGCCCTTGGTCAATGATAATGTGCAGATCAGATCTGATTATCCTAATGTAAAGAACAAATAGCGACGAAGGTTAAGTTGCTGGTAGGAGTCAGGGTTTGCATATTTTTGAAGGGGCTCGATGACTCTGTTCTTTCAACCTCGTGAAACTACAAAGGTAAAACAAGCATATCACGTAAATGCAAACAATGAATGCTTGCTTCTTTGTCTAACGGAAGTTAGAAAAAAAAAAAAAAAGGTTAATTTTTAGTGCAAATTAATTTTATTTTTTTAAATAAAAATATTTTTATTATTTGTTTAACATTTTATTTTATTATTTTATTATTTTTATTCAATTAAATATACAAATAAAAAAGACAATATCATTCATTTATATATCTTATCAAATATAATAACATTACATTTCATTCTTTTAGTTATTTTCTTTTCATTTTTATCACAAACAATTCCGCGTACAAAGTATGCCAAGGAGAGTTAGGGTCCGTTTGGTTCAGGGTTTTTGGGGAGAGGGGAGGGGCCCTCCAAATTTTTCATACCAAACAAGGGGAGGGCCTCCCCTCCCCTCCCCTCCCCTCCAAGTTTTTCATACCAAACAAGGGGAGGGCCTCCCCTCCCCTCCCCTCCAAACCCTCCCCTCCAAAAGTGGGGGTTTTTGGAGGGGAGAGAAAATTTTATCTCTATTTGACAAAATTGTCCCTACTTTTTATTTTCATTTAAAATATAATATAAATCTTATTTTTTAAATTAGGTTTAAGATAAATTTTTATAAAAATAAAAAATATTTTTGAATAAAAATAAAAAATTATTTTTAATAATAAAAAGCAAGAAAAATTTTTTTTTTATAAAAATTAAAAAATTAAAAATTTTAATATCATAAGGATATAATTGTCCATTTAATTTTATCTCCCCTCCCCTCCCCTCCCCTTCAAATCAACCAAACAATATATCATTAAAACCCCTCCCCTCCCCTTTCAAATCAACCAAACAACATATCATTAAAACCCCTCCCCTCCCCTCCCCTTCATTAAAATTTTTTCCATTGAACCAAAAAGCTCCATAAAAGATTATTTCCCTTCATTTCTGAGCATATCTCATCTGAATAGTTCAGATTTTAAATTTTAAATTTTTTTAATTTAAATTATTAATTTTTTATAAAGTTTGTAATAAAAAATTATTTTTATTTTATATTCTGCATTTTTTTTAAATTAAAAATTATCAAATTTTAAAATAAAAATTAAAAAATATGTGCCGTCTCACAAGAGATGTATGCTGCAATGTGCATACAACTTGCACGCATGAATAGATGTGATAAAACTTGGAAGCCTGGCTTGTTGACAAAGGCCCCATTAAGCATTGAAAGAAGTGCCAAGTGGTTATTTTTTTGTTTTTTCCTGCATTTTGTTGTGCCATTTTGGATCCAACTGCATATGCTATGCTTCCCACGGATCCCCTTCATTTCTCCTCCACGCAGATGAAGAAGAAAGAGAACAAACCCAAGCTTTAAACCCTTTTGAACCCACAATCCGACAAACGCTCTAATCCTCGAAAATTCACCCTATACTCCATTGACGTCTCCAAAGAAGATACATCTTCCCCATCCCAAGACTCTGAAATTTTCGATAACCATCGCCTGGAAGAGAAATTGGCGGCATTGAATACCCGAATCCATGAATGCCGGTCCTGTGGGTACAAATACGATGCAGCTTGCCGATGACCAGTGGTGTCCCTCGTGTGGGGCTGCCAAGAGTTTCTTTGAGAGTAAAAGCGTTGAGATGGCTGGGTTTGCTCAGGATCAGCGGTTTGGGTTAGGTGGCAATTCTCTCACTTCCGGACAGAAGGCTGTGCTCATATACGGCAGCTTGTTCTTCTTCATCTTTAAAAAAAAGATATTAAAATCTAAAACATCCATATAGATGATTTAAACTTACTGCTCCAAGAGAAGAGTAAAGGATCCATTTGCATCCATGGGAGGCATAGCATACGCTGATGGGTTTAAAAACGCACAACCAATAACGTTTCATTGGAGTGGACCTTATACTGCATAGCATGGCATTGTGCAGTATAAGATTTTAAAAAAAATAGACCCTTTGTTTGTGTGGAAGGTTACAAGTTGGACTGCACGTCAACCACAATGTGTTACGCAATTGAAAAACTGGACACGTTTCTTGGCGTCGTTTCAAGAAAAGGAAAAGAAAAGAAAATAAAACGATGTGACACTATAGGACACGCTGGATCTGGATCGCATTAAGAAGAGAGAATTCCGATGCTTGAGGGAAAGAGAATTTGGATTTTCTGCTATGCATACCATGCTTTGCAGTGTGCACAGAAGAAAAATTTTAAATGAAAAAATTAATAGAATAAAATTTAAATTTTTTTAGCTGAGATCTTCTGGGTATGCCAGCACAAAGAAGGGAGGGCATTACCGGGACTTTTCATGGGTTCCCAAAGAAAAAAAATTTGAGCCCGCCCAGATTGCAATGACAAATCCCCTGTTATCCACTAATCCTTTTTTGTATGTATAAATAAAATTAAAAACAATAACATTATACGTTAGTTTCCAGACAAATAATATTAGGAATTAATTTTAAAATGAAAAATAGAATGAGATCAAATATGTTATACTGTCTGACAGGTTTTTCTTTGGAAAGCTTACCATCCAAGGAAATTATGGTAGAAAAATTCATATTTAATTTCATCTTTTATGTGCACATGTTCATTAAACTTGCTTTTCAATTGTTTTGATATTTCTATTTATCGGGATAAGTAAAGCTGCCTTTCTTCTTATTTATGCACTCTTTGAACTTGTTTATTAATTTTATCTTGAGGGTCTACTGCCGCCAAAGCATATCTCAAGGCTAACATGAAAACTGACTGGAAAATTTCAATTACAACATCATATACAATGTACAGTGCAAGGCAAAACACAGACTTATCCCTCTTCCCAAAAAAAAAAAATTTAATACATGATGGAAGAGGAGTTTAAATCTAAGAACTCTCACTAACTACTTGAACCCTTATTGTTAGACCAACCCTTATAGTTAGACCACACCTAACGAGTTCAAACTCATTTTAGAAAACAAAATTACACCTCATGTAGTTACTAACTGCATAAACTAAATAGGTATGCTCTCACTTTGTAATTTCATCAACCTCGGAATTAAATACAAAACTTGGGAAGGTGGTTGTTATGTCCCTGCATTGATTTCACAATTACAAGATCTCAGTGAAACCGAAAGTGGTTTAAATATTCAACATATAAACGGTTTTACACATGACATACCTCAGGTAGGGTAGGGTCATGACTTTTAGGAGTGAGGGATTCTTAGAAACCAAGTTTTGCCATTCGAACTTGTCTATTTTGCCATCTTGGTTTATATCAGCATCCAAGAAAGTCTGATCACGAAAGCAGAATGTCAGGTTTAAACCTTCAATTTTGTGATATTTACTACTGGAAGAAAAGGAAGTTTACAGCAATGCAATCGTATATCTTGTATTTCTTGTCATGGCATCAATAACCTTTATACTTTTCAGAATATTACTCAATTTTCAAAATTAAAGTCTGCTAATATTTATATTTTATATTATCTAGGATTTAACAAAGACAGCTCACCTTATCAATAATTGTTTCTATTGCCTCATCTGCCAACTTCATTTCCGACTCTGAAAGAAGAGCAATTAACATTTGTTTGACCTGCCACAAATCGCCAAAGTAAAATGAAGATGCTTGATGAGATTAGTGGGCATATATATAGGAAAATACTTATACGCAAATGAACTGATGATTATCATCACTATCAATCTAGAGATCAAGTAAGAATGCCATTGCCTGAAAAAATATATAAACAAAAATTCATCATCTTACCTCTTGGCGCTCTATAAAGCCTGTATTTTCCAAATCATAAAGCCTAAATGAAACTGCAAGAAAATCCCAAACATTATCTATCAGTACACCCAGATCACAACATGTAATCAAGGATGATCTACAATCTAAATTTAAGGAATTAATCTTCAACTTACAATCTATCTTGTCTTCTTGTGATGCTTTAGGGTGGAAGACACTGAGTGATCTAACAAAGTCACCAAAATCAATAGCTCCCTTCTTCTTAACATCAAACAGATCAAAGATCTGCATGCAGAATGAGTGTAATATTAATATAGATCCAAGTAATAAAAAGGCAAATGAATGGAGTTAAGTTGCATGACTTTTTATCAAAAAAGAATAAGAATTAGTAAGACATAAAATGTAAATGAAGAAATTCATGAGAAGCTAAACAAACATGGATTTCAGTTTGAAATGAGAAAAGATGCTACTTTTTCCACTTACAAGTAGAAACGAACAATAACCTGCATATCTAAATTCAACACCTAATGGAGCCTGCCAACGAAAAACTAGTTGGTTCACAACAATTATTTCACAGGCTTGAGGAAGGATTAATATATTTGACTTTCCTTCGGAAGCATAAAGTGCAAATTTCTGCAATTATGACTACTAGAATTACATATCACTGATCCAAAAAGTGCATTTGAATCAGTCTGCGGGCACACGCATATGCTTGCAAGCAACCTTAAATATTACAGCAATGTTTTTAAGAATGCGAAAGGATGTTATCATACTCGACTGGCAAAGAGATTATCCTTCTTTTTATTCTTGAAAATTGCCAATTGAAATTCTTCCTGCAAAAGAAAATACATTCATAATTACAACATGAAACTGTATTTTAATGTTTGAAGAACACAACATGTCATAACAAAGTTAGTAAGAAACCATCAATTAAGCTACGAATGAAAAGGTATACAAGACAACTGAAAACAGAAAGGGCAATACATTGTAGCATGAAACTATATTTAACTATATTTTAATGTTTGAAGAACACAACATGTCACAACAAAGTTAATAAGAAACCATCAATTAAGCTACGAATCAAAATATATATAGGACAACTGAAAACAGAAAGGGCATTATGTTGTAGATCGTTTATGTCCGTGAGCATAACAAGTACATGACAACCAACCTCATCTTATGACTCAGAATCCATAGTGTACTAGATTAACCTGAGGATTCTAAATAATTACACTGCAAGCAAATTAATGACAAAAATTCTTCTAACAAAATACACAGGCGAAAGTAATCACCAAATTTTTATAACACTATCCACAACACAAAATAAACCTCTAAGTAACATTCATAATAGAGAATAGAGAGCGGGACAAAAACAACGAAAACTGGTAATACAACATAATGGACTAATTGTTGCCAAAGAAGTGTCTGCTATATGGTACCTTGCTGATTAATCCATCATCAACGACAGAACTGCTGATGCTCTTGAAAAGTTCAAACAGTGCTTCAACCTCGCTAACACTAACTGAGAAACCAGAAATTGACACACAAGTTTAAACTACAAAGTCAAATAGTATTTTCCACAGAGGGAGAATTTATCACAAACATGCATCACATAGATGCGGATAAAGTAAACTTTTTTAATAGAAACAAACGACTAACAGGCAGTATTATAACATCGATTACTGAATAGACAGAGAGACAATGACCCAACAAGCCTCACTTTTTATCTTTATTTTTTTCTTATTGGTTAGTTAAAGCTTGCTGAATGAAATTGAGGGTGTCCGAGAAGGAGGACAGTTTTGTGTGCAAGTGCAGGGAAAGAAAGCCTTTAGGCAGGGCTGAGAGCCCACAGTCAACAAGCAACAAATACAGGATATAATATATATTGTATAGAAATATTTAACTGTTGGAAACACAAGCAGCCGGAGAAAGTGATAAAAGAAAACTCAGAAAGTATAGACTAGGCTCAGTTCATTTATGTTTTAACCAACTAGCAGGTTTTTACCAAACAGAGACGTGTGAAATAGAAAGTGCATCCATAGATGTATAGCTCCAAGCATGATAGATAGCTTGGTTTTTAAGGTGGTAAGTTGGTGACAGTCTGAATGGAAAAGAGTGGATTGTAGGTAAGGGAATCTCATGTAAACAATTCATTAAGTAAATAAACTAGAACATTTTCTCTTGTTTGGTTCATATCAGAAAATGGGGAAGATAAGTAACTTATATTACTCGATGTAGCCCACTTAAGGATATATGGAAAAATAGTGGGCCTAGGCAAAAGTGCTTCTTTTATAAGAGCCTCCGTTGTCCATTTTCAATGTAAAAGCAACCCAAGCGAACCGTGTTCCTTTTGTTGCAATCCTTATCCTTCTCGCCATACTCCCCATAGTGAGCAAACCTTAAAGTGACTGAAAACCCTAACAGAATACTGTAATTATCATTATCATGCTTTTTAAGATCCATTCAGCAGGAGGAAAGGTAGATTCACAACATGCAACGGAGAAGCATGTTAACTTTGGATTTAGATTCTTTCCACCAATTCTTCTTTCCTCTGCCTCTCTACTAAAATTTAAGCTCTTAGATTTATGGGCCACTGACAATCAATAATTAAAATTTTAAAAGACATAATCTTGACTATCAAATTTTGAGAAAGAGATAGAGGAGGAAAGAATTAATAGAAAAAATCATATCCATTAACTTCAGCCGTCACAACTCAATAAAACAGTCTCTGCAAATCACAATCTAATAATTGTGCAATAAATACAGCTTTTTATATATTTCTACCAAAAAAACTTTATTGACTTACAGGCTGTCTCTGATGCAAGAATTAAAGGGTCCTCCCCCCTAGGGAACTTTCTTTTACTTCCCGCCTTAGAGTAGAAACAGCCCATTTATGGATGAAGTGTTGGCAGCACAGTACTAGACTAGCGGGCTTTACTACAATATATCATCAAAATCAGCTTAACCTTGCAATTTAAAATTCAAATTCAAACATCATAACGTGAAATAACTAATAAATAAATCAATCTCATGACTGCATATGTCGTCTTAACCAAAAAATGACATGGTAACAAAAGACAATAAAAACATATATAAAACGCAGAAAAGGAGGAGAAAAAGGAAAATAATGCATGCAGAACTCCACCATTGAATGCCAGAATAAGAATTGGTGACTCAGAAAGGATGACTGAGACCACAAAAGGACCAAGTTCGCGAAATCATTCGATAAGAAGCCTAACTTCGAAACAATATGGAGTACGAGAAGAGGGAAGAAATAAAGGAAGTTAAAACCAGTTCTCTACTGGAGCCAAATAGTAAACATATTAATAAATGTAGATAAAAACTTGACTTTCAAGTCAGATTATTTTTTTCAGTTAGCCAAAAAAAAAAAAAAAGCACGATGAAAGATTATTGATAAGAATAAAGGCCAATCAACATCAAAAAAATTCCCAGATCCTGAAATATTCAACGGATAAACAAATTTATAGACCTATAACTATTCTCTTCTCTTTCCATGGGAACCAAAGCAACCATAAGAGCTCAAGAACAAGAACAACTGACAGATCATTAATCCACAAAACTCAGAAACTTACATTGTTAATTGTTTTTTTTTTCCTTCCCTCCAATAAATCCCTTCAAAATGAACCTCAACATAATATCTAAATCAAATCAAATTCAGCAAACGTTTCAGGAAAAAAATTGGAAATATCACACATTGAAAATGAGCATAATGCGTCCGTGTGGTGAGCGGAAGAAACTCACCGGATTTCGGCTGACAATTTCCGATACGGTTATACGAACAAGGAGGCCATTTTGCAGAGAAGTGGAAAGAACTGTGGTAGGAAGAGACAGGCAAGAGTAACGCAGAGTTCTTCAAAAGAAGGAATCCTAACGGCTGTGTTAGTTCGATCTTAGAACTCTGCAGAGATTTACGCTGCTCTTGCCCGAAGGAGCCAGAAGCAGAATTGGAGACGCAAATGGTGTAGTTTGATACGTCGAACACGAGATATATGGGCTGATCCGTGAAAATCACGTGCTTTCCAAAGCCAACCGACACAAAGCTGAATATGTACGTAGTAGCCAAGCGCTATTCATTGAATTGAATCAACGGCTTATAAAAATTCAGTACTGAATTTTTCTTTTGCAATGAGGAAATTTCATGACATGCACCTTGAAAATTCTCCTTCCTCCATTTTCTTAATATTGACCACTTTATATTTGACTTACTATGTATAACCAGTAACTGACTGGTCACGTAACCTCCACTCGATTTTGGTAAATAGCAATTTTTTAATATTAAATTAAAATAAGGGTATTTTAATAATTTTATTTAATTAATTTTTTAAATTTAAATAATAAGAGACTCATTATAATGGATTTAATAAATCAGGGATTGGTTGTAATTTTTTAAAATTGAAGAAGGGATTGCAATAAAAATAATAATCAGAGTGAATAAATACAATTTTCAGTAATTAATTTACATTGATGTCACCATTTTGATACGCTGTTCATCCATCTAATAAAAAAATATACCTATGGTATTAATTTATTAAATTAAATTGAAGATTTAAATTAGTTTAAGTGATATGATTATAAGAATTTAAAGTATTTTATAAACTATTTAAAAATTTTAATTATTTTTCATATTATCATCATATATAAAATTGTTTGGTTTGGTTTCTTCAAGAGTGTAATTACTATTTTTATATTTCTGAAGATTGAAAAAGAAGACCATTCAATAAAAGTCTTGGTCGATTGCACGTACACTACATAAATGTGATGGGATGGGGATGCAGAAATTTCCATGAACTAATGGCAGCTGAACAAATGGCATTCTGGAGAAAGAGCCTTTCGAACAAATATTACGGTGCAGATTATGATAAGTCAACTCGTACAGTCATTTAATAATGCAAGCACAAATATGGAAGCAAAGAATCTCCTAGCCATATATCGAAGGCGATTGGTTCTTATTTGCATCGTTTAAATTTAATTTGAATTCTTTTATTTTCAAAAAGATGTGACATAAAATAAAAATAATGTTTAAAATGTTACGTTTTCAAAAAATAATATTTATTTAAACAAAAAATAGACCATTCCAATCATATCTGAATGGCCGATACACATCCGTCGTTCTATATCATGGTGAGTGTAGTCAAATGCTTTTGCCACAAGGTAGGTATGCTCCCAGGAAGGATGGGAGTGGGAGAGGCTTCAACAAAGTAACATATTCACATGCTATTGCCTTGCCTAAACTCTTGACATTTTTGCCTGCTTAAACAGGAACAAAAAATGACTCCTAGAATCCTTTAACACACTAATATGTTGACTCTATGTTTTCTAGGTACATTTATATTATATTCTGGTATATTGTTTTTTTTAAATATATATATTCTGATATATTGTGCATAAAATTTTTATATTAATAAAATAAAAAATAATATTAGACTAATATATAAATTTGCGAGTATAATATCTATTATTAAAACTTTTAATAAAACAAGAGATTATTTATTTTATAAAAAATTATACAGTGATGTAGTACTATTTGATATCAATTTATCTTTCTCTAATTACGTAAAGATTAATAATTTCCACGTCTAATGATTTGATTAATATATCTTTACTCTTTTATTAAAAGACAAAATAAATTAAAACATGTGTAAGTTATTTTCTCATGAAGTCTTTATTAATGTAATTGTATTTAAATCATTTTCTCCATGCTAAAATAAATGAAAAAAAAACTAAAAAATGACTTAAATATCTTTAAATCAATTTTTTAAATAAAAAAATAGAGATATTTTGTTTAAATCAATGGATAAAAAGGACGGGCTCTAGGATGCCCTCCTCTTTTTCTCAGTCTTAAAAGAGAAATGGCCCTAATAAATTATTAAAATGAGGACTAAAATTTTGTTTTGAACCTTTACAAATGAAATATTTTATGCAGTCTCTAACAAATAGGTATTTTTTAAATTAGTTTCTTACAGATAAAAATATTATTAATAATGTTCTTTTATTAATTTTTTGTAAATAATTTTTAATATATTGCTACTTAATCATCATTAGATAATAGGTGATTGATAATAGATTAATAAAAGGATGTTATTGATAATAATTTCATTTTTTAAGAATTAAATTAAAAAATGTTTGTCATGAGTTAAATTAAAAAAATATCCCGCATACCAATAACCAAATTAAAAGAACAACTTTATTTAAAAAATAAATTAAAGAATACAACTAAAAAAAATGTTGATCGTAAAACTTGTGTAGAAGTTAGCAATAACAGTGTAACACTTTTCCATGTACGCCGTGGGATAATATGAGATATTCATCCAATATGAATCATTGGTTGTGATTTGATAATTAAAAATTTTAAATAATCCATAAAAAATTGAATATGATTAAATTTTTAAATCTCAAATTATATTTAAATTGAATTTAGATTTTTTTTTTTGGTGGGTATGACAAGTGTCTTTGGACATTCCTCACATTGACATGGCGAGAATAAATTTTTTATAGGTGTACATTGACTTCAAAATTTAAACTCAAAATTATTAAAGTAGAGAATATGCTTTTTTTAACTGCAAAATTAATTTCTGAAAATTAATTAAATATAGACTGTACTCTTTATAAAAGAGTTCAACCTAATGTAAATCCATATTATGCAATTTTTATTTTGAAAAATGTGTCAAATTGGACAAGACCGGGTTGAATCTGAACAGGATCGAATCTACATTCAATCTCAATTTTCAAAATGGGACCAAGAACAAACTTGAACCCAAATGAGTAATGGATGGGATTTGTCCACCTATGTCGGCGTGTTCAATTTGAATTAGAAGTTAGAACATGGTAGGGTCGTCCTTTAGATGGTGGGAGCCCACGTTGTCGAGTGCTTTTTCCTATTTTGAAAAGTAACATAACATAACATGATTGGTTAGTTTCTTCGTTATTCCTATGTGATGTATACAGATCGTTTGACGCATTGGGACCAATCCAAGACATGTGCATGGGATTAGTGTTCTAATGAGTTGATTAGTCAATTTTAGGGGCTTATAACTGTCCATTTGAAAATAATTAAGCTCCCTTCCCCATGTATCTCTTTACCTTTATCTTTTTTTTTTTTTTTTGGGTACAAAGGAGTTAAAACAAAACTAATGGCGATTAGTAGAATGAAAAAGCTGAGTAAGAAGAAGGAAATGCAATCGAAAAGCATAAAAAACTTATTTGATGCACAAGAATTGAAATAAGTTTCTAACATTTAATGAAATCTACCTTCCATACCTATATGAATGGAATGTTAATTTTTTATACTTGTTATTTTATTTGTTTCAAAAATTATATTCAATGACCCTGATATCTTTTATATATATATTGCAAAAATCTTTATTTCAATTTTATTTTGAAAGAAGTTAAATTTTTACACAATATAATATTATGATTTTATTTTTAATATAATAAGAAAGATAGTTAAAGTTATGTTAAAATTCAATAAAAAACTATTATTTTATTATTATTATTATAAAAATAAAAATAATTAAGTAATTTCAATTTTTAAAAGAAATACATATCACGTAAACAAATTAATTTTATTGATAAAAATAAATTAAAACGCAATCAAATATAATTTTTAAAATAAAAATATATATCAATTCTATTTTAATCAAATCTAAATTAATGTAATTTACTCAATCATTTATCATTTGAAACTATTCTAAAACTTTTGAATTTTGCTTTAGAATAATCGTTTGCTTTAATTGAATTTGTGGCTTGTGACTCTTCTATCCTTAACAAATAAATATGTTAAAGTCAGATAGAAAAATTATAGACACTTGAACTTAAAAAATTAATAAATAAAGCCACCATTTTCATCTTATCTGCCGTAGAAATTGTTCAGGGTTTGCCAGTTTCTCACGTTAATTCGACAATCATTTTGAAAGAATCTACTCAATGTTGAGTATGAGCTGAGTTAGATGCAGAGGCACACCTGCTATCAAATAACTACTCGTTCATTTCATCATTATTGTTGGTGTCAGTGAAAGAGGAGATTTAATCAAGCAATTGGGTATTATATGGCTTAGAATGAGGATGAAATTACATGTTTTTATCACTGTGAGCTTCGAGAAAAAAGAAGGCAGACTATCATTGTCAATATACAATAATGTCTCAAATAAAGTTCTAAATTTTAGAAATTGCATCTTATTTTTAATATGATTGCTTACTTGCAATTGATTAGAATTTGTTTTTCTTTTTTATATAAGGATGTACACTCTCTCTTGTGAAACTTTTCAAGGTTGATGAAGTTATCATAAGGATGGACTTTGATAATACAGATTAAATCATTTTTTATTTATAAGAATATAGTACTTGAGATGTAAATGATATACATTAAAAAATTATTATATGATGTCAGCAAAAAAGATTATACAAGATTAATTTATTAAAGAAAATAAAAATTGTATGTACGTATAACTAGTTTATTAAGTTAAATATATACCCAAGAAAACAATTTTTTGACAGCTAAGTAATTATTCTGCCTATTGGAAGAATATTCGAGATGATGACCGACCCAACCAATCATTGATCTTATCTTGTGACGCGAAATTGAAGGAATTGATAAGGTCTGGTATCCCCCAATTTCGCCTTTTCTGTTCTCTGTTCGCTAGGAAATAGGAATCTCCGAATATGTCACATAGTTTTTGATCTTTTGGTATTTATGTCGCGTAGTTTTGTAAAAAGGTTATTAATATCAGTTTTTAGACAAAAAAAGAAGAAGAAGAAATTTTCTGTTGTAAACATTTTCGTGGCAAAACTTTTAAACTTCTCTAAAATATTTGCGTAAAAATAATTACATTAGAAAAGAAAAAATTTCTTTCCTCCTATAAATTAAGTGGCATCGAAGCGAAGAAATGCCAAATTAAAAAAAATTATTTTTATATGAAAAATAGAGAGCCGCCACTTGGCGGCTAAAGAAAGAGGGACGAGAAGACTACCACGGCGCCAAACATCAGACATAAACAGCACATTGCGTTCGTCGGCCATCTGGATAATGTTGTTTACGCTTATTTCAATTCATGTTAGTCGCAGAGATCATGGGTGGGACCCACTTCTGCTCAACTTGTGTATTACTAAATTAATATTTTGATGATGCTTCAAATTTAAAACAAACTAATTTTTTATATTTATTTATAAATTATTAATTTTATAACTGAAATTAATATTGAGATAACAATTCGCATAATTGTTAATTCTATTATTTATTTTGTGACTTTATTTAAACTCTTTCTTAAAATTAAGTTTCAATTTAAAATTTTTAAAAATTAAAAACTAATAAATCACATGAGATACTATTTTAATATAATTAAAATTACTTTAATTATAACTAAATTGACGGACTGAATTAATTATATTACTTACAAGGAAAGGTAAAAATAAAAAAATTATTCTAACATATTTTAAACTTAGACGTCAATTTAAAAAGTCAAGTAAAATTAAAGAATCAAAATAGATATTTATTTACCCTTCCAGTTCTTGTACGTTTAAATAGATATTAATTGATAATATTAATATAATACGAAACATGTCAAATTTTTATATTCGGACACCGAAAACGACTAATCATGCGTCTTAGACACGCCCAGGGACAGGACACCTACGTTGAACGCACGTGAAACTCACGCATTCAGGAGTTATTGAATAGTCGTGCGCGTGTCGTGTACGGATACGAATCCGATGATAGTCATTAGTCAGTCAGTGTCCCTGTGAGGCTTCTATTGTGGAAACCTTTTCTAGCAAACGTGTCCCTCAATTCTCCGAGAAATTTGAGAAGGGAAAAAAAGACACTAGCGATTCTGTCAAAAAGATATTTTCTGATTTCCCCATCGATTGGGATTTGTCCGCAGATTTGTGCATTTTACCATTTTCTTGGGGAACAATTTTAGTTTGTTTAAGGAGAGCCGAAATTAGCTCCCACTTCTGCAACAGCCACATATATATAGATGCTATAATAATATACAGTATAATCTGTTTGAGCTATATATATAACTTTTTTTTCACGCTCAAAGGGCGTTTGGTGATTTGCTAAAAGGTGAGTTGGATGGTTCCTCTGTTTTCAGACAACTTTACCTGCTTTTTTAGGGTCTCTTTTGATTTGTTTATGCTTCCTGCTTTGATCTTTTCTTAGGCTTGCGTATGTTTGTTTATTAAACTAGCCTTCTTGTCTTCTTTTATTCTTTTTTTATTCATTTTTTTGGGGTATTGTGCTCTTTGCGTCCTCTGTTTTGCTGATTCTATGTTTGTCTTTCAGTGTGCGATCTTCGGAGGTGCTTGTGAGGGTGGACATGGAGGAACGGTATGAGCCACTGAAGGAACTTGGTTCGGGGAATTTCGGAGTGGCCAGGTTGGTGAGAGATAAGATGACGAAAGAGCTTGTTGCTGTCAAGTACATAGAAAGGGGCAAAAAGGTAGAACCTTCTGCTAGATTATATGAGTAGGCTAAGAATTCTTGGAGGAGATAAATGCTACTAGTTAATATTGTTCAATTTTCTGCTATCAATGGAGATTAACTTCCTGTCTTTCTATTCTCTTCTCCCATCTGGATTATCATATTGTATTAGCTGCATATTCATCTCTGGAGTTTCTTTGTTGGGCTTACAATCCTTGATGTAAATTCTGAAAGATTTTCAATAGTATCGACTTCGCTTAAATTTTACTCATTGTGAGATTCAAGGTACCACCTACTGGTTTGGTAATTGTCAATCGATGGTGTAGATTGTTGAAAGGTCTGTTCTTTCTGTTCATGGTATTTCTTCCTTCACGTGCTTTCACAGTGTAGGCACGGCTTTCTTTTTTTTTTTTGGGCTGTAGTGGCCATGGCTTTGTTGTTCTTACCTATTAGTAGTTTCATATTGAAATGTCCCATTCTGCTTGAGCTCTTCGACCCTTTAAAAGGCCACTCTGTATTTTTTGCCAGCAGACCAATCTTTTTTTTTTTTGTGGGTGTTCAATTAAACATTGCATATTATTATTCTATTGAAATCTTTTGCCACCGATGTTGAAACCTTGGTGGTGGTTCCAAATGCTGGCAACATTTGTACCGAAAGCTGATGTCTGATAATTTTCCTTTTATGGTATTCATAAAACAAGGAAAGAGAGTTCCTTTTTTTTTTTGGCTTTCTTTATCAAACTTGGCTTATTACATCATCACATTCAACACTCTGGATATGGATATCAGAAGCAATCTTACGAATTATTTTCTAAACATTTCTTCCTGTTGCTTTGCTCTTCCTGCATCTTTTTTCTGAATGTCTACTGTTTGTACTTTTAGATTGACGAGAAAGTTCAGAGGGAGATCATTAACCACCGATCTTTAAGGCATCCAAACATTATTAAGTTTAAAGAGGTAACGGTTTTGTTTTTTGTTTGTGTCTTTTGTCTTTTGTTTTTTTTTTCTTTTCACCTAGAACTGTTCCCTCGTTGTGTTACAAGATATGGAATTGGACAAATCGGATATGCATACAGGTCTCATATTACACACATTGCTTGAAACAAATTTGAGCAGTTTATTAGATGTATGGGTGATACTCGCTTGCATTTAGTTATTGGTTAACATAACATAATATGCAAAAAAGCTTTAATTACCATCCTGCTTGTGGCATTATCTCTTGAAAAAATCTTGCAAGCCAAGAGCTGTAGTTTGAATCTTCAGAAATCACCTAGATTTTTCTGCAAATGATGAATGTGAGATTTTTGTGCAGGTGTTGCTGACCCCTACTCATTTAGCTATTGTCATGGAGTATGCTGCAGGTGGTGAACTCTTTGATAGAATATGCAACGCTGGTCGATTTAGTGAAGATGAGGTCCTAGAATTTATTTAATTTAGCTAGTGCATTTAAAAGCATCCATGTTCAAATATTTACCAGATGACTGTTTATCACAGGCGAGATTTTTCTTCCAGCAGCTAATATCTGGAGTTAGCTACTGTCACTCAATGGTATGTATGCACTGTGTTGTTCATTACAAGAACTTTCATGTTTCATATAATCTTGTATACTTCCTGCTGCAGCAAATTTGTCACAGAGATCTGAAATTGGAAAACACTCTCTTGGATGGAAGTCCAACGCCTCGACTTAAAATATGTGACTTCGGTTACTCCAAGGTTAGTACGTAGTAACATGTCACTGAAATGAGCCTTTTTTCAAGGCATTCCCTGCGTTTTTAACTATAATATCTAAATGCAGTCCGCTTTGCTGCACTCTCAACCGAAATCAACTGTTGGAACTCCTGCTTACATTGCCCCAGAGGTTCTGTCACGAAAGGAGTATGATGGAAAGGTATTGTGGGTTGCCTTGAAAATTGTGTTAAGGAAACGAATTATGGAAGCCATGTTCGATGTTGTTTAAAATTTGGTTGTTTTGTAGATTGCGGACGTTTGGTCCTGTGGCGTAACACTTTATGTCATGTTAGTTGGAGGATACCCATTTGAAGATCCTGAGGATCCTAGGAACTTCCGAAAGACCATTGGAGTGAGATCCTTTCTAATCAACATCGAAATTCCATTGATTCATTCACACTTGTAAATATCTACGGCAGGAAACTGAAACTCTGGTTGCTCTTGTTGGCAGAGAATAATGAGTGTTCAATACGCCATACCCGACTATGTACGTGTCTCTGCAGACTGCAGACATCTTCTTTCTCGCATCTTTGTTGCCAATCCTGCCAAGGTATGTGCATTTTCATATTCTCATGGTCTCACCTTATAATTAGGCAAAATATGCGTTCAAACTAATTGTTTATGATCCTTGTTAAAGAGGGTAACAATCCCAGAGATAAAACAGCATCCTTGGTTTTTGAAGAACTTGCCTAAGGAGATAATTGAAGCTGAGAAGAAAAACTATGAGGAAGCACAAAAAGATCAGCCAAGCCAGAGTGTTGAAGAAATAACGCGAATCGTACAAGAGGCAAGGACACCAGGGCGAGAATCCAAGGGTGGAGGACAAGCTGGTGGAGGAGGGTCATTGGACGGTGAGGATGATGATGAGGAGTCGGTACTTGATGTTAGCGGTGACTATGCTACAACATAGTCACAAGCATCAAAATGTGCATTATATTATGTTACCTAAAGTACATATCAAGCCTTATTTGGAGATGGGGTTTGTGTTTATTAGCTGAATAATATATTGGATTTCTTATTTGTAAAAAGGCTTGATTGGTGTTTCTTTAAGTAAACCACAAAGGTGCGAAGGTTGTAACTATTTTTCTCGACGGTTTGGCAAGACAGTGTGTGGTTTATGAATATATGTTTTATGCGGTGCTTAGTACAGTTACAGAAATGAACAAAGAATAGCATCTTCAGTTCTCGTGTGCTTGTTTTTGTTCACGAGTTACCCCACCAACCCCCCCCCCCCCCCCCCCAAACAAAAAGAAAAAAAAAATCAGTTTGCAATCCCCGTAATCAGATAAAGAAAACAAAACAGATGACATAATCCCAAACATCTGTTGACTGAGATTTGGCAAAAATCGATAGGAATAGAAGGAAATAATGATACTGGAGGACTTACATAGAAACTTTTACGTTGAGCCCAGCTAAAGGTAATATAAATTCAGACAAATGACATATAGAACGCCTTGTCACAGTCTTTGATAATATAACTAAAGAGGGCTTACAAAGGAAAAAAAAAATGACCCGTTAGGTAACTAACGGTTCGAGATTTTGAACCCGACGTGAATCGAACACGCAACCTTCTGATCTGGAGTCAGACGCGCTACCATTGCGCCACGGATCCGTTGATGTTTTGTCACTCTTGCTATATTAATTATTCAGTTTAAAAAGTTGGGCCTACAAAGTTCACTTTGGGCTGAGATTAGCCACAGCATTGAATCAACTAAATAATTACAAATAGAAAAGAAGTTGAACTGAAAATAAAGAAAACAAGAAAACAATCAGGAAAATAGAACTTACAATAAATTGATGCCTGATGTATATTAATACGTTAATTTTTTATGGATAAATTCTTGAAACAAATTTTAAGAACTGAGAGTGCAGTCAAGAGGCCATCAATAATTTTTTAAATCTTACTTACCTAATTTTTTAAGATAAGGTAAAATAGATCAAACGGTCAAAAGTACTCCTAACTTTTTTTTTTTCTTCAAATTAAACACTAGTCTGCCTAACTCTAGAATTTCCGAGTGATTACGATTGTTTTGGGCTCTTTGGATTAATAATTGAACCTCGTTAGAGAGGCTGAGTAGTTTGACAATTATTGTACTTGTGTTAAATTGGAATCAACAATAACAACAGCTTTATCCAGCGGTTCATTGTGTCAATAATATTTTATTTAAGGATATTTGAGTAAAAAATTTATATTATATTTTTCATTAAGATAAGGTAAGTGTATATTTTGCAATAAGAAAAGACTTATATGAAGTTGTTTATATTTTTATTATTAAATTCTCTAATTATAATATAACAAAGGTATAATTTTTTTAATTATAATATAATAAATGTATGATTTTTATAAATATTATTATTAAAAAATTAAATATTTATCATATTTTAATTAAAAATTTTAATAATAAAATTATAAAAAAATTACATTTAAATCTGATCCTTTTAAATAATAAATACATAGTTTTTATAACTCAAAATTATACTATTGAGTATTTTAAAATATTTTTTATATATATTATAATTTTATTAAAAACATTTTAATGATTAAAATATAAAAATTTACTATCAACGTGGATTATAATACCTTCATGAACTGTTGCCGAACAAAAAAAAAGAACAGAGTTATAGTGACTGCAAAACTCGAGAGAAGGGACGGATTTGGATCCTTCCCCTTCTTTTTTCTGTTGTTCTTTCTAGTATCAAACTTGGATTGTTTAAAATAATTTGGACGATTTAGATTTAATTTTTTTTATTTTTTAAAAAATATTTTTTTTAAAAAATAAAATATAAAATAAAATTATTTTTTTAATTATAAAATTTTAAAAAAATTAAAAAAATTTAAATCATTTAAATTAAAATTTAAAAAGTTCAAATCTTATAAAAGAGATAGAGGAGAGAAAGACGTGGAAAAGGATTTTTTTTTTGGGAGGGGACGGAGGGTATTTATTGTCAATAACACGTTCTATTCAGATGTTTTTTAAAACCCAAATAAAATAACGGCAATTCTGTTTAGAAAAGGATAAAGCCGAACATGGAATTCAGCACCCCCACCCAAACCCGGCCTATGAAAAACGGAAAAGCTAGAAAGATGACAAATATGACAAATGCCCTAGATTTTTTTTTTTTTTATCTTTTTGGTTTATGGTTTGAGGTGAAATCTAAATCTAGAATCTCCAATTTCAACAGCTCACCTACACTTAGTCTGTACTTAATTTGAATCACTATGACCGATATCTGTCCCATTCATAGTTTCACTCGCATCACGGAAGGGGCACTGTTCTATCCTAACCAGCCTCATTTGGTGGTCAACGGCCACTGCATCTGCATTTCCCAGATTCACCAAAACGCTAATCTAATCCACTTTCTGGGTTTTGCTTCTCTTCCCTAATTCTTCAATGGGCCGTAAACCCGGCGAACCGGAGCCCACTCTTCCTAGCCGTTTGATCCTCCTTTTGGTGTGCTTGGTTTCATGCGGTTTGGTCTACGCCTTCGTCTCTGTAGTGCTCACAACCACAGGGACTTCTTCAGTTTCAACGTTCGGGTCGTTGGTTGAAGATGGTGAGGCAATGGAGAATTTTGGAGGAGATAATAGAGGATGCTGTAGAGGGATTGAAAATTTGGAACTATGGGGAGCTGCTGTAAAGTGGGGTTCTCAGTTTAAATTTAATAATTCCGAAGATTGCTGCAACGCTTGTAAATCCATGTGCACTGGGAAGGATGGGCCGTGTCTCTGTGATACGTGGGTGTTTTGTGGGAATCGTGAGACTTGTGGATCCAAGTTCGGTGAGGTAAGTGATTTTTAATTTGTTTGAGGATCTGCGGGTTTTTGTATTTGTCTTGATCTTTTTGTGAATCATAGTTGCAGAACCAAATGACTGCAATCAGATTTTTGTTATACTGGAATATAATTTTCTTTTAAGAGGAATGACCTCAGAGGAGTATGCATTATGTCAAATATATTATGGCTTTCATTGTCTTTGAAGAAACGATCATCCATATTCATTCAATTTACACTACTGCCCTTAGAAAATTGTGCATTCCTGTGTTTGATTGATGTCTTATATCTTAAGAGGTTATCTAGATAGAAAATTGTGCATTCCTGTGTTTGATTGATGTCTTATATCTCAGAGGTTATCTAGATTTTATCTTTCTTTAGATCTTGCTTAGTAGTCACGTCCTATAACTTCATTTTTCCAGTGCTGGTTGAAGAAACAAAAGGACAGCTTAGCCCCTGAACGGCAAGAAGCAGGGAAAACAGTTAGTTGGACTTCCGGTCTCATCTTTGGAAAAGGAGAGGTAAGGGAAGATTCTTATTTTTCAATATTTTATGGTGAATATATTAATTTATAAACGTTATTTTCCCTTCTTGCTACAAAATTGACTTAATAATAATAGATAAAATATCAATGTGGAACTGACACAAGCTCTAAGATTCTCCATCACATACTACTGGCTTAAAAAAGCACGCTCAACCGGACAGAACATTACCAAAAATTGGAGATTCTAGTTTTCTCCTTAATGGATGGCTTTTAAGTTGTTACTCATAGTGATTTTTTTTTCCTTTGATAACTTTTTTGATCTTTGCATGTTGATATGTAAATTTGGATTTGGATCTGATTGAAGCAGTCATAAGAGGGTGGCTTAGAAAGGTGCAGGAAGTGGATGAGAGCGGATGAAGTGTGGAAAAAACAAGGAATGGGATGGTTAGAAATTTGAATTTAATTATGTTCTCTCTGATATCACCCAGATGCGTAAGGGAATCTGTGGTCATACATGTGATGTACTTTTACTATATACCATCAAACTCTTTGCTGGGAATATATTGAAAAGTTGAGTTACTATCCATCCTCTTTCAACGGGGAATTGATAAGATGATATGGAGCTGAGTCTGTGTTGTTGATCGTTCAGCTAATAGCATATGATTGATAAGTCTCTCTACTTCATATGCCAGGGCATTTATGGCATGATGCGATGGGTCTGATATTTATGAATCTGAGTAAGACACCAGATTTTTATTTTTGCAGGGTATTGTTGGGCTGGAAACAGAATACGGGATTCTTCGTGTAAAAGTAAGTTCTCGTGCTTTAGGGAGTCCCAAAATCCTGATGCTTTGATTTTATGAAGTTTTGTGCCTTCTTCCTTGTTGTCTGATGAGTCTATCATTACCTTCTTCCTTGAAACATATTCGATAAATTTATATAAGATAGTTGTTGTTAATCTGTTATTACTTATCAAGTCTCTAATCTTCATCCTTTTAATAAATGCAACTTCAACTGTGCTTTTGTAGAATAACTCTAGTGTTAAAATTTCATATTTTATTCTTTATGTGGTGCAGCTTTTCCCTGACTGTGCTTCACACTCGGTTGCATACATTCTAGAGTTGTTGGCTTTGCGCCATTGTGCAGGCTGCCAATTTTATCGTGCAGAAAGCCGAGGCCAATCATGGGATTCAGGAGGAAACCACTTGAAAAATGTAAGACCAAGACTATAGTCATATTGATCTTCACTTATATTGATCTATATCGCTTCTGCTATTATCTTGTCTGAATTGCTTCACTTAAGCAAATCCTCTGTTTTCAACAGGCTCCTTTTGGTCCCCCTTTCGCATTAATTCAGGGTACATTGGAAGCACAGGGAAACCCATTTAACAAAATTCCAGTAGAAGACTGTCCAACCATAAGAAGGGGTTCAGTTGCTTGGATTGATTCAGGACCAGAATTCTTCATAAGCCTTGCTAACCATGGGGAGTGGACAAAAGCGTACACAGTTTTCGGTTCTGTTCTTCCAGAAGACATGAGTGTAGCCGAGAAAATTGCTGCACTTCCCACAGTGTCCGATGTTTGGAACAATATCAATGTTTCTGTTTTGGAAAAACCCGTTCCCTTGTTGCTACGAAGAATCCAGAAAAACCATGCAGATATTAACACCGATGCAAAGTCAGATTAGTACAATATGTTTATGCAAATATAGATATGACAATTTTGGCTTGTAAGTGCGTACGTCTTCCATGAACTTCATTTGTGAAGAGCTTATGAGAAAGGGAATTTAGAGCTTTGCTTTCTTCTTTGGGCGAATGTATTTTATATTAATCAGCATGGGTGGGGGGGTGCACTAGCAGCAAGTGACTGATGAGATACTGACAATTTCTTTATTGCAGCACAGTTTCTTTATTGGCCGGGAAATGTATTACTAAGGTACAACGCAAATAAACATTCGTTTTGTGATTTGTTTTTAGTGGCTTAAATGTGTTATTTTAAGTTTTGCTCGATGGTATGTTAGCATTGCCCATACTAATTCTTAAGCACATAAGAGGGCTTAGTTTAGGTCACCTTTTTTTTTTGGGGCCCGGGGGGGGGGGGGTGTGGATAAGAAATGTGGCGACTCCCATTAAACAATCATTAAGACTTTCTATTTTGAAACTTTCTTACATTATTGACCCAAGTGGTAACGGTTGACTATCTCGTTGAAACGTAGGCATGCTTACCATCCACTTCACATAACATGTCTCAGAATATTATAACTCCATGAACATTGACATCAAATCAAATTTCATTAATCTTTGCAGTATAAATAATTAAATACCATATAATGTTTATCAAGATGCTAATATTAGGACTTAACCAACTGTTGCAAGTAAACAATAAGTCTCTCATTGTTTTGCATCTTCATTTACTTTCGACTTAAATTTCGTATTCCCTTTGTAGCTAGTTAATGGCTATGATTGCACTTTTTGTTTGAAAATAGAACTTTTTTTTTTTAAAAAAAGTACAATGAACAATGGAACCAAAAGTTGGAAGTCCCGGATACCGGAAATTCCTAAACAAAGTACCTTGAGCAACAAATAGGACTAATCAACAGCTAGATCTATTAAAAAGCCTAGCAGAGCTGAAGTTATTCATATGACAGAAGGCTATAAAAGGAGTCATCAGAATCCTAATTACATAAAAGATAGAACCGCAGCTACGCTCAGATCTGCGGCGATTTTGCAGCCAATCCGAGCCATGGCGTGGATTCGGCTGGCTTCTTTGGAGCCACCATGGGGTTGCTAGTTTGATATGGTGCTCTTGCAGCAATCCTGCAAGGACAAGATTAAGGAAAAGGAAAAACAGTTTTAATCAATTAATCCTAAACAACATAATTAAAAGATGCTGGCTGTAAGTACAACAACAACTGGCAGGGAGGAGGAAGACCAACGTACACCAATGGACTCCTTTACTCTTGTTCATTAGTTCAATAATACAACGTTTAGTACAGAAACTCACTAGTGAAATCAAGACTGTTGCTACTACTAGACCTTGTAGAACACCTAGTGGTGGTTGTATCTATCACTTTGATCAAAGGATTAAAGGGGAATATAAGTAAACAGATACACAAATGACCGAAAAATAATTCTTGATTTTGAATATTCTTGAATCGTTTAGGAGAGCCTACCTGTCCTTCCTCTTCTCCAAGAACCAATGAAGTGAAGCTTTCCTAGCAATAGGTAAATCTGTATGGAAAGGAAGTTATGATTAGAAACACATTACCAATGACACACAACATCCATCTGTCTAAATATTATAGTGATGCAAAGAAAATTACCACCAACCACAGGTCCGGATGGTGACTGAGAGTGCCCTTGAACCTTAGTGCTGCAAATATCAGGAATAATATTCACATTGGGTGAAGTTGGCCTACTGGAATCAGAAGAAATTCTGATTGCATTAGGAGGAAATGAAGGCTGGCTCTGAGTAAAAGCATAATTAGCAGAGCTGTTCGGTGTAGAGGAGGTTCCTTTGCTGGCAAAGGCCATGATCTCCATGGCTTTTTCAGCTGGAAAATCATCGAACACGATAACTTGCCCACCATAAAAGATTGTCAACTGTGCAGCTTTAGGCTCCTTAGTCACAAACTTAGTTACACTGTACATCGTGATAGTTAAAATAACCAGAGTCATAAACTAGTGTACAGTCATTGTATTTCTGAAGTAATGGTATGTATTGGTGAAAGGCTTGAAATTGACTCAACACACCTGGAATTTGCCATCCTTGGAATCTCTTCTGTGGAGAGATGGGGAAATAAGTTCATAGCAGTGAAGTTCTGTGGTGTCATGTTGTTCTCCTTGGTTGGAAACAAGTTCATGGTTGTTGCAGACTCACAAGATGTCTCAGCTAACCCTGTCAAAGTTTTTAACAATTTAGGAATCTTGACTATATATGAAAGACAATTCGGGACTGTGTCCCTAAATTTTCTCTACTGAAAATATCTCAAATCTTATCGGTTTTTCCCCCCCTTCCAATTGTAAAACCCAGAAGACCGCGAAAACTAAGAGTTTTAGATAAAGCACGTTTTAAAGAAAGCAAGAGCTTTTCACGGAGGAAATCTTGGATGATCGTTGCCGAACCATATCTAAACTGCAAATCTTAAAATTTGACCATTTTTTCCCCTCGTTTAACATTACTCTTTCTAATTGTTACTCTACATATAAATATAAATATAAATATAAATATATATATATATATATTTTTTCCTGTATGCGTGTGTGTGTGTGTGTGTGTGTGTGTGTAAAGTAGGCTACTGATGCAACATAATCAACAGTATCTTGAGCGAATAAAAGAAATATAATCATACCGTGATTATAGTTAAAATAATATTAAGTCGCCCTTTAGTTTACAGAAGGATAAGCAAGTTTACAAGTGAAATTTACAAGTGAAACTTAAAACAGAAAGTCATGCCCAGCCTAGGAAGAATGGAACGTTGAAATTTCAGAAAAAAGCCACAAACTACTTCAATTTACTACAGTTAAGGAAATTTTATTTCAAAACGAACAAGGAAAATAGAGAAGCCATGAAAATTCATAATTCACAATTGTCCTTCCTAAATAAGTTTGTTTTCGGGGAATCAAAAAGAAAACTAGCTGCATGCGATACTTTAAAAAAAAGTCACGGTAAACAAAACCAAAAATTTCGGAATGAAAGGGTGAATTGGGAAAATCAATTTAATCCATACCACTTCCTTCGATGTTGCAAGTCATATCCCTATTCCCGAGGGAAAGATCTTCTAGTACTCACTATAAGTCTGAGAAAACGTCCTCTGGTCGGAAAACTCCAAGTACTCCGACGAGTTCCCCGTCGAATATACACAAAAGCCAGATAATTACAGCTAAAAGGGAAACACCCACGAATCTACTTCAGAGAATTGTTGAAATGGATGGTCTCAAGGGTCGATCTAGGTCGGTAAGTTTCCTTCAATCAATGAAGGAGATGCCCAGTCTCTCTCGCGAGGCTTGTTTCACACTCAACGTATTGGGATCAATACAATGATGCTCGGTTTTTTTCATTTTGATTTGGAGGTGTCAAATTAAAGCACGAGGAATATGTGATTGTTTTAACATGTTTGCTTCTTCTTTTTTCAATTAATTTATTCACTATTGATTATTGACAGTGTGTGGTTGGACGATTCCACCACGTGATCTCTGCGTCGCTTTAACGGAAACGTCAAGGGTTGTCGTTCCCTTTCTCCGATGATTTCACGTAATTGCCCTTCTACTGATCTACTTTCTCACTTGTGATATTCGTTTTAGTTTTATTACTTTTAATGATATCAACAAAAATAGTTGGTGGCGACAGTTAATTGCTAGCTCAGTATATCCTTCTTTCTTTAATTACCTAATGTATGGCTATTGTCGAATATTTAAATTTCTATATATAAGACCATTCTTTGAGTATTGAGCCACGCTAATATAATTTTTTTTATTGTTAAGTTGTTTGTACAAAATATTTGTACAATTTCCAGTGTCTTGTGCACAATAAAGAATGTGCGATATTGCACTGCTCACCAAGTACTTTAATAGGCTCATTCATTAAAAGAAAAATGATCGGTTATTTATTTTTATCCAATGTTAAAATATTAATAACTAATTCTATTTACACAAATAAAACGGTGAGAAATTTTTGGATAGTTTGGTAGTGTAGAAGAAAAGAACTGTGCCAATGATCAACTGATACTTTTCCCTCTCCAATAAGAAAGGCATGCGGGTTCAATCCTGCCACGGTAGTGTGTGTAAGTGTAGTGTAGGTGTTTGCTATGAGTGTTTTGTAATCAATAAAAAAAAAATACAATTGTGAAAATAAGATAGTAAGTGACTAACATGTATTTATTATTTATTTATTATTTAATTTGATTTAGATAATTTAAAATTTATTTTTTATTTTTTTAAGTTTGATTATTCTTTTAAATTAATTATTAAAAAAATATTTATATTTTACATTTTATTATTATTTAAATAAAAATAAGAATTTATTATTTAAATCAAACTTAAACAATCTAAAAGACTGGATAAGTAAAAAAATTCAAATTGAGGTAGGGAGTAGGCACAGGGTGTAACGGCGTGAGGCGGAGTTAAGGAAATGGACAAAAGTGGGCTCCATGTATCCCCAATTTTGTTTTGTGCAGTGTAAGAGAAACGAAGGAATTACGATGCAAATGACCTTTGAGCTTAAGAAGAGAAAGACAAAGCAAGAAGCAAGTGCACGTTCCTTAAACCAATAGGAGAGAGACGCGTGGCAGAAGCCAGTAGAAATGGGTCGGGATTCTTCGCGACGCCATTGGCAAGGATAGGGTGGAAAGTTAGCGTTCCTCATGTCTATCCTGTTATAATAATAATTTATATATATTATTATAGATTAGATATATTGCTATGAAGCGCAACTGGCTGCGCACCATGTCCACATTTTACTCGTGACAACGCCATTGTAATGTCTATATACTTTTATACCCACGTGAGATGGAAATTTGTACATTGATTTTTTTTTTTTGAGTTTTTTTAATATTTCATATAAATTTACATTTGAGATTATATTGTATAGTATTCATCCTTATGGATTTGAATCTGAAATCAAGTTTAATTTTTGTAACAAAACTTAATTTTAGTATTATAATATTTTACTTAGACATTTATTTTATATATATACACACACAATAGAACATAGATTTAAACTTTAAATCATTGTTGCATCCGACCTTACTCTTATCAAATTTATAAATCCTTTCAATGAAAAATGAAAACTTCATTCAAATGCAATGCCAAGTGACACTTATAATAATGGTAGAGGGTCGGAAAGTAATAAAGGTAGGGAGGAGAAGGAGAAACCGTGGTCCTCTGTTTTTAAAATATCTCATTGGTTCTCATAGCCATCAAATTAAATATTCTATTAGTTTGTGTTGCTCCATGAGACTTTAAGAAAGAATGTTAAATTGGACTCTTTGAAAATAATAAGTTTCAAACAAAATTTTGTACAGAAATTCAACTTTATGAAAAATGACTATTTTAAAGGAATCTCTGACAACAATTGAATAGGATGTTCAAACAAAAATTTTGATTTAAAATATTTTGTTCAACCTTCTAGAAGACTAATCTTTAAAATGAGAGATAAAGATTTTGTTTTTAACACATGGAAATCAAATTTGATATGTATGAGAAAATAAAAGCATTTGATTTTTGATCAACTAGCTTGGAAAATCTTAAATTCATTATTAGAATTTTTCAACCATATCATTCAAGTAGAAACTTTTTCAAAAATTGTTTTGACAACAAATATAGAAAGCTCAAGTTCATTTACATGAGCTCCTTTAAAATTTAGTTCCTAAAAACCATGTGAGTATTAAATTATTGAGGATAGAAACTTTTAGTGATAAAGCAATTAAAACAATTTATTATACTCAAAATCAAAGTAACAAATAGATATAAAAATTTCTTGATAAAATAGTTAGCTTTTTTTTTTTTAGAGTGGTTTGAATAATGCATTCCTTAAAAATCACTAGTATAGGTTAGTTTGTAGGAAATACATTGAGAAAATTGCAAGGCCAATATAAAGAAGAAAGACAAGGAATATAATAAGGTTCATCCTAATTCAAACTAATATGGTCTTACATTTAGTCCTCCTATATAAAGCAAGGAATTTTTTATTATAAGATAATCATAGTACAGATACTAATTCTTTTTAAAAGCTAAACTATTTAAAACTTTTCACCTAATCCTCGAGGAAACCTCTAAGGCTTATGCAAATATTTTACTAGCTAATTACAACAAGATAACCTTCATTTGGGTTAAAGTCATTTAAGCTTTTACACATAATCGACGAGGGTCATTCACTCAAAGTTTCATATACTTATGCAATTATTACGATTTTACTAGATACCTAGCAAGATTTTTTTAGTTCTTAAAAACCCAATCTATAATGATATTCAAGAAGTTGACACAATGAAACATTAGCTCACTAAGAGCTTTCAAAATATTAACTTAAATCTCACCAAGAGAAATAAGGTCTCATAGAAAATAATCTCTTTAGATTTGTAATATAGAATTGATGGATTTGGTTTAAGATTCAAATGCTTAGATAGGAAAGAAGTATACATACGTTACCACCTTGCATATCATCGAATGAGATGGAAGAAAATAAAATTTTATTCACCTTCATTGCATCCACTTTCAGTTAGGAAGTAAGAGGTGGCATTTGTAATAATTTCCTTCACATTAGCCTTATTTAAGGTCAAGAGTAAAAGTGGGAGAAGGAGGGAGGTAATTTGGGTAGCCATGGAGTTTGAGAACAAGGAAGAACTAAGGATGAAAGGAAAAGGTTTCAAGACATGTCAATAGAGGTATATGTAGGAATAATTACTTAACTCTTTGGTTACTTCCACTCCAACTAAGTGGGATGTTGAATCCATAGCATTTTGTACTTTGATAGCCATAGAAAGTTAAAGAAAAGCCACTAGGGGAAATCTAAGAGAACGCCACAGGTAGTTGGAGGTCAGAAATTAAATTCTTCCTCCTTTAACATGAGTTGGCTGAGAGGGGGATAGGGAATGAAATTTAGAGATGCGTAATTGTTTTGGCCATGGGAAATTCACTATATAGACTTCTTGAATTTAATTAGAAAAATATAAAAAAAAAGGGGCAAAACATATAAGGATGTCTTAACATTAAAACGAGATCACGTAGCCATACATTATTGGAAGTGTGTGTGTAGTTGATAGCAATTAAGAGAAAACATCAAGTTTAAAAAAAATAGTTAGTGAGCCAAATTGTCATTTAACATACACCTAGGGGCTAAATAGTGAAGTTTTGAGTTTAGTATAATTAATCTTGATGATATTAATTTAATATGGAGTAGAAAAAAAAAAAGAAAGAAAAAGGTTGGATTAATCCTAAATGAGGAATTCTAATTTTTCAACTCACGTAAGTGAATTATAATTTATTGTACGAGAAATTAGTAGCTTAATTTTATTTTTAATCTTGATCATGACTTGTTTTTAGTTAAGGTATTATGTGATTGAAATTATAGGGAAAGAATTGTGACAACAAGGGTTAAGGACTAAATTGACAGAACTGCGATAATGGAATAGGTAGTTAACATTGTATTCAATGTAATTGCATTGAATAATTCTTGAATTCCCTACACTATGTGTGATTGCATGTATGTCTAACGATTGAGTGTATGCTGTTGTTTGATAATTACATGCTTTTACATTGAAATGTGCATCAAATGTATTCTGGATGGTGTTTAGTACCGTTTATATGTATACTCCTTGAATGAATTGTTAACTACTAATATTTTATCTCATTACAAAGCTAACTCCTTTTTCCAGGTATTAGTTATACAGCAGATGGAGCCGACTAAACAGAAAATAAACCACAAAATAATAGAATATTTGTAGTAATTCAGTCAACTTTGTAAATCTGTTGAAAAGTGTGAAACTTAACATATGACTTTGGTTTAGGGAACGTAGTTGTGTTTTGTAATCCTCTATTTGGGATATGTGTGGTAATTGTACATGAATGGTTTTTCCATTTAGCTTGATAGTAACGTCTGACAGAAATGCTAAATTGTATACAGAAGTAGCTTCAATTATCATTTTTTCATGAAACTGATTATCATAATTTGGAAACAGTTCTAGAATGTTAGTACATGCCTAGTTAGGGTCAAAGAACCTACTTTGAGATTTTATGCATGAGTCCTCTGAGCTTAGATGAATCATAACAAAGTATACTACTTTAGACTGTCATTTTTGTACAAAATCCATATAGCTAATGTTTATGTTCTGTAGAGGTACTTGGAGAAGGATTCTGGAGTCTAAATTTTTATGATGAGTTCTCTAACCTTTAAAATTAAGATCTAGAAAATTTCAAAAATTTTAAAACAAGTTAGATCAGGGAAACTAGGCACCAATTCAACTATACGTCTATATTGGATAGCATTGAGTATGATTCACAATCAATGTCGTTATAGGTAAGTGAATGAATTAATGCATGAAAATTTATGGAAGAGTAGCTAAGATGTATAAACTTAGATTTAGAAAGTTTTAGAATTTTTAGAGTTCGTTTACTAGGCCAACAAAGCTGGAAAACAAAGGGGATAGTATGTAACGAATTCAAACTAGGTAGAGTCCTAAAGGGGAAGGATTAAGGGTTCATCCATTGGAATTTTCAAAAAATGTTTTAGTGACTTTTAATTAACATTATAAGAAATCATTCTACTACTTTTTAATATTTTTGGATGACATTCGACGAGATAAAAAAATTCCACAAGAACAGACCTTAAATTGTAGTAAACGGTGTCTCTATTAGCTCCTAATTCTCTATAATGGAAGGAATATTATAATAATAAGGAGAAAAATAGAATTATAGTGTGATATTTTTTTTGATAACATAGTAAGAATCCTCTAGGTATCACACCCTACATTAGGAAACCCTATGGCATATCCTTTATCACACTATATCTCTAATAATAAATTTTTGCACTCACATAAGACCTTTTTAGTGGCCATCACTTTGCATGACGAGCCTACAACTTTTTTCTAGGTTATGAAGCATGAGCATTGGTGAGAGGCAATGAAAAAGGAGATAAAGTCATTGGAAAGAAATGAAACGTGGACCTTGGAGCCATTACCACCTGTAAAGAATACCATAGGTTCCAAATGGGTGTACAAGATAAAGTTTAAGCAAAATGAAAAGGTGGAACATTACAAAGCGTGGTTGGTTGCGAAAGGATTTATATAGGTGGAAGGAATTGATTCTCATGAAACATTTGCACCTACCACAAAGCTTGTTACAATTAGATGCTTAGTAGTAGTGGCAGCTAAGAAGAATTGAGAGGTTCACCAACTTGATATAAATAATACCTTCCTTCATAGAGATTTGGAGAAAAAGGTTTATATGCATATACCTCAAGGTTTCACACATGAAGAAGAAATAAAAGTATACAAGCTAAAGAAATCATTCTACGGGCTATGACAAGCCTTAAAAAATTGGTATCATAAATTCACATATGCATTAATTGGTATAGAGTTCAAGCAATCCAAAGAAGATCATTCCTTGTTGATATATGCGAACGGGGATATGCTTGTTGTGCCATTAATATATGTTGATGACATTATATTGGTAGGAAATGACAAAAAGAAAATACAAGAAGTAAAGCAATATTTGAATGCAAACTTCAACATGAAAGATTTAGGCCTATTGAAATATTTCTTAGGAATTGAGGTTGTGAGATCATCACGAGGCATTGTCCTTAGCCAACAAAAGTACATTAGACATCTTAAAAGAGACTAAAATGCAAGCATGCCAACCTAATTCATTCCTAATGGAACAAAATTGCGAACTAAAAGCTAATTATGATAAGCTAAGTATAGATGTAACGCACTATAGGAGATCAATAGGGAGCGTATTATATTTAACAGTTACAAGAGTAGACATAATGTATGTGGTTAATATATTGAGTCAATTTGCTGCTTTGCCATGACAAGGACATATGGATGCCACAGAATGAGTCTTATGATACCTCAAGTCAGCACTTGGATAGGGAATCCTACTAATAGCTACAAGAAATCTGGTCTTTGAGGCATATTATGATGTGGATTAGGGTGGATGTCAAATGACTCGAAGGTCTTGTATAGGGTATTTCATTACACTGGATGGTACATTGATTTCATGGAGGACAACAAAAGAAATAGTAGTAGTAAAGTCTTTAACAGAAGTTGAATATAGGGCCATGACTGTAACAGTAAGTGAAATATTGTGGTTGTGATAGTTACTGATAAAGTTGCCAGCATTTCAAACAGAAGTAACTATATTGTTTTATGATAATCAAGTAGCAGTGCATACAGCTATGAATCTGATATTTTATGAAAGAACAAAACATGTTGATATAAATTGCTACTTTGTTAAAGAAAGGGTACAGTTTGATGAAATAACACCAAAGTAAATATGGACAAGAGTTTAGTTAGTAGACATAGTAGACATCTTTACTAAAGCATTAGGCAAGGATAGATTTGAATTGCTATTGGTTAAGTTGAGCATTGTTGATCTACATGCGCCAACTTGAGGGGACGTGGTGGATTTGGTCTAAGGTTTAAATGCTCAAGAATAAGTAGGAAGTTTGGAGATAAGTTTGAAATGATTTATTTAGCTTGTTATCATGTAGATATGTACAAATCAATCAATTTTAAGTCATAGAGTTAGCCATAAAGTAACCTTATATGTAGGAAAATTTGTTAGCCACATGTATATATAATTTGCAAAGTCAGTAATAAAAAGTAAGATGGCACACCCACTTTTCAAGAATCAAGCTCACTTAAACCTTTTTCAAGAACTTGCTTTTAAGCTTCATTAAGAGGGATATGATACACACTTTAGCTTGGTAAGGCCACACTAATATATGGGGAGGATAACTTTTTCAAATTAAGCACATTCAACTCTCTCTCAATCATTTATAGATATAACTTTTTATATAATGATGATGAGAAGATAACAGTCACTTATAAATTAATTTTTTTTCATTGTAAATCAATTATAAAGGTTATAGGTTTTATTTATTCCTAGAACACTTCATCTCTTTTCTCGTTAAATGCTTGGGATGAAAGTCAGAAAGGACAATACTTTTGAAGTATAAAGGGCATTCCAAAATTTCTTCTTTGATATAGTTGACAGCAAGTTTCATTTTTCTTTTATGCACAGATTCTATAGTCTTTGATATAGTATGCTATATTAAGTATGTGACATGATGCTGATTTGTTCTCCTTTATCTTCTCTTTTTTTCAAGCATAAAACTTCATATTATCCTTTTGCTTAATCTATTATGTCCTTTCTTCAATATAGCATTTGAGGTGAGAAACAAAGAAATCATATCTTAAGTTTTAGCTCTCTTCAATACTAATCTTTTTTTCTTTCCATTATAACTATGATAATCTCGTGTACTGCCTTGCCCTTTTGAGGAAGAATTGATTTGAACTCTTTTAATGCTTTGTACTTTTCTTTGTTCACCCAATTTGTCTTTTAAGTAATGCATGATGAAGAAAGCACCTTCTGCCCAAAAGAAAGATTAAAAGTTAACGGTGATATTCGAGGTAGCTGAAAAGTACATTTCTTTTTAAATCATATTCAAAATATGATTTATTGTATGACATAATTAAAATTTATATAAAAATACCTTTAAGGATTTTTACCAATGTAATAGGATAGTAGAGAATTCTATTGCATGTAGTGCAATAGCAATTTTCTAGTTTTTTTTTATTTTATTTTTATTTTATAAGATTTAAAATTTAATATAAAAGATAAACATTATAATTATAAAGATAAAAATTTTGATTGTAAACAAAATTATATTATAAATATTTTTACTATGCAATATAATTAAAATTTTTAAAATATAATTTTTCTTACAGTTAAAAGTTTTATTCTCAAATTTTAAATCTTAAAATGTAAAACAAATAATCAAATAATAAAATAATAAAATTTACCACTTACGGTAGGGTTTAGGGTTCTTTAACCAATGGTTTGCATTGACATTTTTTACGGTGAATAGCAAGGCAACTGAGCGGGCCATTTAAACGCTGGGAAAGAGAAAATTGGTTATTATTGGGATATTACACATCAAAATAGAATCCTCCAAATTTCATTTTCAAAAATTTCTTAAAATTTAGAAAAAGATAAAAAGGCGAGACAGTTAGGATTTAATGATTTCTCTTTCCGTCGCCATTAATATGGGCCACGTTTGATAGGACAAGAAAAAAAGAATTGAAAAAAACTATATTATAATACTCATTTTGTTTTTATAATTATTATTTTAATTTTATTTATTAATTATTATTAAATTATTAAAAATAAAAATATTAAAATTATTTTAATTTCTAAAATTATTTTTTTACTTAATTTTTTACCTACCAAATAATAATACAAGAATACATTACTTCATTGCTTAGCTTGCCCTTAACGAGCGCCCCGACGTGCTATTAACTATTATTTTTACTACAATAAAGTTGCCTCCTTTGTAATACTGGTTATATATAGGGATGTACTTTAGACCTCTTTCGTATGATATACAAATATTGTATATTAATTATAATATTTATTTTAAAAAGTTTAAATTTTAATTTTTGCCCCTTAAAATAAAATTGTTTAACTCCAATGGTAAAAATCTTAAATGTAATAATAATAAATAAGCATATATATATATATATATATATATATATATTATCAAACTAAATGGTAAATAAAAGATCATTTGAGGTGAAAAATTGTTACCATCACCATTGGTACTATAAGACAATCATGTGTATTCAATGGATGTAATAAATTCGACAAGTTTCACACCCGTATAAGAAAATGTTAATAAAAGTATGATTAACAAACTTCTTGATTAAATTTTAAAAAAAGCTAATTGATGTTCAAGGTACATGGTATTTGGACTTTTTCCCCAGTAATTTGACACTTTAATTTATTTTAATTATTTATGACGCTAGTACTTCCTCAGATTTTTGTTTAATTTTTCTTTTTTTGTTTGAATTTTAATCCTTGTTTCTTAAAAAAAAAAAATTAATTAAAAATTTAAAAACCTTTTAAACCTGTCAAGGTATATAAAACGATTTTTTTTCAAGTATTCCTAAAAAGGGATCATACCTAACAAGTTTATTTGGTAAAGTTAAAACAAACTAAAATTTTATTTTAATCTCATAAATAGAATATTTTTTACTTTCACCATTCATATAATTGTTTTATTAATTTAATTTTCTATAAATGAAATATTTTTTAATTTAATCTTTAAAAAATAAAAATATTATCAATAATATCTTTCTGTTAACTTGTTATTAATAAAACTAACGGTAAATTTATGTATTATATAATAATGACTAAATAATAATCTATCAAAAAATATTTTATATGTTATTATATTTTTAATTTTTTATATAATAAATTTATATAAAGATATTATTGATAATAGTTTTATTTATAACAAACTAAATTAAGAAATACTCAAATATAATAAACTAAAGTGAGAAGATAATCTTATGAATGATTAAATTAAAAAATGTTCTATTTATAAGATCAAATTAAAAAAATAATTTTATAAGAAAATAAATTAAAAAATATTCAATCTACAAAAGAGATTTTAGTCAATAAAAATAAGTAAAGGAGGGTTTTTTTAAATTTTATATTTAATTTTTTATACTATTATCAAAATTTTTAATTAAAATATGACAAGTATTTAATTTTTTGATAATAATAAAAATTCTTAAATGCATTAAATTCATTTATTCTTGTTGATTAGGGATATATTTCACATAGTGTGTGAAGTATAAAACAAATATTCACTATTGAATACACAGACAGTTGAGGATTTTTCAACCTTAACATGGTAAGTGCAGGTATTCCAATTAAACTATATTAATTAAAAAATTATTGGTGAGTCCTCGATTTGAAAACCTGTTTATTTCACGCGCTTCGCTATTTTTCTAGGGATTTTGACTCATGTGTTGCGAATGAAAAAACTAATGCCTAAAAAGCGCAACTGCAAAAACCAATTCTCTTGATACTTAATTTTTTTTTATTAATGGGTCGCGGCATCAGAGATGTCGTGACCCATTTTTGCCTTTGAGAGTCGCGACATCACTGATGCCGTGACTCGTGGAGCTGCAGCTTTGAGTTGCACGTTGCTACAGCGTGTAGCTCTTCCCCCCCTTTTGTTGTAGCATTCCCCTCCCTCCCCCCTTCTCTTTCAAATGGCAGTCAATCCCTCCCCTCCTCGTCTTTCCTCTCATCTCATCTCCTCTCCTCTTCATTTTATTCACACGATAAGTTTGTGTCCCTCCCTTTCTTTTATCTTCTTCAAGTTTATGTTTCATTTTTATTTGCATTGTAAGTTCTCTTTTTACTGTGTTCTTTGCTAGTCTTTTTTCATCCTTGCTCTATATAGATGTTTCATATTTTTTTCATTTGCTAATTTCTGTTCTTCTAAACCATCATTTCTTCACACTTTTGGTTATTCATTAATGAATTTTGTGTGCATTGTAGGAAAAAAAAGAAAGATCGAGCTCTGTTAGTTAACAAGGCAGGGAATAAAGTTGGACCAAGCAAAGCTTCATATAATCATTTCAAAGGGATTTTTTAATATCATCAGATATGAATATTAATTTAAATATAGCAAAATGAGAAGCCATATTCCTATTGAGTAATTTGTTGTTTAATATGTGATGAAAAAAAGAGAAAGTTAAATTAATGTTATTTAACTTGTAAATAATATTTTAATGATTTTGAATAAATATAGAGTTGAAAATGTTTAGTTTGAATTTTTTATATTTCATATTTTTGTATGTGTAGAGACCAAATTCTTCTGTGATGCAATGGACAGAAAAGGCTTGACAAACTGTATTATCGGTTGGTTAATAATTGGTTAGAGGTAAGAAGCAAATTTAGAGATAATGTATTATCTTTAGATTTATGCAATAATTGTGATGAGTATATTTGAAATTTGCTGGCATGTAGATAAAAAAATAATTTGAATATATATACATATACATATATATATATATATATATATATATATCTGTGAGTGTTTAGTATGAAATTTATTATTCTGTAGTTCTGAGGATAAGTTGTATTTATGTTTGTATAGATGTTGAAACAAAACCTTTTTATTAAACCATCAAACTCAAGGAAAAAAATGATTAAAATTTTTTTGATTTATCTTTATAATGCATAATATGTTATAGGAAAAAGAAAAAATGTTTAGAAACAAATAAGTAAGTTAAAATATGAAAGAGAAATTTTTTTTGTAAATAAATGACAAAAAAATTAGGTAAAAAATTTTATTTATATATATATATATATGTGTGTGTGTGTATATATGATATTTATAATATGAGTATAACATACTTTTTAATAATGTATATATATATATATATATATATATATATGTATAATGATATTTATAATATGAGTATAACATAATTTTTAATAAATATAATTTATATAAAAATAAATATAATGTTATATACATATATAAGCAGAATAGAAATACAAATAAATGAGATAACTGATTTTTAATGTAGCCATGGAGAAATATTGTTGTAGGTAGCGGTATAAAAGTATATATATATTTGTTGATATATGATTTGATATATGTATGTAAATGATATTGATGGCTTTTTGCATGTATCATTGCACTTATTCTATGATAGGATTCATAATGAGTGTGAAAAAGGAAATTATATGCATATATGTAAGTAAAAAAATTTATAACAGCGAGGAAGGTGCAACATTTGTCTGTGATAGACCTAAAATATTAAGAGTTGACGCAAATATTACTCTCAATGGGTTGAAAAAGGTGGTGGATAAAAAATTGCGATTGGGTCAAAATCAATTTATGTTCGAGTTGGTATATAAATACCCTCATTCGCGTAATCCCATAAGGTACTTGGCCTGTTCTTTGGAAGGTGATGATGATCTCCAAACCATGTGGGAAGCCAACCATAAATTTCCAAATCAATTGGGCACACTGAATATATATGCGCATATATCAACTACTGGCGCAAATTTACTATAGTCCCAAGCTAAGGTTCATGTGCCGTTATCCTTCCCGTCAACTGGCCAATTCCAAAGTAGCAATGATTATGCCTCACAACTTCATTCTGACACGGCAGATGTTGGCCATTTTGTGACTCAGGCTACCCTCAACTTGACATGCCAACCAAACTCATCACATCAGCCTATTTTCAATACTAGTCCTCCGTCACCCCCAAGTCAAATGGAGAATATTATGGAAGACTTTGAAGAGGAGGATGAATATGATGCTCCGCCTAATGTAAATGACCATGTAGATGATGATTCCAAGGGCGACGATGTTAATGAGGCTGGGTTCACTCCATTGGCACAGTATGTGGATCCAGCATATGGCATGCTTTCGCAGATTAGTTCATATGGTGGAAATTCTATTGAGATCCCTGAAATGACTGAAAACATTGACTTGAATAATAGTCAAGAGTTATATATTGGTGTGCGATTCCCAGATAAATAGTCTATGCACCGTGCAGTAAAGATATACTCTATTCGTACATACCACACTTTTAAAGTGCATTATTCGTCAAAACAGTACGAAGAATATCATTGTCCAGAATATGGTACTTAGTGTACTTGGAGAGTTAGAACAAGTCGGGATGAGAGGGACACGCATTGGAAGATAACAAGATATAATGAGCCACACACATGCCTTTCTCCATTATTATCACAAGATCATCTAAAATTTGACTCTGATGTCATCTCATTGCACATTGTGTTAATGGTGGCTGAGAATCCATCCGCATCGATTAGGCAAATTATTGAAAGAGTGCATAACATATTTGGCTACACTATTACATATAAAAAGGCATGGACGGCAAAGCATCGAGCAATGAGCATTACATTTGGAAATTGGGAACAATCGTATAATTTTTTGTCGAAATAGTTGGCAGCGGTCGACCACTTCATGCCTGGGTCATATTATGAGTTTGTTCATAGAGTGTGGCCACAGAGTAATTCAGCAAAAACTTTTCTAGTGAAATTTTGTCACATTTTTTGGACTTTCAAATCATGTATCGATGCGTTTGATTATTTGAAACCAATGGTATAAGTTGATGGCACTTTCTTATATGGAAAGTACAAGAGGACAGTACTCATTGCAAGTTTACAGGATGGAGCTAACAAAATTGTTTCCCTAGCATTTACAGTTGTCTAGAGTGAAACACATGAGTCATGGGTATGGTTCCTCTCTGTGCTCTGACGTCAAGTTTTGCCAAATAAGACATGGATATGCTTAATTTCTGATAGACATCCTAGAATTTTGGCTACTGTTTTTAATCCTGAAATTGGGTGGCAGCCATCGCATGCATATCATGTGTTTTGTTTGAGGCATATCGCAAGTAATCTAAATATAATATTTAGGAATAAGTGGCTAAAGAAGAGGTTCATTAATATTAGCATGTTTAATTGATCTTATAAACTGTTTTAATGGCTATTGTGTGAAACTGCTTTTTAATGCATTGCTATTAACACAGGTTACTTGCATGAGCGACATCAAATGGATGAACAATTGACCCAATTACGTCAACTCCACTTGGAGGCTACAAACTGGATCGAGGATATTCCCAAGAGTAAATGATCTCGTGCGTACGATATTGAGGGTCGGCATTGGGGTCACATGACTACGAATTTGGTTGAATGTATCAACAATGTACTGAAAAGGGTTAGGTTCTTACCCATCAGTGGACTGGTAAAAGAAACTATGTATAGACTGAACAGATATTGGGTGGACCGTTCACAAACAATCACCGCACAACTTGAGGCTGGTTCTATTTTTCTGGAAGACCTGATGAAAAAATTATCATCTTTGATACAAAATGCATCTGCATTAACTGTACGTAGATTTGACAGGCGATCATCAAAATTCGAACTTGAAGAACCATATGATCCGACGAATAAGTAATATGGTCGATGCTGTAAGTTGACTTTGGGACTTGTACTTATGATTGCGGTGAGTTTCAAATTCAGAAATATCCTTGCCAGCATGTTTTCGCCGAATGTGCCTTGGTTTCAATTGATCCGCTCCAGTATGTGGACTGACTATTCTGGATAGACATCATCATTAATGCATACAAGATGGAGTTTCGGCCGATGGGAGGAGAAATGTATTGGCTATAAATTGTGGGTCCATGGTTAGTACCTGATCTTGCTATGATTCGCCAACGAGGTAGGCCAAAATCTTCAAGAATCCAAAATGAGATGGATTGGCGTGAGGGCCCGAGAGAACAACAACGTTGCGGTTTATGTAGACAAACGGGTCATAACTGAGCAACTTGCTCATCGTAGCGACCGAGCAGAAGTTGAACTTCTTTAGGTGCAGTTTACTTTATTGCATTCATTCTTTAAGTGCTTCCCGCAATGAACATCTGTTGTACCATGATTTTATGATTTTATTTTTATCATATTGTATTTGTAACACCGTACTTCTCTAACCTCTCATTTCCCTTTCAAGAACTTGGCTTAACACAAATGTATGGGAAATAGTATATAGTCCAGGTCCACGAAGCATGGAATAAATTTTTAAAATTCTATGTCGCGCCGCGTCGCACCAAATTATTACATTAAATTTAGTGTTTTCTTTTATTTGTATGCGGCTTGCGAATATATACCTTTTTTATTTTGTCGTTCCCTCTTACATCAACTTGTTTGTAATATTTATTATTTTTCTGCCTGGATTTATAGTTTCCTTTGTAGAAAAGTTAGTTAATAACTATATAGATTTCACGTTAATTCTTTTAACTTATATTTCTTAAACTAGAACAGTATAATGGCTGGTCATCCGAGCATTGTCGATCCGAGACCTGAGGATAACTCACTTTTATACTTGCAGACTCGTCACGTTTCATAGGCCGTGTGGCAGGGACAGGTAACAAATCATAGATAAATTTTTTACATTGCACTTGTTATATATTATGACATGTTAATAACATAAATGCATACTACAGGCAGATTGCATTTTGTGCCTACGATGGATCGCACAGGAGGATCACATCTTTGATCCTCCACTTGCCATTATTCCCTACCTGATCTGAGCTGGATTTTTTGGAGTATCTCGACTTAGTCAATTCAACTTTAATGCAGCGTTGGTTTCAGCTCTAGTGGAGAGATGGCGGCCTGAAACTTACACTTTCCACTTGACTAGGGGAGAGGCAACTATAACCCTGCAAGATGTTGCTATTCAGCTTAGCTTACCCTGCCCAGGATAAGCTATTTCAAGTCGAACAAATTACAATTGAGTAATCGTATGCCAATAGTTACTTGGCGTGGTTCCACCTCTAGAGACCATGGACGAACATCGACTCAGTGTTCCATGGCTTGCACAGACATTTGCGGGCCTACCGGATGATGCCGATGATGAGACTATATGGCAATTTGCCCTGGCATATATTATGCGATTAATTAGTAGATACTTGATGCTAGATCGAATTGGGCATAGGGTGATGTTGATATATTTATAATTACTTGCCGATTTCGATGAGGCTGGCCATTATAGTTGGGGATTTATAGTTTTGACCCACTTGTATAGAAAAATATGTGGTGCAACCAATTATGCTGAGGTTAATATTGGTGGCTATCTCGCATTATTACACCTGTGGGTCTGGGATCATTTCCCTCGTCTGGTTCTACCTCTCCCCGCTCAGCCAAACCCACAGATAGAGATATATCCCTTGGGACCACCGCTGGGTTTTAGATGGAGGCGTGTCCCCCAGCATATTCGTCTAACCACGGAGGCATTACGAACTTATAGGATATTGTTGGATCAGATGAAGGATGATGAGCTCATTTGGTAGCCATATGATCATCCGAGTGTCCAACAGTTAATTCCAAACTATTGCTTATCGGGTTCAGATATATGGCAAGCGTTTGTGCTTATTATTTATTTTTGGCTTGTTGAATTCCACCATGCAGATTGTGTCCTCCGCCAATTTGGTCAATGCCAGCATATCCCTCAAACGCTAATCAATGTGGGATCATTGCATACGCTTCAATTGAGAGGAAAAACACATAAAGATTGGCGTCAGGAGCACGTGATTTTCATTAATGCATGGAATATGTGGGAGGAGGTTGTTCCCAAGTAGATATAGAAGTATCTTCATTAGATTGCTCTTCCGATTATATGCGTTAGTATTGGCGTCATACGCGATGATAGATCCATCCCGAAAATGGCTCCCAAGGTTTTGTGGTTAGTTCTTTTTGCTACATTTTATTTTCTTCTGTTTGTTTATATTTCTCATCTAACTGTGTGATTCCTAATTTTTTTCTTTTTCACAGACTGATATATTGGACAACCTATATGCGCTTTCCATTATTGATCCTTTGATGCTTGATTATACGGGATTTAAGGAAAGGACACGTGGAGATATAAGGACGATGCTGCAGGCCTTAGAAGAACATTGGAAGATGTTGGTCTCTCAGCTTGCTCCACCTGCTCCTCATATGTAGAGGCCACCAGAGCTGAAGGCTCGCCCAGGAAAGCGAGGGCATGGTTTTATATCTACTAGAGAGTTATTAGTAGATACTACACGTAGTGGTAGATGTCAGACAGATGCACCATCGTCTTATTACATGCCAACGCCTATCCATGAAGAAACTGCAGAGCCACATTGTTCTACTTTCGCATCATTTGCTGACTACGCAGGTGTTGGTCATTCTTCTTGTGCACCATCTTTTGCACCTGGTGGATCTTTTTCACATTTTGGGGATGCTGGTCCTTCTTCTTTTGCTCCTGGGAGTGGTTCGTTGTCCTTTACATCACTAGTTCCTCAGTCGTTCTTCTCCACCACGCCACCCTAAATTATGCAGGCTAGTGGTATCTCCTTCACCACTCTATTCTCTGATCCATTTGCATTCAGTATAAAGTATACTGGTGCATCTTCTAAAATGTGGGGATTATCTATCCAACAAGGGGTTTTCATCCCTAATCAACCGATTCCACCTGCTCAATCCCCTCAGATAACTCGTCAACCGAATAATGGATCAACTGATGAGGATGAAGGTGAAGAAGAAGTAGAAGGAGAAGCAGAAGCGGAAGCTAAAGAAGCAGAACAGGAGCCACTTCAACGCCGTCCCCAGCGCCAGCGACGAAGACCCAGATGCAGGACTGGAGGACATATTGGGTAAAATATTCAATTTTTTCATTCACTTTAATAATTCTATCCTTTTGTGTACAATAGCGTACTTTGATGTCCACGTTTCAATTTGTGAGTATATAGTATCAATATAACGTGTTATATTAGTTAAGTAGCATCTCCATCTTAAGAGTGTTGTAAGATTTTGTTATTTTGATGACAACATTGCAATTTGAGGACATTAAGAAGCATCTTCATGTTCTCACAACGATAGCAGATAAGGAGCTTATTAATGTGGGGTTGACCCTCTAGAAAATGAGCATAAAAACTTTATAGTTTGCTAGAAACAGCAAATCGTCAAAGTTGAATAAGGAAATAACAAAAGGAATTTGCAACAAAAAAAAATTGTACATATTCACTAGATTTACTATAGGATAATAAATTAGAAAATATTTATCCAATAAGAAAAGGAAAAGTTTTGTCAAGATTTTACCCTATTTCAATCCTCTTAACAAGGAAAAGAGAATAATAATAATAACTATGTTTTAAAGTTGGAAATAATTTAAGACCAGTGTTCATATTTCTTTTTCAATTTTTTTATAAATCTAACAAATGTGGGACCGTTATGTTTTAACATTAAATGCTTGCATCTTTACAAATTTTTACGTGTATCATGTCATATCTTCATTTAAAAATTTAATAACAAAAATATATCTAAGTTCAGTCTTTTCAAATTCTTTTTTTTTTTAATTTTGGAAATCCATCATTTGATTAACTATCTTTTTTTTCCTTTCTTCTTTTTCTTTCATAATATTTAAAATCTCTTTCCTTCCTTTCTCATATAATCAGTCCATTGAATTGTGAGTAGAAATTGGAATAGGGGCTGATGAAATAAAATTTTGTAATTTATAGTAACGTTTAATATAATATAAAAATATTTGATTGGCCCCAAGGGGGAAAAATGGGACGCGGGTTGCATAATTAAAAGAAATTTAAATTTTTTTTATTTTTTTTAGTCGCGGCATCGCCCAGAGAGAAAAAATAGGTCCCAGGTTGCTTATTCAATCCCAATAAAAAATAATAATAGTAAGATGAAGAGTAAAATAACAATCCATCTTTAACTACGTTAAATCCATCTCCTAATATTAGACAAATATTTTATTTTCAAGAAATAGAGTACAGGGATTAAACTCTTAACATGAATTAGACGTTAATTTTCAAAAAATAGAGTATAGAAATTAAACTCTATATTTATGTATTACTAATTATTAATATTCATATTGGATCTAACACCATAAAAATTTTCTATTAAATTAACATTTTTGGTCCTTTATCTATTGTCTAGCTTTAATTCTTTCATGCCAAATTGATCCTATAGATTTTAATTTATATTACATGTATCCTAAATCATTAACCATATCAAGACATGTGTGTATGAATTAGGAGTTAAATGATTAATATCTCATATTGTTGACCAAATCAGAACAATAAATAAATTTAAGAGATGAAAATACTAATTTAACCAAAACTTTTTCGTATGATGTCACTTTCACTCCCACCATCTTTCTCTCTCTTCCTTCTTCTTTTTTATTAAGAAAAATTATATTTAATGATTTAAATTTTAAAAAATTTATAATAAAACTTCTTCAAAATTAAAATTATTTTCAAATATCAAAATTATAGAAACTTATTATTAAAATTTTAAAAAATTACAGTTTAAATATTTTTTTTTAATTTTTTTAAAATTGTAATCATAAAATTTGATAATAACTTTAATTTTTAAAAATAATATTTTTTCTTTTTTTAAGATTAGTCCAAATAAACACCTAAGATCCAAAGGCCCATGGCATGTTAGACTTCAATTCTCCAGCTAGCTTTCTTCACTGCCCAGCTCTATGGTTATTCGCACCGTAAGTTCTCCTTGAGAAGAAATTTATTTATTTTTTATTTTTTGAGTCGCGGCATCGCAAATGTCCATTAATAATAATAAAAAAAATTTTAAGCATAAGCGGAATTGATTTTTGCGGCTGCGCTCTTCAGGCATTAGTTTTTTCATTCGCAGCACGTGAGTCAAAAAGCCATTTTTCTATTCCATGGTTTTGCCGCCACATTTGCAGCTCCAAGTCGCAAGCGCGCAAACCCTGGTTCCTCGCCTCCCTGGTCGCTGCAACTACAACCTCAAATCAAAGCCTCTTTCTTTATCTATGAGGCTTATGAGGTCGAATTAATCTACGATTATAATCGATGGTTCAATTCCATGAGCATATAATCACAGACCTTCTAGATGATTCCAATGGCGGGCTTGTCATCCTCTCCTCTGGCCTCTCTCTGTCCAAGCTCATTTCCTCCCTTCTCCTTCTACACTCTTCTTCTCAAGGAACCCTCCTTCTCCTCTCTCCCTCTTCCCCTTCTCTCAAATCTAAAATCTTTTTCCACCTCAAAACCCAGAATCCCCAATTTCAACAAATCCCCTCTGAAATCACCGCCGATCTTCCTGCTCACCACCGCCATACTCTTTACTCGTCTGGATCAATTTTTTTTATCACACCCAGAATTCTGATTGTGGATCTTTTAACGAACAAATTACCCACATCCAATATTGCTGGACTTATCATACTAAATGCCCATTCACTCTCTGAGACCTCCACTGAAGCATTTATAGTTAGAATTATCCGGTCTCTTAATCGAGATGCGTATATTCGGGCTTTCTCTGATAAGCCTCACGCGATGGTCTCTGGGTTTGCTAAGGTGGAGCGAACTATGAAGTGTTTGTTCATTCGGAAGTTGCACTTGTGGCCGAGGTTTCAGATATATATTTCACAGGAACTGGAGAAGGCCCCCCCGGTTGTGGTGGATATAAGGGTGCCAATGACTAAATATATGGTGGGGATTCAAAAAGCTATTATCGAGGTTATGGATGCATGTCTAAAGGAGATGAGGAAGACTAATAAAGTTGACGTTGAGGATTTAACGGTGGAAAATGGGTTGTTCAAGTCGTTCGATGAGATTGTGCGGAGGCAGTTGGATCCAATTTGGCATACTTTGGGGAAGAAGACAAAGCAGCTGGTGTCAGACCTTAGGACCTTGAGGAAATTGGTAGATTATCTTGTAAGGTACATGCATTACTTGTGCTTACAGTCTACATACATTATTAACTTGTATATTCTGATGTTTGGTATTCAAAAAGTGAGGGTACATGATGCATTTTGCCTTGTCTATAATGTTGGTCATTAATGTTGAGTGTGTGAACCCCCTAATTTGTTGGGAATATTGTAATTACGGTAACTCATAGTATTCTTAATAGTTAATTCATCTGAAGAATGTTTTATGAATAGGGAATGACTGAGAGACTTTCTCTGGCTAGGTATGATGCAGTAACTTTCTTGAGGTATTTGGATACATTGAGAGTGTCAGAAAGTTTTCGATCGGTTTGGATATTTGCAGAGGGGAGCTATAAGATATTTGACTATGCAAAGAAACGTGTCTATCGCCTGGAGAGGTCAGATGGTGTGAAATTAAATGAGTCAAATAAGGGTGTAAAAAACAAAATGAGAAAACGCAAGGGGGATGGCAATGACAGTGAAGAAGGTAAGAATTATTATTTCTGATATATCACCCTCGCATAAATGTTGATTCTGTTACATGACTTACTTAATCAGTTAGCTTGAAGAAAATTAACATGAAAAAAAAAAAGGAAAGAAGAAAAGACGTGAGATATACACTGCTAAGCATTTTGGATGGCATTCTTTTGAGTTCACTTTTTTAATTGCATGTGTGGCAGTTGATGGTACTTCATCAAAAAGTTCAAATACCGGTTTAATTTTGGAGGAAGTATTGGAAGAAGCACCAAAGTGGAAAGTCTTACGTGTGAGTTAGTGAGTTCCAATTCTACAAAGTCTCAAGATTATGCTTATTTATTTTTTATGAAAGGAGAATTTTTTATTAGTGGAAAAGAGGAAGAATATGGTGAGGGAGGAGGATAGGAATCAGATGTCCTCACCAGAAGAGAATTTAAAAGAAAATAATGAACCTATGATGCTAAAAAATGCAGCACAGCTTTCCATCCTCTTTTCATGTTAGTGGGGAAACTTCCTTAAAAACCTTGTTGAAATTACCAAATAAAGCCCATAAACACAACTCTATCCCATAATGTAAGGGCAAAGAGACGCCGTTGAAAATGTGTGCACTTTGCTCAAACCAGGTAATAGCTTGAATGGCACATTGCCCTAACAGCATCCTTATTAGTTCCAATTCCTTTTAAACCTATTACAAGGATCTGCTTCAAGGTTGAAGGACACACATAGTATTAACAAAAACTCCAGGAAAGTAGCTGCCCTACAATGCAAAAATATATAGGCACATGTTCATTTGATTTGATTTGGTATATGAGAAGTTAGCTATGAATTTGTAGCATCACTTCAATTCAAGTCTCTTTGTTTGTCTTTCTTTTTCCTCTTCCTTTTTTCCCCCCTCCTTTTTGGGTCGAATTTGGATGGCTTGATGAGGTTTTTGGGAGCAAATTGTTGTTTATGGCAAACTTCTGGTTTTTTGAGCTGAATTTTGATATGCCCATATCATATTAGGAGGTTCTTGAGGAGATAGAAGAGGAAAGGCAAAAGCAATGTGTGTCAGGGGAAGAGGTTTTGGTTGAAGATGAAGGTAATGACAATGGAATTGTACTAGTGGCATGTAAAGATGAAAGTTCGTGCTTGCAGCTTGAAGAATGCATCATCAACAGTCCAAAGAAGGTTTTTCTCACTTCTCTGCATTTGATCTTATAAAATTTATTCAAAGTGACATTTTTTTTAAACTTTATTTTCCAGTCGTCACTTGGTTGAATATTAATTTAAGGAATGTAATTGTATGGCTTTTTAGCTCACTGGCTCCATCCCACATTGCCAAACTTGGGCCAGACCCATGCTATTCTAGGACACATGCTTTACCAAAGAAGAATATCTTTTGGCACTTTTAGATAGAGTTTGAGGAAAGGTTAAGTGATTTGGAATCATTATGGTTGATACTTGACAGCTGTTGTCAACAACTACTTTTTGAAATGCTGAAGCCTACAGTTGTTAAGTGAAGGCTTATGATTAGTTTTATGTTTATCTCTAGCATACCTTTTGCAAGAGTCTCTAGAACAAAGCTGCAAACATTTAATTAAGATGGATATTTCATGGAAGATCATTTGTTAGTAATGAAGGGCTGTACGGCCTCATAAGCCACCATTATATTTTGTTCATGTGCACTGTGATTTCTTATTGGTTCTGATGATTTTGCAGAATGTGTCATAGAATAATCTTGAAAATTACCTAGTATTCTATTTAATTGTTGTATATAGCTTGCTTCATAATTCTATGTTATTATGATGGAAGGTGGCAGGTTCAGATTCTTTTTTGCAATGCTTTTTGTTTTGTTTTGGTCCTTGTCGTTGTTGGTTGATAGTGAATAAGACTACAAGAAAACTGAATTACATATCCTGTCTTTTTTTCTTGTTTTGTTTTTTTTTTTGGTTTTTTTTGGGTAAAGGTTATGGCTGAAGAATGGAGGAAGTACTTGCTAAGCAAATTACAGCTGCGTGATGTAGTGCATCAGAAAAAGAAGCCAAAGGATCCCAAAGGTTTTGGGGTTCTTGATGGAGTTACTCCTATAGCACCTGTACAGAATGCTGAAGCCAGCATTAGCAAGCAGGAGCATGATGCACTCCTGGCAGCAGCATCTGGAATAAGAGATATAGCTGAGAAGGATTGTGTGGTTGAAGATCCTGCTGGGCTTGATTCTGGTAGACGGAAACGTGGAAAAGGAAAGGGAAAAGTAGGGGTTAAAAATGGCCCAGTTATTATTGATGGCTCTGGAGTTCATAGTAGTAAAAACGTGTCAACAAGGGATAATTTAGGGATTTCTAACTCAAAACATAATGGCCAAATGGAGGAAACTAATCCAGTCAGTGCTGGTGGATCATATGAGACCATGCATGGTGGGACAACTATAGACAACATGGTTCTTCGAAGGCATGCTAAAGCTGATGCTACAGGATCCATGAATGCGAAACCATTACCACCAGTTCATTTTTATGCCCTAGAAAGTGATCAGCTTATACTTGACGTATTAAAGCCCTCTATAATTATTGTATACCATCCGGATATGACCTTTGTAAGGGAAATTGAAGTCTACAAAGCTGAAAACCCTTCAAAATGGTTGAAAGTCTATTTTCTTTTCTATGAAGATTCTACTGAGGTGCAGAAGTTTGAGGCAAGTATACGCCGGGAGAATGGGGCATTTGAATCTTTAATCAGGCAGAAATCTATGATGATGATACCAGTTGACCAGGTTTTTCTTTTCCCTTCTTAAAGTATGTGCTATGTTACTTCTCACGTTCATCATAGTGATTTCAATTTTCTTTTTGGGTGCATTTTGCCTGCTGTTTATTAGGATGGTCGTTGTTTAGGATTGAATTCTACTGTTGAGGCAGACTTAACTACTTCCCAGAACTCAATAACTAGAAAAGCAGGTGGGAGAAGGGAGGTCGATAAAGAAATGCAGGTTTGTGATTTTTTTTCTCATGTATGATATGTGATTCATTTACTTGCCGAAGAACTTATATTCGGGAAATTTAACTTTTCAGATCATAGTGGATATGAGAGAGTTCATGAGCAGTCTTCCAAATGTTCTCCATCAAAAGGGAATGCGCATTATTCCAGTGACCCTAGAAGTTGGTGACTATATTCTCTCACCATTGATTTGTGTGGAAAGAAAAAGTATCCAAGATCTGTTTATGAGCTTCACGTCAGGACGTCTTTACCATCAGGTGGAGACAATGGTGCGATATTATAGGATACCTGTACTGTTAATCGAGTTCTCACAGGATAAGAGCTTTTCATTCCAGGTTTGCTGATTAAAATTTTACTCTACCTAAGCTGCAATTTAGTATCTTGTTACAACAGAATTGTTGGTAAATCCAAATAAGGGAATCCTATACCTCAGAATGCTTGGCCTTTAAGTTGTAGTCCAAGATAGCAGGTCTAGATGGAAAATGTTAGGTCATACAGCTTTCTATGTAGGCCTAAGTATAATTTTATAATTTTCAGCCTGATTTGGCCTTGCTGATAGAGAGTATATTTTGTTGGCCTTGATAGTTATAAATGTTTAAACAGGTATCTCTACAATATATAGCAGAGCTCTATGTTATGTTTAATTGGGGATGACATTAGGTTGTATTTATTTATTTTTCAGTCTGCTAGTGATATTGGTGATGATGTGACGCCCAATAGTATTATATCAAAGTTGTCATTGCTTGCTTTACACTTTCCTCGGCTACGAATAATCTGGTCTCGGAGTTTGCATGCTACTGCCGAAATATTTGCTTCACTGAAGGCGAATCAAGATGAACCAGATGAAACAAAAGCAATGAGAGTGGGTGTCCCCTCAGAAGAAGGAATTGTGGAAAATGATGTGAGGTAAGTTGTATTTTGCTTTAGAGTTGAAAGATTGACTTGTGCTTCCAAGGATGAGGTGTGAAAATAGGAATTAGAGGAATTGAAGCACCTGAATATTAGCTCTTGTAGTCTTGTGCTAGTACCAAATACTGTTGCTGCCTGCCTGGGATCAGATTGCATTTGGTTCCCTTGAGGCATGCAGGATCAAGGTGAGAAGCACTTTGAAAAAGGCATCGCCTAAAAGCTTGCTTGGCTAGTGTTGGGCAAGGGTTTCGATTCATTTCGATGAATGATATTTTTATGTTGCTTGCTTGGAAGTTTTTCAAATGTTTCTTATTTATTAGAGTAAATTACATAGATCTTTTTGAGTTTTGATGAAATTATACAAACTTTTTTGTCAATTTTTAAAATATATACAAATCTCTTTAAAACAAAAGTTATCTTACACTGTAGTCTAATTTTAAATTTTTTGATTAAAATATTTTCTATTAATTTAAATATATAATTTTTAAACTTAAAAAAAAATTAAATGGAGGGTGTTGTGGTCAAGAAATTTAAAATTAAACTATAAAGTATTTTTTTATTTCAGAGGAGATTTTTGTATATTTTAAAAATAGAGAGAAGGATTGTATAATTTAAAACAAAATAAAGTTTGTATAATTTACTCTAGTTGCTATGACATATCCTAGTCTTATGCTTTTTGCCGAGTATGATTTTTGGTATTAAATTTTGTCAATGAGTTTGTATGGACTTGTTCTTTTTCTGCCTAGAATATGAATTTAATGGTTAATTGCTGTGACAGAGCTGAAAATTACAACACGTCTGCTGTGGAGTTTCTGAGAAGACTTCCAGGTGTAACAGATTCAAACTACAGGGCCATAATGGATAGGTGTAAGAGCTTGGCTGAGCTTGCTCTTCTTCCTGTGGAGAAGCTGGCTGAACTAATGGGTGGTCAAAAAGCTGCTCGCACTCTCAGAGACTTTCTAGATGCTAAATATCCAACCTTGTTGTAAGCCTTATAAATATTGCAATTCTTCATGAAGGGGTTATGAGGGCTTTCCCATTGGTGGAAAGCTGATATTCTGATTTATCTCAGGTTGTACATTATTCCATTGTAATTTCGGATTCATTGTAATTTTTTTATATCATTTTTATTTTAGAAATATATTCCTATTGTGTCTCACTTTATGTGTAAATTTTAAGTTTAAATATATTTATGGTTCTTCTAATTTTATAAAAGTTTTAATTTTGCCCCCCTTAATTGGAAATAGATAATGATGTTATTCTATTTTTTAAATGATTTAATTTTGTTTGTTTATTTTATAACTCGTGAAGTTTAATATCAAACTTAACTCAAATTTAAGTGTGAGTGAATAATATTTAAGTAAATAATTAACGTTTAAATTAACAAATTACTTAATTTAATGTTAAATTTTATATGAGTTATGAGATAAAAGAATAAAATTGAATCTTTAAAAATTAAGATGATTTAAATTATTGACAACGTAACTTGGAATAATATACGCTAGAATTTCTTATTTTGCAAGCCATGATAAGAATAAATTAAATTAGAATAAGTAAAATATAATTAGTTGAGTCGATATAGGACATCTGAACTAAGTAAAATATAATTAGTTGAGTCGATATAGGACACCTGAACTAAGTAAAATATAATTAGTTGAATTAGAATAAGTAAAATATCATAATTTGAGACCGAATTAGGTAAAATTTGTATTAAAAAAAAAAAAAAACGAACTACTTTCCATTATGTAGCTCATGTTGCAATGGGTAAAAAAGAAATGAGCTGTAGGCAGAAATTTAATATCATAGTACATCTTATCCAATTTATCTGCCGTGGGAGTAATTTTTTTTCATAATTGGAAAGATTCGAGGAATGAAACTCTTGTCCCTTTCAGGTCCCTGTCAGGTTTTTCAGCTTGTCCTACTCATTTCTTCAACCCCCTTCCATACATATATAAAAGACAAAGATAAACCCACTTTTCCATCTCATTTTCATATCAGAACTCAATATTTGTGCCCATCATTGCTTTCCTTCTTCCAAGTTGACCTCAACCATCTTTTCCACTACTTAGAAATGATTCTTAAAAGAGTTTTCCTCTTCATACGATAGCGATACCGCCATGTCAGATAAAAATTCATTCTGTCTCGCACATTGCACTTACATATTTTATACCCGTCCATTCTTTTACCTTTTGTTTTAGTAAACTAATTTACATATGCTTTTTTTTTTTTTTTAAATTACTTCAACTAAAGCACTTGCATTTCTACCTTGGATTGTAAATTGGGTGTGCTTGAATTCAATTCATTAACACCCATCTCAGTCTCCTCTGCTTGATAAGTGGAGTGAACCCCATACAGCACATAGAAGATTGTAATGAGGCATGACCATATAGCAAATCGTTGGAAGGAGAGGGTTTTCAGTGTTGTCATGAGGAAAATGTTAAGAAAGACGGAGATGGCAGCAGGCCATGGCATAAATGGCACAGACCAATCAGCTTGGGGAAGGCTACGCACTCTGTATTGGAAGAAGGCTGTGATGGTGATCATAAAGCCACCAAACAGAGGCAGACCCCACTGTTGCTGCTTGAACTTCCAAGAAATGGAGAAGCCAAGTGAAGTGGCAGTGAGGACAAAGAGGAATAAAAGAGTGTTCAATGGTGGGGTAGGGCTAGTGATTACGTATCTGCGGTAGATAAGAGCGTTGGCGACCAGGTAGAACACCAACAGCGTGCCTATGCTAACCATCTCAATTATGATGTCTAGCTCCGTGAAGAGTGCAATAGACGCTGTGCATAGTCCTACAAACATCACCAAAAGGCACAAAAAGGGTTCATGGTTTCTTCGGGCAAGCATGGCACTTCAAAATAAGTGTTTTGAGATGCCGTGTTGGTAACCATGTCCAATAATCATATTAGACACAATGTATTACTACACAATATTTTAAATTACATATGGATAGTTTAGATTTTATTGTGTCATTATTTTAATGTTATGTCCTACATTTATGTTTATGTTAGTGCTCATGCTTCTTAAATTATGATATATTAACACTAATTTGGCTTTGAAATTGAGCTCGGAATGCAGATTTTTTTAATAAGAGAAATTCATAACAGTGTCATGTAAAAAAAGAGGTAAATACAAAATATATGAGATTTATGATTCAAATAAAACTCATTTTTCAATTGAGTTTGTATCTTTTTATCTCTCTCATCATATGATAGTGTCATATAAATTCTTCATATAAGAGGATCCAACTCTTCTACAATTATTTTAGACACTTAATATTTTAATTATGACTTTATGGAAACTTTATGCATCACAAAGTATATCATATTTGTCACTCAACAATATACCTATTATTAATAAATAGAAAAAAAGAATAAATTCTTATTTTACTCCTGTAAATGTAACTTCATTATCAATTGACTCCCCTAATAATTTTTTGTATCGTTTGAGTATTGGAAAGTTTTATTTTGTTTCAATTCATAAAATATTTATTCATTGAAAGCTTTTAAAATACCATTTTAGTATACCTCTAAAAAAATGAATTTGGAACAAAATAAAACTTTCAAACACTAAATTGATTAAAAAAAAAAAGTTTGAGATAACCAATTGATACTGGGATGATTTTTGGAGGGAAAAAAAGAGTTTTACTATGTAAAAAGAATCATTTAATTAAAATATGCTAACAAAGAACGTTTGAAGTGGTAAATTGATCATGTCTGCTTGTATAGGAAGTTTGATTGAGCTAATTAAAAAATGAGGGGGTCTTTCAGGAAACCTAAATTCTGCACTTCATGCGGTAAGTGATTGTATAAATTGCATGAGAATGTACAGATATTCCATGGGAAGGAAACAGAACCCAGAGGCCTGAACTTGACTATGAAGGAGCTTATTTTCTTTTGGTGGATTTGCTTACCCAGAAAGAATGTGGCATTCAATGGGGTGCCAGTTGAAGGGTGCACTTTGGCTAACCAGGATGGCACCAGCCGAGCCCTTCCAAGAACACAAAGGTATCTGGCTTGTCCTAACATGGCAACCAAGAGAGAAGCCATTATACCCAAACTAGCACCTGCTCCTATAAGGTTGCTTGCCCAGTTCCAACCAATCCTGAGGAAAGCGACCGAAAATGATGCTGTCTCCGAAATCTGTTAAACCATAGAAACAAATTGCTTATATCACTTAAAAACAACATAAAGTTGAGGTCCACATCATGCTTAATAGGTAACTTATAATTGATACTTATTCAGTGCACTGACCTGGTTGTAAGGAACCATCACACACAGGGACAGAGCCATTAGGCAATAAAGCACTGTTGTTATAAGAACAGAACCAACAATGCCAATTGGAAGGCTCTTAGAAGGATTTTTTATCTCTTCGGCCATGGTTGAAGCTGAGTCATAACCTATGTAGCTGAAGTAGACTATAGCTGCTCCATCAAGAACACCTCTAATACCAAAAGGAGCTAGTCCTTTTGGACTTACCAAGTTTTTTGCACTTCCATTGTTGAAACCAGCGACTATGATGAATCCAAAGAAAATCACATGGAAGACTGTCATAATGAGGTTCAATATGGAACTTTCCTTAGTACTGCAGCCACAAAAAAAAAAAAGAAAAAGAAAAACTCTCATTTTCAAAATCCATAGAAACCAGTTTACGGAAAAATTGTCAGTAACATCATCAGTGATGTCTGGATTTTCCATGATCAGAAATAAAAAAGCGAAAAACCAACAACAGAAAGAAAAAGGATAATATATTAAAAGTAAAGTCTATACCCAATGACAAATGGATTCCTATTCCACTTCAGGAGAAAAAAAGAAAAAAGAGGTCGAGAAATAGATCAAACCTATGACACAAGCATAGAGTGAGAAGAAAAACAATAGCCACAGCTGGAAAATCCAGCATGCTGTAGTCCTTTGGCAATTCATGTACTTCCACTCTCCACACATTTGGATCATCTTTTCCAAATGCATAGCTCAAATACTCTGTAAAATTCCTTGCTACTGCAGCGTTGGACAACACATATTCCATCAGTATATTTGCCCCAGCAAAATATCCCACAAATTCTCCTACATCATCCAAAACAAGACTGTATAATAAGAATGAAGTTGAATTCAAAAGCGGTGGAGGAGGACAACAAGAAAAATCCTTTAAAAACGTTTTATACCAAAGGTTAATCTTAAATAACTGAAAGCTCCTCCTGCAACTGGGACCTGAACGGAAAATTCAGTATAGCACAAAGAGGAGAGAAGGGCTGATATTCCAGCTATGATATACGATATGAAGACTGAGGAACCAGAGTGATAGAGGGCCACAGAACCGGTAGTGACAAAAACTCCAACACCAAGCATTCCTCCTACTCCAAGAGCTACCAGATCATACCACTCGAGCTTCCTCTTCATGTCCGAACCAGACCTAAACCTCACTTGGTTGAGTTCGTGGTCTGGGGTCCATGTGGCAAGCATTCTTTTTCTGAGCCTTTGAGGAGTTTGGGAGAGGGAATGGAAATAATTTGACAAGATTCTCATGCTGTTGTTTGCAGTGTAGATATTAGCTATTTTTCTTGTGTCTAAGCACTGAGTTTCTTGGCTTGAATAAGGAATGGAGTGGAGGTTTTTAAATACGAAATTGAGAGGGGGAATATTGCTCTATTCCTTTCCTAGGAGTTGATTGGTAAGCCTAGACAATGTCTCAAATCTCCCTAGCCTTTTTGAAAGCACCTACTTGTCCTTTCGTGTTTGTATATTAACAGTGAAGCCCCCTTTCTTCTCCTCTCACTCTCACAATTACAACCACAGAGCTTTGGAGAGCCCAAGACCCTTTCTCGTAACCGGAAAAAAAACAAAAGGAAAGAAAGAAAGAATGCCAGAGGGAAAGAATAATTATGATGAGTTATGGTATGAAAAAGAACTAAATATTTTTTAAAAATTAGCTTTGTAAGAGGAATCGCGTTTGGAAGAGGGACTTTGACATAGTCTTTTGGATATTTCCCTGATATGAAACTCTGAAAAGATGTGACAAGCATCTACAAAAGCACCAAAAGATTTCTTCACCAGGACTCGAATAGTTGGACTTGATTCTTGAACAGAACATCACATTGTGAATGTACAGTTGCCACTAATACAGTTGAAAGTTCATGCTAGCTTATAATATCAATTAGAAGAAGGAATCGGGTGTCAGTTCTTTAATTAGATGGAACTATTCTGTTTGAATAACTTGGCAGTCCTGGGAGTGTATTTCTTATTTGATCAATCTAAGAATGACACCCCAGTGATGGAATCTTATCATGTTCGGTAGAACAATGGAAAAAAAAAAAACCTAAGAAAGAAAATTTTGAACAATGTCTATTAATATCTTTATAATTATTACTTAATAATATTTTTTTATTTTTTTTTATTTTTTTAAAGTAAGAATATGGAGTTTACTTTTCATTTAGAAAATCAATTTTTTTTTTTTTCATTCTTCACTTTTTGTGTATCAAATAAATTAGGTTAATTTTTTTTTTTTGAAAAGGTAAGAAATCACACGTTGGAACAAATAAATTATAAGATTATCAAATATCTTCATGCAATTTTATTTAAACTTAAAATTTCAACTTTCTAGCTTTGAGTGTATTATATATTATTAATAAAAACAAGAGTTTAGGTGAAAAGAAATAACTACTTGGAAAGATGGAGATAGGTTTGTGCATCCTCTTCGTATGCCACAGTACTTTCTGCTGTTCTGGAATGTTTGAAAGCAAATGTAACTTTAATTTGATATTATGTACCGGTCTATCACTGTCGAATTCCTTTACTTAGTGTGTGTTTGGATTTATGGCTGAAGAATGTAAACCGCGTTTGAAACCAAGCAACAAATAGTTACTTCTACTTACCCACGACAAACAAACATGATTCTTGATCTTTTCACCGTCAAACCAAACACGCTATTATAATTGCTTAGTCTTATGTTAAGTGTGATTTGATCGTCAACCATTTTAACGAAAGCAAAAGGATAGGAAAAAAGAAAAAGATCATCGTTGATTATTTTCACCGGCCAATCTAACTCCTAGCTAGCTTCTTTTGCGTACTGCTCCTTTCCCATTCAACATGTAAGCATGACGAAATTTGTGCACTAACCATACTTCTCATAATCATCATAGATATTCATTTACTTGTGCCTTTAATTATGACACATGATATTGACATTGTGCATATACTGATGGCCCATTTTTCATATGACTAACATACACAGAAGCCCATAATTCTACAAGGAATATTTTTTAAAGTTCTATCTGAATGAAATTGCCGATATTTTATTCTGATAATTCTAGCATCTGGAATCTATCCACCCCCTTCACCAATATCTGCAACTTTATGTAGATTTGATTTGATTTGCATGAATGTACCCTCTGCAATCTAGTAAATTTAAGGGTCAATAGGGTATATACCTACATTATTTACCTGTTCCGTACGGAATTCTTAGATAACAGATTTGAAGTAGCCTACCTATGGAAACTTTAGCATAACAGCTTGATGCTGCTCTTGACGTTGGGCCAATTCAGCCAGTGCATCTATCCAATAGCTTGGAAAAATCTTTATGTAACTTTCGGTGAAGAAATAAAATCAGTGGGAATCCATTATGGCAGTTAGCAGTTAGACAAAAGTAGAATTTGTATTTACACATAAGTCAAGCAAGTTTATCTTATGTCTTTTTTTTTTTCCTTAAAAAGAATAGTATATAAAAAAAGAAAGTAAAATTCTATATCTAAACTCTAAATTTTTCTAGAGAAATATGAACTAAAATGTATACAATTATCTAGAGAATATAAGATTGAAATTGAGTGATCCAGTTTGGGTTCTTTTCTTTTAATATATCTGCTTGTACTTTAATACGTGGTTTAAATTTGACTACTTTGACAATTTTTTGATTATTCATTTAATTAGTGGTTGTCTAATCAATAATCATGTTCCAAAATGAAATTACGAGGGTTACAAGGTGGACTTTGTATGCTGTCAAACAAAATAATGGATAATGCCAATCACATTGCTATGAGCATTTAATAATTTGGAACCACACATGACTTCATCTAGCTAGTAGATTGCAGCCATCATTTTCTTCCACTGGTCAGTCTAGGTTGGTTGCTTATGGAAGATGACCTCTAAGAATATAAGTTCCCAAAAAGTCATATCTCTTAATTAAAAAGAGAAAATTTCAAAAGTATAGTACTTGAGAGTTGAGATATTAACTTTTAAAGTATTATCCAATTCCAAACCTATCTCCTAGAAAGCCCCCTCTAATAAAGTTCACTGGACAACAATATGATGTTTAGTGGTCATTAATTTGGCAAAGATAGAATTCCATGTCACGCTTGTGATGCCATGAGCTCAAACAGAAAAACAAATGGATTGAGTCGATTTGTTATCATCCATATACACATAAAAGTCGGCAATAATGAAAGATTAAAAGCATTATAATAAGCATATCTATATATAAGCTGACTTCTTACACTTTCAATTCTGCAATTTGCTGCAATATGTGATAATCACTTGACTCTTGCTCATGCTTGGCCCCATCTACCTTTCTGTGTCCCCTTTTTTTTTTTCCCCATAAAGTCTACGTAACAGTTAGACTATTAGCTTCAAACATAAGCATTTAGGGCCATGCATATTGTGATATAAAACGTTCTACATTAGTGTACATGAGAGCAAGTGGTAAGCATATTTACATTGTTATATTTTAAGTACATATTAAAAAGCACCAGGAGAGTGGAATTTCTGTTATACTTTGTAATGTGATTGGTGGTGAATTTGCACTGAGGAGGGTGGCAAGAAGCAGTGGTAGCATTTTGCATTTTTAATTTTCCAAAGTGGGTCATCCAAATTTGCTTTGACCTCATCTCTCACCTCTCCGTCCGGTGGTTGTGTTGGCCACACCGCCACATTATATACATATATATATATATATATATATCAGCTTTCTTTTGCCAAAGAACCTTCATTTTGGTCATATCAAGTGTGAATGAAAGGTGTTTGTTTTTATATATCTGTAAACACAAGGGACAAGATATATTAAATAGTTAAAATAAGGGAGAGAATCACACCCCCTAGAAAAAAGAACATAATAAGACCTATAAAATACCAAGAATCAGCATGCCATGAACAATCTGCCTTTCGGTTTCTCCAAAGAGCAACCTTCCAAAATTAATTCCGTGGGTAGGCTTGCATTGTTATTTTCTAGTTAAACATTTTGTTTTCATTAAGTTCTACATAAGTACATGCATGAAAATGGAAATATGGACGTCAAACTCATCTCAATCTTAAAGATTAGTACTGATATCATGTGAGCTATCGGTTTACAGCCATAAGTTGTCCTCATTTTCTATCTCTTTACCAATCACGGTTTTCTTGCATAATGTGCATGGTGCATCTCAGTGTAAGAGCAAAGATGTATAACCTGCCGCCTTGGAATGTAGCTCTGGTCCTTTTGAATATAAGGGAGGAATAGCTATAATAAGCCATCATGGAAGTGCTGATTATACTTAATCAACTTTCTCCTCTGTAACTCACTTAAATATATGAGGAAAGGCTAGCTTTCACATCTCTGCAAAAAGTGCAGATCTGAAACAGTCCTTTAACTCGCTAGGAATGATATGAGGATTTGCGCAAATTCAGATATTTCCACTATATGTATAACCTGCCGCCTTGGAATGTAGCCCTGGTCCTTTTGAATATAAGGGAGGAATAGCTATAATAAGCCATCATGGAAGTGCTGATTATACTTAATCAACTTTCTCCCCTGCTAACTCGCTTAAATATATGAGGGAAGGCTAGCTTTCACATCTCTGTAAAACGTGCAGATCTGAAACAGTCCTCTAACTCGCTAGGAATGATTTGAGGATATGCGCAAATTTAGCAATATTTCCATTATATGTATAACCTGCCGCCTTGGAATGTAGCCCTGGCCCTTTTGATTATAAGGGAGGAATAGTATAATGAGCCACCGTGAAGGTGCTGATTTATTATACTTAATTAATCAACTTTCTCCAATGCTAACTCAGTTAAATACAAGAGGAAAGGCTAGCTTGCATATCTGCAAAACGTGCAAATCTGAAACAGTCCTATAACTCGGTAGGAATGATTTGAGGATTTGCACTAATTTTACAATATTTCCATTCTTTATAATCATTAGGTTCAGATCACCAACGAAGCATGGAATTCAAGCTATGTTTTTCTTGGTTAATTAGAGATCTTCAAGATAGGCATAATAAAACACTCTCTTTAATGCGTTATCACATACAAAAATTTTGTCAGATTGCTTGAGCGAAACCCATAATGGTTTCCAGCGCAATGGCTAGCTCAATGACTACGGAATACATACGAGGATGCTCTTCACATTACACTCATGTTCCAATATTATATATGTAGTGAAATGAAAGCATTTCTTAGGAAATGATTATGGCTTTATTACCACTTAATTTATTAAAACGAAAAGCCAAAGTTCAAGGACGGGGAATTGATAAAAAGTAGAATGGAGAGAGACCTCACAAGCCTATTTTCCATTGCTATTAATTCTGTAGTTCCTCTTCATTAAAAATTGGCACAGTGTTTCCATTATATCATACATCATGGCTTGATTGATCTTTTCGGATTATAATAATGAACATTATAGGGGAGGTGTTGAGAAGATCGAATTAGATGATGGTCCTCAAACGGCCCCCACTCCCCATAAAGAAAATACCATTGTTTGGGATTACAAGCAATACAATAACTAATCCATAAAAAGGAATATTCACATCACGGGGAAGCAGCTTCCAAGGCTTCTTTTTTCAATTTTTTTTTTTCATATAATTGATTCATAAATGTGGGCAACGTGGAACTCTAGTTCATCACAGGAGGTAGCCTTTTGAGTTTTATGACATTCGTTCATACTTGCATCCAAATATATATATATATATATATATATTCGTTCGTACTTCATAGCCATACACGCATTGTACCTTTACATATATTCTTTTTCCTTAATTTACTCTACTCTTCTAAGATGTAAATCTAGCTAGTGAGCCTTAGATTAGTTCTGACATCATTAGCATCTAAATTTTGACTTTACGACCTTACAGAATCATTACTGAAACAAAAAAGTGAAAAAAAGTGACCAATCGATAAGATTAAATAACATCCCAAATGAAAAAGACTTGTAATGCGGAGAAGAACTAATGGCAAAAGGACAGAGCTTGCCCTTTCTTTTCTTTTCTGTTTTTGCTTAGACAACTACCCAATTAACCTGATGAAAGCTTGTCTCAGTAATAACTAGTAAATTGTTTTAGAACATTTTCGCGTACATAAATAAAAATCGATTTAGATGCTCTGCATTATCCGCCATCATAGGATAAAGAAATCCATTTCTGTTTCAACTACAAAACAAAAAGAAAAAGGAAAAAGCACATCCACCAATATAAAATAATGGCATTGGCGTGATCCACGCGTGCCACTAAACTTAATAACGTCTCAACTCTCAAGTCAAGTGTATCAATTAATTGGTTTGATATTGAAGAGAAAAATCCAAGGCTTTCACATTTATAAAACTCCCATTTTGCAGACTCAGAAAAATGTACAGCCATCGAGTTCTGCTTAGATAAGAACCCCCACAACATATGATATATATATATATGTGTGTGTGTGTGTGTGTGTGTAAGAAGCGAGCCCCTATTTAACATATAATAAATTTTTTTAAAAAATGGATGAGTCCCCTACTAAGAGACATATAAGAAATTAAAACAATGGGTCAGCATGACCCCCCAGTTTGGGGGCACATAAACAACAGATAAATTTTGTAATTCAAACCCAGTAATTGTGTGATTGAGTTTGGGTAAAATATAATATTTGGGGAGACAATTTTTTATACTGTGACATTTGGATCATTACTTTTTGGTCTTGTAATATCTCAGATAGGGAGCCAAAGTAAATACCTTCAAACGTTACTAGTATTAGTCCATCCACAACAAGTCTCAACTCAAGAATCTGCACAGATATCCATTGCAACTTTAACTGACTGATTCTATTAGAGGGGATTTTTCTTGAGTTTCTATCACTGTCCTTCGTTTTGAAATTCCATCTTAGTCACATCTTTTTGTTTTCACTTAAATTTCCACCATGTAGGCAGTTTTGGCAGAGAATGAACACACCCTTTTCTTGATGAATGAGAATGATTAGTTCGCTAGTCAATAATCGTAGACTTGAATGAAGTAAACGAACTTCGTTCAAGTTGCATTAGGGTGCTATCAAAACTCTATCACTGATAGTGCTCATCAGTAATGGAGTCACTCTCCAAGAAGATTTGATTGTATTTAGTTGTAGTGATAAGCTGAACGAAGCTACCACCCACTAGTCCTTTTGCGGGATTGAAGAGTAATTAGGGCCATCTATAGGGTTATGGAGAAAGGAAAAATTTGGGCACAGTTTCTTATTTCCAAGTGGAAACAGAACTAGTGTTGGAATCTATATCAACAATGACGTGTATCTAACCACACAAGAATTGACTAGCACATATCGCCCTTTTGCTTCCATCAATTCAACTCTCAGCCAAGATAGAGCAACAAAATCGCAGTCTTTCAATTACTAATTAGATTACACGAAATGGTTTATAGAAGTTCCGATATTATATCAAAAATTATTTTATTTAAAAATTTAAATTATTAAGCGAAAATTTATGAATAATTTTATTGTAAAAAAAAGGAAATCTGAGTGCAATGAAGTGGCAACGACTTACTGAAAGTTTAGTTCCATGACTTTGCTGCTAGAACTAGAAAGTAAATTATCATGACTATAATCAGTTTTAAAACTTAGATAACCAAAAAAAATGAATCACCTACTCTGTAACACGGCATGCTATATAGCAGATGAGTTTTAGAAAAAAGTAAAGTTAAAAAAAAAAAATATCAGCACTCTGTTTGAGAGACATAACATCTCTTGCTGTACAGGATAGTCAGAGATGTGGACGTATATAATCAATATGCTGTAAAAAACAAACTTCAAAAATATAAAAACATCATAAATCGAAGTGCGTTGGCCCCTTGGTTTGTTGAGGTGCGGGAGGAGAAAAGCAATGGTCACTGGGAAGAGAGTAATTGAGAAGGAATTCGCTGGAATTGAATTTATTTAGTGACAACAAAGGACCAAAATGGAAGGAATTTATGATATTAAAACCCACAAAGGACAACTTCAGAATTTAGTGCAAGTCATTCACAGAAGAGAAGCAAAAGATGAACAACTTTCTAGCAGAAAAGTAGATAATGTTTATCACATTATACCCATTTGGCTAAGGCTCAGATGGAAAGCATCTCTCCAGATAGATTCGCAAATTGGAAGGAGTGAAGGGAATTGGTCATTTGTGTCTCCCTTTCCCTCCCATCTCCCTCTCTCTCTCTCTCTCTCTCTCTCTCTCGCTAGTCTTTCCTTTCTCTTCACGCTCAAATTAAAGGTGGGGTCAACTCAGATTCATTCCTAGGAATTCTTTTGGTGAGCCACGCGGAAGTTCTTGAACCAGATGTTTTGTAATCCATATTCCAGTGGTTTTGTTAGGGTGCCCTGATGTTTGGCCATAGGGAGATTAACATTCTTCTGAGGATAATTTTGATTATCATTAACTCAAAGATAGCGTTATTCTGTTATCACAGCCAAAGCGCAATTATCTGTAAAATTAGTGGGTCTTTGGAGCCTACGGCCTATACCATAGGATCCTAAATTATAATGGGGAATATTCATCAGAGCTTTGACAACCTCTGCTCTTTCTGACAACCACTATTTCACTGACCATTAATCTTGAAACTTAAGTTTTCACCACGAATATGCTTCTTCATTTTCTCCTCCATGTTGTTTTCCTTTTGGCTTCCCTCAATTGTACAAGGACAAGCACAGTCAACATTTTCTGTATTTGTTTCTCTGTATTCTTAAATAACAATTTTTTATGTAAAGAAACTTTTATAAAAGAGGCGGTCAAATGATCTTGAATTAGAAATATCTACATATTATATCTTTATTAAAAAAATTAAAGAATATATATTTAAAAATTACACGTAAATTTTATTCATTTAATAATTTCTTCTTAATGAAACCGGAGATGTAGATAAACAAAACTCGGAATCAGATCCCCTCCTTTTGAAGCGCGAACAGGAAACTTTACTGTGCAGAAATCTGGACCGTTCGCTAGATCACATGATTTCATGATGTCGTGTCTACGGAAGTTGTCAACTCTGGCTTTCTAAACGCTCTAGATCTAAACGCAGCGTTTTGCGCAACTAAACCCATGAAGCTTTCTAAAGGGTATCTTTCGAAGCTTCTCCTTTTCATCGACGACTTCATCTTATGTGGAAGGGAATCTTTGGAGCTTTCATCTTTTAAGCAAACGAACATGGCACGGTCTCATTTAGATGTGCTCATCTCCCGGTTTGTTACAACGCACCCGCATGAGACATGGCTCTGCTCCACTGCTTCTCCCCTTTATGAGCTCCGCCTCAGTTTCTCTTTCAATGAGAATGTTCTTGTTTTTAATGTGTGTGTATTTCTGTCATGTTCGCTCAATTATCAATTTTGATTGCAAATTTTGTTGTGCAAAACCATGTGATCTAGAGCGTTTAGAAAGTGTAAAACTATTTGCTCTCAAACCGTTGCTTCTTGTTGTATAAAGTTGTGTTTAGGCTTCATAACTTTAGCCATGCAAAACCCTGCGTTTTTCCACGGACAAGCAACATCTGAAAAAAAAAAATGACCGAAAAATAATATTTCAAAAAGTATTTACCCAAAAGGCAATATTTACATCAAACTCGGATCCTATCATGCCGAGTTTCTGCCGGGATGCCATACATGTCTGACACGTGGAGGCACCCCAGGAACTCGGCGTCAAACTCGGCGTCATTAACGCCGAGTTCAGTGGACACGCGCCACGTGTCGCGACGGCGCGAATTCGGACCCATTGGGTCCGAATTCAGTGCAAACTCAGAACCAATGGTTCCGAGTTTGCCTAGCTGTCAGGCCAGGCTCAGCAGCCTAGCCTGGCAGTAGCTGACCGGTCAAGTTTAAATTTTTTTAAAAAGTGACACGTGGCGAAATTTCATTGGATATTGAAAATTCTGGTGAATTCTGATTGGTTGAAATAAATTAAGAAAGATAATGTTACGTGTAAAATAACCAAAATACCCCTGAAGACGTTTATAAAAACTGAGCCACGCCTCTTCATTTTCATTTTCATTCTGCTGCTTCTTCTTCTTCGCGTAGGGGGTTGGAACAAAATATTTTGATATCTTATTGATCTGAAAGCAACAAAACAAAGGTATGTTTTAATTTTAATTATTTTTAAATTTATTTCTTATTTTATATTTTGAGATGTGATTTAAATTGTATTTAAAGTAATAAATATTAAAAATATATATAATAAATTAAAAATATTGAATAAAGTTAGAAACATGAAAAAAGTAAAAAAATATTAAAAATTTTAAAAAGAAAATGTTAAAAATTTAAAAGAATTTAATTTTTAATATGTCTTTACTTTAGTTGTGGTAGTTAAATATTTTAGAATAATTATATAATTTTTTTTTATTATTCACATTATTTGTATGTTATTTGATTTTGTTGGTGACAAATTTTATTTGTATGTTGAGCTGATTATGGTAGAGGTTTAGAAAAGAATAATAAATATTACGAAAAGAGTGAAAAATGAAAGAGGAAAAAATGAAAAGAAAGAAGAAAATAAGTGAGTATAATTGAAAAATTAAAAACAAGCAGTAGAGAAAGAAAAATAATTTGAAGAAAAATAGAAAGATTGGGTAAATACTTTTTAGGAGAGAAATAAAAATTTATGAATTAAAAAAAAGAAAGAATTAAAAGTTTTAGTGAAGAGGAAAAGTTTATTTAATATTTATTGCTTTATTTGTTTAAGTGAATAATTTTTTAGAATTGGTATATAAATTGGTTTAGATCATGCACATTACTAATTTATTATTTCATTTTGTTGGTATAAAAAATTATTTATTTATATGGTTACTTGGTTTTGGTAGAAGTTTAAAAAATAAATAAATACTAAGTAACAGTTGAAAAATGAAAGAAGGAAAACTTGAAAGTGAAAAAATAATTATGTAAGGATGATAAAAAAATAGAAAATGAATATAAGAGCAAGAAATATAGGTTAAACAAAAATAGAAAAATTGGGCAAATAATTTTGAAGAGGAAATTTAGAAATTATGAAAAGAACTAAGACACTGAAAAAAAAAAAAAAGAAATAAGAAAAGAACAATGTTTAATCAACAAAAATGGATTTAAAAAATTTAAAATACTAGTTTTATACGAAAAGATTTTTTATTTTTTATTTTTACTTTATTTGTTTTAGTGAATTATTTTTTAGAATAATTAAATAAAGAGTTAAAAAGGAGTATAAGAACAAGAAGCGTGATTTAAAGGAAGGTCGTAAAAATGGAGAAAATGAAAGAGGAAAAAATGAAAAGAAGGAAAAAAAAATAGGTGAGTATAATTGAAAAATTAAAAACAAACAATAGAGAAAGAAAGATAATTTGAAGAAAAATAGAAAGATTGGGTAAATACTTTTTAGGAGAGAAATAAAAATTTATGAATTAAAAAAAAGAAAGAATTAAAAGTTTTAGTGAAGAGGAAAAGTTTATTTAATATTTGTTGCTTTATTTGTTTTAGTGAATAATTTTTTAGAATTGTTATATAAATTGGTTTAGATCATGCACAATACTAGTTTATTATTTCATTTTGTTGGTATAAGAAATTATTTATTTATATGGTTACTTGGTTTCGGTAGAAGTTTAAAAAATAAATAAATGCTAAGTAACAGTTGAAAAATGAAAGAAGGAAAACGTGAAAGTGAAAAAATAATTATGTAAGGATGATAAAAAAATAGAAAATGAATATAAGAGCAAGAAATATAGGTTAAACAAAAATAGAAAAATTGGGCAAATAATTTTGAAGAGGAAATTTAGAAATTATGAAAAGAACTAAGACACTGAAAAAAAAAAAGAAATAAGAAAAGAACAATGTTTAATCAACAAAAATGGATTTAAAAAATTTAAAATACTAGTTTTATACGAAAAGATTTTTTATTTTTTATTTTTACTTTATTTGTTTTAGTGAATTATTTTTTAGAATAATTAAATAAAGAGTTAAAAAGGAGTATAAGAATAAGAAGCGTGATTTAAAGGAAGGTCGAAAAAATGGAGAAAATGAAAGAGGAAAAAATGAAAAGAAGGAAAAAATAGGTGAGTATAATTGAAAAATTAAAAACAAACAATAGAGAAAGAAAGATAATTTGAAGAAAAATAGAAAGATTGGGTAAATACTTTTTAGGAGAGAAATAAAAATTTATGAGAACAAGAAACGTGATTTAAAGAAAGGTAGAAAAATGGAGAAAATGAAAGAGAAATATTTAAAGAAATGCTAGTTTCATATAAATGATTTTCGTGTTATTATTTAATATGCTTTTACTTTATTTGTTTTAGCGAATTATTTTGGTTATGCATATTATTTGTTTATTATTTGGGTTTTGTTGATATGAGAAATTATATTTATATGTGCACTTGAGTTTGGTAGAGGTTAAAGAATAGGAATAAATACTCAGTAAATGGGAGAAAATAGAATAGCAAAAAACTAAATGAAGCTAGGTTTGCAGGAAAGTGAATGGCTAGAAGAAATGAACTCTTGTGCATTTATGCAAATGGAAAGATTTTTGATAGTCCTCAAGGCGCAACATTTCAGTGTGCCATGTCCAAATATATAACAGTTAGTACTGACATAAGTTTAGAGGGTTTGAAAGACGCGGTTAGGCAAAAGTTACGGCTCCCCGCTGGAGAAGTTGTCTCCGATTTGATATATAGACTCCCAGCGTCATTGAATCCTACATGGTATCAATCGATTGTTCTAGAAGATGATTTTGATGTTGAAAGAATGTGGCAAGCTCACTCCCGTTTCCCTGGGCAGTTGAATGCAGTTGAAGTATATGCAAAAACTTCATTAACTGACTCACGAGTAAGCGGGGAAATTCAGCCAATATTTTTGCAAAAACTTCATTGCATGGTTAGCTGAGAACTTTGCTCACTTACCAGATGACGCTGATGAGGAGGTTGTACGTCGATTTGCACGAGCTTACATACTTAGATTGATTGGAGGTTTTTTATTGCCAGATAGATCTAGTCATAAAGTATATTTGATGTATCTCCCACTACTTGAGGACTTTGAACAAGCTGGTCGGTTTAGTTGGGGTTCAGCAGTTCTAGCTTACTTATATCGAGAGCTATGCAATGCAACTTATAGGGACGAGAAGGGAATATGTGGTTGCTTAACATTATTACACTTATGGGCATGGGATCGATTTCCAATGCTCGCACCAGAGAGACCGCTAACCCCTAATCCTCGTATAGAAGAATATCCTATACTTCCTCCCCTTGGTTTTAGGTATGAATTGTATTTATGTTTATTTTTTATACTTATATTTATGTTTATTTTTTTAATGTTATCCAACACTCGTGATAGGTGGAAGAATGTAGGACGACCACCTCGTCCTGGTATGCGAGCTCTAAGTCAATACCGGACTTTATTGGATGCTATGGGAGACAATGAGGTCAGTTATTATATATTTGTTTACTTTTTTTATGTGTGCACTATAATTCTGACATTTTATGATATTATCTTATTTTATCCATATTTTTCATAGATTATTTGGCGCCCATATCAGTCTCAAGATGTCCATGATTTGATTCCGGAGTACTGCTTAGCTTCTCCAGATATTTGGATAGCTTCAGTGCCTCTTATATGCTTTCATATCATAGAGTGGCACCATCCAGACCGTGTTCTTCGCCAATTTGGTCGACGCCAACTAATCCCTCAAGAACCTGTTAGATTGGATGCTCTGCATGCTTTACAACTCCGAGGAAAAACTCAAACCAATTGGGCGACAGAGCATAATATTTTTATCCAACAATGGTATAACTGGCAAAATGCTATGGTGCAGTCTCCGATTATTGATGAGCTTTTTGATCGCACCTCTGCATACATGCGATGGTACTGGCGATGTACCCGGAGATGGATACACCCCCTCAGCGCTGCGACTGGTTATGCGGTAAATTTTTAAGTTGTTGTCATTGTTCTTTTTTTCATATTGGTATCTATATCACTTTAATTTTATAGTTTTAAATGTTTTTTTTCTTTTTTGTAGGCTGATTTAGCAGAGGGACTTTATCAGATGCATTTACAAGACCCTCTCCCTTCAAATTTTTGCGAGATTGTAGGTCGAGATTCCAGAAATATATTATTAGCTCTTGGTGAACAACGCTTCTCATTATTTCCTCAACCTACTGAATCGGCGCCTGATTTACCCAGACCACAAATTCCGATGGGTCGACCGGGTAAACGACGTCAGGGTTACTTATCATCCCAACAACCTTCTGCTACAGAACAAAGACAGCAACATGAAGAGTCAGTGCAGCAAGACTTCAGCAGTACCATGGCTGGTCCATCTTCATATATTCCGACCCCTATGCCTCAAGATATTGGTTTAGCTTGACCATCTTCTTCTATTCCAACTAGTCATGTTGGTGGCTTTATGGGATCTGGTCCTTCACATTACATGCCATCACCACCTATGACTCATTTTGGAACACCAGAGCAACAATCTGGAGGATCATTTGTTGACCTGTTGTTTGATACGTCTGCATTCACTGCTCCATATGCTGGTACCTCGTTTGATGTTGGAGGATCATCCGAACCTGGACTTGTAACACCGCATGAACTGATTCCTCCAGCTGATTCTCCATCCTCTTCACCCCCAGAGCAGGAGCAACAACAATTACAACAACAGAGACAACAACGCCCACAACGTGAACGAAGGAGGCCTCGTTGCGGCACCGAAAGTCATTTATTATAGTATGTGTTCTTTTTAATGGTTATATAATTATTGTATAAAACATATATATGCGCAAATTAATGTGATATATTTTTCCTGTTGATTTTCTGTCCTATATGAAACTTTTTTATACGCGTGTCTATACATACTACTTGAACTATATACAAAAGAAATTTTAATTTATTTACATAATTCATGTATAGCATTAGGGAGAATTATCTTTCAAAAAAAATAAAATAAAATTTTAAGTTAAATAGTAATTAGTTTTATTATTGAATATTTTTTTCTATCTTATCAATCTTTTTCTTTTTCAATTTTTGGGCATTTCAGAGAAAAAATTAATTTTAAATTATTGATAAAAAAAATCTTGCATTAACAATAAATAATTATCTATAGATAAATTAGTGGAGGTATTAATGGTATCAACAACTTTACATAAATGATATATAATTTTATATACAAAATCTCAATTTCTTATATTAAGATGACGCCAATAATTAAAATTAATAAAATTGTCATAACAATTGACTCTGACGTAATGAAAAAAATTTATTAATTTCACATTTTATTACTTTTTTAGATTATTTATCAAAAAAATAATTATATAATCTATATTTCTTTGATTAAAGAATCAAAGAAAAGATATAATTATTTAATTTATATTTTATTAAATTTTTATTCTTTATAATACTTACTTAATTTTATTAAAGTTCATAAATTTATTAAATATATTCTTATTAACTTGGAGTCACTTATTTCGAATTTATTAAGTTACCATTTGAAACTCGGCTTTACAAGTTCCGAGTTTGATGATTTATAGCGTTTGAGACAAATACTTTTCATCTCATTGCTTTTGAATTATTTTATACTTTGACCATTGCTTTTATGTTGTTCTCATAATTTATGTATAGAACTAGAGAGAATTATTTTCCTAAAATACAGAACTAAATTTTAAATTAAAACACAATTTAGTTTTATTATTCAACATTTTCTCTTCTCCAATCAATCTTTTTTTTTTTTAAATCTCTTGACGTATAAGAAAAAAAATTAATTTTAAATTATTGACATAAAATTTTTTTGGTCAATAACAAATACTTATTTGTAGATAAGTTAGTGGAGGTATTATTGATATAAAAACCTTTACATAAATAACGAATAATTATATAAAAAAATCATAAATGCTTACATTAAGATAACTCCAATAATTAGTATTCACAAAATTGACATAGCAATTGACACCAATATAATGGAAAGAATTTATTAATTTTACATTTCATTACTTTTTTTAAGATTATTTACAAAAGATATCATTATTTAATCTATATTTCTTTAATTATCACATCAAACAAAAAAATATAATTATTTAAACTATATTCTATTCAATTTTTTTATTATAATTATTTAATTTCATTAAAATTTTATAAATTTATTTAAAAAATTTACATTGAACTCGAAGTGTCTCAATTCGAGTTCAAAACAATTCCTAACAAAAAAGAACTTGACTTATTCCCCTCCAAATTTCAACTTTTATTGCTTTTGCGTTAATTGCTTTTCATGCCATTGCCTTTGAATTATAAGTTTTTCTGGACATTGCTTTTAAGTGTTGGATTCTTTTTTCCTGTTGATTTTTTGTATTATGTGAAACTTTTTTATATAAGTATATATATATACTACTTAAACTATACGCAAAAGAAATTTTAATTTATTTTCATAATTCATGTATAGAATTAGGGAGAATTATTTTTTAAAAAAATAAAACCAAATTTCAAATTAAAACACTAATTAGTTTTATTATTGAATATTTTTTCCTATTCTGTCAATTTTTTTCTTTTTAAATTTTTGGGCATTTCAAAAAAAAAATTAATTTTATATTATTGATATATAAAATCTTGTGTCAATAATAAGTAATTATCTATAGATAAGTTAGTGGAGGTATTAATGGTATTAAAAACTTTGCATAAATGATATATAATTTTATACACAAAATCTCAAATCCTTATATTAAGATAACTCCAATAATTAAAATTCACAAAATTGTCATAACAATTGACTCCGACGTAATAGAAAAAATTTATTAATTTTACATTTTATTATTTTTTTTAGATTATTTATAAAAAATATAATTATTTAATCTATATTTCTTTAATTATAGAATAAAAAAAAGATATATTTGTTTAATTTATATTTTATTAAATTTTTATTCTTTATAATACTTATTTAATTTTATCAAAGTTTATAATTTTATTAAATAGATTTCTATAAATTCGGAATCACTTATTCCGAATTCAACATATCAACAATTGAAACTCGGTTTCACTGCTTCCGAATTTGAACGTTTATTGCTTTTAGGTCAAATACTTTTGATTCAATTGCTTTTGAATAATTAATTTCTTTGACTATTGCTTTGACGTACAGGAGCCCAAAACCCTGCATTTAGATTAGAACGTTTAGAAAGCCAGAGTCAAAAAGTTTGAAGATGTGGCAAGATGAAAATCGTGCGATCTGGCGAACGGTCCAGATCTCTAACAGCTCACGATTCAAAAGCGGGGGATCTGATTCCTCAAATTCAGTATGGGGGTTGCGATGATACCGCATTGGGTTTGTTTTATTGTTCCGACACATCTGATGAATTAAAATAAACACTAAACATGTATAATTCCCCAAATGCTTGCCTCGCCCAAGGCCAAAGAGAAAACTATAAGAAATAATCTGGCAGTACAGGTTTAAGACGAATATCTAGGCATAGGCATAAGCTCTTCCTCTAAAACGAACTATTTTCAGAAGAGAATCCGACCCTTCTGAACCACCAAGGAATAGTCACAAATAGCCAGAATCTATTATTTGATTTAATCAAGATCGTCCTACTATAATAATCTAGAGCAGTACCCAGGGAACTCTTTTATACCATGGCATTTTTATGCAGGTAGCTAGTATCATTCAGCTTGACATTCATCAACATAATTTACAATGGGTTTCTGTTCACGTCCTTGTAAAGAAGATACCGTGTCCGAGTTTTACCAAGGGCGGCATACCTGAATAGAGTGCCAAATGTATCAGTATTTACTTAAATGTCCACGTTGGAGGTTAAGAGGAAGTGTACATATATAAAGTAATATACAATTCAGAATGTAGTATGTTCAGATGTTAAGAAAGGAAAAAAAATTGTAGTTAAGTAATATACATACCATTGTGGCACAAATGGTGCCATCCAAATGACGTCACCCGCTTGAACTGGGTACCTGTTTACAGGAAAGATGAACCATAGATATGGAGGCAAGTGATGAAATTTCAATAAGAACAGAACAGGTAAGACGCCAGCTTTTAACAAATGGAATAATACTAGTTCTAATAAGATATTCCATCGTAAGCTCCAAAAAAAAAAAAAGGCTCAAACCAACCCAAAAATTGGGTATGTGCAATTCTAGATTTATACACTAGTCCTGAGACTTAGCAGGGAATATGTAACTCTCTCCACCAAGATGTTACAATTGTGCATATCTGATCAGATAGGATCTATGTAATACCATTACAAGATAACAGACGTCCAACAGCCCAAATTCAACCCCAATGGCGCAAGAGGTAAATGAACATAGCCTAGATTTTGCATACTAGTCACAGACTTACCCATAAAGTTCAATGGAATCAAAGCTTTTCATTTTCTTCTACGACTCCATGTGACACAGGCTAATTCTTGGAATGTCAGATCTATAATTCTTACCAATTATCACCCAAACGATAAATGCCTTGCCCTTCCAATAGCAGCAAACCATGCTGGTTATAATGCACCTCCTGCAAAAGCCACGAATATGGTATATAAGAAGTCCTTTAATTTGACATCACAGAATACAAACTGAATTTTGATTTGACAATAAAAAATGGAAACTTGAGATGATGGGTTAACTTTGAAGTTTGAAATGCATCCTAAGGGAGCCATATGCATATACTATTCCTGTTTAGTTGAGATGACTTTCGTCCATCCAGATACGAATTAATACCTAAGCAAAATATCAATCATGAAAATTAAACTGCAGCTTGGAAGTGTGTCTAATGCTTGTTGCCTAGACTATCCATACACCCAAAAAGTTGAAGATTTAATTGCCAAGTATATAACAGAGATGTATTAGTTTATGGAAATATAGAAAATTGCCATCATATTTTGGATGCACCATTAAGGATGTCTGCTCCATAACTCCATAGACATATACCACTTTCTCAAAAGTTCAATATGTGAATATGGAAATGTTAATTTATCAGCATATCCCCACTGTAAAATGACCTGCTTTATTAATGCTGTTGTGTAACACAAACGGAAATTATCCATATCAGTGCTTCATGGATTGAGAGGAACAGAATAATTACCTTTACATTGAGAAATTCTCCAGGTTGAAAATCCATAATCTGCAGGCATATGTAAATTACTTGGGTTTAGCTATGTATGACAGAAACATTATGATCATAAGAAAATTATATTTTAAATATGAATAACAGACTTATCGAAAGACAATCTAGAATTTGAACCTAAGTTTACAAGAGTATAGAACAGATAGATTAGAGCTTACATGGATATTGAAGTCATATGCCAAAGATGTTGGAAGAAGCTTCCGCAGTTCGAAAACCTGATAATGGGTACAGAAAAGAAGTAAAACTGTTTATGTATGTGTTCATGTATTCTATTTGCAGTCTTGTTTTTCACCCAGAAGGGATGGGGAGAGAAGATAAAACAAAACAAAAGTCATTAAGGCTTGATTTTTGAGGATAAATCTCAAGCAATGACATTATTTATTTACTTATTTTTAATAGAAAAGCAACAACATTAATGGTTAAAACAATGGGAGGAAAATGTTCTTTTTTGAACATATAGTGTTTCAATTTTAAAAAATAGACAGAAAGAGAAGAAAGCATCTTGTCTTTTTTGTTATGTTTGGGAATTTTGGAGGGGAAGGGAGCAGAGGGAAGGGGATGGAATGGATCATAAAGGAAAGTAGAGGGAATGGTACCTCGCCTGGAGTTTCAAGTAGTGGCTGCGCATATGTTGAATTAACAACCAGCTCGGGGGCATGGTTTTCCAGAGGAGCATACCTAGAAGGTTATAGAAAATTTTGGTACTTGCAGTAATTAGAGTGTCATTATGGCTGCTAGTATTTGAATGTAAGAAGTAGAAATATGCCATTTGATCCTAGGAAACTGGACCCACTTATATTGTGACTATTTGAGGCAATTTCATGTTGAAGAACCCTGACAGATGAATTGGGTTCTTGAATCTAGCTTCAGTAAAATTAATTGGTTATTCTGTTTCTCGTGTTGTCACAAGGATATAAAATATTTGTCCAAAACAACCAACTATCAACCAAATACAAGGAGGAAGCACAAAGAACAAACCTTCGCTCAAATACCACAATGGTTGCCGATGCATCACATTCAATTACGTGATCATAATTTGGAGGTAAATAAGCATATGTATCCACCTGAAATTTAAAATAGGGCATCAAACTATTCATAGCCTAGAAGAGATAAAAAATAATGTGATTATCAAATTCTTCATGATTAGTGATAGATCAACCAATAGTTAAAAAAGGCATGAGATACTGCAACCATTATGGTGTTAATATACTTTCACCATTTGTAGGTTTTTTTATTGGGAGAGGGGGGGGGGGGAAGAATTCGTAGTTAGTTATGTTGAATTATTTACTGTTGCACCAAGGGCTGATGGTGCCTCGGGCACTGTGCAGTGCCTCACACAGGGCAATATTTAAGCATGGCATTGATTATATTAATATTTGAAATCTAAAGTAACAATAATATACAAATGAGACAAGTAATATATATGGAAAATATAATTCAGACATAACTCCATCAATAGTCCAGACTCCATAATCCAAATGTATCAAACATGGAAACCCTATTTCCATCTTGTGTTCCTAGCACCTTATTCAGTGGCATGAAACAGCATTAGTAGCATAAACGAGAAGAAAAATGAGGCCGGACAACTAAATAAAACCGAGTAGGTGGTAGAGCTTTGCTGGCAACAAAAGATTGTAATAGCACTGAACAAGTAAATCAACTTCTTAAGCAAATTAGCTGTTGTAATTTTTTCAAAAAATATCCTAGGTTTATTTTATCTTAAATTTAAGCCCAACTAAAATGTCACTTTAGATTTTACTAGTTTGCAAATGTGCTACCAGCAATACTTAAATAATGGGCTAGATCCCAAAACAGCCACCAAAACTAGTAAACTTAAAAGGATGTATAAATATTATTGAAACCAATGAAAACAAGTCACTTTGATGGAGACAAAGGTAACATGGGATGCCAAAGTCCCAACATTGAGTAATATGGGATACTCAATGCGGTATTTAAATAGAGTGGTTCTCCCACCATAATAGCTAGCTTTAGGGGGAGAATTCCCCACCTTGCTTAGGTGCCCATCAATTAGTATCAGAATTGATGGTTAGTGGCTCCAGAAAGGACTATCTGTAGAGGGTTCTAAACAGTGGATGGTTCTTACTAGCGGAAGGTTGAGTAAAGTGCTACCAAGTGAAGTGTCATAGAGTGTAGTTGCCAGGACATCAACTTTTCAAAGGTGACCAATTGATGGAGACTAATGTAGTATGGGATGCTAAAGTCTCACATTGAGTAATATGAAATACTCAATAAGGTACTTAAATAGGGTGGTTCTCCCACCTCAATAACTAGGTTTTGGGGAAGAGTTTCCCACCTTGCTTAGGTGGCCATCACACTTACTTATTCCACAATTACAAGTGTACAACACATAGCCAGCATAAATGATACATGAACAATTACAAGCAGTTAAATTAATCAATCAAACCTGGAATGTATACAATAACATTAATCATATCAGTTTTAACAAAATTAGTGATCATATGGACAGAATAACTTGATCTATATATCAATTACAAAATTCTGACCTTCAGTATGTAGCGACTGCAAGTATTAGTAGTGAGTGTGACTGCACCCCGAAGCACAAAGATGAATCTAGTAGGATAAAACACATAAACACATAAGAATCTCATAAATATATCAAACACATATCTATAGCAAGAAACAGTTGTCAACTGGGTCCATTATGTCATGGATTGGGTGCAATTTAGAATTAAACTGAAAAAAAACAACCTCTCCACATCATGCAGGGGTAATCGTGATTTTGACTTCTCTGAAAAAGGGTATAGCATAAATCAGTATCATACCAGAGTAACCAGTTTCAGTGGCAAACAATAAGTTGCATGGTACATAAAAGATGCCATGTCAAAAATGAAAAGGCAATATATCTTAAAAAGGGGAAATTGTCATGGTAGACTAGAATCAAGGTTATAAATGTATATGTTACCCAATCACATGTTGATCCTTGTTTGTGTGGTTTCTGAGGAGTCAGCAGCACATAACTAGTCAAGGATGCTGATGGGGTAAACTGGTGGGGAAAGAAAAAAGCACTTCAAGCGTGGGTATGATCAAGTTATCAATGACCATTTCAATTCAAAAGTTTAAGATATTAATCATTAAGTGACGGCCCATGGTTGGTTTTCATTAATATTTCTAACATGCTCCCTCACATGAAAGTTCTTTGAGCTTCAAGCATGGGTCTACAATACCCTTGTGCTGAAATTTAATTTAACTTAACTAGGATAATGGGGATGGGAAGGATCCAACACATAAGTCTTGATCACTTGGTCAAGAAGGCTTTGATACACTGTTAGGGACCATTTCAACCTAAAAGTTTAAGCTTTAAATTAAGTCCAATGTTTGTCTTTATTAATATCTCTGGCACAATATTAACTTAACGGAGTCAGGGAAGCTACAAACCCATATTAAGTGACTCCCTCTAAGGTGAATGCTTTTGTTTGGACTGCATTACTCCCTACAAGCCCTCTTTGTTAGGACTGCTCCTGCCTTGCACCATTACCTCTTGAAAGCATTATATCTTTGATTGCCTTTCTCAAGTGATTTTGATTGTAAATCTCACATTTTGTTTTTTTTTTTTTTGGTTTTCTTGCACCTGAAGTCAAAAAGGATTGTATTGTCCCATGTACTCTAGATATCTGAGAAAGGACACTGTTAGTTCTTCTGTCATTGCAATCTTTTACTATTTTTATCAAACATGTGATTTCAAATTTATGCATAACTGGATATGAGCAGAAAGTGGCATCACAGTACTAGTACATTGACAAATATATGCCACTTAGAATAATAAATTCCTCAAGCTGAATAAACATTATCTCACTTGATGCATGAGAATATGCCCCATATCTAAGTTACATACAAAGGGTGCAGGGAAATATGTTGTAACAAACCTTGCAACTTAGCTAGGTACATTACAAAGTGTGAGCCAATTGATGGTGAAATTAAATATGCCCCAGATGTATCAGTCCTGCCAAAGCAATTGTTAGATAAGAAGATGAGGCTTAACCATTTTAAACAAAACAAATGGAGCAAGTCATGCCAATACCAATCAGATAATGGGCCATAAACATGACTTTCTGGTGATATTAAAGCATGATCCCTTTTATAAACACTGCGCGTGAAACCAGGCAAATCTGGCAGATGAAGAAACATTTTAAAGTTAGTTCATTTTTTCTATAGTTTTGCTTTATAATTTTTCCTATACTTGAGGATTTTGGACATTACAGAAAACGAAAGATCTAAACAATTTTTTGACATGGGCTACTGAGGAAAAAAAAAAAAAAAAGGTATAACAATGGACACAGGCATGGCAGCTGAGTGTCACATTTCAGCACTTAAGCAACCCTTTGGAACCAAAAATAATTTAGTCTCACTGAAATGAATAAGTCCACAGCATTATCCTGAATATAAACCATGCATGCATAAGGAAGCGGAAATATCAAGTAAAGCAAAAGCCAGCTCAAGCTGGGTTTCAGAAAGAAATTCTTGTGCTTGGCCTAGCCGGCTTGAAAAACTATATTTATGTTATTTTTTTATATACGTATTTATCTATTTGCATTTACATAACTTGTTGCTTACAACTATATGTACATTTACAGATTAAATATTAATCAATATAAAGTGTACCATTTTACTGGTATATACTAAAAAAGTTGCACAGGAATATACGCAAACATGTCGAAAATATAACTAATTACAGACAAATGTATGCTTTTCAAACTTGTTAACGGGCTAACAAGCCATGTTCTATGTAACTCAGGATTGGTTTGATTAAGATGTAATTTGAGTTAGAGTTAAGCCTGACTTGAGTTGAAATCAAGTCGCTTGAATAACGTCTACCCTAGTTATAAAAATGAAAATTTTACATGGGCTAGATCCCAAATTTTTTTTCTCTTCTATCATTTAACAGGTAACCTAACGGGTAAAGATTTTAAGTAAACTAACGAATAACTTTTGGTTGCTTAATCAAGTAATGTAATTCAACATAATAGTAATCTCTTGATTTTCTGATATCAATACAATTTGTACGACAAAATTTAGTTTACTGACCTTGAAGATGGGTAGGGGATAGAGTTGGATTATCGACTTTCAAGTATAGAGGGTTCAAGTTTGATTCCATGCCAACAACCGAAGGAGCAGAACAAAACCCTTCTTCAGTCACTGCATATTCAAACAAACCTGAAAAGCAGCAAACTAAACTAAGCAATTTCCGACAATCGTTAACCAGATATCACTTTTTATCAACCAAACAAAAGAAAACCTTTCCTCCATCTGGCTGCCAACGACAAACAGTAAAAGAAAAACAGAAAATGGAGGAATTCTCAATGAAAGCTGAAACCTACGGGAGACATTCTAGTCTCTCGGACTCATTTTCTAGGCAGGCCAACGGGTCATCCAACAAAGTAAATAAAGTAGGGAGGAGCGGGAGTAATCAGTACCCTGGATGAGGAGAAAGACCAATATACTACGCATCTTGGGAGGATGGTTACGAGAAATTGTTTGAGACGGTCAGAATGGTTCTTCTGTACTGTGAGTTGGCACTGAACGACGAGTACTGGATGCTGCGAGAGCGGCCACTGGAGGGAGGAGACCATAGCGCCAGGACAAGAAAAAAAAAAAAAACTCCAATTTGATAACGATCACATAAAAATAAACGAATAAACACTAGTATTGTGTCAATAATATATTTTGAAATTATTAATCTATGCATGATAATTTTTCTTCTGCAAAGGCATGCAAATTTCCTCTTTAACAAGGGCATAGTCATGTTGTTTACACAGCAATATTAACTGATAAAATTACAAAAAAATGTATTTGTTAATTTTTGCATTTAATTATAATATATTTTATTTTTTCGATAGACACAAATTATAATATATTTTAATTTATACAAAACGTAACTAATAATAGAAAAAAGTTAGATATAATTTTTATGAATTTGATATTAGGTTTTTTTTAATAAAAATATCATAATTATATAATATTTTTAGAGAAATAAGTGATTTTTATAATTCAATATATATAATTAAATTTTTTTTAAAAAAATTATATGTCATAATTTTGTTAAAAAATTTGATAATAAAAAGAAAAAAATGTAATTAAATCTAATACATTGACAATCTATTAATTGTAGTAATTTTTATTGGCATTTCATACAATAATTATTTTGTTATAAATATATTATTATAATAATACTTTTAAGATATCTTTTTGAGAGAATATATTGTTAATGAACATCCATTAAATAGTGATTTATATGCGAGAATAGTACACCTCCAATAGAAAATGAAGGAAGGTTGTGCTGAACTAAGCTGAAGGAAGAAGGTCTTGGCGTATGAGTTTTGGCTTATGTTATATTGTGCAGCCAAGGGTTTTGAGAGATATTAGAGAGAGGCAGGAGTAGAGAGATAGTGTTTTTTTATTGAATTTTTTTTCGATTGATTTTTAAGCGAAGATTACTGGGCTTTTTTATTCCCAAAATACCACCACAACAGCAGAAGGAAAAACAAGTCAATATGATGCAAATATTAGACGAATTAGGGCCTTATCACTGGTTAAAGTTTTATTCATCTCCACGAATAATGTATCCATTTCTTGGGCTCTAATTCTGGAGATTATTACTTGAAATAGAAAAGACCTCTGCATTAAAGATGGCAGAGTTCCTTTCATAACTCGGTTTAGTTTCAGTCAAACCTATTATCTGATATAAATCACTGTTGAACGAATGATTGATCTCGCTCATTAAGTCTCATTCCTTATCTCAAATTTTATTATATTTTTTTTTTATTAAACATCATTCTTTTTTCTACTATACCTTCTGAACCATTAAAAGCAAATAATGAATTTATGTTCGAAACTATTTATACACCACAAGATAAGAGTAGATAGTAAAAAATATATAGTTTTCTTAACCTCTGAAAGATTATATGAATGGAATATATTACCAATAGGATTTCATATAGTATTAGAATGGTGGAAAAGTTTAATTGAAGAATTTAGAGAAAATGTAAGAAAAATAGTGGATATAATTCAAGAAGAGAATTTTATGGTTTATTATTAATCTAATTCTTCGTGAATATATTTGGTGAATTCATATGGTTCTGACTCATAATTATCAACTAATTTCATGATATTCATATGCTTTTTATTGCGAGGTTTTTTTATAGTCGGTTGCTAGTAATAATTCTTCATCATTATCTAATCTATCAATTAATCGCATAAAAATTAATTTTTCTGCTTAATTAAGTGTAGTATTTTTGATCTTATCTTCCATTAATGATTTGATCCTCCTTCAACTTAGTTCAGCACAATCTTCCTTCGTTTTCTACTGGAGGTGTACTATTATCTTATATAATTCACTATTCAATGGATGTTTAATCCTCAATTAAAACTTATTGTAAATACTAATTTTGCTATATTTAGAGCTGAAGCAAATATGAATAGGATATTAGTAATATATCACAAGCTACAAGGAATAAAAATGCCACCAAGAAGTCGAATAATTAGTATAACAGGAATCAATGGATGTTTAATCCTCATTCCAGTATAGACACAGCGAATGATCAAATCATCAATAGAAGATAAGAACAACTTGAGATAAATATGATGAAATTATATAATGAAACAGTATTTGGAGAAGTAACAGAATCCCAAATAAAAAGCAAACCTATGGTGGATTAGAAGTTGCAGATGAGCTTAGTGGTTGGCTTTGTGGTGTTGTAGGTGGAGAGGGTGAATGACCCTATACTGATGCATCTGATAATTATTGGGGTGCAGCCCCTTATCATGAAAATCAAGAAGGTAAATATTACCTTCGTTTCTTACTGGAGGTGTACTATTCTCATATATAATTCACTATTCAATGGTTGTTTAATCCTCATTCCAGTATAGACACAACGAAGGATTAAATCATCAATGGAAGATAATTCAACAATGATTTATATTAGAGAATAGGTTTGACTGAAACTAAACCGGGTTATGGAAGGAACTCTGCCCTGTTTCATAAAATTGATAAAATTAGTCAAACATTAGGAATCCATAATAATTTAAAACCAATAAAAGAACAACCTGAAATCAATATGATAAAGTTATATAACGAAGCAGTATTTGGAGAAGTAACCGAATCTCAAATAAAAAGTAAATATATGAATGAACAAATATATGAGACCCGAGTATTAGTTGAAGAATTAAAACATGGACAAGAAATAATAAATAATAATTTATGGACAATTTATGATGAAATCCATCAAACAAATAAACCCATAAACAAATAAATAAACCTTATTGACGAACCAATAGATTATATCTCACCAGAAGAAAGAGAGAAAAATGAAGCAGAAAGATTAAGTTTTATGTGATTAATTGATAAACTAGATAATGATGAATAATTATTACTAAGTTTTATTCCCAAAATACCACCACAACAGCAGGAGGAAAAACAAGTCCATATGATGCAAATATTAGACGAATTAGAACAAGAGGAAATAGAAAAACGAATGGGTCAATAAGAAATTAATTTAGCAGCTATAAGAGAAGAATTAGGATATGTTTTAATCAAACCTATTCTCTAATATAAATCACTGTTGAACGAATAGTTGATCTCGCTCATTCCAAGCTGTTCCCAGAAATGGTATTAGAGTATGATTTTTTCTCGGTATAAATTATAATTTAAATTTAACCATATTCCAGCATTAGGTATTTGTCTTGTTTCATATTGTTCTAATGGAAGATAAGATTAGAAATACTATACTTAATCTCCTTAAAAGAAATTAGAAAGTTATACCTTTACTCATCGAAAATATTCTTTATTGATAAAGTTGTTGTGGATGAGTACTAGGATAAATAACAGCTTTGTTAATAGAATAATGGGAGATATATTTGATGGTAGGGGTTGAAATTTAAAAATGATTTAATTTGTCGATGACAAGTTGGAAATATTAGAATTGTTCAAGAAATTTGGTTTGGACTGATCGGGCTTTAGATGACGGTTTGAGGTCGTAAAGGTGGAGGTAATAGTGACTTGTTTGTTTTTACTTTGGGCTTATTGGGCTTGCTTGTTTTCTTTTTCTTGTTCTAAGATGGCTAAAAAATATGGTGGATTAGAAGTTGTAGATGGATTTGGTGGTTGGCTTTGTGTTGTTGTAGGTGGAGAGAGTGAATGACCCATTACTTGTCTTTCTATTTGAATTATTCATCTTTCTAATTCATTAATATGGGTACTGAGGTTCCCCACAGACTGATTTAGATAATTTATTGTTGCTGCAAAACTATTCGTCTGATTATTCGTTTGTGAAGAAAAAATACTCAAGTTTAATTCAAATAGCACTTATTTGATCATTACCGGGTTCCTCTGGTAGAGGATTACTGGTAGCTTTACTTGTCTGAGAGGACTGCTCCATCCCTGCTTAGGAAATCAGCAAAAAGATTATTTTTTCTTTTAATATAAGCAATTTCATAATCATAATAAGATAAATCAACTTGCCATTAAAATCCCTATAAGATCAAATTTAGCCAAAATCCAACCAAATATACCCGAAATAGATTTAACCCAAACATTAGAAAATTTTATCCTCTTAGAAATAACTCAAAAAGGAAATGAAGGAAGGTTGTGCTGAACTAAACTGAAGGAGGAAGGTCTTGGCTTATGAGTTTTGGCTTAGCATAAGTAATAGCTTTATTACATCAAAGTATAGATACAAATTCAGCAAGTCTTGTAGTTGAATCTAGTTTTATAGGAATAGTATTAGAATGGTGGAAAAGTTTAACTGAAGAATTTAGAGAAAATGTAAGAAAAATAGTAGGATATAATTCAAGAAGAGAATTTTATACTTTATTATTAAGAAAATATGAACAGGTATTAAGAAATGAGTTTTTAGAAAGAAGCGTAAGAGTAAATGAACAAATTAAAATAGACAGAGTTATAACTAAATTACATCAAATAGAAATCTATACATTAGAACCTAATTATTTAAATCAATATATTTGTGAATTTCAAAAATATTATTATGAAGCAAGATTTCAAAATTATGAACAAAAAAGATTTTATTTAGATTTATTTTATCATAAACTACCTAGATTAATATCTGATACTCTTTTAATTGAATATAGAAAAGCTTTTAATGATAAAATAGATTTAATACCTCATTTAGATATAATAGGAAGAAGAGAAAATTATTTAAGAGAATATTTATTGAATAAATGTAAAGAAGTATAGAGAAATAATAAATATTATAAAACCAATAAATTAATTCTAAGATGTAATGCCTTTGAAACACCTCATAAATGGGAATGTAAACCTAATAAACGATATAGGAAAAAGAAAACTTCAAGATTGAAAAATTATCATTCACCCTATAAAAGATATAAATATAAATTCAAAAAATATCCTAAAAATAAACTTCAATATAAAACTAAGTTTCAAAAACCATTTAGACCTTAAAAATATTTTAAGAAAGGAAAACGAAAACTAAACTATACTAAATATCCCACTAAATGTCAATGTTATAATTGTGGAGAATTAGGACACATAGCAACTGACTGTAAAAAACCTCGCAATAAAAAGCATATGAATATCATGGAATTAGCTGATAATTATGAGTTAGAACTGTATGAATTCACCAAATATATTAATGAAGAATTAGATTATTCGGATATAGAAATATACAAATTAAAGGTCGAATTAGAATCAAAAACCGAAACTGAAGATGATTCAGATCAAAGTAGTTTAGATGAAATTGACAATATCCTAGATCATAAAGAAATTAATATGATGCAAGGTGAAACGAGTAATCAACAACAACATGATTATGAAGAATTCTAAGAAATAAGAAATCCAACAGAAGGTATAGTAGAACAAAGAATGATGTTTAATCAAAAACAATATAATAAAATTCGAGATAAGGAATTAGACTTAATAACTAATGATTTAACACAAAATAGTATTATAAAACAATTAGGAAAATTTATCAAATCTAAGAAAAAAGAAAAATCTGCTTGTGTTGTAATAGAAAAAAAACACCCAATAGAAGCTACTCAAACTAAAGAAATATTAAGAATTCCAGTAATTAACAAAACCTTAATAGAACAAGAAATCCAAAAATTAGATATCCAAGATGAAGTAACCGAAATATATATTCCAGGAGTACAATTATTAATCAAAGCTTATTTTAAAGTAGGAATAGATACACCAATAGAATTATTAATTACTGACAATAGAATTATTGATAATGTTCTTAATAGTATTTTAGGAGCATTAAATGAAAATTTAATCTATCAAAAATTAAAACTTACTGGAAATACTAATTTTGCTATATCTAGAGCTGAAGCAAATATGAATCGGACATTAGTAATATATCACAAGCTACAAGGAATAAAAATACCACTAGGAAGTTAAATAATTAGTATAACATGAATGGTAGGACTTGTATTTTCCAATGAACATAAAATTTATAAAAGAAATATAGGTAATATAACAATAGATAAACATTTTATACCAGTATTAGAGCTTAGTTCAGCACAACCTTCTTTCGTTTCTTACTAGAGATATACAATTCTCAAATATAATTCACTATTCAATGGATGTTTAATCCTCATTCGAGATTTTATTCGTCTTATTGAATACATAACTAACTTAATTTAATGCCTCAATAAAAGATTAAACTAAATAACAAACCACCTCATAAATGGGAATGTAAACCTGATAAACAATATAGGAAAAAGAAAACTTTAAGATTTATCTACTCAGTAGAGAAGACCAGCAGAAATAGTCGATTATTCATTATGTTTTATGATAGAATCAAGACCAATAAGATGGATAACTAATTTTTGGATTTCTTGTTCTATTAAGGTTTTGCTGATTATTGGAATTCTTAATATTCCTTCAGTTTGAGTGGCTCATGTTATTTTGAGAAGCCATAGAAAAGACCTCTGCATGAAAGAGGATAAAGTTCCTTCCATAACCCAGTTTAATTTCGGTCAAACCTATTCTCTGATATAAATCATTGTTGAACGAATGGTTAATCTCACTTATTCTAGGCATGCTCTGATGCCATTTCTGGGAATAACTTGGAATGAGCGAGATCAACCATTCTAAATTTCCCTTTAATGCTCATAAAATACTATTAGGAACATTATCAATAATTTTATTGTTAGTAATTAATAATTTTATTGGGATCTTCAGAATAAGAGCCCAAGAAATTGATACAATATTCATGAAGATGAATAGAACTTTAACCAGTGATGAGACCCAATGGATCTACTTCATCGGACCAACAACTTGTATCTACTCAGTAGGGAAGACCAGTAGAAATAGCTGATTATTCACTATATTTTATGATAGAATCAAGACCAATAAGATGGATAATTCGGAATTAGAATAGAAAAAAGGCAGAGGAATGCCTTGCCTATATAAAGCCCTGTAATCTTCACTTGAAAATCAATCGAAAAAAATTCAATCAAAATTTGGACTGATTGGGCTTTAGGTGGATGGCTTGAGGTCGTAGAGGTGGAGGTAGTAGTGACTTGTTTGTTTTTACTTTAGGCTTCTTGGGCTTGCCTGTTTTCTTTAAGCTGAAGGAGGAAGGTCTTAGCTTATGAGCTTTGGCTTATATTATTTTGAGAAGCCATAGAAAAGACCTTTACATAAAAAAGGACAGAGTTCCTTCAATAACCTGGAAATCCAAAAATTAGATATCAAAGATGAAGTAACCGAAATATATATTCTAAGAGGGGTGAATGACCCATTATTTGTCTTTCTATTTGAATTATTCGTTTTTCTAAGTCATTAATATGGGTACTGAGGTTCCCCACAAACTAACTTAGATAATTTATTATTGCTGCATCAAATATATCTTCCATTATTCTATTAACAAAGTTATTATTTATTTTGGTACTAATTTACAACTAGTTCAAACCTTATATAGTTATGAATTAGCTCACTGTATATATCCCTCCAAGAATCTCCAAAGTTGCAGATGGGCTTGGTGGTAGGCTTTGTGGTGTTGTAGGTGGAGAAGGTGAATGACCCATTACTTGTCTTTCTAAAGCTCAAAAGCCAATACCTTCCTTCTTCAACTTAGTTCAGCACAACCTTCCTTCGTTTCCTATTGGAGGTGTACTATTCTCGTATATAATTCACTATTCAATGGATGTTTAATCCTCATTCTTTGTCTTTACAATAATTACATGAATGGATAGGATATTCGGATAATTGTTGGCATATTCTTTTCTTCGTGTCTTCCGAATTATCCATCTTATTGGTCTTGATTCTTTCATAAAACATAATGAATAATCAGCTATTTCTACTGCTCTTCCCTATTGAATAGATACATGTTTGGTGAACAATAATTTGATATACATTTTCTAATTAAATTATACTACTTTATTTCATTTAAATGCATTATAAATTCTTGTTAAGGAAAGACATAATAGCTTTCTTAAGACATTATATTACTTTGAATGGAATCGAATTACAAGAATGAATGCTCTTGAATTAAACTTGAGTATTCTTTCTTCACAAACGAATAATCAGATGAATAGTTTTGCATGAACAAAAAAGATTTTATTTAGATTTATTTTATCATAAACTACCTTGATTAATATCTAATACTCTTTTAATTGAATATAGAACAGCTTTTAATGATATAATAGATTTAATACCTCATTTAGATACAATGAGAGAAATAATAAATATTATAAAACAAATAAATTAATTTTAAGATGTAATGCCTTTGAAACACCTCATAAATGGGGATGATTAAGTATATTATTTCTGATCTTATCTTCCATTGATGATTTGATCATTCGCTGTGTCTATATTAGAAGAGGATTAAACATCCATTGAATAGTGAATTATATACAAGAATAGTACACATCCAGTAAGAAACGAATGAAGGTTGTGCTGAACTAAGCTGAAAGAGGAAGGTCTTGGCTTATGAGTTTTGGCTCATGTTATTTTGAGAAGCCATAGGAAAAATCTCTACATGAAAGAAGGCAGAGTTCCTTTCATAACCTAGTTTAGTTTCGATCAAACCTATTCTCTGATATAAATCACTGTTGAACGAATGGTTGATCTCGCTCATTCCAGGCTGTTCCCAAAAATGGTATCAGAGCATGATTGGATGATAAGGGAAATATGATGCTTAATCTTCTTACTTTCTTTATTGTTTTAACAGTTTGTGTTTATATATTGTTTATTTAAGTTATTCACTTTTAATTGTTTGTTATTTAGTTTAATCTTTTATTGAGGCATTAAATTAAGTTAGTTATGTATTTCAATAAGACGAATAGAACCTCGAATCTATGAAGTAGATCAGAATAATTTACCCAATAGTAGTTTTATTTCCATAAGTAATGAAACTATAGTAGTTTCACCTTTCATGCTAGGAGGTGAAGGTGATAATACATGGAATCTCATTAATTGGACAAATATGTATTTGATGAAACAATTAGGATATTTAATAGATCCCGAAGTAGAGATAGTCCAAACTTTAACCAATCCACCTAAAGAAATAAAAAATATATTAGACAAGGAATCTGAATTAAATAGGATACATCGATTAATAGAATTAGCTAAATCATTAGAACACTAATACAGGAACTAGTGTACCTGTAATATATAGAGAAACATAAATTAGACACAGCGAAGGATCAAATCATCAATGAAAAATAAGATAAAAAATACTATACTTAATTTCCTTAAAAGATATTAGAAAGCCATAACCATTAAAAGCAAATAATGAATTTATGTTCGAAACTATTTATACACCATAAGATAAAAGTAGTTTTTTACCTCTTCCATATTTTTTTTTTCTAAATATAGTATCGATTCTGTTATAAGGATTATTTATCCTAATAGCCCATACTTGGTGTTTACATGATGTCGTTAATACTAAGGTTTTCTGAGTGAAATATAAGTCAATTGGGCCTCATCACTAGTTAAAGTTCTATTCATCTCCATGAATATTGTATCCATTTCTTGGGCTGATTAACAATAATTTGATTTACTTTCTCTAATTAAATCATACTGCTTCATTTCATTTAAATGCATTATATGTACGTATGTATGTATATATATATATATATATATTAATTGAAAGACATAATTATTGTATTTCATTACTTTTTTAACTATTTTTATATTGTTGAGAATTATTTCTTAATTACTTTAAAGGAGAGCCACAAAATTGGACATAGATCCCACAAAATTTTTGAACCCACCCTATACAGAGACAATTCAACTAATGGGCCCTTTGGTTTGAGAATTTTAAAATAAAGGAAATGTAAAGGATAAGTGAGTAGAGATAGATAGTAAAAATAATAATTTAATAAATTAAAAAATAATTAATATTATATAAATTATATAAATAAAATACATTTATGTCACAACTAAGAAAGTATGATTTGTTATTTTAGTCATTTTTGTTAGTTAAAATTTTAAAATATAATTTTTTTTGTAATTAAAATTTATAACTTCTAAAAGTATTCATTTGATTGAATGATGTAATATATATATATATATATATATATATGAATAAGTAGGATTAAAAAATAATTTTTATGTTTATATTTTTTAAAAAAATATAAAAGTTAAACACTAATATATATTAACTATAAAAATATAATAACTATTATATTTAATGTGAAAAATATTCCATTACCCTTACAACAAACTCAACTGAAAGCTGAGCCTAACTGTTTTAGCCAAGGGTCAGAAGCTTGACTGCAGGTATCCGTTCTGCTTATTCGTCCTCTCAGCGACACGTTTTATGGTAAATATAAATTAAATTAAATATTCCATAAAACGAAGGGCATAAAAGCGGGCGCGAAGAGGAACGGGGACGCTGTAGTCGACCTGTGGGTTTATCAGGCCAGTTAGGGTTTATCTCAGAGCTCTGAATTTGAGCTGAACGGTTTCCTGCTATACTATTGATAATAACTCTAGGACACTTCTGCGTATTGCCCTGAAACTCACAAACAGTAAAAGGGAATGGTCAGTGAAGTTTCACAAGTGTTGCCCACTCTCTGCAGTCAATTATATAATATCTAAACTAGAAGTAGATTCTATGGCTACTCTCGTTGATTCGTTGTCAAAAAGCTTCATTCAAGTACCCCCATCGGCCATACCTGCAATGTTGGATTGCATTCTGTTGTCCACTGGTTTGTCCCCACCGTTGCTCTTTGCTTCACTTTCCGATGATTTCCCTCGTTTGCTCAAGGTATCTTTGGTCTACCAATCGCTTACTCTGTAAAACTATATAGTTCTGCATCTGTCCCCATGCGACTGCATGTTGGATGATTTCTTATTATTTGTAGAACACTCATGCGTTTAAGAAAATCTTATTCTCTTGAAATTAAGGCTATAAATATAATCCATCTCCAAGGTTCGAGTGATAAAATTATTGTTTATATATGTTTGTTGACTTGATATTAATATTTTTGGTCTTACATTTGATTTTCTTTGGTGAATTTGCCAGGATATTATCAAGGAGGATGAGAAGTTGGAATCTGATAAATGCCTACATCTTATGTCATTGATGGGTGCATTTTGTCACCTTCTAAAGAAAATAGGTGAGTTACTGTTCCGTGTTTGGCACTATTCTATTCTTTTTTTTCTCTTTTGGGACATTCAATAAGGTTTTTGTATATGACCTTTTGGTAATGCTTTCTGAATATAAACTGTGGCACTACGCTGGATTGTCATGAAATTTCTAAATTAAAAGAGAAGAAGAAATGGAGAATTTACAGCTGTCACTTTATCCCATTTTCCCATTGGAATGCTTCCATCTAATTTATTTCTTGTTTAGTGATGTCGAAAGTGTCTTCTTAAGCATTGCTTAAGTTATGATGATTCCAAAACACTTGTGTGGCATGTGTACATCCATATAATAGGTAATGTGTTTTGATCCTATTAATTCTCACATTGGGTGGTAGAAGATGCCTAAGTGGGCTTATAAATTTGGAGGCTCTACCTTCATAATAGGTTGCACTTTTGGGAGAGGATAGCCTCCAGGGTTGTAATGGTGTGTACAGAGTTGGACCTCGTTTCTTCTCATGTCACAAATGGAAAAGGTTGCCTTGGAGGGTTGTAACTGGTGAGATGGTTGGTGAGCTGCAAAGAGTGGAGCCACTGTATGGAAAGGGCTACCCGAGAGGATTGCTATTGATGAGATAGCTGAGTAAGCTGTCTAGAATGGAGCCACTGTAGGCATCAACTTTGAAGGGTGGGGCTCTGTTGTGATCTTACTAAGTTATACATTGGGTACTGCAGGATGCCTGAGTAAGCTTATAGGCCTAGAGGCTCTACCTTCCTACTAGGTTGATCTCTTGGAAAAGGATCTCCTTCAGGTTGTAACGTAATGATTGCTTAACATATTGATGGTGAAAGATGGATAAAATTTCTTTGCAGGAGCTAATTATGATGCTGTACAGTCATTTACATGGAGATGCTTTCTTCCTCTAGCTAAGGTGTTAGAAGCATTTCAGCATACTCTGCTTAATCAGGTATAACATATGTTAAACACCCAGGCTATTTTTATTTATAGGTAATTATTGGATGACTTTTTAACATCTAATTGTTTCCTTCATTTTGTATTGTTGTTGGATATGCATCATAACTTGATGTTAGATCACAGAACTTTTCATTGATGTTGTGATTGAGACTCACAACTGGGTAGTTCTTGAGAAAACTCTGCTGCCTATTGTTTTAAGATCAGTTGGTCTTTCCATGGGTGTGCTTCATAATGAAGACTTAGTTTTCTATGAATGGAGCAGTTATTCATGCCCTCGGGTTTCCTATGATCTTTTAACTAATTCATCAATTGACAAGGAATTCATGCTGTCTTCTTCAAGCTGTTTTACATTGCCAACATCATGCCAAGTTTTGTCTATAATTCTGGAAGCTGCTCTTCAGTGTCGACAAACAGCTATGATCTCTGAACCAGTTGAAGAAAACGGGTGTTTTGCAGATAACTTTGTTGCAAAACTGATTTGGGAGCTATGTAACATGACTGAACGGATGCTATTATATAGTCCAGAGCATAGGTCTTGTGCAGTTGACTTTCTTCTTCCTATTATATGCAAAGCATTTTCTTCCAATTCCTTATTCAGAGTCACAATCTCTGGGCAGGATCAAGCTATTTCATGGTAAATCAGTTAACTTCACTATTTTTTACCTGAATTATATATATATATATATATTATCTATTCATGAATGTGTATCACATATTTTTGGTTTTCAGGGAGCATTTCTTTATTAAATTGTGGAACTGCTGCAGAACACTGTTTTCCATGGGACCTTTAGAAAGAAGAGAGGCATATAATGTGCTCTCTTTGTATTTCTCTTTTCTCCCTTATATAGAAGAACTTGAAGATGCTGACACAATGAGTAGAATGGAACAATTTGATATAAGAGCAGAAAATGAATTCTGGGATGAAATCAAGAGGGGGCTGGTACTTGAGCTTTGTTTATGGTTTTCCATTATCCTGCTGGATTGTTGATTTGTTCCTGCATTGCTTACTTCAGAATCAAACTCAACCTGTTCAGGTCAACAAGGAGAGTTTAGTGAGGAAGCAGAGTTTACATATATTGAAGATGGTGCTAAACATACACAGAGGAACCAATTCTACTTCTAGTGTTTCAAAAAGGAACCCAAGTGGAAAGCGTTCTATACCTCATTGTGTGACAAAGAGGGAACTGTGGGCTTACAAGGAAGCCAGATCACTGGGTGTTGGCAACTTTTTGGCTTTAGAGGACCTGATTTTCAACAGCAGGCAATATTGGGAAGCATTTTTGCTCCTATATGAAATGCTTGAAGAGTATGGCACTCATTTAGTTGAAGCAGCTTGGAATCATCAGGTGTATAGTCATGCCTTGACATTTTCATCTCATCTATCTTTGACTGTCATTATCATACTTCAAACTTGAGATTTTAGATTGATGAAGAGGTTCATCCTTTCTTGGTAAAAATTGTTACCAGAAAAGGTTGAGAAAAGCTAAGACGTAATGATTGTTATTTCATCCTTTTTGGTAGGAGAACACATAGGAAAAATAAGAGGTGCAGCGTTTGTCATTTTCATCCTCATAGTAAACAATTTCTCACTTTGTTATATCCAAGAATGAGGTGAAAATGCAAAGGCTAGGTACTCTCGGAGCATTGCTTTATCAAAATTTTTACATGTAGATTTATACAAGTCCTGTGGGAATATTTTTATCATTCCTCCTTTTCTATTACAATAAAGGTGAAGGCTAAAGTAGTAAGGTGAAAAACACACTAAAGCACAACCAACCTTTCTCTCACTCTCCCTCTTCTGGTTTCATTTTTCTCCCTCTACTGGTTTTACTTTTCAACACTATGCACATAGATTTTGACCCTTAGTCAGACAGTTTGTAATGAAAGTTTCGCATATAAAAATGGTTATTTCCCCAAAGACTTATTGTGGTTTCTGAATTTTATGCTCTCCTTAGTTCAACACATCTAATCTTCTAAAGTAATTGTTAATACAGGTATCATTGTTGCTTCAGTTCTCTTTGTCATATCTAAAGTTGGAAAGCAATATCAGTGAAGTTCATCAAACTCAAATTGAAAAATGTGGTGAAATCTTTGATTGGTTATCAATTTTGTGGGAACGAGGCCTTCATCATGATAATCCTCAAGGTTAGTGGAGTTGTCATTATGAGCAAGTGGGAAACTGATTAACTTGTTGCTGGCAAAACTTGAAAGTTAGTGTACAATTGCTCAAATTCTACAGTTTTCTGCATGTTAAATTGGCTCTTCCATTGTTACTCATTACTTTCTCTTTTATGTGTTTCCCAAATAATGCAGTAAGGTGCTTGATCATGCAGTCTTTTCTGGACATGAATTGGGAGAATTATGGGAACTATCTAAAATCAGTGCCTGAAACTTTTGTCCTTGGTCCATTCATGCAAGGGCTGAACGACCCAATACAACATAAAGAGTTTGGTTGGTCCATTGTTCTTTTAGGTCCTTCCAATTGGTGAACTTGTTCTCCAATCATATTTGATCATATTATGTTCTTCAGCTCTTGGTCAATTTATGCGTTTTAATGATGCTTAACTTATTGTTTGGTCTAAATTAAATTTTGCTTTATTAGTGTGATAAAAGGCTTCTATTTCATCTGCATATGTTACTGGAAAAATAAATATTGTGGAAAATCATATTCCGCTTAATTCCATTTTTGTTTGACTTTATATTTTAGGTGTAAAAGGAGTTTACATGTCAAGGACAATTGAGGGTGCAGCCCGGTTTCTACACCAATACATGAGTTGTCTAGCTCTAAGGTATGCTTTGAAATCTGTTTGGTAGAAATTTTAGTTTATAGTTTCAGATGATAGATATCCATATCTAGTTTTTTTCTTGTAGACTTCAGATTACTTGAACATGCTAGTTCATTATATTTGTTTGCTGAAATAATTAGCATCAAGTTGAGTAGTTTTTTGAGATGCTGCTTCTGTAACTTCATGCATTGTCATGTTTGCCAAGTTTAATTACAAAGATCTACATTCAAGTTTGCTGATTGTCTAGTTTGATAGAAGGCATATGATTAAGTATCTCTTCATTATGTATAAAAAGCAAAGTTGTTAGATAACTTGGATTCATGTTTTTGCAGTTCTTAGCTTAATATGGATGTATGTCATGAAAAACATGAAATAGGTCTGATAGTGGCAAGAAAGAAATACTGAGCATGAAATTTGACATGTATTATTCATATGGTCCAAAAATTCTAAGCAAGAAGGAACGTTGGAGGAAGTGTGAAATGTGACTCAGCACTGTTGATAGGATATAAACTTAAGCGTAAATATTAAGACATGCATTTGTGGTATTTTCTTGGATGTTAATTGTGTGGAATGACTGAAACATGAGTTGTTAGTTTTACATAGGCTGCTGGTTTATCCTGAGTGTTGTGGGTTATGCCTCTGGTAGTGGTGGAATTGATGTCTTATTGGGCAAGATGAATGGATACAATGAAGGGTTATGGACACCAGGAGGGGAATCCCTTCTTGAATCTTGTGTGTATACTGCCTTTGCATAACTTTTGTAGAATATTTTTAGTCTGAAAGAGCTTTAAAGCTGAAGTTTGCTTCTGGTGTTTACTTTGGCATCATTTCTGAGAGATGCATTTGGTTCTCTGCTTTGTTGGGACTTATTACAACTTTGGTACTTGAACTTTAAAACGTAACACTTTACCTTTCCAAACTATCACGAAAAGTGAAAGATTATATATCATTCAAAATTAACATCTAACATTATCACTAGATGCTATGGAAAATTCAGAAAGATAATAGAAACATAAGATTTCATGTGACAATCACGTGGCTTTTTGACATTAATTAACTGATATGTAATTTTTCTATTTTCTGTGATAGTTTAGGGGAGAGTTAAAAGTTGTTTTAAAGTTCGTGCATCAAAGTTGCAATTTGACTGTAGTAGAGGGGGCTATGTGTAACCCCCCCTTTTTTTATTCTATTTGTTTTGAGGCTTCAGGAGTAGAAAGGAGTGTATGGTTTTGCAGTGTTGTGCTCTTTTTGCTGGATTCTGGTGCCTTTGGCTTGAGCGTAATGGAAGAATTTTCATTCAGAGATCCATGGGTGTCCATTTAAGTTAGGATGTTCTTTTATTTTTGTTTCTATTTTTGTTTTTATTTTTTTTTCCGGTTTCATCAGACATTGAAGGGCCCTTTTAAGCTGAGATTTCTTCCTCTTTGTCTTTGTTCTGTTTGCTGTTTTTTCTATGTCAGTTACAGGAAATGCATTGCATTTTTATGCAATCTAGCATCTACTGCTAAGCATCAATCTTTTGGACGAGCTGGACTGATGGGCCTTGCTGAATGCATTACTTCAGCTGCTACTGGCATTAGAAAATTTATTTATGCCAGGAATGAGTCAATTAGAGGCACTTCTCTTGTGGAATTTGCTTCTGAAATGGCGGATGAAAATGATAAAACAGAATTACTGGATGTTTTTCGATATGTTATTGAGAACAGCAAACAGCATTTCAATCCCAATTACCGTCTCAGAGGTTTTTAATTTATTATGATTGGATTTTGTTATTTTTATTTATCATCTGATTATTTACACATTTAGGAGCCATAGCACAATACAACTTACACCTATATTATGGTTACCAGTTTGTCAAAAAATCCTGGAGGCTGCTGTTTCTGTGGTGTGTACATTTGATGTTCCCCTTGAGATTCTGTTGCTTTTCATTTCAGCATTGCCACGAGAATTTACTGATTGTGGGGGTAAGTGAAATATTTAAGATTTACTTCTTCTATCCTTAGTTACTGCCTCTAGCTTGTGTCTTTTTATTGGGGTGTGGGGGAAGTGAAGGAATAAAAGCCTAAAATCCCCCAAATTCATCATATTTTTCTAAATTATTCAAAGAAACTATAAAGGAAACATGCTTATTCATTTATTTTAATATCTAGATAAATGAATAAACTTGGAGAGAAAATTAATGTTTAAGCTTTACAACTTCTAGCATTATCACTCACCAATTGGAGTGTGAAGGACAATTTCAACCCAAAAGCTTCATCTATCAAGAGAATCCCAAGGAATGATTTTGATGTGTGTGTGAGCGTATGTGCATTCCCTTAGGCAAAAGCCTTTTGGATTTGAAGCGTGGTTAATGCACAAGCCTATGGTACATTGTGTTGAAATATAATTTAATTAGAAGAGTGGAGGTGAGAAGATTGAACTCTTGATTGTATGGTCATGAAGGCTCTAACAAGATGTCTTTAATAAGTAAACTCCTTTTTAAAATAAATAGATTATCCCCCTCCCCACTTATCAGTAAAAAACAAAAAAAGACTCCAATGTGCACGTTTTATAGCCCCTTCTTTTCAAATTTGTCTGCTCAAAGGGGACGGTATATCAAACACAAACTCAATGAAGATGTTGATGTTGATGTGCATGTATTACAAAGGATGCCCTTGAATATTAGACCCTATTTGGTTGTGTTGCAAAATTAATTAATTAATTAATTTATTTATTCTTTTGGTTTTCTAAATCACTTTTTTAAAAGCATTTCAACAAAGAAGCAGTTTAGTGTTTAGCCAAAATTTTCAACAAGTGCCTAAAGCAATGTTATTAATGTTTGGGATAATGTCAATATATATATATATATATATTTTAATTTAGAGTGAGGGTTTTGCTTTATAGGAGAAGCTCCAATTTCATGCTTTTCTCTTATGGCAGAAAAATAAATTTTGCTTCTTTTTAAAAGTGATATTTTGTGTTGGCCAACACATACAAATATAAAAAGTGCTTTTTTCTCTTAAGGAAAGCAACTTTATTTCACTTCTATAGAAAAGCCAGGCATGTACTAAATATACTAACAGAATACTAAACTGAACCTTCTCCTGAATTTCTTGGTGGTGACTAAAAGAATATTTGCTCTTCACTCTGCCGTCTAGTATTTATATTGAGGAATTTAAATATATTGGGTTTGACTGATTATGCTATGTTTGATAGGAAAGAAAGGAACTGCAGATATACTGCAAAGACAATTCTGAATGTATACCACAGTAGAGCTAAGATCTTTCTTCATGTTGAATATCTACAGATATCCTTTCTGTCATTGTTCTATGTATTTTTCCCCCTTATATTGATGCCACAATCTGCATGATGGAGGCATTACTGTTAAAGTATTTGTTGGGATTGTTGGAAATTACCATTAATTTTAATTAAGTTATTTTATTTTTTTATTTTATAAGGCCTATTTATTTTTAGTTAATTTTGGATAACATTTTTATGTGTTTAGGATTAGTTTAAATATTTTGTTTTGATTAGGATAAGGTTAATTTATGTTTTTCATTTTAATTAGGATAGAGTTATCCTATTTTAATTAAAATAAAGTTATCTTTTTTTTTTAAATTACGTAAATTACGTCTTTTAGTTGGAGTAGAAATTTACTGTTTCTTTTATTATCTATAAATGTAATGTTCCTTCTATCTAATAAAATAAGTTCAGAAGAAAATTAAACTTTCTCTACAGGGATATCTATTGATAATGTCATTGTAGATTGGGATTTTTTCACTTTTGACTCATTGCTGACAAGCATCTTTCATGCTCGTCTCTTGTATATCTAACCATTTTTGTCTTTGATTTGAACATAAAATTTTAGTTCTATTTGGTTTTCAATTGGTAAATTTTGACACAGTCTTGCTCTCCGCACCAGGTCCATTAAGGGTGACTCTGCAAAAATGGCTTTTGGGCTGTGGTCACATGGATTGTTGTGCCAATTGTTGCAGTGACGAGATGAAGCTCTGGAAAAGTCTATATGACTTTCCTCAGAGCTTTGTGAGTCACCAACTTTCCATTGATGCTTCTCCTAATTATGATGATGAAGAATTGAGTGCATGGGAAGTTGAAGCAAATAGATGGGCAAGAGTGCTTTTCCTAGCACTTAAGGAGGAACATCTTTTGGAACCAATTTTAATGGTTTGATTTTGCCCTCTTACTCATTCTTATATCTGCATATTCACTAACTATGAATATGTGGCAATTAATTTCTGCTGAGGAAAAAATGAGAATATCATGATTGGGTTTTTTAGCAATTGATTCTGCTGCACTGGTAATCCTGTTATTTATTCTCTAACCTAGAGTCTTGACACTGGTTCTATGACTTTATATTGCAGTTCATTCAAAGCGTTGGTGTTATTATTTTGAAACAGAACCATTATACAAAATACATACCAGTCAAGTTCCTGATTCTTGCCTTGAGCTTAGTTTTGGAGCTTCAAAGAACAAAGGAAAGAGCAACTGAATATGGCACTAAAGCCAGAATGGATATAGGGATTGGCTTCCTTGGACTGGTTGATGATTTGAGTCTCACAGAACGCATCTATGAGAAGTTTGTTGACAAATTTCTTTTTATATTGGTATCACCTCTCATGTGAAGCTCATACCTCTTTCTGCATGGGTTGTAGTTCCTTTGATCTTTTTATGATCCTTCAATATTAATGAAGATTTATTGGCATGCAGGAGGATATGGTTCAGTTTGCAAATCAGTCTTGTTCCATTTTCTGGTCTGGCATTGTTGTGGAGGATATAATGCTGCCTGGTTCTGTGAAAGGAAAGCTTGGGGGCCCTAGTCAACGACGGTTGTCCATTTCTACCACCACTATTGTATTGCAAGCGGTAGGTTTTTTCTGCACTCTAGTTATCATTGGCTGACTGACTTTCTACTACTAAAATATCTTCCAGAAAATATCTTGTTGGAGCTGGCACTAAATCCCTACAGGACTAGATTTAAAGTGCATACATGTTCTTGATTTATGCAGAAAAGTGGTTTAGTGTTTATGCTGTCATTTTATTAATCTTGAAGGTCCCTCTCTGATAGCTGCAGCTTCTTTACTTGTACCATTTGTGGAGTCAGTTTAACGAAATTCAATAGATGGCTTGGGCTGTTATGTAATTTTTTATTTAATTAATTATTTTAGATGTAGCATGTCAAGGAACCATGCATCTTAATAGCTTTAGTTGTTAAGTGCGGGCCCAGAAATAGGTTTTGATCTCTAGCACATCTTCTTACATGAAATCCTTTGGTATGAAGCGTGGACAATGCAAAAGCCCACCACTACTATGGTGAAATCGATGTATTCCCATTTCAGTTTTAAGGAGCACAGTTCAATTTTTTTTTTCTATTGATTCCTTTTTTTTTTCTTTAATGGTAAATCTTGGAATTTTAAAAGGGACTTATTTGTTGTTTGTTTTAGACATGAATGCTTCTATAAGTTTGTACTTTTGATCAGTAATCAGTTCTTTCTTCTTCCTTTCTAAGTTCTACAATATTCTTTGATAAAGGCACTCCTTTTTCTTGATACGTCTTGCATATGACTAAGCAGATTATGTCAGTGAAGGCAATATCATTAATCTTGGTATGGTGTACGCAAATTAAAAGTGATGCTTCACTTGGCTTTGCTTTCACCTTTATGTGGCAATTCTTTTGGAGGACTACTAAATTTCCACCTTCTTATTCAGAGGTATCTGGCATTAAATGCATTATAAGCTATAAAAGTAATGCATTTTTGTTATGGTTGAAGTGTATGGTGATGTAGTTTTGGTTCTTGATATGAATGTGTAAAGCAGATTGAAGCAGAAATTTGTCTGGCAGCATATGAAGCATTAGTTTTTGTTCTAGGAGGACTAGCATCCACATATTTTTCTCAATCTTTGTATCTCATCGAGGGAAATGAGAAGTTATTTTTGGAGACCAAAGGCAGGCCTCAATTAGGTTCTATGCTTGTATCTTTCATTCAAAATATTAATAATCTCCTTGGATTAGGATTTTTGGCAAGAAGTCGAAGGGCTGTTTTGTTGGATTGGAAGGTGCTAATCTCTCTCTCTCTCTATCTTTATCTTTAGTTACAGCTTAGCTTAGCATCATGAGACTGGGTTTTTTAATGACTTAAATATGAACATGTCTTGTTAGTTCCTTTTTTTTTTTTTTGGTTGGTTTCACTGATTTAATTCTTCTGGTCCGTCATTACACCTGTGATCATCGTATTCATAATGATTCTGTCTATTTTAATTTTATTTTTAATTTGGTCTAATTAATGTATCAAATGCTTTTCACTTGTCGAGTGATAAACTGAAAGATTGTAACAAATTTGTTACTGTAACAGTGGATGTGCATAGAATCTTTGTTGTCAATTCCTTCTCTTGCTCTCAAGAATGGGATATATATGGAGGAAAGACACTCTTTTTTCTCAAATGGCACTCTCAGATGCATTTTCAGTGATCTTGTTGAGAGGTAAGGAACAAGTTAACCTATATGCTCATCCGTGGCCATACTTTTTTTTATTTTTATTTTTGGGTGTGGTTTCCCCTCTTTTGATTAGGGTGCTTGAGTTATATTTGGGGCCAGGAGGGTTGCTTAATATTCAAAGTTGATACCTTGTTGGATTTAGTTTAAAATGGCAAGAGTTTGGATGGACTCACTTCTTTTTTCTCCTCTGGTGTCTTATAATGTTTGTCATCTTATTCAATGTTGTGCTTTGCAGCCTTGAAAATGCTGGGGAAGGTTCTGTTTTAACCATGCTGAGGTCAGTCAGAATGGTATTAGAGCTAGTTGCCAAAGGGAAGTCAGGTGCAGTTGTTTCCCATGATGTGATAGATTCGCAGGTTCACTTAATAGCTGTCTGTTAAGTTTGCGCCCTTCCTCATGTTTAATTTAGTAAGATGCCATTTATTAAATGAAGTTGCCATGAGCATGCTGTGTGTACCCATGAGGCAAACTTAGGATGCATGTGATTTTTAGGTGGGCAGTTAGCACTATGCCCTGGATGATAGGTTTGGTAAGTTGTACTGACTTGCCCCAGGATCCTAAGAAGTTAAATCAAACTTGCTGGTTTTGTTGATTTACCTACATGATAAGTTGTATTGCACCTAATTTCAGAAATCTGCTACATGCCATTCAGTCAGAAGTTAGTTCCCTCCAAGTTCAAATATATGCGAACAAGCATATATTTTATTGCTTTGGTGGAATGATATACTCTTAAATGCAGGGAATGGTATTGCTGATTGGCAATTGTGTATGTTCTATAGTGCGTCTGTGTATTCCATAATATTACTTCTCGCTTCAGTTTTCTTTGAATTCTTGTCCTTCTGTGAGATGTAGGATGCATATATTTTATGGATTCTTTTCCCCCTCTACAGTTGTATTCATTGTGGGAATGCATTTTTTTCCTTGTGTGTTGACTTCAGAATCCTTGTAGATTAATAAATGTTAAACAATATTTGGGTGTCTTTTGCATCTTTTATGGGCTTCGCTGCATATGATATTTTCTTCCCAAATAAAATGGCTAGGTAATTCACTGATCATATAACTTGCAATCGTTTATTAGATGATGTGGCATTTGGTCCATTCCTCTTGGATATTACATGTGAGCTGCAACAAGCGCAGAGTTGCTTCAATTGCTGCTCTTTTGTCATCTGTTTTGCATGCTTCTGTGTTTAATGACGAGAGCATGCATGAAACAGACAATGTGCCTGGACCCTTGAAATGGGTGTGTGTTTTTCCCCCCTAATGGCCCAATCTTTCTGTTTCCACGTGTATTTTCTCTGTTAATTTCTTACAGATAGTGACTGTTATTTTTTAATATCTGGGTTTCAGTTTGTTGTAAATCTTCTTGAGGAAGGGACAAAGAGTCCTCGAACTATTCGTCTTGTGGCATTGCACTTAACAGGGTTATGGCTCTCAAATCCTAGGATTATAAAGTTCTACATAAAGGAATTGAAACTGCTAACTCTCTATGGTTCAGGTAGCAAACATGTTTATCTACTGTTTGTGATTCTTATATAACTCTTTCATGGTTGTCTGTTGCTTTATGATGCAAATATCATTTTGGATCTGAGATTGTTTCTTTCAGTTGCATTTGATGAGGATTTTGAAGCTGAACTAGCTGACAACAATGATGCAAGGGAAGAAGTCTCTTTATTGGCAAGAAGCCCTGATCCTGAGCTGACTGAAGTAGGCTACCTAACATTTTAAATGATTTTGCTATATTCTTATTTCCATTTTCTACCCAAATTTCTTAAAGCTTAAGTTTTATATTGGGAACATAATATGCCAATTCCATTTATTGCATGTATTATGATTCAGTTTGTTTAGTTTCCAGAAACCATTGACTTTTGTATTTGTTGGCTACTTATCTTATCAGGCATATATTAATACGGAGTTGTACGCTCGAGTTTCTGTTGCTGTTCTGTTTCACAAGTTGGCAAACTTGGCTAGTATGGTGGAATCATCAACCATAAATCCAGATTGCATTGCAGCTCTAGCATCTGGCAAATTGTTTCTACTAGAGCTTCTTGACTCTGCGGTAATAGATTATTGTCATTAGATGATAAAAAAAATTCTACGCTAATCTATGAAGTGCTTTCTACTGCTGGAGTGTTGAAAAGACTAATATCCTTTGGGTGTATTGTATTATATATTTGGGCTGCTGTGAGATTCTTTTCTTGCTGGTATCATATGAGCCAGATTAACTCTGTGGGCATTGCCTCAAAAAAATTTGTGGTTTGAAGTTTTAAAAGATTGCTGTGGCCTGATTTGAAGCAATGACTAGGTTTACAGATGGTTGTGCGTTGGCCTCTGGCTTTGAAAAATATTGATTTTGTATAAGAAGAATGAAAAAGTTGCTCTTCAAATTTCATGCAAGAAACTCTTATTTGGAAAATGAAGATAAAGGGTTTGAAAGTAATTGGCAACAGGATCTAATCATTATTTTTCTTACTGTATTGCCATTGTGCTGCTGGTGCTAATTTTCGGTTGTTGTTTTTTTTTTTCATTTGTTTTCATTTCATCATTAAAAAATATTTGATTAAATTGTTCTTATATAATTATATTATGGCTTGATGATGTCCTCCTTTTGACATTGTTTTTAGTTATTTATAAGGCACTCAAATCTAAAGGTGAAGTAACTGTAGAATATAGGTGGAATGATCGGAGTACAGCATCCTCTGATCTCTGTTCTTATTTAACGTAAAAAACAGACTTACAAGTGATTGAGATAACCTAAACAGATCAGCCTAAAATCCCTTTATTTTAGGCTATCAAACTAAATCAAGATAAAAATAGAAACATAATGATAAATACAATCTGATTTGGTTAACTAAAATAAAAGATGAAAAACTGGAAAGAAAATAAGTGAAGGGAAAGCCCAAAGGCATAGGTCCAGGAAGAATTCAGCAAAAAGAATGGTGACATGTGATTACTAAAGAGAGCACATGATCACTAACATTAACCTATCTACGAGACTGATTCTCTATCATTGTGTAACTGCCCATGTCTGGTTAATAGTGGAACCCAACATTTAAACATAATGTCTTCTTTTCCTTTTTTACCCCCTACTATGTTGGTTATTTAGCTTTGGTAGTCTGGTACCTTAGTTTTAGGATTGTCTTGCTTACATTTACCTTTCTTAATTTTTGTGCTTCATTGGTTGTGGGACTGGGTAAACCTTAACAAAAAGAATGGAGTTATATAGTCAATGAGGAAGACACTGTTATAAAGTAGTTTTTGTTGACTAATGATTGTGACTGTAGAGAGAAAAGGTTTGGAGATATGGCATCCTGTCATTAGGATAGGCATGCATTTATATACATATCACAAGGTTTAGGGTTTATACAGGTTGTATATAAAGATCAAAATGCCCTGACAACACAAATACCGTTTACCTAGCCTTCACTTATTATTCATTACTCATAACAGTGACATTAGACTGCTAACTGATACAAATTCAGGGAGCATGGTGACCCTAGATTTGGGATAGCAGTACAAGTTAGCATTAGATTTGTTACTGACATCTTGTCATGTTGCAACATTTGAGAGTTGAATTTTTTAGAAGTTTTTTTAGTCATGTCTTATTTGTTCCTTTCTATGCAAATACTTTGTCACAAATTTCAGATTATTATTAGGGGATGGTTATGTTGCTTATGACATCTTGGATATAGGTGAATGATAAAGATCTTGCAAAGGAGTTATACAAAAAATACAGTGCTGTAAGTCTCTTTTAATCCTTTAACTTGACCTCTTGAAAATAGCTAAAGTATGTTTTGTGAGAAAATTCTAGTTTTTCTTATCCACCCCTCCCTCTCCTAAAATAATGAACAACTGAAAATCTGGTTCTAGAATATTTTTTTCATACTCCCATCCCTCTACCAAATTGCACCAAGGTGCCAGGGGATCCTGGATCCTGGGTGCAAGTTGCACAGATGCATGGGAGCAAGTGCCTACTTTGTAGCAGTGCAATAGTTGACTCATTTTGGCCGTAGCAAGGTTCTAATGCAGAGCCTAGATGCACCTTGTGCCCATATTCACCTTTAATAACCATGTACAAGTCCATAGATTTTAGAGATTGATTTTGATTGAAAAGTTTGTTGTCATAATGTTTTGACCAGACTTTTTTTTTTTTCCAAAAAGAATTTTATTCAATTCTTTCTACCTTTCTGATTCAGCTTTCATGAATGTTACAATGAGTCACATTCATGGTTGGTCATGCACTTGGGTCATGTTCTTGTGATAAGAACAAAAAAAAAATGTGTTGCATGGATCATGTCCATTATGGTGTATTCTAACTTTTGGAGATGAAACGAATATGAATAGTTTACTCACATGAAAAGTTTATTTATGACTTAATATATACACTCTTGTAACTCTGGCATTTTTGCTCATATCAGTCTTTTATAACTTCATTTTCATCAATTTGCTATGTCGATGATACAGATTCATAGACGCAAAATACGTGTTTGGCAAACAATATGTGTCTTGTCACCATTTGTTGAGCAAGATATAGTTGGGAAAATTGTTGATTACTTGTGCTTATCACTTAATGTAAGTAAATTTTGCTTCAGAGTGCTTTAGTTTTTCCTTTCCAGTCATAAATTTTGTATTTGATGTGCATTTGACGTCAGTGGAGGCATCTTTTGTGATGTCATATAAGCTTATGTCTCTGCTCTTCTATCTCCCCCCCGCTTTTTTCTTTTTTCCCCCCTAATGACTCATCAGATGGGCTTTTTTGTTCCATATCAAATCTTTCCATTGAGTTTTAAGACAATTAAGAATTAAGATTGTGTGTTTCTCTTCTCTTTTAGTATATGCGAGGCCTTGGCATGTGTTCTTACATTCTGTGTTTGACTTTATTTGCAAAGCTATATCTCTTTTTTCTTATTGAAGCAAAATTTCTCAAAGATATAAGTCCTACTTTGCAACCATTCTAGACTATTCCAGTTGCACTATTTCTTGTGTTTACTTCTCTGTAATAGCGTTAATACAAATCATTTTCATTATTTCCAACTTATATTGATTATTTTTGTAGCATTAAGTAAAGTTATCATATTTATTTTATTCTTGCAGAGAAATAACTTACCTGCTGTTCGTCAATATTTAGAGACATTTGCAATCAACATTTACTTGAAGTTTCCCTCACTTGTAAGACTTTCTTCTACCTTTTTTTCTCACTTCTATTCTTCTCAAAATTTAATTACTGTCATTATGGTAAATTGTTTTCTTGAAATATATAACTTATAGGATTGGAAATGAAGTCACTAATGAAGGCCTAAAAGTGGCTTTTCCTCCCAAGTAATAAGCATGCTAAGGATTTCTTTTATGTTTACTACACATAATATGCTACCTTCAGACGCAATCCCAAGTATTAATAAAATAATCATTTCTTGTAGCTAGTACTGGATAAACAAAGTTTACTATTAATTTCATAATAGGCCAAGAGAATCTAATTATTCCATAGTTTGATATTATGCTTGGCTTGGTTACTTAAAATTTGGTTTGCTTGGACTCAGTAAGTTACTAAAAGGAATTCAGGCTCAGTTATTGCTTCTTGTTAAAATTCATGTTTTAGTCAGAGATCAGAAAAACCACTTCTTTTTATTTTCCTTGAGATAAAATGTTACAATCAGATGTAAATTAGTTGTTGATAGGCTAAATATTTTGTAGATATGTTACATGCACAAAATTTAATGTACAACTTACCATGCAAATTTTTTTAATCCGTTGCCTGATTAACCCTTTCAAACCACTTTTCCTAATGCTTATATTTACAGGTTAGAGATCAATTGGTTCCTATATTGCAAAATTATGACACTAGACCTCAGGTAAGTAATGTTTTCTATTGATTATTTGCTTTTCGCTTTGTTGTTACAGGTGTTCTATGTTTTATTTTTTGGTCAATTGCCACTTACTGCACTATGCGTGCAAATTTCATTTGTGAAAAAGGAAACTAAAGGCTATGAGTCATGTATAAGTTCTGTGACACTACTTACATGTTTTCCATTAATCACAGTGGCATAATTTTGTTTATGTTAGGCCTTCTTGTAAAATAAATTCAATGCAAAAGTGAGGCTGGCATGAGACAATCTGCTCATTGAATTCCAGTACTTGTTTTTAGGAAAAGACAGTGTTTAAGATCTGAAATTAGGAGAAAAGAAATACTTAATTGCATACTAGGTTGAGTCCGTTATCTGTTTATTTGAATTGTGTGTTTTACTCTGAGCAGCTGTTTACATATGCTAACCTTATTTTTGAACTTGCTGTGCAATGAATTTTATATTGTAGGTGCATGCATAAAGATACAGAAAAATGAAAAATGGAATAATGAGAATGATTACTATAATAAAGTAGATCAACAAAAGTACTTGGGTGAACTTAAAAGATTTTACTATTTTCAATTGGTATTTTATTCATTGCAATATTACCTACTTACCATGGCCTGGCAATTTTCTTTATCAGTTTGACATGCAAATAGCTAAATGCATAGTATATTGTTTGCTTGTTTAGGTAAATATGTCTGGTAACATTACAATTTCTCTGGTACCGGTCTTTTATTGCATGATATCTAGATTTTACCAAGTGGATATATAATATTAGCTGTTACACCCAATTCTGCAGTATGCAAAAAATTATTCTTGAATTTGTTTGGCTTGATATGCAGGCACTCTCTTCGTATGTATTTATAGCAGCTAATGTCATTCTTCATTCATCTGAAGATGTTCAGTCTAGGCACTTGGATAACTTATTTCCTCCTCTAGTTCCATTGTTAACCTCACATCATCACAGCTTACGTGGTTTTACCCAGGTTAGTTCTGGTGATGCTTGTCTTTCTATCTTTTGAATAATCAGCTTATGATGTGCTTTACTGTTTTGTAGTTATTGCTGTACCAAATTCTGCATAAACTGTTTCCCTTGTTAAATTCTGGATCCTCTGAGATTTTACCTTTAGAGAAGAGGTGCTTCATGGATTTGAAGACATACCTTGCAAAGAACTCCGATTGTGCACGGTAAAATCTGATTGTGTCTCCTATATCTCGGTGGATGTACATAGGTTCCATTTTCATGAAATATGTATAACTATAATAGTCTTACTTTTGTGTTCTCTTGAACCGTATGACATTGCTGTAAGCTTGCTTTCTGACTTTCTTCTTGCTGCTTTGGAATGCCAATCATTTTTTCTTTTTCTTGTTTTATAAAGAAATAATTCGTTATAAATTTGCAATAAGGTATTGCTCATATAAATTATATTGTATCAAATGGAAGGGATCTGTATCATTGGAATATATGTTACACATGAGCTTTTCAGTGTATCATGAATTGATCTTCTGGACCTCTATCTTTGATATATGATGGAGATCATTGAATGATATGGGATACTCAAAGGACTACTTAAATAAGGTGGTTCTCTTCCCTCAATAGCTAGCTTTTGGAGAAGAGTCTCTAAAAAAAGATCAAGATAATATGAGATGCCAAAGTCTCACATTGAATGATATGGGATACTCAAAGGACTACTTAAATAAGGTGGTTCTCTTCCCTCAATAGCTAGCTTTTGGAAAAGAGTTTCTCAAAAACTAGCTATTGAACCCTTAAAAGTTACTTATTGAGGTGAGAGAACCGCTCTATTTAAATATCTTATTGAGTATTTTATACTACTCAATGTGGGGTTTTAACATCCCATACTTTCTTGGTCTCCATCAATGTCACATTCAAAAGTGAGAGAAATTGATGCCGTGATAGCAATTAACTTTAATATGCAATATTTTACTTGTTTTTGTTCTGCTGGAGCTTTTATCATGGGAGTGCCTATTGAAAGGATAAATTCTTTCTAACATCACAATATCCTCTAGATGGCCCTTTGTAATTGCATTCTGAAGTTGCAGTTCTATAATAAGGATCATTAATTTTCTTGGGGTGTCTATGTAGTCTATCTTGTGAATCTGTAGAGTGTAGATCATATGTTGCTATATTCTTTTTCTTCTTGTTCTTGTTTAATTTTCACTACTTTGGAAAGCTTTTTTTAAGTAAATTGTTTGAATTTAATTACAGAGTTTTTATATATGCTGTTTTTTTAGAAGTTTTGCTTCGCTGTACATTTCCTGCTTTCATGTGTTGTCTTCTCCAGAGGTGTTCTGTCAGGAGTTACAAAAGAAGTTTCAGAAATATAAACTCTACTAATAGAATAGAAAATACTAATATAATAGAAATAGAACTGTCTTTTCTGTATACTCTCCCCGGTTCCGTTGCTACCGCGGGCTTTACGCAATCGATCGGATCATATCGGATCATATAGATATCCCTTCAACACAACATAGGTCATCGAAAGGATCTCGAAGACCCACCAAAGCACGAAGGATACCATGAATCTTATTTATCCAAATGTAGTTTTTTGTGTAAGTTTTATTTTTGATTGAGAGTGAAAAACTTTTTTTGATTCGTCCACGATAGGGTCCGTTCAAGAAAGGATCATATATTTTAGGTAAGTATTTTTTTTTAGTTTCATCATTACATAATCTAATCCTAGTGAATTGCTAATTTTGTGTCTGATATCAATAAATTAAGTTTCCAGATGAGGTAATGTCACATTATATGACAGTGTATTGGATGAAAATTTGACTGTGACATGTATAACCTGTTATACCATATTTAAACAGATTGACCTCATTAAATTGTATTGTTTCTCTTTCAGGTTACGAGCATCAATGGAAGGATATCTTGATGCCTATAACCCAATTAGCTCTGTCACCCCTGCAGGAATTTTCATCAATCGAGTTGAGGTGAGGGCCTAGGTGAAGTTGATCAGTCAAACTTCTACTACCATTTTCCTAGACAATAAAAATATATTTAGAGTATTCAGTAGCCATATCAAATCGTTAAGGACTTTGACTGGTTGTGAACTTGTGATTATTTTCTTAAAAATTTTTATGAATCTCAAAAAAAGTATTGCTAATTTATTATGAATTCCTGAGAAAGCATTGCTAATGATTTTGTTTGAATTTTCAACTGGCTGCAATGTGACTACTTAAACCTTCAACTCCATCCCAACATTTCAAAATAGTTAAGCTTGTAACTGACGGTTTGCTAATTCTTTTTCTTCTTTTGTGCTTAAAGGAAGTTGAATTTGAATGTGTTCCAACATCTCTTATGGACCAAGTTATCACATTTTTAAATGTAAGTACTTGTCATACTTTCCTTTCTAGAAGAAAGAGGCCATATTTACTGTTTCACTGCATAACTTTATCTTATTTTTTAACATTGTAGGGTGTTAGAGAAGATCTGCGGCATTCAATGGCAAAGGATGTGGTGACTATCAGAAATGAGAGTTTAAGAATAGAGGGAGATATAAATGGCATGGAAAAATTGTCTATAAGTGGTGAAGGAACCCAGGTTAAAGATATGTCATCAGATTTCCAGAAAAAGATTACTCTGGCCAAACACGATTTGGGAGAAGTAGATGTTAGTTCCTTTTATGGGAATGAAAAAACCTACAGAAAAATAGCTGGTATGTTCAAATCTGTTCAGCATCTAAAAGGAATGAAACATTATAGATAAATGGATACTTATTAAATTGAAATAGCAGCATTTGAAGTTTAGCTGACATACAAGAACTATGTCTGCTTTTTATTCCCTAGACTATATGTACTTCTGTTAGAAGCTGAAAAATAGAGATAGTTACTTTTGAGAATGGGAGGGACTAAACTGCTGATTAAAAATTCTGGCATTATGCTCCACCCATAATCACAACACTGCAAAAATAGCACAAAGCCACAAAACTTTGCTCTTCTTCCTGCTGTAGACTTGAAAATGAATGTATAAAAATGATCCAAGTAATCATGACATACACGTTGCTTCTCAAAAGGCCAAGAAGTTAGTTACCCAAAAATTCAAAAACACATGCTTCAGGAGAAACAGCCTTTGGGGCATAGTCCTCACTCTCTAGTCTCATCAAACACTCAACAACCAAAGATTACTAATATACTTGAAGTCATTGGAGACAATGTCTGGTATATCCCTTTCAGTTTGCTGATTTGTGTGCCCAAAGAGCTGGATACTTATACCTGACATTTGAGAGTTTGTATCCACTGTAATTTAATCTGATATAAATTGACAGAAATGGAAGAGGATGATCTCCTTCTTGATCAGTTGTTGCAGTCAAGAAGATTATCTCTAGAATGGCTAAAGGCAAGTCGACAAAATTTTATCCTTGTAGCATCACTGCTTGATCGCATACCTAATCTTGCAGGTTTGGCACGCACATGCGAGGTTAGTTACTTGTTCTGCCTCCTTTTCTCAATCTGATCTCTTCAATTATTATATATTGTTTTCTTGTCTTTTTCTTTTCTGATTTTCAGATAATTACTTCATTTTATTTACACTAATTGTTGCTTAGAGCAGGTATTTAGAGCATCAGGGCTGGCCGTTGCTGATACAAACATCTTAAACGACAAACAGTTCCAACTTATCAGGTTTCAATGATAGTTAAATTATGTTGTTTCCTTATGAACATTTCACAAACTTCCACTAATACTGAGTCACTTGGATTTTGCTTAAATCTCTAGAGGTGGCAATACTGTAGGACCACTAGTGTTCCTAAATGTTCAAGCTAATAGAGAACAAAAATTTTAATGATGCAAATCAGAGACTCCTTGTCCGTAGCTGTTATGGACATATTGCCTTGTATAATATATTGAAATTTATCCGCAAGTGAAATCATCTTTGACTTGCTAAGGGAACAACAGTTGAGTGCAAGAGACAAGCAGTCATGGGGAACAGGAGAGAGGAAGAGGAGAGTACACTAAAATATATGGGAAATAACTTTGAGGGTTAAACTTTATGCCTTTGATACCACCCATGAGCATGGACTCACTTTTGTATCATTCACTTTTCTCATAATAAATTGTTTTTTCATCTAAAAAAATCAGGGTTCTTTTTATGGCCCCTCTGTATTGCCCGGACCATGATTATCTCAAGGGAATCTCCCTGACAAATATGCAGAGGAACTTGATAGCTTTACTGGATTGATGAGTGAGCTTGTTTGTCTCTCCTGTGTTATATTTTTGTGACTTTTGTTGAGGAGGATATTTTGTTCTCTTCTTTATTGGTTCTAATATTTTCCTTTCTATAATAAAACTTATTCTTTGATTTTTTTAAAAAAATTCCCATATGCCAGAATTTTGGACTCCAAAGCACCTTCTAAAATTGACATCATTCTGCATTTGTGGTTGGGTTTTTTAGTTCTTGTTATATAGAGTTTTCAATTTTGCAACTGGAAAAGAAAATTCTCTAATTTGAAAATTTAGAGTTGAAGACAAGGTCTATCTCAATCTGAAACCTAAATTCTGAATGGATGTGATTCTTATGGCCTGTCCCAGTTGGAAACAAAATATCCTTCACTATTATAGATCAATTATTGAATATTTCATAATTGAATGACAAATTATAAAACATCTTAAAGATGTGTCTGCTGGCTATTCCTTTTCCTTGCAACTTGAATATGGCTATTTTCTGGTACATGTTTCTTGTTATGGTTATTACTTGTCACATGTATCTGATTACGGCAGAACCAACACCTCGCTTTGTACTTCATAGATTCATTCAATTAGATGATGCTTAAATTAGTTTCTTAACATGTAAGCTTAATATTTCCTGTCAATGTTACTTATTCTTAAAAAAGTCATAGACTGTTGAACTATTCTTGTTAATATTAATTTTCGTGATTTATTTTGTAGAAAGTATTTTTATTGTGCTATAATTTGTCAATAATTTCCAAGAATTGCTATTTACAGTGTGACAGCTGAAAAGTGGGTTCCTATAGTAGAAGTTCCAGTCAATAGTGTAAAGGCATATTTGGAGAAAAAGAAGAGAGAAGGATTCTCCATCTTAGGATTGGAACAAACTGCAAATAGTGTACCTCTTGATCAGTTTATGTTTCCAAAAAAGACAGTAAGTTGTCTTTAGACGCCTGGCCTTCCAGTTCTCTTAATGTTGTTTGCGTGATTGAGGGATATCAGGAGATGCTGCATAAGTAGTAATGAAATTCATTCTTTACACACACGTTCTTTGGACTTCTTTTACTATGTTCCCGTGGGTCTTCTTCCCTGCATTTTCTCTATTAAAAATGGTGCATTTGCGTATAATGTTTCGGCCTTTTTTACAGGTAAACATGTTACAGAAAAATGAGAATACTGTGTTTGGTCGAATCACCAGCCTATTTAGTCATCTGGCCATAGTTGAACCATTTGTCTAGATTGGCTGGACTACCCCATCTAGTGCCTTCAGGATGGCCTTTTGTAATGATAGTTCAGTGGGGTTGCACTATTTGGGTAGTTTTTTCTCTAAATGATGGGAGAAAATTGTAAAATCTAGTTGTGGAAAGAAAATCTAAAGAAGCAGCTGGCGAAGTCCCCCCCCCCCCCTTTTTTCTTTTAGTGGTCAAGGATAATTAAAGCTAAAATACAAATTGACCAAAGACTTTAGATTTTCATTCTCACGGGATCTGCTTTGTCAAATATTTGAATAAGCAAGGTGGAAAACAGATTGGGATAACTTTTTACTTGTCCTTTTCTGTGGGTGGGGGGAGGGCAATAGTAGGAAAATCCGATTTTCTTTCTTAGTTGGATGCCTTTTTCATGTGCAGTTTCCTTTATTACCTCAATTTATTTCTAGTTTGTTGTCACAAATCCGTGACATTTCTTCCTTTGTATATGAATGCTATTTGGTTGTTTACTCAGGTACTGGTTCTTGGCCGAGAGAAAGAAGGCATACCTGTTGATATAATTCATGTTTTGGATGCATGCATCGAGATTCCCCAATTGGGGGTTGTTAGATCTCTTAACGTTCATGTCAGTGGTGCTATTGCTATGTGGGAGTATACTCGACAACAAAGATCTAAATAGTTCGTAGTTTAGATAAGGTAGTTTTACAGAGTCAATTATAAATATAAGTCGAGAATGACGAAAGGTGTAATAGTTAGCAGAAGTCAAGACCTTCATCATGTACCTTCAAAAAATTACAAAGTATGGCGGATTCCACAATAGAATTTGTAGTGGAGGAATGTGGTTATTAAAATTGCGAAGATAAACTAATATTGGTTTTAGATTTATTTTCCTTTCATCTGGTATGTGATTGTTACTACTATCTTTATGCTGAGCCCCAACAATTATCCCGGTTACCTGTGCCTGATGATTAGTAAATGGCCTTTTGCCCTTCTTAATAAATCTCTTTTTGTTTAATGGGATTTTATCCTTTCTTTTAAATCTCAACAGGTGTATCCCTTAATATTTAAAGATACAGCCAGTGGCATCTCAGCCTGAAAGAATAGTGGAACGCTTCTGTCCGCTTTGTGAATGCCGTGCGAGGTCCGGAGCATATTCGCAAGTTTAACATTATCGTGCCTCTAGTCTGAAGAAAGGTTGACACTTAACAAGTTTAACACACATTCTGCATTTTGGTTTCTTGATGGGGTTGTTTTAAACGAAACAGATTGTTTGGTTGTCACTTGTCGGAAAATATACGTTAATTGGTGCTCCAGTTCACCGAGGGGAAGAATAATGTTGCTAAGCTGCAGTACCTACCATTGTCAAAATGAGATAATCATTATTAAACATTACACTATGGGAGAGTGCCAAAACCCCATGGTAATAGAAGCTTGGTAAATGAGAATCACTTTCTATTTATTTATTTATTTATTTTTGTTCTTAAGCCTGTCAGTGGGTCATAATAAGAGGAGGAAGTTAAAAATTGGTGTGGTAATCTGCCTGAAGTTTATTCAAATTATAGAAAAAATACTAGCTTGTACCACAAAAAAAAAAAGGAATACAGTAACAACCATAAATGACTGTAACGATACTTGAAGGGAGAGGGAAACTTGAATGTAAGATAATGAGTCTCTCCCAATTGTAACATATCACCATGAGAGAGGTAAACGCCCTCCAAACTGAACCTCAAGAATGCTTGCGTGTTGACGAAAACACTCTAGGAAAGAGACCTTTTCTTCTTTTCACCTGCGAGTAAAAGTGTAAAACATAAATTTGATTGGGACACGCTAAATATTGTAGATTAAACGTAGATGTAGTTTTTTTTAATATTTTTATTATTATATTTTTAAATTAAAATATGATGAGTATATAATTTTTTCTGAATAAAAAAAAAGTATATAATTTTTTAATAATAATATGATAAGAGTATAGTTTAATTAGAGAATTATATAAATATATATAAAAATTATACGTTTGTCATATTATTATTAGAGAATCATATATTTATCTTGTTTTAATTAAAAATTTTGATTTCAGATATATAAGTAATTGCATATAAATTTTGTTTAAATATTGTGCCTTACTGCAATAACAATATATGGTAAGATCTGCTTGATTTAAATACCCCTAATTTTTCCTTGACGTTTGTCATCTGATTGACAGACAATCCACTGTGCATCTGTTTCTTCTTCTTTCTCTCCTTAGGTTTGGCACTTGTCCGTGATCTCAAGAAGCTTGGAATCAGTAGTTTCCAATTGCCAAAACAACCATGTAATTTTCCTTCATTCATTTGCTTTCTTTGGGAAGGGACAAACTTCAAAAGGAGAACAATGACTCTAAATAATCCTAGTAAGTCACAGTCAAATTGTAGTAATTAAAAGAGGCCAAAAATCAAACCTTTAGAACTTTTACATAATGTATCTTTCATAATTTTGAAAGATTATAAAACATATAAACAGTATCTATTTATATCTACAATCTTTACCCGGGTCGTCGGTTTCCCATTAATGTTGTTAGAAAGCTGCTGGGATGATAAGGGTGTGGATGGTGCTTTCTGTGCAGTGTCCCGCAGGAACTGCGAGTACCTAAGGAGTTCTGCTTTCCTATCATATCCTTTACGGATAGGGCCATGATGATGAACTATATGGTGGTGGTGGTGGTGGTGATGATGATGATGAAGATGATTTGATGGCACCTTCTTCTTCCTTGGCTTCTCTACATATACCCTCACCAGCACTGCCTTTTCTTTCCTGCATATTACCTACAAATATAACCATGTCAAGCCCAGCACAGCGTACAGTAAATACACACACGAGTAATAAATTTACCTGTTGGGTTGGCATTTTGGGATAAGCAAGTTAAGGATTCTGAGAAGTAACTTGTATGTTTGATTCTGTGTGTGTGTGTGTGTGAGAGTGATGGCATCATGCAGGCCCATGAGATTTTAGCAATACTACCAATGTGGAAGTGGTCTAATTGAAACAGAGAAGGGGTCAATTCATATTCTTTGGGTGGACCGAAACCAAACCATACCTAGGGTTAAAGATATATAAAAAAGTGATTACATCATTATCTGCAATGTTGGGGGCCCTATGGTGGTGCCTCGACACTATCAATACCTGGGATTTTATGGCCAACAGCTTCCTGAGTTTGTTTCCTAATTTTCCTTCTTCTCTCAACATGGCTTTCTCAATGTGACCCTGATGCTTGATGCTGTACCTAACCCTAGTTACAAATTTTATTGGTTCAATTGTCTCCCAAACTTTCCGTGAATTTAGTAGAAAGTACAAAGCATACACATCTTTTTAGTGAATTTACAAATATTATATATATAATGTAGTGCATCAACAATTCCTCATTAGGAGAGAACTTAATAGATATTTGTTTCCATGTTAAGATGGGAGATACGCTTGCTTTTTTATTTTAACGAAAGAATCCAATGATATTTAATTTAATTATATCTATGAAGGATTAAATGATGGATACAATAAAAACTATGTCATGTTCTATTTAACAAAAAAAATTTGATAACATGCAATCTAAAACAAATAAGGACTTACATGATTTACGAAGAATAATTACAATAAATCTCTTTGAATATGTGGGGGTGTTACACACACACACACAACTTAAAACAAACAATCACTTATACGATTTATAACCAATAACTACAATATATCTCTTTGAGTGTGTGTGTGTGTGTATATATATATATTCCCACATCATGTTTCACTATAAGAGACTATAGGAAGGTACAATTATTACAATTATTAAATTTTATTACATTTCTATCATCCATTTTATAGTAATTTCACTTAAAAAAAAAACTTTTGAGAAGATAACAAAAAAGAGTTAAAAAAAAGAGTATGCATATGACGACAGACCTAATCACTGCTGGGAAAACAAAAAGAAAACTTGAGAATCCATAAAAATGAGGAGGAAATGATGATATTGTTTTCTTACACAAAGAAAACGGAAATATAGCTTCTCATCAACATTTAGAAATTTTTGAGAGAAACACGGCGACAGCCAAAGACATTCATCCTTCTACATCTTAAGAAAACTACACAGGCAAATATTTATGTACAATGATTTTTTGATGATTTTTCTTTTTCTGGAATAGAGTTATTGATGTTGATTAATTGGGTAAATGAACATGATTATTAAAGTGTCCTTGGCATTGTTATAGTTTTTGCATGTGACTAAAGGCTAATGGCTTTTCGAATTCATTAATTACGGAGAAAACTTGTGTGCTGTTTTATTTATTAAATAAATTATAAATAGAATCTAAATTTTTTTTATGTCTAAAAATCTTTGATGTTGAAAAGAGAATAACAATAGTTAATGGGCTCACATAGGTGAATTTTACTAGATTTCACCTATTCTGTCATTCTCTTTCATATAAATGGCTCTTGAATATAAAAAGATCTTTAACTCCTGAACATAAAAAGATCTTATCACCAATATGTGAAGTAATTATTTGTGTGTAGAGTAACCTAAAAACTAATTACTTAATAATTAATGTTATATTACAAATATGGATTGAATATATACACAAGCACATACCACTCAATTTAACATCCAAAAAAACAAAAAATACCACTCAATTTTTTATAAAGGAAAATCATTAAGAAATAACCGAAGTGATTAGTAACACAACCCAGAGGTCATTACTCAGATTTTGTTATTAATTAAAGTTAACGAGGATTTGTAGTTTTTTGTAGCATAAAATGTATCCCTAATGTTATGATAATCCATCACAGATTTGTCACATCACCAATCAATTTTAAAAAATTAAATTAAAAAAGTAAATATTTTTCGAAATTGAACTCCTTTCTTAAGCAGTTGTAGATACACAGATTCAATTACAATCGCATTATTGTTTGTTTCACTCAAAAAGGAAAAATATCTCTATTTACTTGAGATCTTTCAGTTATTAATTACCTGTCATAAAGGTACATAGGTTTTTTTACATTTTGCACAAAAACAATGAAATAGTTATTTTCTTTTTTTCTTTCTTTCTTCCTTTCTTTATTTTTTTTATAACAATGGTTGTATTGATTTATAGTTATATCCTATAAAATGGTGTATAAAATTTATGGCAATTCTTTGTTAAACGATGCAAATAAAAATATTGCCAAAAGGTAAATTTGAATTTGGTCTATTAATAGGTAATTTTGGCAAGCTGCTACATAATGTTATTGGCAGATTATTCTTTTTTCCACTTCTTTATGATTTCTTTGTCCAATCTTATACATCTAATTCTTCACATAATTTAATTCAATAGATGTATAAAAACATTTACCGATTAATAAAATATGAAGGTGGCGAAGAAAATGTGCAAAAGGTAGTGAACAAATATTTTTACTCTAACGTAATGTTTAAGAATTTTAAATACTTATGCAATTATATATATTTGAGTATAAGATATATAAACATTTTAGAGCAGCCATATTTGGTACGATATATTAACAATTAAAGCACAGAGAGAGATTTAAAAACTCTTATTTATTTTAAATTTAAATATCTTACATATCTAAATTTTCAAATTACTTACTTAAGATTCCCATATACTATATAGGTACTTGAAAAATTGCAAAGACTAAGGGCTTGATGAAATTTAAAATTTTGATACTAAAAATACACCAAGCATGCCAAAAATTTTGATACTAATTCAAGAATAGTCTTGATTGTAATTGTAAAAACACACAAACAAATAACAATAAATCATTTTCTTTTTTTTTATGTAACTATAAATCATTTTTGGTGCTAGCCGAATTTTTTCTTTTTCCTCAACACTGAAGTATATGTTCAAAGATATAATTCCTCTGTAAATATAAGATTGAAACACTTGAATGATTAAATTAAGTGAGAATTCCTTATGGAGAAATTAGTGATAACTAGTTAAGTGCTCGTGTGATGTATAATATGTCTCAGCAAGAATTTGACATTTAAATTTATATTATTTATTTTAATAAAATTTTATAGTCACCAATAACTATAAACTAATTATTGAGCGTGATTATTCTTAAAATTAATTATTATAAACATATATTAATATAATAATCCAAAGATTATTAACACTCTAATTATAAATTTATATAAACACGATTGTTCATTACTGTAAGTGAAAACTCCTTTAGTACTAAAATGTCTAATAAAAAGCATAAGAAAATATAAACGATATGCACCAATCCATGAATTAGAAAGAATTAGATACTAACATGAGCAACATATTAGCATACGTAATTAAATAAGTGAGAATTTCTTACAAAAAAATTAGTGATAATTAAATCAATGAGAATAATTGTACAAAAGTTTCTTAATTACCTTTCTAGCCATTAATTACAAGAAATATAAACAAAATTGAAAGTCATAAACCACGTAGAAGAAATTAAAATATTAAATAATGATATTATAAACTCAAATCTATTATGTTTCTTAAGTATAAAATAATAGTTATTAAATATAAAACAATATTTCATATATAAAAATTATTATATGATAATTCAAATATAAAATAAACTCAAGTCTCTATATAGTATGATCGCGTTTGATTAGTGTGATCGCAGAAAATAATTAAAATATAGTCCAATTATAATCATTGAAAACATTTTCCTAATTGAAAGGAGTGAGCACACAATAAATTACATTATTATCGTTCGAATCAAATAAATTTCCTCGATTTTAATTCCTTTCTCACTCGTCTCCTGCCATCAATGCAGCCCATGCTTTTTTTTTTTTTCACAATACCAAATCTTTAGCCTGTAAAGACCACGTACTTGCTTTGTTTTTCTATTCCATTCTCTGCTTCATTCATCTTCCGAAAGTCATGAATGCTTATTAGTCAAAACAAAATTTAGTAGTCAAAATAAATAAGAGTGTTCATTGGCCCGATACGTCTTAAGAGTCCCTCCTAACCGGTCTAATCAAGTCAGGTCAGGTTGGGCTAAAAATATAAATAGACAAAACTTTAAACAAAACTATATTAAGTCGGGTCGAGTCACGGACGAATGCTTGTTCTGCCCAACCTGCCCTAATAGTTACTTTTTTTTAATTATTAACATCTTACCATCTTATATATATATATATATAATTATTATTTCATCTAATTTTCTCTACATATTATAGTTTTTATTACTTATGCAAACCTTTTTTGGTTCTTAATTGTTTTCATAATTGATATGTATACTTCCTGATATTTCTTTTGTTGAATAACAAAAATACACATTTATTTAAAGCTAATTATGCTAGTGTAACTTATATTTTGTTTTTTAATATTAGATTATTTTTTATTATTAATAAAAATATAAGATTTCCAAAGGTCTATTGTTTTGAAATATATACCTATGAGTCTGTAAAAAGATATTTTTATATTACAAGTATTAATTTATTAAAAAATAAAAAAAATTCAGGCAACCATAATTCGCCCTAACCCGCCCTATAATCGGACTTGTTCGGGCCAAGTCAGGTTATGGGCATGAAAACAAGCCCGATATCTTAATCGGATAAGGCATCGAGCCTACTAGATATTCGACCTGGCCTGACCCTGCCCATGTACAGCCCTAAAAACAAATAAGAGGAATTGTGGTCCTAATAAGGAATACATTAATGTGCTTATTAGTTTAACGAGTAAGAGAGGTAGATCACACAGCTTACTTTGCCCCTCAGGGTTTTAGAATGGAAAAGAAGAAAGAGCGTTAGCAGTTTCTAATATGATATTTGTATTTATAATTAACTGTCTCCTTTATTTTCTCTATATGTGTTAAACTTGTGATAGGAAATTACTGGCTATTAAAGGGTTATAAGTTGGGGTCTTTACGGTTTATATAATTCAACCTATCATAAATTATATACTTTTAAACAAAACCCAATTCGTTTAGGACTCAATACCAAATATAAAAATGATTTTTTAAAACATAATATATAATTATCTTATAATTAATTAATACAAATCCATATTAAATATTAATTTATAAAATTAATCTAACAATCTCCCACTTGGATATCATTAATTAATTAAGCATAAAATAACAATAAACAATTAATGTATATTAAGTTATAAATAAATTCAAAAGAAATAACTTCAAATCACTGAATTCGATAGAAAATCAAGTGATTTATGGCGTATTAACACAAAACATTGAATCCGATAGGGAAACAAATGATATTAAACGAATTGATAATATCTTAATATCCAATTGAGCAAAACAAAATTGCATAAGTGGTCTTAAACTAAAACAAATAAGATAATCATATCTCAATCTCCCACTGAGCTAAGGCTACCTGAAAGATTTGAAAGATTTAACAAGATCCATACAAGTTACATGATTTTAAAAATACTTCTATGGGTAGACCTTTTGTCATGGGATCCGTAAGCATATCTTCACTCGAGATGTATATAATGCAAGTCTGTAATTCAATAACCTTTTTTCTAACAAACAAGAGCTTAACATCAAAATGTTTAGTACAACTAGAATTCTTGTGATTCTGAGATAAATACACAGTAGACAAATTATCACAGAAGATTGTTAAGAGTCGTGATATAGAATCAACCAAATGTATGCCAGAAAATCAACTTCCTTAACCATATTACTTGATAGGTGGCCTCTTAAACTAAAACAAATAAGATAATCATATCTAAATCTTACTGAACTAAGGCTACCTGAAAGATTTAACAAGATCCATACAAGTTACATGATTTTGAAAAAACTCCTATGGGTAGACCTTTAGTCATCGGATCCGTAAGCATATCTTCACTCGAGTTGTGTATAATGCAAGTCTGTAATTCAACAACCTTTTCTCTAACAAACAAGAGCTTAACATCAAAATGTTTAGTACAACTAGAATTCTTGTGATTCTGAGATAAATACACAGCAGACAAATCATCACAGAAGATGGTTAAGAGTCGTGATATAGAATCAACCAAATGTATGCCAGAAAATCAACTTCCTTAACTATATTACCTGATAGGTGGTCTCATAACATGCGAATACTCTACTTCTATAATTGAGGTAGCTGTAAGTGTCTGTTTAACACTTTTTCATGAAACAGCTCTTCCAAATATCATAAAGATATATTCAGATGTTAACTTGCGATCATCTATACAAGAGGTAAAATTTGAATCTGAATAGCTAACAATTTCAAGTATATCAGATTTTTTGTAAGTCAATATGTAGTCTTTGGTACCTTGCAGATATCTCATAACCTTCATAGTAGCCTTCCGATGAATTCACAATTAGTCAAGTATCTACCAAACACACTAATAGCAAAAGTTATATCTAGACGAGTGCATACTTATACATACATAAGATTGCCCACAGTGGAAGCATAAGGAATCATATCCATTTCAATCATCTCAGCATCATTTTTTGGGCATTGTGATCAAGACAATGAACCACCTTTCTGAATAGGTACCAGACTAGATGCATAACTTTTTCATTTTAAACTTCTTAAGTACCCTTTCAATATAAGTTGCTTGAGATAAACCCAAAGCACCATGAGATATATCACGATGGATCTGTATCCCTAGAACAAAAGATACCTCACTAAGATCTTTCACATCAAAATGGCATGACAACATATGTTTTGTCTCATTTAAAAAACTCATGGAATTGCTGGCTAGTAGAATGTCATCAACATAGAGTACCAAGAAGACAAAATTGCTCCCATCAAATTTTTGATAAATACATTAATCCAAATCATTCTCAATGAACCTAAGAAAGGTGATGACCTTATCAAACTTTAAGTACCACTGCTTAGAAACTTGTTTCAACCCATAAATGGATCTTTGTAATATGCATACTAAATGTTCCATTCCAGGTTCAGGCCTTATCATCTGATTGAGTCATGTACACTTCTTCATACAAGTTTCCATTAAGAAAAGCAGTCTTGACATCCATCTGGTGAAGTTTAAGATTAGATTGTGCAACGAGAGCTATGACCACCCTGAAAGCATCCTTTGTAGATATTGGAAAGAAGGTTTTTGTGTAATCGATGCCTTTTTTTTTTATTGTAACCTTTAGTTACAAGTCTGACTTTATATCTTTCAATTTCATCAGAACTCCCTCATTTAGTTTTATAGACCCATTTGTAACCAACTGGTTTACACCTATCAAACAATTCTACAAGCTCCCACATATGACTTTGATGCATAGAGGCAATCTTATCACTCATAACTTCCATCCATTTAGAAGAATTAGGACTAAACATCACTTGTTTAAAGAATTCGGGATCTGTACCTTCAATAGTATCATATTTGAATTCCTGCAAATAAATCATGTTATCATTTGGTATTACAAGCCTTCGGACTCTTTGAGAACGTCTCAATTCAATTACCAGCTCACATGTTTCTTCCATAGAAAATTTTGCATCCACTTTAATTGAATTTTCTACAACCTCATCTCTATTAAATATAAAGGGTGTCAAAATAGACATAGGCAAAATGGTGCTCTCATTACGCAAATTGATAACTTTAGGTATAAAGCCCTACTATCTAAGTCATCATTAAAATAAAATGCCTGATCAAACTCGATGATCTTGGCAGTATAAATAGGGTAATAAAACTTGCATCCCCTTAAACTTACACAATACCCAATGAATAATCCACTAACTATTATTGAATCTAATTTCTTCAATTGAGGATTATATGGCTTTACTTTTACTCTACAACCCCATACTTAAAAATGCTTTAGACTCAGCTTCCTTCTGGTAAAGAGTTTATATGGAGTCTTTGGTACTGTTTTGCTGGGTATTTGATTCAAAATATAGATTGAAGCCTTCAAAGTATCATCCCACAAGAATTCTGGTAAGGAAGAGTAGCTAATCATATTTCTAACCATGTTTATTAGAGTTCGATTACACCTCTTTGCAACCCCATTTTGTTGTGGGGTCTCAGGCATTGTATACTGGGTTTCAATGCTAAAATGGACTTGGATTTATGCCTGTCTCAATGTACCTCACATAATAATCTCCTTCTCTATTTGATCTCGCGTATTTTATGGCCTTGCCAGCCTTTAACTCAACTGCTGCCTTAAAATTCTTAAAGGCATCGAGCAATTCTAACTTTTCATATAGAAAATCAATCCAACCATGCCTAGAATGATAATCTATAAAAGTAATGTAGTATTTGAATCCACCTATAGTTGTAAGTGTAATGGGCCAACATATATCAGTATGAATTAGGTTTAAAATATTCTCAGACCTATTTACCCTTTTGTTTCTAACTCTAGTGGAAAGTTTTCTATTAATACAATTAATACAAGTTTCAAAATCTTAAAAATCCAAACCTTGTAATACACCTTATTTGACTAACCTCTCTTATCTCTCTTTAGAGATGTGGCCCAAGCATTGATACCATAAAATAGACAAGTTTTTATTAATTCTTAGGCTTGTGCCTAATCACAATATTAATAAAAGCATTAGAAGATTCAACAAGACAATTACTCAAGTTCAAACAATATAATTCATTTTGTAAAGTGGCAATACCAATAACAATATAATCATAATAAATATCAATCTTTTCATTTTTTTGCCACAAAAAAAACACAATTGTCGAAAATTGAACTAGAAATTAAATTCTTTCTTATAAAAGGTACATAAACAAAACATGTCCATAAGACAAACATGAAGAAACTAATCCAATGCATTCTACCACAGCCTTGCTGCCTTCAATTCCTAAAATAACCTTCTCTCTCACTTGGGATCCTCCTATTTCTAAGCCCCTGTAAAGAATTTGCAACATGGATAGTTGCACCAGAATCCAACCACTAGAAATTAAAAAATATTTCAAGACTATTGGATTCAAAACACACTAGAGTTATAAGGGTAACAATAGAAGATGTATCTTCTCTCTCACGCTTGTTCTTTAGCTTATAACAATCAGATATCTTATGATCAGGCATCTTACAATAATGTCAACTACCCTTGAATTTCTGCTGTGGGCCCTTATTCTTTTAACCACTTTTCTTAAACCCAAGTTTTTAAAATTTTTGTTTTTTTGGTCTCTTTCCTTTCTTATCACTACCACTTGATTTACTGTTTGAACCATGAGATAAATAATTTACAGATGGTGTATAAGAATTCTTCTTCTTGATCGCCTCTTCTTCTTAAGTTACAATGAATATCATCTGATCAATTGACTACTCTACTACTTGTAAATTATAGAAAATTCTCAAGAATGTATATTCTGATGATAACGATTGAAGGACTTGGTAAATTAAGGTGCTTTCTTCCATGTCAACTCTATATGATTTAAGCTTGTTATAATGGTGGATGAGCTTCATGATGTGTGCTCTGACCCCTAACACACCATTATAACAGGTGTTATCAAGCAACAAGAGATAATAGACTTTTTTAGTTTTGTCAAGTCTCATAAATTTCTCTCCAGTTGCATTTATGTATTCTAATGCAGTGTCTTTGTTTGGAATGTTCTCTCTAATTCCTTTCTCAATAGTATATTTCATAATGGCCAAACAAATCCGATTTGACTTATACCATTGCTTATGATAGGCCTTATCAGTAAAACTAAACTCAGGTGTGAGATGTCCTGGGTTAGGTTCTCTGAGTGCCAAATCTTTTTTCAGAAATTATCAAGTATATGTTCAAGGACTATTTCCAATTATCATAATTCGTTTCATCAAGAGCCTTCACCACAGATAAATGCTGGAAAACAAGAACTGAAATAACCAAAAATTAGAAAATAATTAATTATGCGTGCACAACATAATTATAATACAAGATTACCATTCAAGATTTAGTTAAGCAACTATGTAACAAAGTGGTGTCAATTTAAACTTACATATATCATAAAGTTTTGGCCTTCACAGAGAGTCTACACAAGATGCATTCAATATATCTATATTGAGAGGGTATAAGAAACATTAAAAACATTTTTAAAAAATGCTATTTGCCTATCTAAAAGAGTCAAATCCTAATAATATTATACTGATAGGGTGTATCCATTATCAATGTAGCTCATTCTCAGACATTTATTAATTAGAATACTTCCATGGTTGGTCCCACGACAGAAGATGCAACCATTAAACGTAAAATTAGCCTATTACATTGCAAAATGTCCATTTTAAAGGTTCAAGAATTTATTTAATATTGCTACACTTATAATTGGAGAGAGTGATCCGTCACCAAAATACATAATATGGTAAAGTACATTTATGAATTTTCTCAGGTCAAAATTCAATAAATAAAGTGTATTTATTTGTTGTAGAAATCTTCTAAAATTCAAAATAAATATTTTTTAGCCCAAAAAAATTACAAAAAATTAATATTTTAATAAAATATAAAAAATAAATAGGATTGGACTTAACATTGGGCCAAAAATCCTAATGTGTGCCTCACACGTATTCCCATGCACATGGGAGCACGAATAGGCATGTGTGGCTAGAGCTGGTCTTCTTCTTCCAGCTCCTCTAACTACATTGTTGAGTCCTAAAGCTCTGGAATCTTACCTTTTTTGTAGATTCAACATTATAAAACCCTTTCTGACAACAATGCAACCTAGATACTTCAAATCATTGGAGAAAACAAACACCTAAATGCTTCGAACAGAGGCCTCATAATTTTCGAACAAGGACCTCTTCGATTTGCAAGTTTATGAGCTCTTTTCTTCCAATTGAATTATGCTTCTTGTTTATATGAGTATGCAGAATGTTTAGGCATCATTTAATTGGGTTAATTTTGGAAGAAATAGATTCGAAATCTCATGGACCAAAGAACGCTTATTCAAAGCTCAAATCCAAAATTGCTACTGACTAAGCTTAAATTATATGAAATTAAACATGCCATTCATGTCAAGGGACTAATATCTAACATCAATTTTGATTGATTTTGCGTAACTAATTTGAATTTAAGAATTCCTAAATTTTTTAGGTTTTAGGGTTCAAAAATTTGGAAATTTTTTAGAGTAATTAATTATTGTTAATCAATACAATCAACTAAGAAATTATGCTATCACCCTTGCTCTGATACCATGTGTTGACAGCATAAATCAAACAAAATTTAATAGTCAAAACAAATAAGAAGAATTGCGTACCTAATGAGAAATACATTGATGTGCTTATTATTATGATGAGTAAAAAAGATAGATCACGCAACCTATTTTGTCTTTTAAAATTTTAGAATAAAAAAAAAGAAAAAGCATGAGCAATTTCTAATATAATATCTACATTTATAATTAACTATTTTTTTTGTTTCCTCCATATGAGTCAGAGTTGTGATAAGAAACTATTTATTACTAAATGACTGTAGATTGAGGTCTCTGTGAGTTTTTGTATAATTCAATCCATTATAAATTACATATTTTTAAACAAAATTCAATTTGTTCAATACTCAATACCAAATACAAAAATAATTGTTTAAAATATAATATACAATTATCTTGTAATTAATTAATTAATGCCAATACATATTAAATATTAATTTATAAAATTAATCTAACATTCTCTGCTTCATTCATCTTCCGACAGCCATGAATGCTCTTGCAGCCACCAACCGCAACTTTCGACGTGCAGCTCGAATTCTTGGTTTGGATTCCAAGCTAGAGAATAGTCTTCTCATCCCCTTCAGGGAAATCAAAGTGATGCTTCTTCTTTCTCTCGCTGTTTTGGGTTTTAAGCCTTCTTCTTTGCTTTTCTCTGTTCTGCTTCAGTTACTTTCTTTCTTTTCCTTTACGAAAGAAGTGGGATTTCATTCGTATGATTATAATTTCCTTTCTGGTTCCGGATTTGCAGGTTGAATGTACGATCCCCAAAGACGATGGGACTCTGGTTTCCTATGTTGGTTTCAGGGTCCAACATGACAATGCTCGTGGACCTATGAAAGGCGGAATTCGTTATCACCCTGAGGTTCGATCATGTTTACTTCCTTTATTTTGGTTTTGCGTGTCTTTGTTGATACTATGTGTTATCTCATGCATGATGAATATTAATTGATTTTGACCTCGGGTTCGGTTCAATCGAATTCCTGTGTTGTAAAACTTTCACTTTTGCATTTTCAGTGTTCGAGTTTATGCTTATTAGCCAAAAAAAAGGTGATTTTTATGATTTAATTTTCAAGGATGCAATTCAATATGCCAAATTTTATTTGATGACAAAGATTCATAGAACCCGTAATATTCATAAACAGGAAGGTGAAATGCACTTCCATGACCATTGATGGAAGAATTTATGAGAGAAACTTTTAAATGGGATTGAGGTATTGGACAACCACTTGCAGGTAGATCTTGTTATCAATGAGTAGATGATGAACTGCATTCTCTAAAGCATTGTAAAGAAGCTAATTCTGAATATATATATATATATATATATATATGGCCGTTTGGCTTTCACTGCCTCTTTATCAGTTTTCATCAGTAAAAAGCTGCTTCCTTCTGTAGGACAACTGACTTCAAACTATGTTAAATTATCTACTTTTACTTGCTTTGGATCCTCTGAACCTGGTGCTTTAATTTACCGTTTCATCACTACGAGTGTGTGACAATAGTATGCTAAATATATTGTAGAAGTCTTCAACCAAGAGGAAACAGGCAACCCATCTAAGCGTTGTATAGGGTTAACTGTCGAGAATACATGTTTATCCAACATTAATTATTTATACTGTCTTTTTGACAACCGTTAACTTCATCTGGCTTTTGACTATCAAATTAACCGTTATATTCTATGGTGTTTCAGGTTGACCCCAGTGAAGTGAACGCTCTAGCTCAGCTGATGACATGGAAGACGGCTGTGGCAAACATTCCTTATGGAGGAGCAAAGGGTGGGATTGGCTGCAATCCAAGGGACCTCAGTGTCAGTGAGTTAGAGCGTCTCACTCGTGTTTTCACCCAAAAGATCCATGATCTCATTGGCACTCAGAGGGATGTTCCTGCTCCTGATATGGGCACTAATGCACAGGTATCTTGAGTATAGTTTTTACGTATTTGTTATCAATTTTTTTTATAATAACATAATAAATAAAGGTTTTTTATAACTTATCACTGCATAATTGGATCTTCTAAAAAAAATTTTAGTGATACTTTTTTTATTAAAAATTTAATAACAAACACTTAAATAACTACACTAAATCTTGTCCTTCTTCGTTCAAGACTATTTTTCTATCCAATTGATTGAAACTATCATCAAACACTTCCATCCTTCAAATTGGAGTACAATTATGGAATGTATCTCTTATGTTTTGCAGACAATGGCATGGATTCTTGATGAGTACTCAAAGTTTCATGGGCATTCACCTGCAGTTGTCACTGGGAAACCTGTTGTATGTATCAAATTGCACACTCACTTTACCTATGAATGATAAGAGGTGTACTCATTTGGAAAAAAAAATGGCTATAGATGTTTTGTTCTGTAGGATCTTGGAGGTTCACTGGGAAGGGAGGCTGCCACTGGACTTGGCGCGGTTTTTGCAACAGAAGCTTTGTTTGCTGAATACAGGAAGTCAATTTCTGATAAGACATTTGTCATCCAGGTATGTCTTTCCCACCATAGAAGGATTCCACAGATAAGATGATTAATCCCATGTCATTCATATAATAATGTTATTACATTTTCCAGGGTTTTGGAAACGTGGGCTCATGGGCAGCCATGTCTATTTTTGAGAGAGGGGGTAAGGTGATTGCTGTGAGTGACGTCACTGGTGCAGTTAAAAACCCAAATGGACTTGATATCCCTGCTCTACTCAAACACAAGGAAGGCAATCAAAGTTTGAAGGACTTTCCTGGAGGAGATTCTATGGATCCAAATCACTTGCTTTTCCATGAATGTGATGTTCTCATCCCATGTGCCTTGGGCGGAGTTCTGAACAAGTATGTTTTTCGGATTCAGCCTCCAACTTATAATGCTACAAGGATCAAAATTTTGACTTGGAATCTATCGGCTATTCTAGCCTGAAGAACTTTCAATTTAATTCGGCGTATCTCGTCTGAGCAGGGAAAACGCGGCTGATGTGAAGGCAAAATATATAGTAGAAGCCGCAAATCATCCTACTGACCCAGAAGCTGACGAGGTAAAGATTACAGCCCTCTGCTGCTTTTTTTGAGAGAGATGCTGAATTTATGTTAGATAATGGGAATGGGAATAATTTCTTTTTCCAGATCTTGTCCACGAAAGGAGTCACTATATTACCTGATATTTACGCCAATGCTGGTGGAGTGACTGTGAGCTACTTCGAGTGGGTTCAGGTAATGAATTACATTCCCTAACTTGAAAAAACCGAAGTTTATAAACTGAATGTCAAAACTCTCTCTGTTGCTGAGCTGCCTGCACAGAATATTCAAGGATTTATGTGGGATGAAGAGACAGTGAACCGTGAGCTGAAGAAGTACATGACCAGAGCTTTCCAGGACATAAAGGCAATGTGTAAAACTCATGATTGCAACTTGCGAATGGGTGCCTTCACTCTTGGAGTCAACCGTGTTGCGCGAGCTACCCTTTTGAGGGGTTGGGAATGAGCAAGCACACTCTCCTACCTTTCCTCCTTTTGTTTACCTCTTATTAGGAGCATCGCTGGTCGCTAGTTACTCTAAAAACCCAGAAGACAGTTTGTCACCTAGCATATGTATTTAGCTTTTATTTTCAATTCCCAAATAGGATCTTTCCTTCTCTCTTTCTTTCTTTCTTAACTGATAGTCACTCAATCTAGCTGGGTAACTAGTTGAGCATAGTCATGTGGGAATTCATTATTTCTTCCCGACAAATAAGATTTAAACTTGCAGCCATTTGTATTCTGTTTGCTCTCACATTGACCCGCTTAGGCATCACATCAGAAAAGTTTTTTTTTTTTTAAATCAACTTACTTTTAGGCGTCAAATGCACCAAATTGCCCATCAACCCCAGAGATGGTGCAAACAGAATTACTAGAGATTGCTAGCCGAGTGATCAGTAATCTGATAAGAAATCAGCAAAGCCAACTTTGACAATGGCATATTCCCAAAGGCAAGAACTTCAGGAGATATACTTATGACGATATAAAGCGTCCAAATTTACAAATGCCCATTTCGTGTTCCATCACGTTCCTTGTTGGGACACTGAACCTTATGGTATTGAAATTCGCCCTGTTATTGCTATAGAAGCATGGAAAAATTTTGGAATACCCTCGTCCATTATCTGCTCGGAAAGAGACGACAGAGAAAGAAAGATCGACTCTGTGAGGACCACTCCGACAAAATTCAAGGACATAAGTCTGTGGCTATAACTTAGTTTCTTATATACCTACAGACGTACTAGTTTCAATCTGATGAGCGTTACGTTATTCACGCAATTGTAATCACTCACTCAGTGCTTGAACAAACTAAACAATATTGCCACCAATCCTAATGTGCACACCGTACAACTGTTTATACAAGGAACTTGAAATTAATCCTTGCTATTTGCCCAAATGAGCTGCAACTGCAACAGAACCAATTAAGAACTACTAAAACAAACAACACATTTTCAGAGAGATTCACAAAAAAAAAAATCTGTCATTGCAAACATAAAGAAACTATCTGAATAAGGATTTAAGTCATTCATCTGCAGTAGGATGACAGAAAGAATTGAGATACAATGTCTGAGTCATATTCTTCTCATTGCTTAGGGTGAGCAAGATAAATAGAATACTAGTTTAAAAGACAGAAGGGGGGAGCGGGAACTACAAGACAGCAATCCCGCTATTCTTTTTTGGAACCGCTTGAGTTCTCATCCTGCCAGGTTGCTTGCCATTGCTTGTCATAAAATGTTGTCTCTTCCAATAGCTTCTTGAGATTATCTATGTCCTCATTCTTTCGGATCAGAAGAACTCCCACCACTGCTATAAACAGAAGAGTTTTGCAGAAAAAATTGCTCATTTGGTCAACTAAACCCACTCCTGTCAAGCTATCTACCAGATAGGCCATAAAGAATCCTATCATTGCTGCACGACCTGCTTGATACACAAGAAAAAAAAAATTACAAATGGATTAGCAACTGAGATTTCTTTCTCTTACTAGCGTAAAATCCTTTGTTTCCAATTTCAGTTGAGAATTCAAATTAGAACAAACCGTTAAGCAGTTCAGCTTCAGGGAGATGGAACCTTTTTATCCATGCCCACCAAGGTATAATGGAGGTGTCAAAAACTACAGGGTTACCATTACCGGATGATTCTGGATTATCCTCAAGCCATTTTCTCCTCCTAGCCTCTGGAAAAAAGAAAATAATAACAAAGGATCCTTATATGAATTTGCAAACTACAAAGTATCTAGAAAGAACTAGAAAAGATTTAATATAAGAAACTAACTTCTGAATCAAATCTTACTCCAACAGTATGTATTTTTCTCCCTCTCTCAAAGAAACAAGGAAAAAGAAACCAGAAAATGAAAACATGCATAAGACTGTCAAATAGATTGTAAGGATGGCACTTTTAATAGGTACAGTCTTTCTGATCATTCACAAAATGGTTTTATCGGGTGACAGTGCCAAAAGATGTAAGACCACTATATCGTGTCTTCCCTTAACCAGATTTATGGTATGTAAGAGCCACATCTGGTGTAACTTCGATAGAATTATTAAGTTTCTGGCACATGACAATACGAGAAGCTTCACTATGGATAAGCATTCTCAACATAAGTTCAGTTGATCTTCTTTGTCACAAATCCCCATGTTTCAGACAAAAGTCTATGCCTTGACGAGGAAGGATGTATTATTCATAACTAAGCAAAGAGAAAAAAAATAAAGGCTGATACATGTGATAATAATCATATATGACCCATTCAAAAACCCAAAAACTAGATTTTCTTCCGGCCAACGAATGTGGTAGAGAAATATCAAATGCTATGTCAAGACAGGAGATAGAAACCGAACACCTGAGTCCGAACGCTAAAATATCCAAACCAGAAAGATGGTGCTACGGATACCTATATCAATTGGATTTGTAGCTCTGAGCACCCTTTGGTTATCATGAAAATGCAAAAAGAGGATAATAACTTACGCCAGCTAAGGTTATCAAATCCTGCTATTGTACTTAATCACCAGACATCGTCAACCTAAAGGGGTAGCTGAGAAAACAGAGCAGTAGAGAACGAAATAATTGAAATTTCACCCTATTACAACTTCAAATTTGAACAGAAATCCAACAAGAAAAGTGAAATCTCGGTCAATTGTGTCAAAATATTTCACGGGGCACACTTGACTACACAGAGCGCGTTTAGCAACTACAGCAAATTCATAAGCTCACCAGCATCAATAACAGCATCCCAATCGGTCTCGCCATTTTTCTGAAACTGCTTTAAGTCCCATGTCCCTCCAACCCATCTTGGGTCCTCAAAATTACCGATCACCTTCACTTCTTCAGCCACTGCAGCAACGGACCCATTATCTCCGGCAGGGCTCTCATGCTTCTCCAGCACCGGTGGAGAAGGCTCCGGGACCGTCTGCTCTACTTGGGGTTCCACTTCCACTGCAGTCGCAGCTGAACCTGAAGCTCCGATCCCATTGTCAGCCGCTGAAGCTTTTAAGGTAGAGAGAAGAAACAAACGGTTCTTGGGTCTGAGGGAGATAAAGGGTTTGTGGATGAGATGTGGTTTCCTGTGCGATGAAGGAGTGGCCGAGAATCGAGTTGGAGGAGAAAACGATGCCATGGTAACCAACATTGCTCGGTTGCACAAGTATGGGTATCAGAACATGGTATACCTCTTACAGGCTGGGTGTCGGGGGCTATCCTTGGCCTAGAAAAAGCCAACCAAGGTACAAGCGAGGTCCGTTTATAGGCTGCCTTCTACTAGAAGTTACTCCCTTTTTGGGTGCTTAAATTATATTTTTTTAATTATAAAAATATATACCATTTTTCAAATATGATTCTTCAAGATCTATATGATTGGTTGTGATAGGATGGTGTACAAATATATTTTATTTATATAATTTATATAATATTTATATAATATTTATAATTATTATTTTATTTATTAAATTATTTTTTAAAAAATAAAATAAAAAACTTATTTTTTATCTTATTTATTCTTATTTATTTAATTATTTAATTTTTATATTCCTCTTACCTTTATCTCTTTCAAGTAAACTATCCGTTATAGTCATAATACAATCATCACATGTCAAATTATTATCATTATATGTATTATTTTCTAAAGAGATAAAAATTTTTATTTATGAAAATAAAAAATTCAGCTAAAAAAATTATATTTCATATTGTAAAATTTATAAGTCTTTATTATATTCCTAGTTTTTCTTCCAAAATTATAATTAAAATTTTTTTTAAAAAAATTACATTTCATAACTATAAATTAAAAATATGTATTGTTAAATTTTTAAATCATTTTGAAAGCACAACATATCAAAAAAAATTTCTTGGTAAAAATTGTTAAAATATAATTTTTTTTCATGGTTAAAATTTTTGACATCACAATTAAAATTTTTAGTTCTTATAATTAAAATTTTATACTCAAAATTAAATTAGTTTAACATATTGTCACTACTTTTTATTTTTGCAGCTAAAATTTTTTTTTAAAATTTTTTTTATAATTAAAATTTTTTATCTTTCTAAAAAACCACATGTGGTGGATAGCTTGACATAGGTAACTCCATCGCAGTCATATTCCAAATTTTCTTTTAGCATTAATCAAAATGTCCCTTTTATTAATAATACAATTTATTAAAAATATGTTTTAAATTTTTATTTTAATATTATTTTATTAATAATTTATGTCTAAAATGATAAATTTAATTTATTGTTAATTGCAAAGAAATGATAATTTTATTTAGATTAGACATATGTTTAATATTTATTGTATTATGTAATCAATAAACATAAAATATTTTTATCAATCTAATTATAGTTCAATTTTTATTACAATTGTCATACTTAAAAATGCCACTGCGTGGCGCCTTTAAAAAGAAATTTCCTAAAGAAGATTTCGATTTCAATTTCAATTCTCGAAAATTGAAAATCGAAATCAAAATTAAAAAAGAATAAGGTTAGGAGTCGCTACCAAAATTTTATTTTTTAAGAAGGCAAAATTTTGGAAAAGTCTTTCTTAATTTAAAAAATAGTTTGCAAACCAAATTCGGATTCAAGAGTCGATTGTAAGTGGGGAAGTTGTTAGACACCCCACTATACCCGTTCTTCAGAACGGTTACCCTAAATTAGTTGTGCAAAATTATCATGGCCTTTAATCTATTTTAATTCTCCTTAACAAATCATATGCAAAATAAAAAGTAAAGAAATTAAATAAAATTAAATTAAGAGTAAAAGGAAAAAAGAAATTGTAGAAATTAAATTTAAAATAAGAGAAAAGAAATTAAAAAAATAAAACTAAAAAAAAATAATTATTTACAAGAGCGGACTTAATCTAGAATGAAAGACTAGGGCTTACATACCCTATAATAGGGATCAAAGTCCATGTAGTTCGAATTAAAAAAATGCGTTGTTTTGTTTTTTGTTTTTTTGTTTTTGTTTTTTTTTTCATTTTTTTAAAAATTTTTTATGACATTAAAAGGGTTTTTTTATTGATTCTATCTTCTTTTTTTTTTGATTTTTTTTTTTACTTTTGTTTTTTCTATAATGAAATTCTTTTATTAGATTTGGTTTTTGTTCTTGATTTTTTATTTCTTTTGTCTTGATTTTTGTTTCACTTTTCCTCTTTTTTGATTGTTCTTCTTTTTTGTTGTTGTTGTTTTTCTTTTAGGGTTTTAATTTTTCGTTGATTTTGTGTTATTGATTTTTTTTTAATTTTGTGGATAGATATATAATGCATATATATATATATATATATATTTCAATATTTTGTTTTGTTATTTTATTATTATTTTTTTGTTTATTTTTGTTTTTGATTTTTTTTTGTTCTTGTTTTATTTATTTATTTAATCATTGTTTTTTTTTTGGGTTGGGATCAAATCTTATTTTTTGGTATTGAGCTTTTGCTTAGGAAAAATAAGCAAACTTTAAGTTCGAGGCTTTTTCTTTTGTTTGTCTTTTTTTGTTTTGGTATTGTATTATTATTATTATTATTATTGTTTTTTGTTTTGTCATTATTATTATTTATTTATTTTAAAGAGGTTTTTTTTTGTTGTTTTGTGGTTTTTCTTAATTAAACCCTTTTCTTTTGCTTATTTATTTTTTTATTGTTATTTTGACCCTTTTTTCTTTCTTTTTTTTAAGAACCAACTCTAAAAGAAAAATTTACTTTGAATTTTGGAAAAAAAAATTTCAATTTTTACAGAAAAATCCCTTTTTTTTTTTAAAAAAAAGGATAAATATTCAAGACTCAAAATGATTTTTACTAAAAGTTTAATCCCTTTCTATTTTTTGATCTCTTTTTTTTTTTGAAAATTTTCTTAAAGGATTCTATTGAACGAGGCTATTGAAGCTCAAAATATTAAATTGTAAATTCAAAACCTAAAGGCACCAAGGAAGCTTTATTATCACACATGACCTTTTGGTCTATTCCTATGTGTCTGAGGGAATATAAAATCCCACACGGCTACTCTAACATGAAAATTAAAGAAATAAATAAAGAAAAATAAAATATTAATTTGCAAGTGTGCTCTAAGTGTTTAACCAGGAGTCACTACATCATTCTTGCACATATTTACAATATTGGTAAAAAAAAAATAGAATGAATAATAAAAAACATAAAATAGAATAAAATGTACAAACTATCATTCCCTCTATTCTTTTCCTGTTGCTGATAGAATAAACAACGTCATTCCTTGTGTACTCCAGTCTAAGCTTTCCGTGAGTTCCTCCATATAGTGTTAGACAAGATAATTCATAATAGAAGGGCAGTAGGATGGAGCAGCATACAGTGATACATCACGGGCCATCACATTCTTATTTCATTAAATATTTCTAGTGCAACCAACAAATAACATAACAGAGGCCAACATTTTTTTTTATTGCAATATTTAAACATCCCAAGTGTGATTCAAATTGGAGCCATATGGGAAATTGCGTACTAACTTAAACATATACTCCAACTGGCATGACGGGATAATTACGAAGCAGGACAGAAGCCACACATCAAACAACCAAATTAAACCTTGTAATACAACCTACTTTGCAAATAAACATTTCAAAAATATAGAAAGGATCTACAACAGACCCTAACGTGTGCGCTATCCTAACACTCTTTTATCTACAACTAAATCTCATTTGGGAATTCAGAAAAGAAAAGAAAAAGAGGACCAAATGCAAGGAGGCTCGAACAACATCACTCCCTTAAACCCTCAAAACAGGACTAAAATCCCAGAGGCACATTTCTTATCTTATATTGCCAAAAGGAGGTGATATTTCTTAGTAGTTCAAGTCAGATGAGAACAAAACCAAGCCACATAAAGGTCAAAAATCAGGGTACGAGATTCTTAAACCAATGTGAGGCATCCAACCCATTTCTTTTATTGTGGCTTATCAATCAAGCATCATATTCGTTTGCTAACCAACAGAGACAGTAGGGGTCAAATAAACACACACAACTTAAAATCAATCGACCCACAATTCCAAAGCAGATACCACAAAATGGTATATCAAATTTCCCCTAACAAAACAAACACATTTTGCTGAAAAATTTAATTGACCAGATGTAAATGTAAATAGAAATAATCTCAGTATCAACCCAAACTGTCAATCGAATCCTAAACTATACAATATCACACTTTTTGTCTACAATTTTAACTACCAACACACATCCCAACCAGATTTTAAGTATAAAATGGATGAGAAACAGAGACATCGTACCTTCGCTGTGTTTGAGCAAATCTAAATGCCTCTCCAGCCATGATTCCCAGCAATCCTTTGCGATTCCACGGACCTTAAAGCTTCATTCTCCTTTGCTGCTTCTGTTATTCCTTTATTGTAACCCTGTTCCTTCTTCATTCTTGGCCTTAGGTTTTTTTCTCTCCTAAATCTGAAAAATTCTTCAACCCCAAACTCCCAATAGTTATTTCTCTCCCTTATTATCTACTTCTCTTCCTTTCTACTCGAAAACCTCAGCAGCTTCCTCTCCAAAAAAGGTAACAGAGTCCCCTCGCAGCAACTCTCACTTAGCCTCTTTAATTCGAAAAAAAATCTCGCTTAGTCTCTTTCGCCTCTTAGATTTTTCTCTCCGAAAAGGAAAAATCCCCTCTATCAGTTCTCGCTTCCTTTCTCTTTTGTATATCAGAGCCTTCTTCTCCCCTTTGTTCTCTCTCTCCCGTTCTCTGATTCCCCTCCTTCTGAAAAAAAAACCCTCCCCCTCAGTCTCTTTCTCCTCTCAGATTTTTCTATCCGAAAAGGAAAAATCCCCTCTCTTAGTTCTCGCTTCCTTTCTCTTCTGTATATCAAAGCCTTCTTCTCCCCCTTGTTCTCTCTTTCCTATTCTCCGATTCCCCTCCTTCAGAAAAAAAACCCTCCCCCTTAGTCTCTTTTGCCTCTCAGATTTTTCTCTCCGAAAAGGAAAAATCCCTTCCCTCTCTCATTCTTACGAACTTTATAAGTATCCTTCCTGTGGTCCCCTTCTGCTCCTCACACCCAAAACCCTTCGCGATTCCCTACTCCATTAACATTTCCGTCCCCCTATTGTACGATTAGGTTTTCTGGCGTCTGAGTGCATCTATACCCGCTCACCCTCCTGCTAGCGTCGTGCACTGCTATATGGTTCCACTCTCTCCATTTTGCCGTATCATTTGCTGCTAAAGGATACGGGAGTGAGAAGGCCAGAGGGGGGACCAGAGGGACCACCTAGTATTTTGAGTCAGGTAGGTTTTTTTCGAATGTGGGTTTTTGAAAAAGGGTTGACGGGTTATTGGGCTTCAGGCTTGATTGCAAGGGTCTGAAAGGCTACTGGAAAGAATGGGCCTCTGCTTTTTGACCCTTTTGTTTTTTAGCCTTTTTTCTTCTTTTTCATACTAGGGCTTTTGATATTTAGATATCGGGCTTTGTTTATTCTCTTCTTTCCTTATATAGGGCCAATGGGATTTAAGAGAATTGGGCCCCTGCTTGATGTTATTAAAAGAAATTTGTTTTGGCTTGATTTATCTCTTAAAGATGTTAGGTTCCTTTCTTAGACTTCTTTTTTTGTTTGGGCTTAATGATCTTTTGAATTTTGAAGAAAAAGGATATTCCTCTTTTTTTAATAGCTTTATTTTCTTCTTTCCTTTTTTTCTTTTTCTTTTGATTTTTTCTTATCCCTTGTTTTTTTTGTTTTGAAAATTTTGATGTTTTATTTTAAATATTTTTTTACATTTTATTTATTTTATTAGTATTATTATTATTGGTTAAATAACCTCTTTTCTTTTGCTTTTTGAAGGTTTTCTTATATATATATATATATTGTTAATTTGATTTTGTTATTACTTTTGGAGCTTGCTTAAACAAAATACGATGTTCACAATTGCCTATCTTTACTTGTTTCTTGGGCAAAGAAATTATAATTTTGAATGTTTTTTCGTAAGAAACAAGTAAAGATAAGAACATATATTTTATCTAAGGTGATTTGATTAACTTCTAACTATAAATAAGAGGAAAGAGCGACCCAAGCAAAATATGGTATTTACAATTAGTAGGTATATATTTACACTTTTCTTTCTTCTCACTTATAATTAATTACTTTTATCTTTTTCAAATTAACCATCCCCTAATTAATACTTAAATAATTGCTTCTACTAGTATTGTTTTACATTTTGTTTTCTCTCCTCCTTCTCCCATTTTTGGCTTACATGTTCACAATTCTCTTACACAATCACAGACATAGAAACACATTAATTTGAAGTGCATCCCTAATTTTCTTGTTCAATATACCATGCAAGGAAATGTTTGCCATTCTAATTATGATGTAAAGGAAAAATGACAACCTCCAAAATTTTCTTGTTCAACCACGAAAGGAAATTACCAAAACTCTAAAAAAGAAAAACAAAAAGTTGATCAAGCAATCTTCAATCTAAGACTCAACAGTAAACAAATCAACACAATAATAGTTTCAGAGTATTCAATGGATACAAGTGTATGTAACATACACACTCAAACACATAGAAATTTCATTTTAGGCCATCTCTTTTTTGTAGCCTCTATGCCATAGTAGCAATGTAGTAGTGGTATACCCTACTAATACGATGGCTAAAATTTTAATTACTACAATTCACTATTTTAGAATTATTATGTAATAACACTTTAATTTTAAAAATAAAAAATATTTTACAATTATACTACACGAGACAAAATTAGATCACACGTCCAATAATAATTAAAAAAATATATCAAATTAATAATGTCAAATAAAATTAGAACAAAATCTCTCTAAGAGAATGAGAGAATGAAGAGTACAAAAACAAGAATTCCAAAAAAAAAAAAAGAAAATAAAGAGTAAATCCAAATATTTTCAAACCGCATTCATTATAAAACTTGCATGTCAAAGTACACCCAAGATGCTGCCTTGGTTTCCAACTTTCTCTAATACAGGAATAACATAACCATATTTTCTACAATGAGATAATGCGTTAACACAATTCAATCTCAAAAATCACAATTCATTATTTCAATCTAACCATAGAACAATTTCTAAAAAAGGCCTCTAGCTAAATGAACAACTCAGTCTCACTCCCCAATTCTGTCACTAAATGAACAATTCGATCTGACTAATTAAACATTAAAGCTCCCATCTCACCTGTAAATGCAACGTTCTAGAAGAAGATGAAGCATGCTTTAAGACTATAACGATCCATCCGAATATGAAGCTCCCACAATCTAGACGAAGACCAAGAAATAGTCAAAGAAGACGATCCAGCTGAATACAAAACTCCTAGATCTAAACTCTCCATATTTTTATCCATGGAGTTTGAGGAGCTATGCTCTAGTCTTGTTCATCTTGGATTTTTCATTTCATCCATTAGCTCTTCAGATCCCGCAATGTGGTTCACTTTGAGCGTTAGATGTAGAGTTTTAAAGTGAAACGGTGCGTTTTGAGTTTCTGTTGATGTGGCATAAGGATGGCCATTGGATGAAGTCAACGGCCGAGATCCATGTACTTTGCTGGACAGTTCACGGGAACGCACTCGAGAGGATCTGCTTCCGCCCACAGAAGATTGGAACAATTTCTTGTTGCAGGTTTCGGGTATCTTAGGTGTTCCGTGTTTCGATCAATCCGTGAATTGAGCTTCGACGAGGTCACTGACTCCTTCACGGAAAAGCTTCTGCTGGGGTTGGAATCATTCGTAGTCCTTCCCCTTGATTTAAATCACTAAACAAAACCCCCGAATTTCCAATCCTCTTGGAACCCTAGATTGCGATTCTCAATTCCAGCCTTTTCTGAAACCTAAATTTGATTCCTCTTTTCATGGCAAACCCATCTTCCTCAGCTCGCTCAACCGATTCCGGGCAGTTCACCTACTCCGACGGCTCCTACTTCCCCATGCCTTTTCATCTTCAGCAATCTGCTTCCACGACGTCGTCTCATTATGCTGCGCCATACGTCGCGGCGCCACCAGCGGTGCAAATTCCCCCTCAAGCGCCTCCGGCCGCTGTGCCCGGCGTTTACTCTAACCCGCAGTATCAGCAGGCGCAGCAGTTATTTCAACGGGATGCACAGACAATCACACCTGAGGCTCTCGAGAATGTCAAAGCAGCCATTGCGAACAGCGAGATCGAGCACAAAGCAGAGACCAAAAAGAAAGCGATTCCTCGCAAAGCTGCAGGGCAATCATGGGAGGATCCTTCGCTGGCAGAGTGGCCAGAGAATGATCATCGGCTGTTTTGTGGTGATCTTGGTAATGAGGTGAATGACGATGTCCTTTCGAAAGCTTTTTCGCGATTTCCTTCATTTAACATGGCCAGAGTTGTGAGGGATAAGCGGAGTGGAAAAACAAAAGGCTATGGATTTGTTAGCTTCGCGGATCCTTCTGACCTTGCTGTTGCTCTTAAAGAGATGAATGGTAAATATGTGGGAAATAGGCCAATCAAACTGTGCAAGAGTAAGTGGAAGGAGAGAACAGATTATGATGCTCTGGAGAAACACAAGAAACAATCTCGGAAGAAGCCAAAACCTTCAAGAATGGGTGTATTACATTACTAAGCGCCAGGCCCGAATTTATGAAACTGAGGCTGCAGTTTGATTTCAACGAAATTGCACAAGCTGTATGAATCTTTTCGACGTTTAAAGGTCCTTTTTTTTTTCCCCCTCTCTTTTTGTCTTCAAGTTTACGTGCAATGTTCCTAGCTGACAGCCCTTTGGTAGCACTTCTGAACCACACAGATGAGGTGAATATTTGAGAATATAATTTGAATTGCCTATTCTAATTCCATTATCTTGGTTTGGGAGATTGCAGGTGTAGTTTTACCCACTTGTAAGTTGTCTAATGCTGAGTCAGTATCTCCTTACTGGTGTATGATTTCTATTTCCTTTCATCTTGTTTCTGTCCATTACTTTGATCTGTTCTACTGGATCATATGAAACAACAGCAAAAGTTTCATCTTCATCTTGAAGGTTTGGATAAATCTCCTGAGGTTGTCTTTTGAATAAGAATCACATTAAATTGCCCATTTTTTTAACCTTTGGTTGAAGGCAGAAGAGTTGTGGACATAGTTTCATATGATGAAAGCTACCAGGGTGCTTCCAGAGAAATTGCATCATCAAATCATATATGAGCCACCTGTTTTTTTTTTTTTTGGACAGAAGGGGGAAACAAAATGTGTTATCTCACTATGTTACAAATGAGCCACCTTCTTGATTTACTATATTTGAGTACTTCCACTGACATTACATCATCATTCATTGAGTTGCATTTTTTTTAATCAAATCAAGTTGTATTTTTCCTGTGAAATACAAAAACTACACATAGCATCAAGTCATTTGACTTCACAGTACACATGTAAAATATCCCAAGAAAAAAAAAACAATCTTTTTACAACCTACGCGCTTGAACTCTCATAGTGAGTTTCAAAACGCAAAGGAGTCACACTTCTCTTACGTTGACCCGAGGTTTTTATCTCTCTTTCTAACCGAAGGAATCGCATCATTCCGGTTTGACTGCGTTGATAAGCAAGGTGCATGAGACTAAATCCGTTGTGATTTTGTTTCCATGTAAATGATGGACTCAATCTCAAATTCTATAGGCGAATTGGTTGTTGCCACTTGAAGCTTCAATTTGCAAAGGAGAGTCAATAAATGGTATCGCATCATTGAGCTCTACAAGATAAGGATACTCCTTAATTGAATGTATAGCTTGGAATTTAAAGTTTCTAGTTACAAATTAAGTTATAAATCTGGTAAAATTAACGAGATATAAATAGAGGTGTGAAGCTTATATATTCTTACTTTTTTTTTTTAATATTTGGCTTCACATTCTATGTCTAATTTTTTTAAAAAAAAATTTTACAGCAAATTTACAGTAAAAAAACTTAAAATGATCAATGCATACGTTTGTGTATGTGTCTACCTGAGCAGCTACTTTCATTTTATCTAGTCTGATCCTCTAAATTTTTATTCCCTATGAATTTCAGAGAAAAAAATATTAGAAAGGGAGTGGATAAAAGGGAGAAAATAAGTATTATACACACTCTTATTTACTTGTGTCATTTTCTTTCTCAGTTTAAAATTTACAAGAAAAATTTTAGAAAATCTTTGCACAATTCTATCTACCTAGTTGGAATCAGGCAATGCATACAAGGAGGGGTCAGCTGGAAGAACAACACGACTAGCTTTTCCATACGATGAAGGATAAGATGGCAAACATCACCTGTTTCATATATCCGGTGGCAAATATGTTCAGAACCTTGAGGCTATGTTAAGAAAAACTTCTATAACCTCGTTATTTTTCCGTCATACAATTGCAATACCATTTACACGCCTCAAAATTTCCTAATGTTTTCATTTTTACTAATTGTGATTTTTTTTAAATGGAGTTTTATAAAAGGCACTGTGAGAGAGAAACAATATGTTTTTGACAAAATTATTTGATAAATGCTTTTATTAATATGATTGAGTTTGACAAATATTTTAAAAATATTTGTTACTATCAAATTATTCAAAAGGACATGTACTTAAAATGGTAGGTAAAAAAATTAAGGGTAATTAATAATTTTGAGTAGAAATATTTTTGTCTTAAAAAAATAATTTTTCACTCCTACTTTTGAGGAGAAGCTTTAATATTTTGCTTCTTTTCTATAGCAAGAAAATTGCTTCTATTATTGTTTAGAAGTAACTTATTATTTTAGTGAAACTTGGCCAAACACCCCACTCTCTCAAAATAAGTACTTTTTTAAAAAAGAAAAATTAAACAGCTTGTACCTCACAAACACTTGACCAAACAAACGAGTACTAAAATCATCCTACAAAATTTTTACTTTGGCCCAGTTTAGTTACATTGGTGAAAAGGTAATTTTTTTTCTAACAATTATATATAATATCTATTATACTATTATAATAATTATTTAATAATATATATATATATATTTAAGTAGGAGTATGAATATTATTTTAATCATCAAAATTATTATTATTATTTTTTCAAAACATTTGTTTTCCATTTTGTGTATGGACCCTAGATATCATTGGACTCATTTTTGTTTGTCAATTGGTTAATAGAGATTTAAAGAAAGAAGATATTTTTATTATGTGTGTGTGTGTATATATATATATCCCTCCAGGCCCAACTATCACAATATAGATGGGCGTAAATGGCGGATAATTGGATCAAACAACTGGACATGAAGCCCAATAACCCCCACCCCATTCAAAATTGCGACTTGTGCTCAAGCGTTTCTGTCTACTCTCTCCCACACGCGAGACCTGAACACAGCTATGGAGGTTGCCACAGCGGCTTCGAGCTTTCCACTGAATAGACCTATGTTAGCATCGCCAAATTCTTCTCGAATTGGGAACCATATCCGAGCGGTGAAGTGCTCCTCGTCTTCTGCCTCCGCAAAAGCATCTCTCTCCACCAATTTCATTGCTCCTTTTGTCGGTGGCAGCATCACTACCCTATTCTTTGGACACAAGCTCCGACCTTCTTGTCTGAATCCTGCTTCATTCTGTGAGTCTAAGGGCAAAAGAGGCGTCGTTACTATGGTAAAGTTTCCATCTTCGAAACACATTTTACATGGACGTTTCGCATGCGGGGTTGGATGAGATTGAAATGGGAATTTTATCAAATTTTATTAAGTAAATAGTGAAACCTCACCAAGAATTTGCCTTAATTCTGGGCCAAAGTTTATAGTAGGTTCATTGGTATGAAGGCTTAAACTTCTTCCTTGTTTGCGTAGAAGGAATTAAGCAACTGGTCGTAGTGGCTGGTCTTATTTTGCCAGGTACATAAATGTGTGTGATTTTGGTAAATACTGTATGAGTGAAGGTTTCTGGGTGCCTAAGAATATGGACGTCACTTGTTTGAAATGGAGTCAGATACATTCCTAGTGGAATTTTCAAATGAAATTGTAGATTTAAAGTTCATATCAAATAGGTAGGAAATCATTGAATTGGACTCAGTACGTTAAGTTACAACATTCTGCTATTTGTTTTGATCAAGATGAATCAAGAAATAGTTTGAACGATCATTGTTAGCTTTATTTTTGATTGTTTTCTTTGAAAAATGAAAATCAGTAAGAACCAATGACCAATCTAAAATTCCGGCATAAGATTCCTCTTTAAATATAATCCTATTTACAGCTTCGAAAAAAGGTAGAATGTCAATCATCTTTTCAATGAAAACTAAGATATAGATTTGTTTGGTGAATCATGGGCAGGTGTGTACTCTGCAGAACTTAGAGTAATTTCATTTGATTATTTTTAGAGGTTTTGGCAGGAGTAAGGAGGGTACATTGATTGCAGTATCTAACATACGTGGTCCATTGGTGTCTTGAAGGAAAGATCTTTGTACTTATACTGCTATGGTATAGAATTGTTCTTGTTGCCTCTCCTTGGTGTTCAGCTCATAGTTTCTTTATTAATGTCTTTGTTGTTTTAATTTGCTTTTCCTTTGATGCTTTGTTTTAGGAGGATATTTTACTTTCCTTCTTTGTAATTCTCCTTCCATTCTAGTAAATTTTCTTCTTTTTTGGTCACTCATGGGCATGGTTGCTGCATCCCAAATAAAATTGCATATTTTATATGGTTCCTGTGAGGTTTGATGTTGTATATACATAACTTATATGATACACAAATAATAGATATAACATTACAGCATGTTAGAACACCATATGTGCTGCCAATATGATTCATGCAGGTTCTATGTTCTTGTATGTGTATGGATAGGTTATTCCTTTTTCAAGAGGAAGTGCATGGGAGCAACCTCCACCAGACTTAGCTTCTTACTTGTACAAAAATCGAATTGTCTATCTGGGCATGTCTCTTGTTCCTTCTGTTACAGAGTTAATACTAGCTGAATTTCTATACCTTCAATATGAAGATGATGAAAAGCCTATTTACCTGTACATAAACTCCACTGGGACGACCAAGGTAAATGGTTTTTTATATATTCTGCTTAGCATAGGGTCTTTTCAGGCCAATGGGAAAACATCTCTCTTATAGTTTGATGAACAAAGATTTTTTATTTTTTTTAAAAAAAGGAATTAATCTTACTGCCCACTTGACTTACCATAACTTGATTCCAAGCCTCTACTGAGGCATGTATCTTAAAATTGTTTCACATGACGTGGGAAATCAAAATTTGTGTCTGAATATGAATTACATTACAGTGAAGAGCAAATATTAAATCCATTATTTATCCCATTATATTTAGATGTTATTTCATTAAAAGTCAAGGAAAATAAATGTTTATTTTATTTTATTTTATTTTTGTATCTTTCATTAAGAGAGTGAGCCAGGGAGAAGGCTCCTATTAATGAGCCTGCTTTTCTGAGTTAGCCAGGCTGTTTGCCACAAGATTAGTTATCGTTGTAACTAAGACTGAAATAGTGTAGTGGGTTTTCTGATTAAACATGCTAGAACTAAGGTCGTCTGTTGTCAATGCTTCTGTGAGAATATAAGACAATAATAAGTTCTTCCTTTTGTCTTGTTGGCTTTTACTGGAAGAGGTTGAAAAACATGAATAATCATTTCTCTAACATAATACTGGTGGTGGCAGAAGTCTTGGTTTCATAGAAAAGGAAACAAGTTATTGGTAGTTTTTAAATATATGAGATGATGTTTAAGCATATTTATTTGGGTTCAATGGAAAAGGATTATAATGCTTTAATTTCTGGCTAGTGACATGCAAAGTTAATATTTGATCATCTTAGCTCCTTTTCTTTGCAAAGCACTGCAAAGGATTCTCATAAGATGCTAGAATAATGGTACCTTAGTTTCCATAAAATGTATATTTGTTTAATAGAATCTTTATTCCTTCTTTCAGGGTGGTGAGAAGTTGGGTTATGAGACTGAAGCATTTGCAATTTATGATGTTATGAGGTCATCATCTCTATGTTTTCTATGATAATGCCTTTAATATTTTTCATTGCACTTTTATTAATCTTTTACGCTGTGCATTGATGTCATTTCAGAATAAGAATTTTGAAATAATGTTATTGTTTGTTTTCTTGAGAACACCTTGCTTGTAGTGGGTTCTAAAGTGACGATTTAGCTGGTGTTAATTGTTGTGAGGTAGTATTTTTGTTGATTTTTAAACTATAACAAGCCCTTTGAGTAACTGGAAGATTGTGGAGACACTAAATTAACTTTTGGTTTATGCCTTTGTTTTGCCTGAGTTTTATCATCATTCATGAATCCTATATATTCATCTTAACCACTCCACATCAGAGGTGGTTGTGAAGTCACTAATTGAAGTTTGTCTTGAACTCTGTAAATGAAGATGATCAATAAGTCATGTCCATGGAAATTTCAATATATTGAGGCATAAAGAAAAAAGAGGGGTTGTCCATAACTTCTCCATTAGCTGCCTGGCACCCCCTTCCCCAAGTATATGGTTTGATTGACCACGTGTATTTTCCCAGTTTTGCCTAGTAATGTCCTACCGTATAGATGCTACCTGGCTACTGATCTCATATATGTCAGTGCCTACCTTGTCTCTTATTTTCCTCTCTGGATTAACATGTGTACATTGAAATGTTATACACATGACAACAAAAATAAAATTTTTTATTTTTTTCCATTTGCATGAAGTGATATGTTTTTTAGTGCTATAAATCATTGTTCTTCTTCTCTCCACCATCACACCGGGGAAAGTGTAAACAATTGCCTTTTTCCCCTGAAAGTGTAAACAATTGCCTTTTTCTTGTCTTACTTGCTTTGCTCCCATCTTGAAGAATTGCCTGCAGAAAGTTTGTGCTTATAAATTTAGCTGACTTCTTCTGCTACAGGTATGTCAAGCCTCCTATTTTTACTCTCTGTGTTGGTAATGCTTGGGGAGAAGCTGCCTTACTTTTAGCTGCTGGCGCTAAGGGAAACCGTTCTGCTTTGCCATCATCAACAATAATGATAAGACAGGTTCATACTCTGCTGGTTCTTCATACAATTTAAGCTATTGTATGTCTTTTGGGGTTATCTTTCATCTAAACAATGTAACCATGTTTTCCTTGTTAATTTGCAGCCAATTGCAAGGTTTCAAGGTCAAGCAACTGATGTTGACCTTGCAAGAAAAGAAGTAAAGAATGTGAAGACAGAACTGGTTAGAACAATAATCATCTAGTTTTATTAAAAATACTGTTATATATATGCTTATTGGTTGAGATTTTGTGTATGGATTTGACTCATTAACTTTATCAATTACGCATCTATTGATTATTGTAACAACTCATATTCACATGGTTTAATTCCCTTTTGAAGGTTAATTTATATGCAAAGCATATTGGAAAATCGCCTGAGCAGATTGAAGTTGATACTCAGCGCCCAAAATATTTTAGTCCTAGTGAAGCTGTTGAGTATGGAATCATAGATAAGGTTCTTGCCATCTAAAAGTCAGATATTTGTTTATTCATTTGTTTGCCATGAAAAATGAAGATATACTGTCTTCTACAGGTACTATACAATGAGAGGAGTACTGAGGACCGTGGAGTTGTTTCTGACCTTAAAAAGGCACAGCTTATTTGACTGTTGGAGAATTTGAACTGCTGTTTTCTTGGAGTTTTTAGGTATGGTGCATGTGCTATCATTATCATATTAATTATTTTAACTTGCAAGATTGAATTACTTTTGTAAATACGAACCGTATTATAGGAAAAGAGTAACTGTTCCCTTATAACCGACAACTCTTTGGTACTTTGGGGTTCTTCATTATTCCATTGGCATTTTGCGTTTTATGTCCAGAAAGCTAACGATCTGAAGTTAAGATTGGTCAATTAGGTGGTCACATAATTTCACATTCACACTTGGCTACAACCTTTTGGCATTGGCATTAATGGAATGGTTACGTTGCTTCTCTGGCCCATGACTGTAGCTACCATGAGTTAGTGTTCCATGGTCGTACTAGGAAGGATGCCCAAGTTATTGTATTTTTTAATGTCATGCTCACTTATTATCCAAATATTAAGATTCTGACAATGACATTCACGATCTCTCTGGTTTCTATTCTTTTCTACTCCACTATTAAGTGCAAGCATTGGTGTTCTCAAATAGGAGAGCAATTGCTAGTTCTTTTCATGGCCATACAACCTATGCAATCATTCCCCCCGACCTGCTAAAAAATGAGAAAGAGATATCAGGGAAGGGATAGGTAGAAAAGGGTCTAGCTAAAGTTGCTGCTGGTGCCGAGTCTGTTTTGGTGTTCTGGCTTGCACCTTTCATTTGCTTTCCAGATAGTTCAGATATGGCCACTAGGGTTCAGATTAAGTATGATTGTATTTGTAGGTAGCCTTTTTTGTTGTTGCTGGCTTGATTTAGTTTTGTCTAGCAACTAGACAGATTATTTGAGAACGCCTGTTGAAGACAGATGTGAGGAAGTGAGACATTGGAATTATGAACCTTGCACATACTCTGGCCCTTGCCTTTCTAGTGTCTCTTTGCGTTATCTAATATTAGTGGTGTGACCCACTGATGAAGAGTGATGTCATTATTCTTGCCCATTAAGTGGTTGTCGCTGTTCTCTTTTCTCCTCTCTCTCTCTCTCTCTTTCTTTCTTTTCGAAATTGGGGGAGGGGCAAAGGGAAAATGAGAGTTATTTTTCTCAATTACATGGATCTATATAAGAATGGAAAAATGAATACAATGCTGAAAGCATGGACTGCTTCAACCACATATTATGGGAATTTGCGCTTGGTGTGATAGGTTCTGTTGGAACAGGATATAATATTAATTAAATTGTGTGTGTGGAAATGTAGATCAGCTGAAATGGTAGTTTAGCATGCAGCAGCCAAACTGTACAACCTTGCTAAACCCTGGTCCAAGCAAATAGTAGAATTGGAATCTCAGTGCTAATATCACGGTTATATGATCCCTACCCTGCCCCAACACCCGCAACCAAAAGCAGTAGTATTCCTTTGCATGTTTGTAATTTCTGTACGAATCATTATATTTTCAATGCAATCTACTTTTATAATTTTTATTTGCATGTGTATATATATATATATATATATATATATATGTATGTTGGTAGCTAATTTTCAAAATCATATTACCTGATGAGCAAGCAAAGATACATTATATGGAAACATATAATGGAAATGAGCGTGTACTGATGATCTAGTGCAGGAGATTGAATTTTAAAAAAACCATTAATGGTCCAATGTCCTAGATAGTATTCTTGATAGCATATTGGAATTGTAGCTTGGCTTCTTCTAAAGCAGTACGATATGCTGTCTAATACAATATGGAGACGGCAGAGTATGCAAAAAGGAAGGATAAAAAGAAAACAATGGAAAGTGTTAATGTTAAATTTGTTAAACATGGTGATAATAAACCCAATCATGGCCCGACACTTAGAGTTTGTAATATCAACTGATTGAGCATGTGATAAAATTACTCAAAATATAAGTATCGAACGCATATGGTAAGACGTTGGCAAATTATATGTATGAGCAGTGTTATTTACTCTCAGCAATATGATTTTTATTTTTTTGGCCATACTCATAATTATGATTGAAGTAATGTTTTTAAGGACTTAATTTGTAAAAGTTGCATCTATTGTAGGAAAGATTGTAAAATCGCGATTTAAATGATTTGAATATGTGTGGAAAAGACTTATAGAAATTCTAATTAAAAAAGTAGATCAGATAAAGAGTAGTCTAATAATTAGAGGTAGAGGAAGATAAAAAAAAATGATAAAAAAAATCTATTAAAAAGGATTTAAAATTAAATATTTTATTTAAAAATATGATTTATAATACGGTTTTATGTCGTTAATTAATCAATGTGATCAATTTCATTTAATAGAAAAAGATTTTGATGTTGTTGTAATTTGTCATTGTGATTAGAAAAAAAGAAGAAGAAGAAATTGTTTATGATAGGATTTTATAGTGTCGATTGATCAATATAATTTAATAGAAAAAAACTTTGACGTTATTGTTATTATAATATGTCATTATGATTAGAAAAAAAAAAAAAGAAATTGTTCATGAGGAAAGAACCTTGGTATAAAAAGGTTAACCTTTGTAAGAGTTGAGGTTGAAAGCTTTATTTCTTAAGCAAGGATATCTTTATCATTGCATACAACTTAAAAGAACAAATATGGTTAAATTTTAATGAGCGTTGAATATTTTTAGTTAGTGGAAAATTTTCGAGAATATTAATTAAACATGCACTCCCTGACATATGCCTTTACCTCGTTATTTATAATGTTTAACAGGACCTTACTTTTTAGAATGTGTAATCCGAGAGATGTGGACATTCACCTTGTGTTTGTGCATAGAATTGGTGGTGACCATTTTAAGAATTATAATTTGTAAAAGAAAAAATTGTCATGTTTTAAATTAGAGTTCCTTCAAAATCAGCAAAGTTAAATCAAAAGCATATGATCATTGTGTATAATACCATAGATATATCATTTATGAAAATGTAAAACATTTACTTAGGAATTTGGGTAGGAAAAGAAGATATATAAATTTCACATATTTATAATTTTATTCACAAATGAATATGTAAATAAATAAAATATACTTTTTAATAAAAAGATGAAGATGTTTATAATTTTATTGATAATTAATTTAACCTAGTCTATATTTAAAAGGGTGTCGGTATGTAAAGCTCAACTCGTTTATAAGTTGAGTATTTTTATGTTATTTTTACCTAGATATGTGTATAATTCTGTCTGACAAATTATAATTTTTAGATTGAAATAAAAATACTAAATTTTTTTTTAAAAAATAAAATTTAAGCTTTCATAGCAACACAACTGGATAATAACCCGGCCACTGAGGAAATAGGTTTCAAGAACTTTCTGCACCAACGCGTGTTGTCAGCTTCAGAGTAGGAAGGAGCTACCAAGCGGGCGGCCTCCATAAAGAAGCACCTACTCCAATATTGTAATGGCTGCTTTACACTTGTTCTGCTTTTCCTGTATCCCAACAACTATATAAATTTTGAAAATGTGCTGAATTATAGAAGTTTTTTTATTCAGTTTTATTAAAATTACACCAATTTTTTTATTTTAAAAAATATATATTTCTCTTAAAATAAAAAATTACATCATATTTTAATCCAATTTTATTTTTTTAGAATAATCTCTATTAACTCAATAATCATCTCATATGTATTTAAGTTAATGAGAAGTCTTTTAGTACAAAAAAATTAAAATTAAACTAAAATAGATATTTTAAAAATAGAGTAAACAAGAGATTCATATAATATAATATAATATAATATATTATTATTATTTGAAAATGTGTCTCAAATATAGACTTAATTAGTAATATTGAAGTATACATATTGGAGTAAAAGTAAAGATTAATCATATGAAAAAAAAGAAAAAAGAAAAAGACATATCAAAAGTTATAAAAATGAAATATGTATCATTGATATTATTATTTTTCAACTATTAAATCAATTAGGAGTTTTCCTTAGACAAATGGGTGGGTGCTCTAGCCCCAATTATTTGAGTTTATTAATCAAACATTGACACGAGCAATGCCTATATCCTTTTTAGGTGGTGCGTTACAAGCAAACATGGCTGCTAGAATATTCATCGTATCGGTGTCATTAATCTACTTGTCAAGGTTTTTGGTTTTGACTTTACCATCCAACTCAACTTATCATTACAAAAACATGACTCTGCTTTCACACTCTTAATAACAGTAATGGCTTTGAGTTGAGGAAGGTTATTACATTTGTTCCTAGCTCTTAACTTTTGGTTTTGACCCAACAAATTTCTGATAATGACTAGTATATATTCAATGCTATAATCAGAAGGTATCATCAAAACTATTTGCATTATGGTTCAAAGGTTATCCATTTCTCTTTTTTTTTTTAATCACAAGAGAAATTTTAGAATCTGATTAAGGAAAAGGAGAGGAGGCAAGATGTGGACACTGAGGTCTAATGAATTTTGAATCGTGCTTCAGTTGCTAACATGGCTTAAGATTTGAAATACTTTTGAGGATTTCTTCATCTTGTTTACAGTTTTTGTTCTATCTGCATGTCATCAAGTTAGAATTATAAAACAAAAGACTGGGGATTGGGGATAAGATAGATTAGATATATAATATAACAAGTACTATAGGGAGAAAAAGAAAATAGTTTTAAGTCGTTTGCAAAAACATTTTTAAGAATAACGCAAGGAAGTTTGATAATGAATGTAATTATTAACAGTTTTATAATGAAGAATAAAATCATTGACGTGAGAGAAAGTGAGAAAAAGTCGTAACTTCTGCCTAAAGAATACCAGACCTCAAGATAATATTTGAGCTTGTAATTCGTGACAATGTTTTATCAAATTTTTATCCGCTCATTCCTAAAGAATATGAAGATATTTGATAGTTCATTATACATCTCCTTTTAGCTTCTAAATGTCACAAAAAAAGAACCCTAAAGGTACAATTTAAAGTGGGAAAAGGTGAAAACCCTTTAGTATGTGCCTTATGACGCATAACTAATTACATACTGCGCATCTGTTGGTAAGTATGTTAGGCCGTGAACAGTTCCTGGAAATATTTTACGGGAAGGCCAATGAGAAGAGTATCTACTAGTAATTTTTGTTTCTTCTTTGCTAAAAATATCCCCATCAGGATTTAGTTTTCAGGTTCATGGATCTTCCCAGAAAGATGCTACAATGGTACAAAGTTAGGCGATTTGGCATTGTAATAATAAATCGATTACTACGAATATATATTATATAATGGCACATAAATCGCAATATGCTAAGTAGGGTCTACATGTAAACATCATTAATATTTCAATCCAATCCAGAGTTCCAAGTGGAAGCAAAAGTTGAATAGCACCTCAGTACCTGTACACAAGTCCTCTACTATAAATACCAGAGCACATCTTTGCTTCCTAGCCCATAAACCCATCTCTCGGTCTAATTCTTACTTCATATATGCTATAGTTTCCTTCTTGCATTGAATTCTTAGTTGCTCTTCTTAAAAATTTGTGCCTTAGAATTTGGCATTTAGCAATGGAACTTCAATTTAAACACCAAGTTGGCTTTGTTTGTGTGATGCTGCTCTTACCCGCACTATGTACCTCCCAAGACTTTACTTCCTCCAGAGCTACCTATTATGGTAGCCCAGATTGCTATGGACATCCAAGTACGTGACCCTTCTCTTCTACCCAATCCATATATCTCATTCTTTGCAATTTCAACCCATGAGTTAGCCTAGTGGCTAAGATAGTCTTGTTCTGCAGCTAGCTTGCATTATGAGTTAGATGTTTGAACCCATAATCTTCCTGTGCATGCAGGCTAGCTAGGATACCTATGTTAAGGGTTAAGGGTTTAAGGGGATGAAGGAAGCAAATATGAACTTTTTGGCACATGGCTTTTTGATATTTTGAAATTTTTACTTTGTTTCCTCCTAAGTTAGGAGAGAAGTTAACTTTTTGATGATGCATGTCACTTTTAAAAATAAAGGGTGCACTTTTAACTAGTAAGATATGCATTTTGTGCTTTCATAAAAGCAATACACTAATAGTTTTGCAGTCTCTACGCGCGCGCACACGTATTTATATATACATGATTAATGATGAAATGATACATATATATATATATATGTTATTAGGGGGAGCTTGTGGATTTGGAGAATATGGAAGGACTGTGAACGATGGCGGTGTTACAGGCGTGTCTAGGCTATGGAGGAATGGCTCTGGATGTGGTGCTTGCTACCAAGTAACTCTAATGACTCAACAAACACCTTTTCCATATAAATATATTATAATTGAATCCTATTTTATTTATTTACAAGTCAGAAAGAGAAAAACTTTGATCTTGTTTTTCAGTTTCCAATAATACTCGATTTTTTATGCAATGATGGGGTTCAGGTGAGGTGTAAGAATCCACAATATTGCGATGACTATGGAACATACGTAGTGGTAACAGACTACGGTGAAGGAGACAGAACAGACTTCATAATGAGTCCACGTGCCTACTCCAGACTGGGACGCAATCCAGATGCATCTGCAGCGCTCTTCAAATGCGGCGTCATTGACGTCGATTACAGAAGGGTCCCCTGCAAATACGCTGGCTATAACGTCGTCTTCAAGGTCCACGAGCAGAGCAAATACCCTGACTACATTGCTGTTGTCATTCTCAACGTAAATGGACAATACGACGTCACTGCTGTTGAGATGCGGCAGGTATGAAACTTCACAAGTGCTTCTCTACAGACTGTCATTTTGTTCTTGTACTTATCAAATTAAGAAAGTGATAATGGTGCAGGAGGATTGCCAACAATGGAGACCAATGAGAAGAGCCTTCGGGGCAGTGTTTGACGCAGCTAGCCCATCACCTGGATCAATCATCTTGAGGTTCCAAGTGAGTGGGCGTGCAGGGCTTTACTGGGTGCAGTCCAAGAATGCTATTCCTAGTGATTGGAAGGCTGGAGCTGCTTATGACTCCGAGGTTCAGCTAGATTAGAAAAAGCCCTTTTAGATCATAGACAGGGAAGGGCTATAGCATTTATTAAGGTTGTGGTTAATTAGTGTTGCTCTAAGAATGTAAAATTAGTGCTAGCTGTGTCAGCTGGAATAATAGGGGTTCGTGTACGTTCCACTTGAGATGGAATATATGAATAAAGAAAGCTTTGTTTTCCTCATTTGGCTGCTTCCACAAGATGCCTTGATATTGTTATGTGTTGGTAACGACGCCTATGAGTAACAAAGTATTGTACTTCGAAGGGTCACTTAAATGGAATACCTTAAATCAGCCAGAAAAATCTTCATTAGTTCATACCTAACGATCCTGACATTGATACTTTAAACAAACATTAAGAAAAATAAAATATAACCCACAATGTTACTTTAAATAACTCTAATTTTGGTTCCAACCAATTGAAGAAGTGGCTTCCATAATTGTTGTTGTCACATTTTAAGTGCGTGTTTGAAAATTCGGTGACTTCTTTCAAAATCACGTTTTTTCTGAAACAACAAATTCAAGCTTTTACATAAATGTGATTTGCCACCGGATTTCCAAACACACCATAAATTAATAATATTATGCTCATTGTAAAAGAATTTGGTTTCTTTACACATACATATCTAATATGTAGTGCACATTTCCAAAATGTAATTTAAGCTATTTTGATTAAATTTAAACATTTTTAATTTTTTTTTTCAATTTTTGTAGTCTCAATCATTTTTTTTAAAGTGTCAATTAGAAAGCTATTTTTATTTTATATTTTATATCCTTTAAAATAAAAAAAATAAATATAAACTATTCAAATTTGATATAGATTACTAGATTTAATGGCAACACCCCTTGCACATTTTTAGAAATTTGCAAATGATCCAACTGTTATTGCAAAACAATCAAATTGAGTAAGTGTCAATTGTCAAGTTAAATTATTATCATTTTCTAATTATAAAAGAAACATTACAATTTTTGAGCTAACTACCAATGGTGCTAAGGCTTTTAGTTAAACTATTAGCAAGCTTTTGACATTAGGGGGCTAAAACTTATAGCTAGTAGAATAAATACATGATGTGCAGTTAAAAAGAAAAAGTCTGAGGCTGTGGGTCCAATATTTGAAGCAATTTAATATTGGAAACTCTATCTTATTCTCTTCAACTACACCATGTACAATCTATTTTATAAATCTTAAACAAAAGTCGTGTGGGGGTGAAAGGGGAATATACGAAGAAGCTGGTGCTATTGAGAGTAATACTATAAAAGTTAATTCTCACAAGTTGTTAAATTGGGTGGGTCCTAGGGGATGACCACTTGTCATTCTCCAAGTGGTCTTTAGGACATGGCATGGTGCTACCAAATTTACAAGTGACACCAAAGACTAACCCATGTTTAAATAAAAGATGTAAAATAAGAATATTCTAGATGATTTTGTCTATAAAATCGTTGATAGGCATATGCTCTTGCAAATTGTAAAACCTTGGAAAATCATTATAGGCTTAACCTTTCACAATTCAACATTGCCATGTTAGGAAATGGTTAAAAACCTTAGTGTAGCTTTATTGCATTTTTTAGGAAACAAAACAATTTTTACTTGAAAAAGCTAATGTTTATTTTACATATATGATATAACTTTTCTTATTTGACTATTGCACGTATCACAGTTACTTGTAAGAAGGCAACTGCAATGTGTTAGAATACTTTTTAAGTTTAGGAAGGCAAAAAGTGATGTTTTCTATATGTATAAAATGCTACTTCAAGATGAAGTACACAAACAAGTGAAAAATTTCTTTTTCATTTTATTTTTGTTGTTTCTTCCCTTTGCTCCCTAAGCCAACAAATGGTACCAAAGCTTCACTAATCTTAGAGGAACCTATGAGTAGAAGCTAAAACCAACTACTTAGATACATCAATTAGTAAAAACACCTTCACAACTTTACTAGATCATGGCATCTGGTAGTTTAAGTGTTGGTCACCTCTTATATTTAATGGTTAAAACTGCCTACTTTGGGCTATGAAGATGAAGGCATATCTCAAAGGATTAAACTTGTGGGATGTTGTAAAGAGAAACACTAAACCTACTTCAATAGGAAACAAACCAACAATAGCTCTAATAAAGCATCACTATAAGGAATGTGCAAAAATGTTCTAGGGTTTGTAACTTATTCATGTTGCTATGTTTAAAACCATTTTTACAAGGATTATGGCATGTGAAACTAGAAAGGAGGCATGGGACAAGTTAAAGGATGAGTTATAATAAAGTGAAAAACCTAAGTAGATGCAAGTGCTAAATATGAGAAGAGAGTTTAAACTCCTTAGGACGAAGGATATAAAACCAGTTAAGGAGTATGCAAACAAATTTATGAAGACTAAAAATCAAATTAGGTTTTTGAATAAGGACCTTCCTAAAAAGAAAGTGGTAGAGAAGATATTGGTCAGTCTTTCTAAAAATTTTAAAACAAAAATTTCTTTCTTAGAATACTCAAGAGACATTTCTCAACTCACTTTAGTTGAGTTAGTAATCTCTCTCTAAGCTATGAAGTAGAGAAAAACATTTAGACTTAACAAACAAAATAAAGTTGTCTTTATGGGAAACCAAAGAATAAGGAACCAAGCAAACTCTAGAGATCAAAAGGGAGCATATGAGAAAAAGGATAAGAAAGAAAGTAAGCAAGGAAACATATCTAAAGAAAACAAAAGTAAATGTCAAACTTGCTCTCATTGTCACAAGAAAGGCCATCTTAAAAAATATTATTGGTCTAGACTTGAAGTGCAATGCAAATTTGGTAAGCAAAAGGGACACATGGAAAAAAGTGTACAAGACTAAGGCAAAGCAACAATCTCAAAAAGCCCAAGTGGTTGAAAATCTTGACCTAATAGAGGATTGTGCATTTATGGCTCTCTAAGTTAAAGAAACCTATCTTTCAAACTTGAATTATGAATAATGGTTGATTGATATGGGCTACACTTATCACATGACTTCTAGGATAAAGTTATTAAGATTCTTAGACATAGGGAATAGGTTAAAAGTGAAGATAGATGATAGAAGGTTTGAAAATGAACAATGTAAAGGCAATGTTGCCATTGAGACTACTTTAAGTACAAAAGTTATTTATGATGTGTTATTTGTGCTTAAAATTAGTCATAATCTCTTAAGTATAGGTCAATTACTTGAGAAGAAATGTAGGATGCATTCTTATAATGATACATGTGATATCTTTGACAAAAGTGATGTCAAAATATTTAATGTAAAAGTGGTATATAAAAACCTTCCTATTAAGAGGGAGCAACCCAAAGGTTTTGTATGATATGGACATAAGATCTATGTGCATCTCTGAGATGCTAAAAAATTTTCTTTTAAATATGTTAAAGGAATTAGAAATTTTAGTGTGTACTCAAAGAAAAAGGAAGTAAAGTTTATTAGGTTCATTGATAGTGATTGGGCAGGCTTATTTGATGATTTGAAAAGAACATCAGACTATTGCTTCACCATTAGTTTAAGAAGGAAATGTTAAGGCACTAGGAAGTAAGAGACAATGGCTCAATCCACTGCAAAAGCGAAATACATAGAACCTACACATGTTCTGAATCAAGCAATGTAATTAAGGAAGCTCCTAGTTAATCTAAAGACTGAGCCAAAGGAAGCAATAATGGTATTACGTGACAACAAGTTAGCTATGGTAATGGTGAAAAATCAAATATTCATGGTAGAACAGAGTACATCAAAATCAAGTATCACTTTCTTAAAGAAATAAAGAAGGAAGGTCAGGCAATCATGTAGCATTACTATTTTGAGGATCAGCAAGATGATATCTTCACCAAAAAAAATTGCCTAAGATGAAGCTTTAGAGAATTTATAAGAATGGTCAAATTTAAGAAGGAATATTAGCCAATAGTTAATAACCTTAGTGTAAACATCTTTTATTAAAAAAGTTTGTTTGTTTTAAGTATATGATAGAACTTTTCTTATTTAACTTTTGTTTGCAATTGTTTGTACAAAGACAACTACAATTTCTCATGATAGCTTTTAGGTTTCAAAAAGTAATGCTTTCTATGTCTTTAAAATGCTAATTTGAGATGAAATATGTGAACAAGTGAAAATTTTCTTTCTTTCCATTGTATTTTTAGAGTTCTTTTTTTTTTTTTCCTTTGCTCCTTAAACTAACACATTATTCAAATTGGAAATTGAAAATGCTGCATACATTATATTTCCTTAAAACTTAATCTATCTCAGCAATTTTGTTGATTCAACTTTCTTAAATTAGCCCTTCAAAAATTTGAAATCTCTTTATTCACTTGGCTGAGTAAAGGTAGAGCATTTAACATTTTTCAACTTCATAGTTCGTATGCATGGCATAACCTAATCTATTAGAGTACTCACATGTATATGAACAATTGAGCAATGCTAAGCAAATTTTCCAAGAGACATATTACAAACAAGATAAGATTAAAAAAAAAAGAATGAGAAACAAACAGAAAACTCTTCTTTTTCAAGTCAAGAAGATATCTCCATTAGTTTTGACACCAAATTCATCACAATATGCTTGCCTTACAAAACTAAGGATAACAAAATGGTAACTTTCTTGTCTTTGGCATCTGTCTTCTCATTTTCTACCTCTTTACCTTGTTTTTATTTTGTATTGTTATCTTCATATTCATATTCCTATCAATGCTTGTTTTAAGTTTAAACCACTTTGTTCTCTTTTTCTTGTCTTACTTGCTTTGATCCCATCTTGAAGAATTGCCTGCAGAAAGTTTATGCTTATAATTTTAGCTGACTTCTTTTGCTACAGGTATGTCAAGCCTCCTATTTTTACTCTCTGTGTTGGTAATGCTTGGGGAGAAGCTGCCTTACTTTTAGCTGCTGGCACTAAAGGAAACCGTTCTACTTTGCCATCATTAACAATACTGATAAGACAGGTTCATACTCTGCTAGTTCTTCATACAATTTAAGCTATTGTATGTCTTTTGGGGTTATCTTTCATCTAAATAATGTAACCATGTTTTCCTTGTTAATTTGCAGCCAATTGCAAGGTTTCAAGGTCAAGAAACTGATGTTGACCTTGCAAGAAAAGAAGTAAAGAATGTGAAGACAGAACTGGTTAGAACAATAATCATATAGTTTTATTAAAAATACTGTTATATATATATATATGCTTATTGGTTGAGATTTTGTGTATGGATTTGACTCATTAACTTTATCAATTACGCATCTATTGATTATTGTAACAACTCATATTCACATGGTTTAATTCCCTTTTGAAGGTTAATTTATATGCAAAGCATATTGGAAAATCGCCTGAGCAGATTGAAGTTGATATTCAGTGCCCAAAATATTTTAGTCCTAGTGAAGCTGTTGAGTATGGAATCATAGATAAGGTTCTTGCCATCTAAAAGTCAGATATTTTGTTTATTCATTTATTTGCCATGAAAAATGAAGATATACTGTCTTCTACAGGTACTATACAATGAGAGGAGTACTGAGGACCGTGGAGTTGTTTCTGATCTTAAAAAGGCACAGCTTATTTGACTGTTGGAGAATTTGAACTGCTGTTTTCTTGGAGTTTTTAGGTAAGGTGCATGTGCTATCATTATCATATTAATTATTTTAACTTGCAAGATTGAATTACTTTTGTAAATACGAACCGTATTATAGGAAAAGAGTAACTGTTCCCTTATAACCGACAACTCTTTGGTACTTTGGGGTTCTTCATTATTCCATTGGCATTTTGCGTTTTATGTCCAGAAAGCTAACGATCTGAAGCTAAGATTGGTCAATTAGGTGGTCACATAATTTCACATTCACACTTGGCTACAACCTTTTGGCATTGGCAACAATGGAATGGTTACGTTGCTTCTCTGGCCCATGACTGTAGCTATCATGAGTTAGTGTTCCATGGTCGTACTAGGAAGGAAGCCCAAGTTATTGTATTTTTTAATGTCATGCTCACTTATTATCCAAATATTCAGATTATGACAATGACATTCACGATCTCTCTAGTTTCTATTCTTTTCTACTCCACTATTAAGTGCAAGCATTGGTGTTCTCAAATAGGAAAGCAATTGCTAGTTCTTTTCATGGCCATACAACCTATGCAATCATTCCCCTCTACCTGCTAAAAAATGAGAAAGAGATATCAGGGAAGGGACAGGTAGAAAAGGGTCTAGCTAAAGTTGCTGCTGGTGCCGAGTCTGTTTTGGTGTTCTAGCTTGCACCTTTCATTTACTTTCCAGATAGTTCAGATATGGCCACTAGGGTTCAGATTAAGTATGATTGTATTTGTAGGTAGCCTTTTTTGTTGTTGCTGGCTTGATTTAGTTTTGTCTAGCAACTAGACAGATTATTTGAGAACGCCTGTTGAAGATAGATGTGAGGAAGTGAGACATTGGAATTATGAACCTTGAACATACTTTGGCCCTTGCCTTTCTAGTGTCTCTTTGCGTTATCTAATATTAGTGGTGTGACCCACTGATGAAGAGTGATGTCATTATTCTTGCCCATTAAGTGGTTGTCGCTGTTCTCTTTTCTCCTCTCTCTCTCTCTCTCTCTCTCTTTCTTTCTTTTTGGAACTGGGGGAGGGGCAAAGGGAAAATGAGAGTTATTTTTCTCAATTACATGGATCTATATAAGAATGGAAAAATGAATACAATGCTGAAAGCATGGACTGCTTCAACCACATATTATGGGAATTTGCACTTGGTGTGATAGGTTCTGTTGGAACAGGACATAATATAATTAAATTGTGTGTGTGGAAATGTCGATCAGCTGAAATGGTAGTTCAGCATGCAGCAGCCAAACTGTACAACCTTGCCAAACCCTGGTCCAAGCAAATAGTAGAATTGGAATCTCAGTGCTAATATCGTGGTTATATGATCCCTACCCTGCCCTAACACCCGCAACCAAAAGCAGTGGTATTCCTTTGCATGTTTGTAATTTACGAATCATTATATTTTTAATGCAATCTAATTTTATAATTTTTATTTGCATGTGTGTGTGTGTATATATATATATATATATATATGTATGTTGGTAGCTAATTTTCAAAATCATATTACCTGATGAGCAAGCAAAGATACATTATATGGAAACAGATAATGGAAATGAGCGTGTACTGATGATGTAGTGCAGGAGATTGAATTTTAAAAAAACTATTAATGGTCCAATGTCCTAGATAGTATTCTCGATAGCATATTGGAATTGTAGCTTGGCTTCTTCTAAAGCAGTACGATACGTTGTCTAGTACAATATGGAGACGGCAGAGTACGCAAAAAGGAAGGATAAAAAGAAAACAATGGAAAGTGTTAATGTTAAATTTGTTAAACATGGTGATAACAAACCCAATCATGGCCCGACCTTAGAGTTTGTAATATCAACTGATTGAGCATGTGATAAAATTATTCAAAATATAAGTATCGAACGCATATGGTAAGACGTTGGCAAATTATACGTATGAGCAGTGTTATTTACTCTCAGAAATATGATTTTTATTTTTTTGGCCATACTCAAAATTATGATTGAAGTAATGTTTTTAAGGACTTAATTTGCAAAAGTTGTATCTATTGTAGAAAAAATTGTAAAATCGCAATTTAAATGATTTGAATATGTGTGGAAAAGACTTATAGAAATTTCAATTAAGAAAGTAGATCAGATAAAGAGTAGTCTAATAATTAGAGGTAGAGGAAGATAAAAAAAATTATAAAAAAAACTATTAAGAACGATTTAAAATTAAATATTTTATTTAAAAATATGATTTATAATACGATTTTATGTCGTTAATTAATCAATGTGATCAATCTCATTTAATAGAAAAAGATTTTGATGTTGTTGTTGTTGTAATTTGTCATTGTGATTAAAAAAAAAAAAAAAGAAGGAATTGTTTATGATAGAATTTTATAGTGTCGATTGATCAATATAATTTAATAAAAAAAACTTTGACGTTATTGTTATTATAATATGTCATTGTGATTAAAAAAAAAAATGTTCAGGAGGAAAGAACCTTGGTATAAAAAAGTTATCCTTTGTAAGAGTTGAGGTTGAAAGCTTTATTTCTTAAGCAAGGATATCTTTATCATTGCATACAACTTAAAAGAACAAATATGGTTAAATTTTAATGAGCGTTGAATATTTTTAGTTAGTGGAAAATTTTCGAGAATATTAAACATGCACTCCCTAACATATGCCTTTACCTCGTTATTTATAATGTTTAACAGGACCTTACTTTTTAGAATGTGTAATCCGAGAGATGTTGACATTCACCTTGTGTTTGTGCATAGAATTGGTGGTGACCATTTTAAGAATTATAATTTGTAAAAGAAAAAATTGTCATGTTTTAAATTAGAGTTCCTTCAAAATCAGCAAAGTTAAATCAAAAGCATATGATCATTGTGTATAATACCATAGATATATCATTTATGAAAATGTAAAACATTTACTTAGGAATTTGGGTAGGAAAAGAAGATATATAAATTTCACGTATTTATAATTTTATTCATAAATGAATATGTAAATAAATAAAATATACTTTTTAATAAAAAGATGAAGATGTTTATAATTTTATTGATAATTAATTTAACCTAGTCTATATTTAAAAGGGTGTCGGTATGTAAAGCTCAACTCGTTTATAAGTTGAGTATTTTTATGTTATTTTTACCTAGATATGTGTATGATTCTGTCTGACAAATTATAATTTTTAGATTGAAATAAAAATACTAAATTTTTTTAAAAAATAAAATTTAAGCTTTCATAGCAACACAACTGGATAATAACCCGGCCAATGAGGAAATAGGTTTCAAGAACTGTCTGCACCAACACGTGTTGTCAGCTTCAGAGTAGGAAGGAGCTACCAAGTGGACGGCCTCCATAAAGAAGCACCTAATCCAATATTGTAATGGCTGCTTTACACTTGTTCTGCTTTTCCTGTATCCCAACAACTATATAAATTTTGAAAATGTGCTGAATTATAGAAGTTTTTTTATTCAGTTTTATTAAAATTACACCAATTTTTTTATTTTAAAAAATATATATTTCTCTTAAAATAAAAAATTACATCATATTTTAATCCAATTTTATTTTTTTAGAATAATCTCTATTAACTTAATAATCATCTCATATGTATTTAAGTTAATGAGAAGTCTTTTAGTACAAAAAAAATTAAAATTAAACTAAAATAGATATTTTAAAAATAGAGTAAACAAGAGATTCATATAATATAATATAATATAATATAATATTATTATTTGAAAATGTGTCTCAAATGTAGACTTAATTAGTAATATTGAAGTATACATATTGGAGTAAAAGTAAAGATTAATCATATGAAAAAAAGGAAAAAAGAAAAAGACATATCAAAAGTTATAAAAATGAAATATGTATCATTGATATTATTATTTTTCAACTATTAAATCAATTAGGAGTTTTCCTCAGACAAATGGGTGGGTGCTCTAGCCCCAATTATTTGAGTTTATTAATCAAACATTGACACGAGCAATGCCTATATCCTTTTCAGGTGGTGCGTTACAACCAAACATGGCTGCTAGAATATTCATCATATCGGTGTCATTAATCTACTTGTCAAGGTTTTTGGTTTTGACTTTACCATCCAACTCAACTTATCATTACAAAAACATGACTCTGCTTTCACACTCTTAATAACAGTAATGGCTTTGAGTTGAGGAAGGTTATTACATTTGTTCCTAGCTCTTAACTTTTGGTTTTGACCCAACAAATTTCTGATAATGACTAGTATATATTCAATGCTATAATCAGAAGGTATCATCAAAACTATTTGCATTATGGTTCAAAGGTTATCCATTTCTCTTTTTTCTTTTAATCACAAGAGAAATTTTAGAATCTGATTAAGGAAAAGGAGAGGAGGCAAGATGTGGACACTGAGGCCTATATCCTTTTCAGGTGGTGCGTTACAACCAAACATAGCTGCTAGAATATTCATCATATCGGTGTCATTAATCTACTTGTCAAGGTTTTTGGTTTTGACTTTACCATCCAACTCAACTTATCATTACAAAAACATGACTCTGCTTTCACACTCTTAATAACAGTAATGGCTTTGAGTTGAGGAAGGTTATTACATTTGTTCCTAGCTCTTAACTTTTGGTTTTGACCCAACAAATTTCTGATAATGACTAGTATATATTCAATGCTATAATCAGAAGGTATCATCAAAACTATTTGCATTATGGTTCAAAGGTTATCCATTTCTCTTTTTTCTTTTAATCACAAGAGAAATTTTAGAATCTGACTAAGGAAAAGGAGAGGAGGCAAGATGTGGACACTGAGGTCTAATGAATTTTGAATCGTGCTTCAGTTGCTATCATGGCTTAAGATTTGAAATACTTTTGAGGATTGCTTCATCTTGTTTACAGTTTTTGTTCTATCTGCATGTCATCAAGTTAGAATTATAAAACAAACGACTGGGGATTGGGGATAAGATAGATTAGATATATAATATAACAAGTAATATAGGGAGAAAAAGGAAATAGTTTTAAGTCGTTTGCAAAAACATTTTTAAGAATAACGCAAGGAAGTTTGATAATGAATGTAATTATTAACAGTTTTATAACGAAGAATAAAATCATTGACGTGAGAGAAAGTGAGAAAAAGTCGTAACTTCTGCCTAAAGAGTACCAGACCTCAAGATAATATTTGAGCTTGTAATTCGTGACAATGTTTTATCAAATTTTTATCCGCTCATTCCTAAAGAGTATGAAGATATTTGATAGTTCATTATACATCTCCTTTTAGCTTCTAAATGTCACAAAAAAAGAACCCTAAAGGTACAATTTAAAGTGGGAAAAGGTGAAAACCCTTTAGTATGTGCCTTATGACGCATAACTAATTACATACTGCGCATCTGTTGGTAAGTATGTTAGGCCGTGAACAGTTCCTGGAAATATTTTACGGGAAGGCCAATGAGAAGAATATCTACTAGTAATTTTTGTTTCTTCTTTGCTAAAAATATCCCCATCAGGATTTAGTTTTCAGGTTCATGGATCTTCCCAGAAAGATGCTACAATGGTACAAAGTTAGGCGATTTGGCATTGTAATAATAAATCGATTACTACGAATATATATTATATAACGGCACATAAATCGCAATATGCTAAGTATGGTCTACATGTAAACATCATTAATATTTCAATCCAATCCAGAGTTCCAAGTGGAAGCAAAAGTTGAATAGCACCTCAGTACCTGTACACAAGTCCTCTACTATAAATACCAGAGCACATCTTTGCTTCCTAGCCCATAAACCCATCTCTCGGTCTAATTCTTACTTCATATATGCTATAGTTTCCTTCTTGCATTGAATTCCTAGTTGCTCTTCTTAAAAATTTGTGCCTTAGAATTTGGCATTTAGCAATGGAACTTCAATTTAAACACCAAGTTGGCTTTGTTTGTGTGATGCTGCTCTTACCCGCACTATGTACCTCCCAAGACTTTACTTCCTCCAGAGCTACCTATTATGGTAGCCCAGATTGCTATGGACATCCAAGTACGTGACCCTTCTCTTCTACCCAATCCATATATCTCATTCTTTGCAATTTCAACCCATGAGTTAGCCTAGTGGCTAAGATAGTCTTGTTCTGCAGCTAGCTTGCATTATGAGTTAGATGTTTGAACCCATAATCTTCCTGTGCATGCAGGCTAGCTAGGATACCTATGTTAAGGGTTAAGGGTTTAAGGGGATGAAGGAAGCAAATATGAACTTTTTGGCACATGGCTTTTTGATATTTTGAAATTTTTACTTTGTTTCCTCCTAAGTTAGGAGAGAAGTTAACTTTTTGATGATGCATGTCACTTTTAAAAATAAAGGGTGCACTTTTAACTAGTAAGATATGCATTTTGTGCTTTCATAAAAGCAATACACTAATAGTTTTGCAGTCTCTACGCGCGCGCACACGTATTTATATATACATGATTAATGATGAAATGATACATATATATATATATATGTTATTAGGGGGAGCTTGTGGATTTGGAGAATATGGAAGGACTGTGAACGATGGCGGTGTTACAGGCGTGTCTAGGCTATGGAGGAATGGCTCTGGATGTGGTGCTTGCTACCAAGTAACTCTAATGACTCAACAAACACCTTTTCCATATAAATATATTATAATTGAATCCTATTTTATTTATTTACAAGTCAGAAAGAGAAAAACTTTGATCTTGTTTTTCAGTTTCCAATAATACTCGATTTTTTATGCAATGATGGGGTTCAGGTGAGGTGTAAGAATCCACAATATTGCGATGACTATGGAACATACGTAGTGGTAACAGACTACGGTGAAGGAGACAGAACAGACTTCATAATGAGTCCACGTGCCTACTCCAGACTGGGACGCAATCCAGATGCATCTGCAGCGCTCTTCAAATACGGCGTCGTTGACGTCGATTACAGAAGGGTCCCCTGCAAATATGCTGGCTATAACGTCGTCTTCAAGGTCCACGAGCAGAGCAAATACCCTGACTACATTGCTGTTGTCATTCTCAACGTAAATGGACAATACGACGTCACTGCTGTTGAGATGCGGCAGGTATGAAACTTCACAAGTGCTTCTCTACAGACTTTCTTTTTGTTCTTGTACTTATCAAATTAAGAAAGTGATAATGGTGCAGGAGGATTGCCAACAATGGAGACCAATGAGAAGAGCCTTCGGGGCAGTGTTTGACGCAGCTAGCCCATCACCTGGATCAATCATCTTGAGGTTCCAAGTGAGTGGGCGTGCAGGGCTTTACTGGGTGCAGTCCAAGAATGCTATTCCTAGTGATTGGAAGGCTGGAGCTGCTTATGACTCCGAGGTTCAGCTAGATTAGAAAAAGCCCTTTTAGATCATAGACAGGGAAGGGCTATAGCATTTATTAAGGTTGTGGTTAATTAGTGTTGCTCTAAGAATGTAAAATTAGTGCTAGCTGTGTCAGCTGGAATAAAATAATAGGGGTTCGTGTACGTTCCACTTGAGATGGAATATATGAATAAAGAAAGCTTTGTTTTCCTCATTTGGCTGCTTCCACAAGATGCCTTGATATTGTTATGTGTTGGTAACGACGCCTATGAGTGACAAAGTATTGTACTTCGAAGGGTCACTTAAATGGAATACCTTAAATCAGCCAGAAAAATCTTCATGAGCTCATACCAAACAATCCTGACATTGATACTTTAAACAAACATTAAGAAAAATAAAATATAACCCACAATGTTACTTTAAATAACACTAATTTTGGTTCCAACCAATTGAAGAAGTGGCTTCCATAATTGTTTTTGTCACATTCTAAATTAATAATATTATGCTCATTGTAAAAGAATTTGGTTTCTTTACACATACATATCTAATATGTAGTGCACATTTCCAAAATGTAATTTAAGCTATTTAGATTAAATTTAAACAGTTTTAATTTTTTTTTTTCAATTTTTGTAGTCTCAATCATTTTTTTTAAAGTGCCAATTAGAAGGCTATTTTTATTTTATATTTTATATCCTTTAAAATAAAAAAAAAATTAAATATAAACTATTCAAATTTGATATAGATTACTAGATTTAGTGGCAACACCCCTTGCACATTTTTAGAAATTTGCAAAGGATCCAACTGTTATTGCAAAACAATCAAATTGAGTAAGTGTCAATTGTCAAGTTAAATTATTATCATTTTCTAATTATAAAAGAAACATTACAATTTTTGAGCTAACCACCAATGGTGTTAAGTCTTTTAGTTAAACTATTAGCAAGCTTTTGACATTAGAGGGTTAAAACTTATAGCTAGTAGAATAAATACATGATGTGCAGTTAAAAAGAAAAAGTCTGAGGCTGTGGGTCCAATATTTGAAGCAGTTTAATATTGGAAACTCTGTCTTATTCTCTTCAACTGCACCATGTACAATCTATTTTATAAATCTTAAACAAAAGTCGTGTGGGGGTGAAAGGGGAATATACGAAGAAGCCGGTGCCATTGAGAGTAATATTATAAAAGTTAATTCTCACAAGTTGTTAAATTGGGTGGGTCCTAGGGGATGACCACTTGTCATTCTCCAAGTGGTCTTCAGGACATGGCATGGTGCTACCAAATTTACAAGTGACACCAAAGACTAACCCATGTTTAAATAAAAGATGTAAAATAAGAATATTCTAGATGATTTTGTCTATAAAATCGTTGATAGGCATACGCTCTTGCAAATTGTAAAACCTTGGAAAATCATTATAGGCGTAACCTTTCACAATTCAACATTGCCATATTATGAAATGGTTAAAAACTTTAGTGTAGCTTTATTGCATTTTTTAGGAAACAAAACAATTTTTACTTGAAAAAGCTAATGTTTATTTTACATATATGATATAACTTTTCTTATTTGACTATTGCACATATCACAGTTACTTGTAGGAAGGCAACTGCAATGTGTTAGAATACTTTTTTAAGTTTAGGAAGGAAAAAAGTGATGTTTTCTATATGTATAAAATGCTACTTTAAGATGAAGTACACAAACAAGTGAAAAATTTCTTTTTCATTTTATTTTTGTTGTTTCTTCCCTTTGCTCCCTAAGCCAACAAATGGTACCAAAGCTTCACTAATCTTAAAGGAACCTATGAGTAGAAGCTAAAACCAACTACTTAGATACATCAATTAGTAAAAACACCTTCACAACTTTACTAGATCATGGCATCTGGTAGTTTAAGTGTTGGATCACCTCTTATATTTAATGGTTAAAACTGCCTACTTTGGGCTATGAAGATGAAGGCATATCTCAAAGGATTAAACTTGTGGGATGTTGTAAAGAGAAATACTAAACCTACTTAAATAGGAAACAAACCAACAATAGCTCTAATAAAGCATCACTATAAGGAATGTGCAAAAATGTTCTAGGCTTTGTAACTTATTCATGTTGCTATGTTTAAAACCATTTTTACAAGGATTATGGCATGTGAAACTAGAAAGGAGGCATGGGACAAGTTAAAGGATGAGTTATAATAAAGTGAAAAACCTAAGTAGATGCAAGTGCTAAATATGAGAAGAGAGTTTAAACTCCTTAGGACAAAGGATATAAAACCAGTTAAGGAGTATGCAAACAAATTTATGAAGACTAAAAATCAAATTAGGTTTTTGAATAAGGACCTTCCTAAAAAGAAGGTGGTAGAGAAGATATTGGTCAGTCTTTCTAGAAATTTTAAAACAAAAATTTCTTTTTTAGAATACTCAAGAGACATTTCTCAACTCACTTTAGTTGAGTTAGTAATCTCTCTCTAAGCTATGAAGTAGAGAAAAACATTTAGACTTAACAAACAAAATAAAGTTGTCTTTATGGGAAACTAAAGAATAAGGAACCAAGCAAACTCTAGAGATTAAAAGGGAGCATATGAGAAAAAGGATAAGAAAGAAAGTAAACAAGGAAACATATCTAAAGAAAACAAAAGTAAATGTCAAACTTGCTCTCATTGTCACAAGAAAGGTCATCTTAAAAAATATTATTAGTCTAGACTTAAAGTGTAATGCAAATTTGGTAAGCAAATGGGACACATGGAAAAAAGTGTACAAGACTAAGGCAAAGCAACAATCTCAAAAAGCCCAAGTGGTTGAAAATCTTGACCTAATAGAGGATTGTGCATTCATGGCTCTCTAAGTTAAAGAAACCTATCATTCAAACTTGAACTATGAATAATGGTTGATTGATATAGGCTACACTTATCACATGACTTCTAGGATAAAGTTATTAAGATTCTTAGACATAGGGAATAGGTTAAGAGTGAAGATAGATGATAGAAGGTTTGAAAATGTACAATGTAAGGCAATGTTGCCATTGAGACTACTTTAAGTACAAAAGTTATTTATGATGTGTTATTTGTGCTTAAAATTAGTCATAATCTCTTAAGTATAGGTCAATTGCTTGAGAAGAAATGTAGGATGCATTCTCATAATGATACATGTGATATCTTTGACAAAAGTGATGTTAAAATATTTAATGTAAAATTGGTATATAAAAACCTTTCTATTAAGAGGGAGCAACCCAAAGGTTTTGTAAAATATGGACATAAGATCCATGTGCATCTCTGAGATGCTAAAAAAGTTTCTTTAAATATGTTAAAGGAATCAGAAATTTTAGTGTGTACTCAAAGAAAAAGAAAGTAAAGTTTATTAGGTTCATTGATAGTGATTGGGCTGGCTTATTTGATGATTTGAAAAGAACATCAAACTATTGCTTCACCATTAGTTTAAGAAGGAAATGTTAAAGCACTAGAAAGTAAGAGACAATGGCTCAATCCACTGCAAACGCGAAATACATAGAACCTACACATGTTCTAAATCAAGTAGTGTAATTAAGGAAGCTCCTAGTTAATCTAAAGACTGAGCCAAAGGAAGCAATAATGGTATTACGTGACAACAAGTTAGCTGTGGTAATGGTGAAAAATCAAATATTTATGGTAGAACAGAGTACATCAAAATCAAATATCACTTTCTTAAACAAATAAAGAAGGAAGGTCAGGCAATCATGTAGCATTACTATTTTGAGGATCAGCAAGATGATATCTTCACCAAAAAAATTGCCTAAGATGAAACTTTAGAGAATTTATAAGAGTGGTCAAATTTAAGAAGGAATATTAGCCAATAGTTAATAACCTTAGTGTAAACATCTTTTACTAAAAAAGTTTGTTTGTTTTAAGTATATGATAGAACTTTTCTTATTTAACTTTTGTTTGCAATTGTTTGTATAAAGACAACTATAATTTCTCATGATAGCTTTTAGGTTTCAAAAAGTAATGCTTTCTATGTCTTTAAAATGCTAATTTGAGATGAAATATGTGAACAAGTGAAAAATTTCTTCCTTTCCATTGTATTTTTAGAGTTCTTTTTTTTTTTTTTTTCCTTTGCTCCTTAAACTAACACACAATTCAAATTGGAAATTGAAAATGTTGTGTACATTATATTTCCTTAAAATTTAATCTATCTCAGCAATTTTGTTGATTCAACTTTCTTAAATTAGCCCTTCAAAAATTTGAAATCTCTTTATTCACTTGGCTGAGTAAAGGTAGAGCATTTAACATTTTTCAACTTCATAGTTGTATACATGGCATAACCTAATCTATTAGAGTACTCACATGTATATGAACAATTGAGCAATGCTAAGCAAATTTTCCAAGAGACATATTACAAACAAGATAAGATTAAAAAAAAAAGAATGAGAAACAAACAGAAAACTCTTCTTTTTCAAGTCAAGAAGATATCTCCATTGGTTTTGACACCAAATTCATCACAATATGCTTGCCTTACAAAACTAAGGATAACAAAATGGTAACTTTCTTGTCTTTGGCATCTGTCTTCTCATTTTCTACCTCTTTACCTTGTTTTTATTTTGTATTGTTATCTTCATATTCATATTCCTATCAATGCTTGTTTTAAGTTTAAACCACTCTGTTCTCTTTTTCGAAGACATTATGGCTTGGATAGGCTTTAAGCCATTTTGTTAAACAAACTTTGTGTAGACTACCATCAAATATTAATAAAATAAACACACAAAAGTCCCACCAAATGAATGGATTAACCAAGAAATCAAATAGAATATAACACAGAATCAATCATAGACTCCTTGTTAGAATGAAAACTAACCTAGAAATAGAGAATTCACAACAAAAGTTCAAATATTTCATAAAATATTTGCATCTATATAAAGTAATTGAATAACTAAATGAAATAAAGATAGCTAAACAATAATTTAAAATAAAGATAATTATAATTGTTTCCAATGACAATAGATTGACAAGTAATCTTAAAATTGAAAAATTTGTTAACAACAGCCTAGCAAATAAAATATCTTACTAACATAATTTGAAAAAATCTTAATAATCTAATGTTCCTCCTTAAGATTTTTCTTTAAGATTTCATGATTTGATATAAGAAATTCCAATTTCTTTCAAGGAAAAGGCTAGGTAAAGACATCAATAACCTAGTTTTCTTTTTGGCTGCTTAATATAATTGTCTTCTTTTGACACACCATTGTGACAACTAGTTAGAGACCCATGCATTTGCAAGGGGCATTTATTTATTTTTTCGGAGTAAACATGCAAATATATATATATATATATATATGCTTTAATTCAAAGTTCCCAATAGATAAGATGCCTTTAGATGTAACAAAGAGGAAAGCACTTAATATCATACCTAGTGACATCTGTTAGAAAAGATATCGATTATATATTGCCATAAGTACAAAGCTTAAAAACAAAAATTTTAGAGGAAAACTATGAATGGCAAGTTCACATTTGTCTCTGTAATCCACACTTGAGTACAGACCCATTGAATTTGAGCTTGTTTCCGTAATTTTTTGAACCGTGGACAGACCCATTAACTATTAACAACCCGTCAATGAATGGGTTTGGATCCGTGTACAGACCCATTGAATTTGAGCTTGTTTCTGTAATCCCAATTTCCATTCTTCTCAGATCTCAATCATATTTGTCTCCTCTTGAGTTACAACTTTCCATCTAGCCTTTTTTGCCGCCTCCTTATTGCATCAAAATTAGTCGAGTCCATTTGAACAATTGGATAAGCTTGCATGTCAGACTCCTAGTCTATTACCAATCGATTCAAAACATCTTTTTTTTTTCATTTTTTTACGAAAAAAGAAATTTTACAATCCCATAAGAGAAAGAAGTAGAGGAGGCAAAATGTGAACACTGACGTCCAATGAAATTCGAGCTGTACAGTAGTTGCTAGCATGGCTTAGGATTTGAAATACTTTTCAGGGTTGCTTCTTCCTTTTTTTTTTCATAGTTTTTACTCTATCTGCGTACCGTCAAGTTGGAATTATAAAACCAAAAAGAAAAAAATGGGGATAAGGTACATTAGATAAATAATATGAGAAAAAGAAAAATTAGTTTTAGTCGTCCTATATATAGCTTTGCAACAATATTTTAAAGGAAAACGAAATGAAGTTTTGATGTTGAATGTAATTATGAACAACTATATACTTAATAAAGAATAAAAAAGTTGATAGGCGAGTGAGAAAAACTTGTAACCTCTACCTAAAAGAGTGGCAAGCCTAAAAGTAAGATTTGAGATTGTAACTAATGACTCTGTTCTACCAAATTTGTTAAAAAAGAATATGAAGATAATTGTTAGTTCGCTATATCTTTCCCTTTAGCTTCTGGATTCTAAGATTAAATGTCACAGAGAGAGAGAGAGAGAGAGGAGAAAGTGGCCTGCGATTTCAAAGAAGTGTGAAAAAGTGAAAAAATTTACGATGGGCTCCGATGACGCAAAACTAATTAAATATTTTTGCGAATCCGAGGCTGCGTATCTGTTGGTAAGGGTCTTCCTGCGTTGATTCCTACAGATATTTTAGGGAGGAGGCCAATTGGAGAGATAAGTAGCTAACAGTATTTTTTTCCCCCTTTGGCTGAATCTATTTCCATCAGGACTCTAATCTTTAAGTCAAATTTGCAGGTTCGTGGGTCTTCCTAAAAAAAACAAAATGCTACAATAGTACAAAGTTAGGTAATTTGGCATTGTAATATAATATATATATATATATAGATACATATGATATAATTGTACAGAGAGCCCATTATGCTAGGGTCTACATGTGCACTTCATTATTCCAATCCAATCCTGAGTTTCAATGGAAGAAAAGTTGGGTACTATCTCACTATCTATTTGTAACACCTCTACTATAATCTATAAATACCACTCCATAACTTTGCTTCCTAACCAGTAAACCCACTTTTCGGTCCAAGTCTAATTACTTCACATATATTGTAGTTTCTTTCTAGCATTTAACTCCCAGTTACTCTTCTCTGTGCCTTTGAATTTGGCATTTAGCAATGGAACTTCATTCTAAATACCAAGTTGGCCTTGTTTGCGTGATGCTGCTCTTACCTGCACTATGTACCTCCCAAGACTTTACGTCCTCCAGAGCTACCTATTATGGTAGCCCAGATTCCTATGGAAATCCAAGTACGTGACCCTCCTCTTCAACCCCTCTCCGTACATCTTATTATTTGTATCAAACCCATTTATGCAATCCCATGGCTTAGCCTAGTGGCTGGCCGAGCCTTATTCTTCAGCTAGCTTGCATAATGAGTTTGAAGTTCATAGTTTGAACCCATAACATCCATGCGTATGCACTATGCAGGCTGGGATTAGGATACTCATATTAAAGGAGTAGGGGAAGCACACGTAAACTTTTTGGCACATGGCATGTTGATATTTTGAAAAGTTTATCTTGTTTCCTCTGAAGTTAGGACAAAAGTTTACTTTTAATGATGCATATGCTACTTTTAAAATAAAGGGTACACTTTTAAATGGCAAAATATGCATTGTGCTTTCAGAAAAATAATACACGAATAGTTATATATATGATTATTGACGAAATTATATATATATATATATATATATATATATATATATATATATATATATATATAGGGGGAGCTTGTGGATATGGCGAATACGGAAGGACTGTGAACGATGGCCGTGTTGCAGGCGTCTCCGGGCTATGGAGGAATGGCTCTGGATGTGGTGCTTGCTACCAAGTAACTCTCTTAACATACTAATGACTCGAGACACCTTTTCCATATAAAGATATTACAATTGAATCTTTTTTTTTTTTTTCAAGTTAGAATAGAGAATAACTTTGATTCTGATTTTGATTTTCAATATCCAATAATACTTGATTGTTTTATGAAATGACGGGGTTCAGGTGAGATGTAAGAATCCACAATACTGCGATGACTACAGCTCATTCGTAGTGGCAACAGACTACGGCGAAGGAGACAGAACAGACTTCATAATGAGTCCACGTGCCTACTCCAGACTGGGACGCAATCCAGATGCATCTGCAGAGCTCTTCAACTACGGCGTCGTTGACGTCGAGTACAGAAGGGTCCCCTGCAGATTTGCTGGCTATAACATCGTCTTCAAGGTCCACGAGCACAGCAAATACCCTGACTATCTTGCTGTTGTCATTCTCTACGTAGCTGGAAGATACGACGTCACTTCAGTTGAGATATGGCAGGTTTGAAATTTCACGAGTGCTCCTCTACAAAGTGCCTTTTTTTGTACTTGCACTTATCAGATTAAGGGTGTTGAATTGAAATGATAATGCTACAGGAAGATCGCCAAGAACTGCGGCCAATGCGAAGAGCCTTTGGGGCAGTGTTTGACATAGTTAACGCACCACGCGGACCAATCATCTTCAGGTTGCAACTGACTGGGACAGCAGGAGTTTATTGGGTGCAGTCCAAGAATGCTATTCCTAGTGATTGGAAGGTTGGAGCTGCTTATGACTCCGAGGTTCAGCTAGATTAAAAAAGCCCTTTTAGATCATAGACAGGGGGAACTAATGTGTTTACAAAGTTCTGGTTAATTTTAGTGTTGCTCTAAGAAAGTGTTATTAGTGCTGTGTTTGCTGGAATAAAATTATAGGGGCTCCTGTACTTTCCATTTGAGATGGAATATATGAGTAAAAAACACCTGCTTGTTTACGGAACTGGATCTCTCCAGTTAGTGCCCAGAGAGAGAAGGGATGAGTCCCACTGTGCAGTAAGTTACTGCCAGTAACAGAAGATGGATCCCTTTCATTTTGTTTTCCTATTTGGCTGCTACCACAAGATGCCTCGATTTAATTGATAACGACCCTGAGTGACAAAATACTGTACTTCAAAGTGTCCTTAATGGAATCCCTTAAAACAACAAAGAAATTTTTTTTCCTTAGTTCATACCTAACTATTCTGGCATTGACACTACACACAAACACTAGGAAAAATTAAATAGAGCCCATAATGTTAGCTAACACTAGTCTTGGTCCCAAACAACTGGTGAAGAGGCCTCTCCATAGTTGTCTTGGTCAAATGAAATTAATAATATCAAGGGGTAAACGATGGACTGAGTAAGCGTCATTTCTCGAGCTAATCTGTCAGCATGTTACCAGTTATGAAAGAGGAAAGAAAGAGCATACGGCATTTTCTGACTTCGCAGTTTGTATGCACCACCTCCCGTTTTAAGATTCAACCTCTCTCTCTCTCTCTGAAGAATTCACCAAAGCAGCCACCCACCCTGGAAAAAGGCTTAAACCATCCTGTCTAACACAAGAGAAGACTCAGTAAGTGGGTGAACAAGCTCTGTGCAGACTGCCATCAAATAAACCCATGGCAGTGTCATCCAGTACACCAAATGACAGACATCCCAATAAATGTTCATAGTATATTTCCATCCTAAGATCTGTCACCGATGAAATTTCATCGCAGGACAATTAGCAAGATGCTTAACCATTGATTACTCAATACAGCCATATGTTAAACTGCGGATTTTGAATGAAAATATCAATTCGTACACAGATGCACTTATTTTCTAACCCAGATTGAGAAGTATCGGACAATTCACCAACTCAAAAGGATACCAAGTTTCCAGCATCTTACATAATCACTAGAGCAATCAGCGGAGTGGTTATTTCATTTAGGAAAAGAAAGTATCTTTTCTAGTAAGGGAAATAGAGCAGGGGCTGTAAAAATTGCATAAATTACTGAAGAAGTTAGCTGCATGATTTCATTTATGTCATTTCTACAAACATACAAGATTCATGTAATGTCTAGTCGCTCACCTAAGACAATTTAAGCCATGCATACGATCCTTCTGTAAGATGAACAGACTATGTCTAATTTTTACCTCTCCTACTCAATACAACAAAAAGGTAGAACTGAAGGTAAACTCAAAAGCATATATTCTACATACCAATTTACCAATAAAGCACTCTGATGATTGAAGCAATCAAGTAATCTGGCCAAGCAAGGGAGAAGTTCATAACACAGGTTTGTTAGCCGCTGATGTTCAATATCAGATGCAGGTCAAAGAAAATGATAACAAAGTAAAATTAAATTTCATTGTTGGGGCATCATATGTAATTATGAGGTTGAGGTCTACATCTAAATTAATGCATTGCGTTCTTCTTATGATAAGATTTGGCACAAAAATTAGATTCTATAATTGGGTCTAAAATTTAAACAAATTCTTGCAAACAGGTGGAATTAAAGGACTGATATAAGCATTCCAAGAATGTTTTCTTTTTCCAGAGAGGAGAGAGAGTGTGTCTTCCCTCTTATTCTTTCTACGTTTATAGTTAGAGTACTAACCATAAGCAACATTCAACAATAAAATCAAACATACGTGGAATTATGTGTCCAATAGAATGAGACTAGATGGAAAGGCAATTGCTTCAATACATATTTTTCTTTGCTTAGATACAAAAAGCAGCGCTGTAGCTAAATATACATAGCTAAAATCTTGGTTAAAATTTCAGCATTCTGATGGATGTCATACTGAAGCAACATCAAGAGTCATCCATGAGAAGGCAACAACTAAACAAGATATATGCCTTCAGAAAGAAAATAAAGGTTATCATGGTTCATAACTAGTTTTAATGAGAAGCAAGAAATCACCTCTTTGCAGGCTTCAATACATTCTACCATTGCACTCTACGGAACCACAATAGCAATCCTTCCTCTTTATATTGCCATCAGAATCACGGACTTGATCTATCATATAATTGTAATCATAACTCAGCTCTTGCAAGGGAGGAATGTTCTCAGCAGCAAAGAGCATTATGTGAGGTATTCTCTTGTCATCATGATCATAGAGGACGTTTTGAGCATAAAGATTAGGGGAGCAACTATGGTTGATAAATCTGCCAACATTACCATACTGGGCAGCATCAATGGTGAAGCCACTATTCTCCACAATTTCACAAGAACTTGACTGTGCATCAGGCATTAGGCTCGAAAGTCCATCCCAAAGAGTATTGTTAATGTTATTCCCAATATCGAACAGATACTCATCATTACCAGTTCTTTGTTCTGCTTCCTTCTCTTCAAGAAGCTCTCCTATATACTCACAAATAAAACTTCCTGAAGGGATAGAATTTAGGGATCTCACACCCCATCCTCTTGTCTTGGTTTTAAAAATCTCAAGTTGAAATTTTATGCCATGTTGGCTGACTCTGTTATGACACGTTGAAGGACACATGCAAGAAGCACTACACTCATAGACAAGAGGCTTTGCTTCTACAATAGCCCCATTATGATTGAATGGGATCTCTCCCCCATTTTTGACAGCACAAGAACACTTCTCTGAATCAGAGCATCCATTAGTACAACTACATCCCTTTGGAGGAATGGGATTGCACCAGTTAGGATATATCATTCTAGTTGTATATTGAAATGTTGGGGGTTTTTCATCATCTATGGTGTTCACGGCACATATTGGAATCGGCTCTTTCCCATTAGAAATGTCATCAACACATAGACCCTCTCTTTTTTTGAATATTTTGCATTCCTTCACTTCTTTCCAAGCAAGCTCTGGTTGACCTGGGAGTCTTCGCATCCGAAACCTAAATACTAGCTTACCATGGGGCCCCATATCCTGCCAATAGGCCTCGACTTCATATAGCCCATCATAAACATATCTCTTACATTTTCCATCCATTGACTCACAGCCACGTATTACCCTGACAGGATTCTTTTCTGCGACACTGTTCTTCAAAGCAAGATTGCCCCTCTCAAGCTTCTGATCTTCAGGCTCTTTATCATTCTTTATCACATTTCCCCCTTGCCCTGTATAAATCAAGACATCTGAATTGCCCAACTCATCAGCATAGCCCCCAGATGAAACCACACTAGTTGCAAGGATCTTACCATTATGCACCACATAATCTATGCCTCCCTGAATCTGGCGATGAAGGCCAATTATATTAAGCTCCACTCTATACTGAAATTCATCACCAACTTCAACCCCAGGGACAGGTCCCAAGATCTGCTTCCCTGTATTAACATATTTACCTTTCTCCTTAAGGATCTTAGCTGCTTGTAAATCAATCCTCCTATAAGTATTTGCTCGGTCTTTTAACTTTGCTTCTTCCTCCTGCAGAAGCTTTCTAGAAACAGCTTGGAACAGGCGCAATGTCTCCCTCACTTTATTTCGAGTCACATTTGAGTCATTGTCATGACCACTCAGATTACCATGACCTAAAGGAGGAACATTAACATTGAAACCATGTGATCTTGGGACAACACTTAACTCTTCCATATTTTCATTAGAGTCAAGAGAATCTTTCTTCTCAACAATTACTAGTTGACCCATACCTTCAGAAGCGCAGCTTCCTTTTTTCTTTTCTACAGGCTTCTTCCCAGAACACTTCTGTGAGCCTTTAGACTTGATAGCAACTTTAGACCTGTCAAGCCGTGTTAAAAAATCATTTTTCTTTCCCTTTCCTTCATTTGTACCACCAATCATACTAGATTTGGAAGAGCCTATACTGTTCCTCCAAGGACATTCTGATTCAGACATTAGACCTAGCACAATTATCCTGCCAGATGAAACTTGCAGTCCATTGAAGTCTCCTTTCAACTTATGATGGCAACCAGATATGCCCAAAGGCTTTGTCACAGGACTTTGGGCTCCTGAATAAACTATCATCTCCATCCCTAATGTTCCCTCAAGCTGTACAGCATCACCGCTTTCTTCTTTAACTACTGTCGGGGAATTTATTAATACCTGATGGTGATTGCTTTCATCAGGAAGTGTAATGCCCTTATTTCTTGTCTTTTTCAGTGGCAATTTCATCTCAGAAGACAGTCCAAATCCATCCAACTTATTCACTTTCTGTGTAGCATTCCCTTCAAAGTCACCTTGGACTACATCCACTGGATTGCTAGCATCTCCACGTTTGATATTCTTTTCCACTTCTTTCCCATCAGAGGCTATGAACTTTTTCAATTCCTTGTCATCTACAGCCAAGTTCTGTTGACCCATGTTCTTGTTATCTAGAAAAGAGATCCCCTCTAAACACTCATCCTTACTAAGGTATAGAGCATTTCGTCCACATAAAGGAGGAAAGTCTCTGATGGCTGAAACTCGTCTTTGAGGAAAATGCCTTCTAGTTACAGCCTTCTCCAAACAATCACTAGAACCAGCTATACTTGCATCTGGTGACAAAAATTTACGACCTGACAAAACCACATTACCCTCTGGAGAAGAAGGGCCAATTTTGTGCAAGTCTTTTGACATATTAGATGAATCATCACATTTGACAGTTTCTGCAGTTCTTCTCTCCTCCAAATCTTCCAAGCCCACCAACTCCACTTTTACAGTTTCATCATTTATCAAAGGAGGCTCGTCCACAATTTTAGATGAGACCACTGAAATTTCGTTCTTTAGACTATATTCATTTGTTTGTCCAAGAGTCTCAGTAGGAAATGAACTATTTAAAAACACAGAATGTTGGGGCTCATCTTCAATCTTGGAAGGTCTAACAAATTCATCCTTTAAATCTTCACCACTCTTATCCTCAACAATTGTACCTTTAGCAAAACCAAGATTAAAAGTATTTACATTTGGTGTTAAATCAATTCTAGGCACAAACCGTCCACAACCTTCCGGATAATCACGAATGGCAGACACTTTTCGCTGTTTATATATGAGCGGAGTAAGAACAGTGCAATCACCATTTTCCATCCGTGGCTTCCCAGATCCTCCCTCATTATTGCTGTTATTGATTGATGCAACCCTGGTCAATGACTTCGACTGCAGCATATTCTCCACAACCCCCATCCCCAATCCAAAAGCATGTGTAACGATGCACACTATTGAAGCTTTGGCAACCAATATTCTTATCTGAGTGAAAATCGAACAATTAAAAAAAGAAAACGTAAAAATGACAAACTTAATATATTATCAAAAATTGGAAGAACCAGAAAACACTTTGACATACGGATATAAGTAAATCTAGAACATCTTAATTATACATTGCAATAAAGATTGTCCATAGAACTTCACTTGTGAAAAATAGCAACAAAATTGAAATATTAGGAGCCCCATCACAAAATATTTATCATTTACGTACAAAAAGGAAATTCACACTGATATTTCTGGGCAGCCAAAACCCCTTGTGCAGCATGAAACCGAACTTCGCAGAAGGCATAAATGGTGTGACATATAAAAAGATAGTAAAAAAAATTTAGAGAATTAAAAGCTTAAGCAAATAGAAGGGTCACCTAATAACCATGAATTCAACCCCTGAACTTGATAGAAAGGGAAACAGTTTCACAGAAGCACGGTTGATACTCCCGAAGCCACCCGAATTCTAATTTAGTGGACTATCAATATCACTATCATCAGAATCGGGGTTCTCACTGCAAAGGCAGAATGGAGGGGGAAGATGGCAAGACGGTTAAGGAAAGAAACACAGATACCTAAATTTAATTAGGGAAAAAAAAAAAAAACCCAGAACCCTATTACTGTCCCATTTCATATAAATTCACTTCTAATTTGAATATTGGATCCTATGTCATATGCAATTACGTAATTAGACAGCCACACAGAGAGAATAAGAGAATATAAAGAACTTTGTTTTCATATCTATTTTTTTAATTTTTTAATTATATTACATGCAATTTATTTGTATGTTGTAAAAGATTATGATTGAAACCCTTTTACTTATTTATTCTCTTTTTTGTCATATTTTTCAAGATTTATCTCCTATATAATAAATGTAAATAATTTATCAATTTTTTAATTTAAAAATTAGATCTTTAATAGTTATACAATCAAAGAAAAAATAATAAAAAATAAGAATATATATAAGACTAACTTTTTTTTTTCACTCTTCTCTTTTTTTTTTTTCTTTCTATCTTATACTATATACAACTAATTTGTTATTACAAAGGATCTGCATTTTTTAGGTTAGTCCTCTATGATTTTTTTAAGAAATTTAAGAAAGAGATATTAGGAAGCAGAGAAAGTGTTGATCAAGTCCATTCACTTTCTACTTGCCCAATATACCCCACCTCCCAAAAAACACCCTTTTTTTTTTTTATCTATCTCCTTAAATTTACCCGAAAAAGGGAAAATGTGGGGAATTCATGAGTCAAAGAAGCCATGGTTAGAGTATTTTTAATTGTATATTACATCAACTTTGTCCAAAATTTAGTTAAATTATATTTAATTCATTTTTTTAAATTATATGCAGTTTATTTTTATTTTATTTTTTGTCAATAAAATTACTTTTTTACATAATAGGATTATTTTCAAAAATAAAATTACTTGATTAATTTTACTATCACATTAAAAATAAGATTATAATCTTGTACTATACAAAAAATTCACTTTTTTTGTACAAAAATAAAATTAGAAAAAAGATATTTCTACAATACATAGAGACATACACACACATATATATATTCAAATTTTAAAAGACTTGGATATAATTTTTAAAACAAACAAATAGATATAATTTAATTTAATTTAAAAAATATTAGTATAATTTACTCTATTTTTGACATTCTTATAAAAACTATATCTATTTGCTGTTATTTTTTTATCTCATTTTCACAAGGTAGGTAAAGTTTAACAAAATGCAGATTCATATTGACAGATGAAATTCAAAAGTTTTATATCTTCAGTCTTTACTCGCTCAACCTCATTGCATAGATTAGATTATCATTATGTACTGCATATATTTAGCTGTAAGTTACCTAGCGTTATGGTAAAAAAAAAATGTAACTCTAAAGTATATTAGCTTCTACGAAATTTTGGGATGCTGATTTGAGAACAATACTGAGAGCATCTTAAAAAATGAATGATTAAACTAAAAAAGAATATATAGAAGACTAAATGAAAAGCTTATTTATTTATTATTTATTAGGGACAGAAAATGAATTTTCTTTAAAAATGTATCTAAGTGACTTGTGGTAATTGGTATATGTTATTTAAGCGTTTGATAACATATTTATAAAAATTTTGAATATGAAATATATTATAAAATTAATATTTTTATATTATAAGACACAAACTTTAAATTTTTTAAATTTTTTATAATTAAACATTTCATAAATAAATAGTAAAAAAAATTATTGAGGGAACAAAATAGTTAAACAATAAATAAATTTTGTGAGTTATTTCTCTTTATCTTTTAAGAATGTCGTCTTATCCGTTTCAGGTTCCCCTTCTAATTTTTTTCTGTCTCTCTCTCCCATTAGGTCTCTCCCTTGCCAGGACTTTGTAGAGATTTCCTTTCATTGTGTAAACATATTTCTGTTTTGGTTGCAAACTTCTGATTGGGGTTTATAAAGAATAAAAAAATAAAAACAAAAACAAAACGAAGATGATTAACAAGGAAAAGTAAAAAAATATTAATGTAAATTCTTTCTCGTTCGAGGATTTCATCTCTCCCATTTGATATTTTCTTCCTATTTTTCTTTCTAAAATTTTCTGTACCATAAACCGTGATTGGAAACCTACAATAATAGAACATAGAGAGGTGACATTTGATTCAAATGGCAGTTCTTATAAAATTAAATTTAAAAGGATTCAATCTATCTCAGTTTGATTCTTAACCCGTTCTTTTCTCTTTCCCAACCTCCTTCCAAACTCTTGTACGTTTTTTTATTAAAAAAAAAAGGAGAACATAGAGAAATAATTTTTAGATTACAATTACCAGCTAAGGTTAAATTAGTTGCTTTTATTTAGTTCATTTTAGCATGATTATACTGCATTCAGGTTTCTTTATTAAAAATTAATATTTTGATATTTTATTCCTTTACCTATAGTAAGATTTAATTTTAGTTTTATTTTTAAAAAATCTTAAAATTCAGGTACGAAAGAATTTTATTAAATAAACTTTTATATATCTAAAATTTTGTTCTGCACTTGTATACTTATTTATAATCTCTAGTGCTCCCTTATGACATGCTATAATGGTATTATAATTTTTTTGTTCGTTATAAAAAAAATATCTTTCAATTAACCTATGCATCAATTGAATTTTTTTTTTTTTGGGACAATATTAAGGGTACACTTTCCACATCAACTTTGTGCATTAAAAAAAAAACTAAATTATGCAGAAATTTCCTAAATTTTGGGTCATGGGCAAATAATTATCTAACCTTTAAAACTTGATAATAAACTTTTTAAATTTATTAAATTTATGCAAATAACCCCTTATTATTAATGAATCTATTATTTTAATAACAAAACGTAATATATCAGTAATAATAAATTTTCTAAATATGCAAATATTCCTCTTAAACTTTGGGTTATGTGCAAATAACCCTCTTAATATATCACATTCTATTAGTAAAATAACAGAGTAACTAATAAAAAGGCGTTATTTGTACAAATTTGCAAATTTAATAGGGTTTATTGTCAAATTTTGAGGGTTAAAGGAATTATGTACACATGATTCAAAATTCAAAAGGATTATACACAATTTAGCCTTAAAAAAATAAATTATCTTGAATATTGAAAAGTTTGAACTCAAGTATTTAAGATAAAAAACACACCCCTTCACTAAAAAATGCATATAGAGGGAGGTGAATAAATGCTTTTGCAAAAAAATATAGAATTAAATATTAGACTTCATGGATATATAAAATCATATTTATAACATCTAATGCAAGAGAAATGGATCGAAATATTACCTCCCGCCATTACTTGAATGCTCTGATTTCTTATGAATATTTTGCACACGTGAAAGTTTTAGGAATGCTTTCAAACTCTGGTTAATACTCTATGATAGTATTATGTTCAGATGATTGTGTAAACTGAGCTTGGGAACTCCTGTATTTATAGGCAAAGTTTTTAACAGCAATTCCATCACATTACCGAAGAAAATGACATATTCTGAGACATGGGAAATCATCTCACGAAACCCATAATTTTCAGACTATAATGGAGACGTTACAAGCCACGTTCAGATGTGCAACATAGGTTCTGTCATGCAATTGTAGATTGCTGCCACGAACTATCGCATAACTCGGTTTATTCCTATGTCCTGTATGTATGCAACGTCCCACATTCTCTCACTTGGTTCGAAAATCATTATACATAATGGCTCCTTAAGATTCAAATATTTAATTGAAACAAAATATATAAATCATAGCGGTAATTCCTCTATAAGTGAGTAATACCTTTCATATCTCACAATACATCTTGTTTCCTTACCCACTATATATCAACTTTATGAATAAGCCATATGCTTATTCTGGGTCCTCTTAATGCTGTTATTCTCAAACTTAATGTATACGCATAAATGAGAAAATAACTTAAAATGAATAAAGTCTTTTATTACAAATGATATATATATATATATATATATATATATATATATATATATATATATATATATATATATATATATATATATATATATATATATATATATATAGTATATACATCAATAATATAAAGTGGAATTAAATCCCATTCTAGATACATGATCCCTAAACATTACTGGTGGTATGCTTTTTATTAAAGGATTAGCTATCATTAACTCAGTGCTAATGTGTTCAATAATAACTTTATTTTTCTTGACACGTTCATGAATAGCTAAGTACTTAATGTCGATATGCTTACTTCGACTTCCATTTTTGTTGTTCTTAGCCAAAAAAATAACAGTCGAGTTGTCACAATATATCTTCAATGGCTTAAGGATAGTGTCGACAATTCTAAGCCCAAATATAAAGCCCTTAAGCCAAACACCATGTGAAGTTGCCTCAAAACAAGAAACGAACTCTGCCTCCATAGTAGAAGTAGCAGTCAAAGTCTGCTTCACGTTTTTCCAAGATATGGCTCCACTGGCTAACATGAAAATGTAGCCTGATGTTGATTTCCGTAAATCAATGCATCCAGCGAAATCCGAATCTGAGTAGCTAACGACCTTAAGATTTTCAGTCCGTCTATACATCAGCATGTAGTTTTTAGTGCCCTTAAGATACCTAATTACTTTCTTTGCAACTCTCCAATAATTTATACCTGGATTACTCTGATATCTGCCTAACATTCCAACTACAAATATAATGTCATGTCATGTGCAAACCTGAGCATACATAAGGCTTCTAACAGCAGAAGCATATGAAATGTTATGCATCTGTTCATTTTCTAAATCATTCTTCAGGTATTGGTTCAAATTGAACTTGTTACCCTTCACAATAGATGCTACACTTGGTGAACAATCTTTCATTTGAAATCTCTCCAAGACCTCATTGATATAATTTTCTTGTGACAGACTCAAAATACATTGAGTTCTATCTCGATGCATCTTAATACCAATGACATAAGATGTCTCACCCATATCCTTCATATCCAAATTCTTAAAGAGAAATTGTTTTACCTCATATAACAACCCCTTATCATTGGTTGCAAGTAATATGTCATCCACATACAATACAAGGAAACAGATTTTGCTCCCACTGACCTTTTGATATATACATTGATCCATGACATTTTTCACAAATCCATATGAGGAGATAATATCATAAAATTTTAAGTACCATTGGCAGGAGGCCTGTTTCAATCCATATATGGATTTCTTTAACTTGCATACCAAATGTTCACTGGCATTAGAGGGGAATCCTTCAGGTTGTTTCATATATACCTCCTCATTTAGTTCCCCATTAAGGAATATTGTCTTCACATCCATTTAATACAACTCTAAGTCAAAATGAACAACTAATGTCATTATTATTCGAAGAGAATCTTTCTTAGATACAGGAGAAAAGGTCTCCGTGTAATCAATTCCTTTCCTTTGAATGAATCCCTTAACCACGAGTCGTGCTTTATATCTCTCGATATTACCTAATGAGTCTCTTTTCGTTTTATAGACCCATTTGCTTCCAATGGCCTTAGAGCCATTAGGCAACTCAACGAGATCCCAAACCCCATTAGACGCCATAGAATCCATCTCTTCCTTCATGGCATTGTGCCACAGTTTTGATTCTCTGCAACTGATGGCTTGTGAAAACGTTTCAGGGTCATTCTCAGCTCTTATATTGTAATCAGATTCTTATAGATACACAGCATAATCATTAGTAATTGCTGACTTCCTCATCCTAATTGATCTTTTTAATGTTGACTCAACATTTTCTTGGGGAGTATGTTGTTCAACTGTTTGTTCAACAGTCCTTAAAGGCTATTCATTAACTGGATCAACTTGGTCAATGTCAATAAGTTGTTGATCCTGAATGATTGATTGTTCAATACCCGTTTGGACTTGAGGGATATGAATTATAATCAATCTATCATTTGATGTAGGAGTTTGAATATCAGACTAATCATTTTCAAAACCTAAGTTTTGAGTTTAATCACTTCCATTGATCAAGTCATTCTCAAGAAATTTTGCATTCCTTGATTCTACAATCCTAGTACTGTGAGATGAATAATAAAATCTATAACCCTTAAATTTTTCAGCATACCCAATAAAGTAGCCACTAATGGTCTTAGGGTCCAACTTCTTTTCTTATGGATTGTAAACCCTAACCTCAGATGGGCATCCCCAAACGCGCATTTGTCTTAAACTTAGTTTCCAACCCTTGAATAATTCAAATGGCATCTTTTTAACAGCCTTGGTAGGAACTCGATTAAGAATATACACTGTCATTTTGAGGGCTTCAGTCCACAAGAATTTAAAAAGTTTAGAGCTAATCAACATGCTCCTCACCATGTCCAACAATGTTTGGTTTCTCCTTTCAGCTACACCATTCTAGTCAGGTGACCTAGGCATGGTGTATTGGGCAACAATCCCATGTTCTTGAAGAAACCTAGCAAATGGACATGGTGCTTGTCCATCTTCAGTGTATCTACCATAATACTCATCACCTCTATCAGATTTCATATCTTAATTTGTTTACAACATTGTTTCTCTATTTCTGTCTTAAATATCTTAAAGATATCCAGTGATTCATTCTTATTATTGAGCAGATAGAGATACATGTATCGTAAGTAATCATCAATAAAGGCGATAAAGTATTTCTGACTACTAGAGTCCAAATCTGGACTACAAATATCTGTATGTATGATTTCTAATATGCTAGAACTCCTCTTAGCACTTCTCTTAGTCTTGTTAGTCTGCTTCCCTTTAATGCAGTCTACACAAGTGTTAAAATCAATAAAGTCAAGAGTATTGAGTACTCCATCGTTTACTAATCTTTTCACTCTCTCTATTGAGATATGACCAAGCATACGGTGCCATAACATAGAGGAATCTTCATTAGTAACATTTTTCTTAACACTTATGTTATTAGAAACATGCATTGAGTCATAAAGGTTACTATTTCATAATTAAATTTAGAATAGACCATCGCAAAGTATACCATTGCCAATAAAATTAGATTTATAAAATAATTTAAATTCATTACTTGAAAATTCAAAACAATATCCCAATGGTACAAGTTTGGAAACTGAAATCAAATTTCTAGAGAAACTTGGTACATAAAATGTTTTCTCCAAATTCAAAACAAAACCAGAATTAAGAACTAATTTACATGTTTCTATAGCTTCAACAGTTAAGCCTATCTTATTTCTTGAATAGATGTATTGCTCACTGCCCACCGGCTTCCTTTGGTTTAGAAAGCCCTACAAGGTATTAGAGATGTGAATTGTTGAGCCAGAATCAATCCACCATGTGTTACTACTAGCGTCTACTATATTAGATTCATAACAAAAATATGAGATTGAGTTACCTTTCTTTTGAAGTCAAGTCTTGAATTTGACACAGTCCGTCTTTATGTGTCTTTTTTTTTTTACAAAAGAAACACTTGGACTCTTTCTTACTGTCTTCAGGGATGGGAACCTTACCCTTCCCTTTTGTCTTGGCATTTATTTTCTTCCTTCCTTGTGTCGCTGTATGTACACTTTCACCAATCTCTGCTATGAGCCTTCCTTCTTCTTGTACACACATGGTCATAAGTTTATTGATTGACCACTTCTCTTTATGAGTGTTGTAGGAGATTTTGAAAGGCCCATATTGTTGTGGTAGAAAATTCAGGATGTAGTGCACGAGAAAAGAATTTGATATCTTAACCTCAAGTATTTTCAATTGAGCTGCTATATCCCTCATTTTCATTATGTGCTTTCACACACCTCTTATGCCAGTAAGTTTTATGGATGATAACTTTATCATTAAGGTGCTTGCTAAAGCCTTATCCAAAGATTCGAATTGTTCATTAATAGCCTTAAGTAAACTTCAAATGTTTTGATACTCTCTAATAGACCCACGAATACTAGCTGATATTTTAGTCTTGATGTACATCATACTAAGGTGATTGAATCGCTCCCAACGTTCATAAATATTTACTTCTGATGTACTACTAATATTCGTAGGTTTAAGAGGTTCATATTTTCTGATTGCATCATCAACGTCCATCCACCCTAATTAGAGAAGTATTTTCTCCTTCCAAACATTATAATTATTTCTAGTTAATTCAGGAACTTGAAAATTAAAAATATTTAAAGGTTAAAAAATTGCATAATTTACATGTTATGTTAATAATTTAAGACAAATAAATATTCTTAAATGACATGTCATGCCAATGCAATCCATATCAATTCAAATTATGAGCCTAGTAACAAATAAAATTACCTGTGGGCTAAATTTTATTTAATTAGACTCATATACTAATGATAAAACTAGTAAATTATATTCTTTTCTTAATTCCTGCAGGTAAATCAAGAAAAGAAAAAACTTACTATTCCATCCTAATTAATCACATGAAATATGATAACATTTCTGTAGGATAATAATCATCATATTAAATATAATTAATTACAATTTGATGTCATTTTACTTTATGTAATTATAACACTTAATGCATAATTTTAAAATAATTAAAGGTGTTGCGGCTAAACTTTAATTAAATTAAAAATACATAATTCACATGACATCTAAATAAAATTATACGCTTGAATATAATTTAACATAATGCATAAACAAGCATACACAATAAGAATTTCAATAATTAATCAATTAATTAAAAAATATGATTAATTAATTTAATTAATATTCTTCCTTTAAATTAATCTAAATGTGCCATAAACATTGACCAAAAAATAAAAATTAATTATTTTTGCAAATTTAGTTATAAATTAAATGACGCTATAAATTAATTATTATTTCTAAACATGCCAAAATTACCTAAAATTAATTAATATTTCAAGATTTAGGCAAATTTTAAAGGTATAAAATTAATTTCATAATTATTTTGACAAATAAATAACTAAATATTGTCAAAATTAATATAAATTTGTCCATAATAATTTTGCCAAAATTTAGACAAATTAAAATGTACTTAATAATTTTAAACAAAATAAATGGCCAATAAAATATTTTTGTTCAATTTTTTTTAATATCAGAAGATAATATATATATATATATATATATAAAAATTATGGGAGAAGAAAATGTATGAAGGAAATGGCACAAAAGAAAACATATATATATATATATATATATATATTAAATATTACTTATACAAAACAATAATGAAACGTGGCTCAGTGGCTAAGACTCATGGCTTTATCTTGAAGGTCAGGGGTTTGAATCTTCCTTATGCCACAGAAGTCATTTTATTGAAAAAACACAAAACTACATATCATTTGCAAATGAAAACTTGATCGTTTTTTAAGTTTCTGAGCTCCGTTTTGGATGATCCAGGAGTTCATTTTCATCAAAATTTCATGTAAATTCCATTTTTTATATCAAAATGATGAAAAAATGGCTCTATAAATCACTCCAAATTCACCAAAAATTTGACATTTTTTTAGCTCAAAAAACTTGCAAAGGTATTTTATGCTCTAATACTAACTGTTAGACTTCATGGATATATAAAATCATATTTATAACATCCAATGCAAGAGAAATAGATCGAAATATTACCTCCCACCATTGCTTGAATGCTTTAATTTCTAATAAATATTTTGTACTCGTGAAAGTTTCAGGAATGCTTTCAAACTCTGGTTAACACTCTATGATGGTGTTATGTTTAGATGATTGTGTAAACCGAGCTTGGGGACCCTTGTATTTATAGGAAAAGTTTTCAACGACAATTCCATCACATTACTGAAGAAAATGACATGTTCTGAGACGTGGAAAATCATCTCATGAAGCCCATAATTTTCGGACCATAATGGAGACATTGCAAGCCACGTTCAGATGTGCAACGTGGGTTCTGTCATGCAATTGTAGATTGCTACCATGAACTATCGCATAACTTGGTTTATTCCCATATCCTGTATGTATGCAACGTCCTACATTAAAGACAATTAAACTAATTATATATTAATATAAAATGATTTCAAAAAAATGATAAAAAATGCTGGTATAAAAATCTTGTAGATACAATAAGATCTTGTTAACAAAATGTTATAAAAGATTATGTATATTTTAAAGATGAAGTAGACTTTCAAAAACCTTATCAACAGAATATTCTATTAAAGTATAAAGACATAAATGAAGAGAAGGGAAAAGAAGTACACTGTATATTATCTTAGTTTGGTCCATTTGACCTACGTCCAATTCCTTTACAAGCCACTGAGGAATTTTTACTATAAAATTAGAGTACATAGCCATAGAAGATAGGTTTTCAATCTCACTTAAAACTTTTACAATACTTAAGTTTCACATAAGCTTGCCCAAAACTTTTCTTACAAAGGGTTTCTCATTAAGCTTACCCTAAATTTACTTTTCTAATACTTAGGAAAGACCTACAAAATTATATGAGAATGTATTTAAAAGCCTAATCAATAAAGGATTATAATAAATTCACTTTAAAAAACTCTTACAAGTTAGATTTACTTAAAAACTAAACTCAAAAAATTTAAGATAAAGAAAACAATGAATACTGTTATATAACTTAACTTTTCTTTCTTTGCTTCAATTCTCTATATTCTTCAGTTCTTCATCTTATTGTTATATTGTGGCTCCCAAAGGAAATATATTAGTTGGAGAGTTCAACTTCACAAAAATGGCTGTTGCAAGAGGTATGGAAATAGAAATAGTTAAGAAAGTTATATTTTCGACTGTATAGACTATTTTCTTCTTGTTTCTTGATTTTGAATTCTTGACCTTCCTTTGCTTCTTCTCCCTCTTTTACTACTTTTCGTTCATTATTATTAAACAAAGTACTTGGTTGTGTTGATAAAAAAAAATTGCTCTAACATCCTTTCATACATATCTATACCTTTTCTTCGTGCCTTTTCCGCAAGTTTGTGCAATGCTTTTCTTTGTTTAGCTTTTGTACTGTTTTGAAGATTTGAAAATTAAAGCGAAGCACAGTGACCGTTAAAGCAAGATGCATTAACTTCTCTCTTTCTATACTTTGTTTTTATTTTTTGCTTTTTCTTATTAAAGCTTTTTAAAAAAAACTTCTGAACAATCCTCTGTTTTCTTACTTTATCTTCTTTTCTTTTTTCACAAATTTGCCTATGCAACTTTACTCAAATGAGAAAAAAAGGCTTTGGATAGAAAGTTTCTGAAAAGACCTTGAACAAGTTGACTTTTAGAAAATCTCTAATATTTTTTTTTAATTCTTGAATATGGAATTTGTGATGCTATCACTAGTTTAATGAAGCAGAAAATACAAAGGAATAACTTGTATTATTTTGGTTGCTGTGCTCCTTCATCTTTTTCAATAGTTTTTTGCCTCTTTATCTCTTTTGCTATTTTCTTCTTCTTCAATGTAGCTTTTTCTGACTATATGTGGGATGAAATGGTCATAGCTTTCTTCTGCTTTTACTTTATGGCATCAAATTTTCTTTTTTTATCACTAAGCTTTTCTTTCACATTATCCACTGTATTGCAAAAAAAGATTAAAATTTGTAAAGAGATGTGATAGCTTCCTTCCAATTTTCAATGCCTTGTTTTAATGCTTTGTAAAAATAAAAAGTAACCTTTCAATATAATATATTATACAAATAAAACAACCTTTCTAATGCCTTCAAACAGTCAAAATACTTTAATGATACGTAAGTATATATATACATAAGAAGCACTATTTAAATTGCTATATTCTTTTGCCTTTTTTTTATTTGCTTTTTTCTAAATACATATTCCTTCAATTATTTTGCACGTCTACTGTTCATAAATTTAGAAAACATACTTTATTTTAATGCACTTTATTTTTTTTTTAACTAATTGATATTGTCTATAAAATTAAATTCAATAACAAAGATTAATGCAATAACTAATATTTAATTATCTTTATCTTAACAAAACCTTGGAATTAACATCCACCGCTAAGCCAATTTGGGTTAATCCAAATAGATCTTTTGCAATAATAAATATATCTTATGCAATTAAAGAGAGAGAGACAAAAACAAATAATGAATTCCATCTTGCATAGAACTCATACCCATTATTCCTTTCTTTTTCATACTACACAGGTACCATTATTGTAGAAGACCTAGATTATGGGTTAGTGGTACCGTACGTTGTTGTTATTTAGCGATTCCTGATTAAAACAAAGTTTGCTAACCCATTATTATAAAAAGTAGACTAATATATAATTTTATATATCTTTGTTATTAAATTATATAATTAAAATATAACATATATATAATTTTTCAGTTAAAACATAATAATTAGATAACTTTATTAAAATACTATACATTAATCTATAAAAAGCATGCACAGATTATATTATTATTAAAAAAATTATATATTTTGATTAAAAAATTTGATAACAAAAATATAAATAATTATATATAAAAATTTTTCTTATTATAAATTGTAATTGACACCACTTTTCTTCTATAGCCTGGAGGCAAAGGGCTACAAATTCAGTAGCTTAAGCAACTAATCGTTCAGCAAAATATAACTACGATACAGATAGTTCGCTAAATGGGCGGTCATGTATCAGGATCATCGATCACTCCCCTTTCTCATACATAGCATAAGGACCAAGTCCCAGAATCACCCGTAAAATGTATGGAAATTATTCACAAAGCATAAAGTACAATTGCATACAAAACTCTGGAAATGATCACTCCGCATTTCATACTATATGTTACAATCTGTTACCAACCTATACAAAAAAGCCCACCCAAATTCCATCCCTTGCCAATCCAAGCTCAACAAGGTTATAAGGAAACAAAAGAGCGACCACCATATCTCTTGTCCAGGGTTTTCGGTGTTTAAGTCGCAAAATATGCAGGCCCTAATCACTGCAGAGGACTCAGGCCATAGCCATCTAAGTAACCTGGGGTAATATTTGTCAGGGATGGAGAAGATGTGGGTATACTGAGCTACTACTGGTGCTGGCTTGAGCACCAAAGCTTAGAGTTGGACGCAGGAGTTCTGCCTGTGGAAAAGAACTGTTGGATGGCACCTCTAGCAGGAGATCCTGATCGGAACTCTCCTCAACAAAATTGAAAGAATCCAACATGAGCGAATCACCATCAGGAGGCAGAGCAAATAGGCTTTTTGGACTGAAACAAGAGCCATATTCTTCAGCTTCCTTGCCCTCAGAGCCAGCCTTCACCGTCACCCTTTTGGGGCTCCTCATTGTTTTCTTCAAGTCTAAAATTTGCAGCATGAGGGTTAAGAAGATAAAAAATTGATATAAAGTCAAACCACTAGTTGCTGAGCGCATTAATTATTGCAGTATTATTAACTTGATTATCGGTCCTTTTAAGATATACTCAGTATTTTAGGCATTGTTTGGTTCAACCAAAGGGAGGGGAGAGATTTTAATGAAGTCTTGTTTGGTTAAGGAGGGGAGAGGGGAGATTAAATAGGCAATTATATCCTTATGATATTAGAATTAATTTTTTTTTGTTTTTAAGATATTTTTATAAAAAAATGACTTTTCTTTATTTTCTATTATAAAAAATAATTTTTCTTAATTTCTATTCAAAAAATATTTTTTATTTTCATAAAAAATTATCTTAAATCCCATTAAAAAAATAAGATCTATATTATATTTTTAGTAAAAACAAAAATAGGTATATCAAGGGCAATTTAATCAAATACAACACAAATATTTCTCTCCCCTCCAAAAACTCTCACTTTTGGAGGGGAGGGTTTGGAGGCCCTCCCCTCCAACTTTTTCATACCAAACAAGGGGAGGGCCCCTCCTCTCTCTCCCAAAACCCTCAAACCAAACACTACCTTAAGTGCCATGTACTCGCAACTGAATAATGAAATGATTGTTTCTGATATAACTTAAAAACTAATAATATTTTTCACTTGTATCCCAGCAAGAACATTACAAATCACATCAAACATTATAAAATGATAAACCTCTAAGAATAATAATGACAATAATGATTCATATCTGTATGTAGATTCGTAGCACGAGCAAATAACATGAAGCAAATGAAAGTGGTCACAACGTACACCAGAATAGGTTATCATTTACAATTTATATTTTTGAATAATGATTAGCACACTGGAAAGAGCTATGAAGTAATTCCATCTGTCATGCATTACCGTAGTTTACTCAACCTGATCTAAACAAAGTATTCCCAACAATTACATCAGTGTATAGTTGAATCACACACATACAGACAGTATTTGCAAGGTCTTTATATAGGATCTATTTCTTAGATTGAAAGCAGAAGAACAAAATTTTAAGCTAACCTGAAAAGTTTTGATTTTGGTTGTCATGATGTCCCTTGACATTTGCAGCATTACTAGATGCAGTGCCAGTAGATCCCAAAGCAACAGATTTTCCAGCTCTGTTTTTACATTTCTGCATCCACAGAAGGATGTGATAGCCAATAAATATCTATAATATCAATTTATCAACAAAATTAATGATGTCAAATAAAAAAATTTGTAAAAACCTTAAGTAGATTATAGTGTTCCACCCATTTCGATTTTGACAGATTGGATAATGCAAGCCTTTTCAAGGTCTTGCAGTCTTCAGGTTTTGCCCCTGATAAGGAGATATCAAAGACACCTTCCGCTAGAAGCTGCTGAAAATAATTTAAGTTCTCCTTGAATTGAGGGCTACTAAACATGCTTTTAAGGCTGCACATACAACAATACAATTTGGATTCAGTCTCAACTTCTTATATTCCCTTAGAAGTCAGACATCTGATGCACTGTAAGAAGCTTGCGAAAATCAAAATTCTGAAAATATTGAATCATTAAATTCCATGACATCCAACTTAGAGATGGATATTTTGTAAATTCTGATGCAATGATGTATCAAATGAAATGGCTTTAATTCTCTGAGAAGTCAGAAGACCATTTATAGTTATGCTGGATTCTGACTAGCTATTTACACCAAAAAGAAATAGATAAAAGAAATGTTTGAAACTTCTGTGTAAGGAGTTTGACCTACAAACAACATCAAAACACTATGATCAAAACAAATAAAACTTTTATCAAATGTAGATGAAAAGGATTCTAACCTATCAGGAAGGTTGGCAGTATCAACCACAGGGAGACACTGGAGTAATTGTTGCTGCTCTTCATTTGTCAAGTTTCTCATAAATTCATTGTAGTTAATGACGTCCTGTATCAAACATGAATAGCAATCACATTAAACAATTAACAATTTGATGAATATGAACATCTATAACCAATATATATAATTGGAAACCTTAGAGTCTCTATGGGTATATAGAAAAAGATGAAAGTAAAGACTTATAAACACGACTAAATGAGTGAATTATATATGGAAAAAGCAGCATTGCCCATTCTCCAATGGAATTTGGCATAAAAAATGTATGTTTCTATCCTGAAAGTTGTTGCAGTAATTATATAAATGAAGAAAATAATAAAAGATTCACAAAAAGCTTATACATCAAGTGTGTGCGTCAAAACACTTTAGCTTAATATCACTGATGAAGAAATTCAGTTGAATTAAAATGGTTAACTGCATTAAAATTCACAGTCTAAACACAGGCCTGAACAAAATTTTTTTCAATCTAGCTTTTCATAGTGTAATGAAGAGATAGAAAGGAATGTGACTTACATTTAAATCTACCAAGCACAGCGGTGACTTATGATTTCCAAGGATTTGAACCTGATCATGTTGAGACTTGTCCCTGAAATTCCAGAGTGCATGAAAAATAAAATAAATTACCACAGATAATATCCTTTGTCATTAAAAACAAATTAAAATAGCACTGCACCAAGGAATTTTTCTTTTTTTTTTTCTGGTTTGGGGGGGTGCAATTCATGTTAACAAAATGAATTGGATGTTTAGGGCAGGAACAGACAAATTAAATTGGCTATTAAACTAAATAATTACACTCACGTATAACTGACTATAAATTATGCAGGCATATAAACTAGTGTGCGAAGAACTTGCCTCTTAAGTTGCTCCTGCTGCATTCCTTGGCCAGCAGAGCTTCTGATCTTTTGAACTCCCTGAGATGGAAAATTCACACCGCTATAGTCATTATGAATAGGAGTGGTACCAGAACATGAATATGCCTCACTAGTTGGGCAATGTTTGTTATCAACTGAAAGAGAGCTAGCCTCAGACTCTTCTTCACGAGCTATAGAGCTTGGATGCCTAATGAGAACACTTCCATGCCCTATCTCAACAGAGACCATTGGTGTTTCACTTCCAAAAAGAAGATCCTCTTCAGAAGATGCAGAAAAATAAGACTGTTGTTCATGAAGAATAGTGTATAAATCTTTTGTAAGCTTCTCAACAGAAGATTGCTTTGGACGACTCACACATGTCCTCTTCTTTGAAGGCACCATGGCATCCCAGACAATTGACTGAGCAGGACCTAGAATAACCCCATAAATGCTATGCATATCAGAATTACATGTTCTTATTCAAAGAAAAAGGGCAACTTGATTTGTAAGCAGGAAATTACATACATTGCACTGCAACATAGAGCAAGATTTCTTGATCTATGTCAACCAATGATGTAGAACTAGACAACTAAAGCATATATGTAATAATTAACACTTGACTGTCAAAACTATGCATAAACATGCATACTATAATATAGAGGAGGAAGCCATTAACAACGATGAAAATCTAAATTAATTTTCTACCATTCAAATTTTTTAATTTTTGCAGGGTGAGTTTCTCATAAAATCCAATGTTTGAACAAAAGCTTAAATCACAAATATCAAGCTCACAAAATTTACATTAATCTGAAGTTGTTTTCCATCCCATCAATATCTTGCAATCAACATTTGGACTAACAAAAATTACATCCTATAACAAGATATTGAAAAGATTAAGTTTTTACACTAGTGTCAATTGATTCCTCCTCTACAATCTATAGATAATAGACAATCCATGTCTAAGAGCATTTGAACTGTGTTGAGGCAATTAGAGCTTAATGCTAGGAATATATTGAAATCACTTCTTAGAACCTTTTTGAGAACAGAAAATATATTCATACAATTAGAAGCAAAACTCACTCATATTCTTTTATAATAGCCATGGCCTCTTAAATTGTACAGAAAATCCACAATTTTTTTCTTTTCTCCCCAACCCCCCCCCCCCCTCTCTGCCCCTTTCTTTTTCATTATCCACTTCTTGGTAATGCCCATAATATATCTGGACTGGCAATTTTATTATTTATACTATCTTCAATGGATTGCCCGGTGCTGCCACAATCAATGGTGAAGAAATCATCTTCCAATAAAACTAGTCATAGTAAACATCCAACCTGTCAAATCACTAGCATCAGTGCCTCCAAATTGAGCGCAGCTCTCTGAGTTAGAGATAGCTGATCCTGAACTTGATCTATTGCTTGTATCTTCATCTATAACCTTTCGGAACCCCTGGTTGTAATCGGGGGCAACCACTCCAGTTAGTAAATTGTCCTGGTTCTGCTTTCGTTTAGACAATTTCACTTCTTTGTTCTTATTTAGTGATATGCTCTTTACCCTTGAAACACTTTGATCCTCATAATAATCAGTTTCTGCCCGAGCATGCAATGGAGTATAATTTGCAAGTGTTCCCTTTGTCCTCCATCGAGATCCACATGCATTGCATAGTACTGGCTTCTCTGGTGGGCCATTGCGCCAAAGTGGTGTGCCTGTTATAATTCTCAATTGTAAGAAATCTATACAAATTAATGACTCTATAAACAGTATTAGAGATACGTCTTGGATTGCTTAGCTAATTACAAGGAACCATATATTCATTTACGCCTGATAATCCCATTTGTGATGCACAGAATAAAATATAGATGGACTTTGCCCACAGGCAAGACAAAGCTTAACCTCTTAGAGTAAAACATTCCGCAGTTGCTGACCAGAGACATATAAAATAAATGTGAAGTGTGGATATTTGTTAAATTAAAACTCTGATCTTTTATTGGTCCAAACCTTGATACAACAGCTATAATAGCAACGGGCTACTTAATAATTCAGGCCTGACAAAGTTAATCCTCACATGACTCTCAGAACATGGTATCAAGTATAATCTATTGCAGAATTACCAGGCTATTATAAGAAAATTGAGACATTCAATTCCCAGGGTAGATCAGGATGAGACAAGTAGAATTTACAAGCCCTCTATATCATTTTCTCTTCTTTCTTTCTTTCTTTTTCTTTTTTCTTTCAAGGATCAATTGTTTCTCCAGGTTTAAAGTCCTTTCAAGTTTCAACAACCCCCTTAACTAAGCTAGCAATGAGGCCGTGATGGTAGTATAATCCACTTTATGGGTTCATTGCCCAGAAAAAAGAAAGATGCATTTATAGATACTTCATATGAGTTCCTAAAACCAATACAGGATGAAGAACAAAAGCATTAACAGGGAAATGGTGTTTCTCCCAACCATAGTTCCAATAAACAAAAAAAGAAGGACTAGTCATCTTTGACATACTAGTAAGCTGAACTCAACAAAAAACTTTAAGGTTGTGCTAGCATCATCTGTCAGTATTCATTAGATAAGAAAGTTGCAATGCCCGTTTGAAGTGTTGACTATGTGCCTGCTATTGAATGATGTCCTCAAATGATTAAGATAATAGAGAGCAGCATCCTTTTTGTGAGGAAAACAAAACACTGGTCCATAGACCTTAAGCTGATAGAGAATGCTTGCATTTAAACTGAAATGAATAACAATTAAATGTTGAGGCTCACTCGAGGCATCAAAGCTAAGGCAATCTAAATGAAACAATCTCTTTATTTTTTGGGGATTACAGAGCCATACTCCATATGATTAACTGGCACTATAGTTTTGAACAATACACCATTATGACTTCAGCACTTGAAGATGTTTCAAAATTCTAGAAGATAAATAATCCTACCAGGAAAGCACAATGAACATCTTGAAGGCTTAAGTTCCAGGATTATTTATTTCGAGCAAAAATAATAGTTCTAGATTGAGAAAGCTTCAACAACATAATAATAATGAAGCATAAGGATGGTTTTCTCTTCAATCAATAAGAAGGGAACTCTGACAAGTATGAAGGATAAATACAATGCTTGGACAGAGATCTTCTAATACAATGAGAAAGTTCTCATACAGGTAGCGGCAAGAACTTCATGAATACCTTTCAGAATACAGACCAGGATTTGACTATGGGCATTTTCCAAAGCATAATTTTCTTCCTTTTTTTTTTTTTTTCTTTTCACAAAATCTAAATGGGAACAAGAGAACAATGGGCTGGCTCTTTTTAATAAACACCTTAACAGCAATTGGTTTTGTCTATCAAGTAGTGAGTCCCATCTAGTATTCAACAGAATCTGAGCTTAAATTTGCATCAGTTACGTTTGCTTATACTTCAAACAGGGTTCAGGAAAACTAAAACCAGCAAAGGAGGGAAGTTTAGATTGCGAAAAGACATACAAGGAGGAAATCAATAACAATTGCCAGAAATTTCAACTCCAACAATTCTAAGTAACAAGAATACTGGTATCCCTGAAATCGATTACATCCAGAATATAACGTAGAGCACGCCCTTTTTTTTTTTCTTTTGTTCAATTATATTGGCCAGCAAACCATTCCTTTCGGATACATCTCTCTTTTATCAAAATCACTGCGCGAGGAAATAGTTGCAGAATACTCCTTGTTTGAAGAGAGGAAAAACAAAAGGTCAAAGCTCAAAAAAAAAAAACTTCAAAAGAATATGTGCAAATTGGAGAAACAAGAACTCACTTGTAACTCCACAGTGATAGCAAGGACCTTGCTTGCCCATGTCTCTATCTTTTCCCCAAGTGAAGAAAAAGAAATAGAAAGAAAATTTACAGAAAGAAAGGGGAAAATAATTTATTAAAAAATAAAAAAGATAAAAAGAAATGTAAAATTTTCTGAAAATATAGTTGTTCTCTTCAAGCCTTTTGGGGCTTATAATATTGGGTATTAAAGGCTTTTTGCAGTAAACCCAGAATGATAGTTTGCAGAAGAAAGCAGAAGCCTAGAGACCCAGAAGAGTTTTGTTCTATAATCTTTAGAAAAAAATCACATAAATAGCCACAAATCAACTAGAATTGAAGGTATTGATAAGCGTATTTTAGCTAGGAATCTGTACAATCCAATGGAAGAGAAAAGGCCATTGGAGGAATCTCATAAATGGTTGTGAAAAGAGGAAAGGAAGGTGGAATGGAGGGGAGAGAGAGAGAGAGAGAGAGAGAGAGGGAGGGAGAGAAGGTTTGTATATGTGACCTCTTTGTTGTATTGTATGTGAAGTAAATGTTCAGCTTTTCCTTTTTCCTTGTTTTTTTTTCTCCTCTCCTTCTCTCTTTCGCTTTTGTAATTATAGATGTTAATTTGAAAGATTTCAATTTTACTTTTGTCAAAATTAAAATTTTAAAACTCTTTCTACCCAAAATAATAATAATAAATAAATAAACTTCCATTTCAATTTACCCTGTAAGGGGATTGAGGGGTAGAGGAATATTATTGCTCATATCCTGTTGACTATGGACTTTTCTGCTATGCTTATAAATTTTCAAATCTTCATCAAATAAAATCCAAAAGCATGCATCTTCACCATCCATTTTTGTTCCACAACATTTTTTTAAAATTTATAAAAACTCATTAGTTGTGAAAAGTTTTTTAGAGGAAGGAAAACGGAAGCCCACAACTCAATCACAACAAAAAAGGGAGAAAGAAACAATGTGAGTTTTTTGGACTTTCCCAAATTTTCTTATTCATTTTTTTTTGGTGATAAGAATACTAAATTCATAATTTTATATTCTCCTGTGCGTGTGATGACATGATATTAATAAATATTTAGTGGTTTGAAAAAAAAGAAAAAGGAATAGGGCTAGGGCAGCCGTGGCTGTCTGACTATTTGTCGTCGCAAACTTAATAATCACCGTTGATTAGGTAACCGGGTTTTGATAATAGGGTCCCACCAACATTGATAGGCCTTTTGCATTAGTTTTACAACCGTCTTAATTCAATTTCAATGGTTGTGACTCAGCCTCATAAATCTCGCAGCAATCATTCAAAGCAACCCCATGACATGCCCGACCGGTTTTTTATATTTAAAAATAAATTAATATTATTTTGTCACAGAGACTTTTTATTTATTATTGTTGTCAAAGCTTTTTATTCTCCAAATCAAGAATAAAAATGTGTGATAAACTAAATTGTAGAAAAACAATGTGAGAAACAGTGTGCCCATAATACATAGTGGGTATCTTATGAATTTGACTAATTTGGTGCCTAGTGATTTTCCTTTCCTTTTTTATTTCTTTTTACCAAAAAAATAAAAAGAAGAAGAAAGAGATATAGGATTGGAGAAGGCTAGGTTAGTGGGCGTGAAGTGTGTTACTTTGTGTAAAGAAAAAATTGGTCCAACCCATATCCAACGTTGTGTAGCATAGTAAGGTCAGCATTGTCATTGACTCGTGGATTTGCAGCCATTGGATTGATCAGTCGTTTCATCAAAAGATAGTGATTTGTGACCCTAAGGAGGCCGACCTCAAAGACAAATGATAAATCCTAAAAGTTGTTCCAAGGAACATGTCCCTCCATTATTAAATTATTATTATTTGTTTTTGTTCTTTATTTTGTTGTTCCAGCAAATATATTATTAAATTACATTCCTTCGCGTACAGTGCCTTTTAGGAATCCATGAATGACCAATTAATCAGAATTCAGATCTTGCATCAACACCATTAATTCCCACACCTTAAATTGCCAAACCATTTTTTGTTTTCCTGACAAAACGTTAATTTCATCCCCCACGTTCTAATTAATATATTAATGTTGAAACAATACAACATTCATAAAATAATTTTCAAATTAAACTGCGGATATTTAATTCGTACATCAAATGCGAGGAAAATTATTTTCTTTTTACTAGCACAGTACGCTTAATCAAATAACTTTTATTTGGAAAGAATGAAAAAATCAAATCTACAGGCCAGGAGACTTTCTTTATCAATTAATAATCAATAGTTTTGTTAATTCAACATGCTATATTGATACATCATCAATGATTCCATATTATCTTAGAAAAAAAAAGGATTTTTTTTTTGGGGGGGGGTGTGGGGAAGACATAATCAGGCTCAATGGTGAGTCATTATCAAAGCTAAATTTATGGTTTGGGTAAGGGGGTTTTATTTTTTAAAAAAATAAAAGAAAAAGGAAATTAAGAAACATAAAGTCAGCTTCCTAGGTGGGCCCTATGAAGACTCATAACTGCTTGTCCTAGATCGACCTGCTCTTGTTGCTTCCCTCCACTTATAGTTTCTTTCCTTTATAAGGCCATTATCCTATGTGACTGTTCCCACGCTAAGATCACATTGTACGGTACTGATTGAATTCATAGATATAAAGCTGGTAGGCCATATACATATATTTAATCTAAGTTGTTATTAATTATGTAAATACTGTATAATAGTCCCTCCGCCGCGTGTACATCAAAAGTACGGAGGCGCAGATAGGAGTCAAGTGCCGAGACGTAGAAAGTTCTGTGTCGTTTTATTCAGTGGAATAAATAAGAGGGAAAACCCTATCTCCGATCTCCGGCCTAACCTAATTGCAAATGTCCATAATACCCTTGGCTCTTTTTCCCTTCACCCATAACCCCACGTTACTGGCGGTCTTCCACATTCGTTCTCGCTGGTTAATAGACGTATCATTTACATCAAACAGCACAAAAGAGCACTAATATTATATATGTGTCTATATATATATATATATATATTGTTTAATTGTGCTTTTATTTTGTTCTTTTTCTCTTCCAAATCAAACAAGATCTGGGAATTTATCTTGTAAGGATATATATTAATTAGAATAGACTCATGGGAGTTAATAACAACGATTAAAGGAAGGAATCTGAGCCGATTCGGTTGAGATCTCCCTTTGCCACATTTGTTAATGAAAAGTGAATGCTTTATGGTTAAGAAGCATTGGTTAAAGCTTCAAATCATGTTAGTGTAATGAAATTGAGAAGTGGCAACATTAGAAGGAAAGAAATAAACAAATCATTGTTCTATTGCCTCTAGTAACATCTTGAATTCATAGTTTATAAATTAGGTGCGTCTTAATTAGACGTATTCAGTGGCCTTGATTTTGGCTTCGCTGTGGATTTTTTTCTTCTTTTAATATATATATATATATATATATATATATATATATATATATATATATATATATATATGTAATCCTTTTAATGAGAGTTTGCATCATGTGTATATATAAACGGGGGCTTGAATTAGTGACTATATAATGAAGGTCACTGTACATGTATATATATATGTTCTATTTGGCATAGGGATAATATTAATTAGATGGAGACAATGCTTGTAGGATGATATTGATGTCTCAAAGATGTTTAGTGCCCACATGAATTATGAAATTATGTTTCTTATATAACAAACACATTAAATTAAGGGGCACAAAACCTTTAATTTCTTCACATCTGTCCATCACAAATCTTGGGCAATATGAGCAAATTCTTGGCAATAAATTCAGTGACCTTCCCCCTAAAGTATTTGTTGTAATGGTAATTTTGGATGATGATCAAATAGGCGTGCAATTTTTATCTATATACGCTGTATTTTCTAGTGTATGGAGTTTATAAATTTGCCTTTTTTTTTTTTTGCATAACAGTGCAGAAATTTGAATATAATTAAATATAATCTATAATATTTCGTTAATTAGAAGAACAACGTGGTTGTCAAGTAAATTACATTAATTATGTGATAGTTTCATTTTGATAACACTTTTTTGTATGGGTGCATGTTAATATTTTTAAATGAATAACTATATATGTTGTATTTTTGTTATATATAATTTTTTTGTTTGAACTAAGAAGAAAAGCAGGTACTATATATTTCAACCTCTAACATTAAAGAAATAGCAAAGGGAATGAAAAAAAAAAAGACTCAAGATAAATTATTAAATAAATTTAGTTTCTGAAAAATAGAAGAATTAAATTAATTCTATAAATATATAAGTATGCATACATCTATTTATAATTAATTGTTAACAAATTTTGCTGATTTGTTTGCAACTAGTAGAAATTATAAACATTATTTGCAGAAGTGGGCTCGTGACTCAGTTATCACTTATCACGAAGCACGTAGCTTTTAGGTCGGAAGTCCAAACAGGTTCATGAACGAGGAAGGAATCCAGGATAACGAATGAGCCAACCACGTGTGACGCGTGGTGGGCGTTGATTGGTGGGGAGGGTGTTACCTTGTGAAGCAACCCACCTCAGGTACATAAAGGACCCAAAGCGGCCCAATTACAAGGCTTGGTCAGCCACCCCACCCACCCATTTACCGCACTGCTTTGCTACAAAACAAACCACAATTATGCAGTGTGTATCAAAGCGATACAAATAAAATTTGATGATTTCGAAACTCAAGATTATGAGCTCATTCTTACTCAAATTTGAAATGCTAGTCACAATTCACAACCTAATAGTAAAGGCAAGGGAGGCACGGGAGTATTCTGATCCATCGATTGCAATTTGCAAAGAGGAAGACTGTTCACAAGTTTATCTGCAATGGAATTTGTGAGTGGGTCCGTGTGATTTTCACCTTTTTCCTTGCTTCTGCTTTTAGTGTACTTTGCTTAACAATCTTCTTTTTATGTGTGCGCACATGAAATGTATTTTTGTCCATTATTCTACAAGGTGGTCTAGTTGAAAAGAAAAGAAAAAATTAAAAATTTTAATATATCTTCTTTTTTTTCTTTTCACCATATGATGTCAATTTTTTTTGGATTTTGTTGTGTTTTGATTAGTTCAACGTCTCCAAAATTATAGAAACAAGTAGGGTATAAAATTTTCTAGATAATTTTTGGAATGAAAATGATAAATTCTTTTGGGTAAGAGAGAGGCAAGTTATGTTAATCTTTAGTAGATGAAAAGTCAACGGATGGTCCCAGAATAACATAGTAGAGATAAGTTTGCAGATTAGAATATGGTATAAAATTCTTCACCCTCGTTGGTGTTTTATTAGCTATTCTACTCTAAGCTTGTCACTTATCTATCATCTCCCAATAAAATTAAATAAAATTGAGTTTGTCATTTAGAGATTGAGAGAAGACACAAGATTCAGTCTAACATTGCTTTCGATTGTTATGCTTACATGGCCAGAAAATATAAAATAAGATGCTGTTACAATTTGCGTCTCACTCTAAACAAATATTTTGATCTTTAATTAAGAATAAGAAATGAGGTTAAAAAAAATACAGTATCATAAATCTAAAAAATAATGAATATACTTCTACGATTTTTTTTTAATACAGTCAATAGAAATAAACGGTGAATAATATTTCACGCATTATTTGTACTTACATTGAGTTAAAAATAATAATATCTTATTTATATAATCATTCTTCCTATATTCAACGAAAATTTTATAATATTCATAATATATCAATATCTTAGTTATTTGATAGTAATAATAATCATTATTTAAAATTATTCTACAATTGATTAAAAAAAATTATCTAAGTTTGGCATATTGGTGATTTGCACTCTATCTTATTGGAGGTCACTTTACCTAATTATATAAAAGAAAGGAATTAGGTGAAGCTAGCAACTATATATATATATATATATATATATATATATATAGCCATTTTGAAGAGTGAAAATTATAATATATATACATTGAAAAAGGCCTTTCCCACTCAAAATAATATAAATCTATGGCTATTATGGATTTGCTATTGCCGAAACACATGTCGCTTAAAAAATTGAGCCACAAGAATATATGTCAGGACTAATATAACTTCACTTTTTCTTCTCAATCAAAGGAAAATTTCCTATTTTTAAGATCATAGAATATTCCAATAATCGCCTATTTCCGTATCTTTTGGATGAGAATAAATAAATAAAAAGTCCCCGAAAGTTAGATTATCAGCACATTAATCTTATAACTGGTTTTTTTGTGTGTCCTACACATGAGAATTTCTACCCTCACTATAACTTTCTCTAATTTAATTAATTTTGTTAAGTTTGTGACTCGGTCTTGTGCTTTTTGTTAAGACCAATAGCACAAACATCCTTACAACTTACATTTATGATCTTAAAAGGAATTTTTTATTAAAATAAAATTGTTATAATTTTTTAACGAATAAGATTAGAGACTTTATAAGAGTACCAGGCCCTTTATATATATATATATATATATATATATTTTTTTTTTGCTGGTTCATTTAGGACATTGAAAAACTATATATTAGGGACTTTAATTTTGTTTTTGTTACTCTTATTTAAGCTTCGAGTTTAACAGTTACACGAAGGGACTTTCCTCCAATGTGTATGTGCCGATTGAAAAAATGTACAAGATAAGTCCAATTGGTTGAATATTTTAAAAGCAAAATCTATCAAGTCATTTATGAAATTTATACATCAATAAAAGAAAATTAATATAATTTTTAGATACTAAAGTCTCTGTATATAATATATGATACGCATTGATTATGAATTTATGTAAATTATACTTGCAAAAATGCTTCAAATTAGTTACTTACCTGTTGGAAAATGTACCTAGTTATTATGCCAATCCTAAAGCAAAATCGTTATAATAAGGTGAAAAGTGTGTGGTAGTGAATTATGTTGAAACAAAGGAAGTCAAGAGTTACATATGAAAAAGGGAAGTAAATTATGCTTATTTTTGTAACGTTTGGTTAGATTATATTTGATATTTTTAAAAAAAGAAATTACACTTGATCTTTTTGCTTATATATTTTGATATCATAGAAATTTCTCCTGTAATTTATTTTTGTCAAAGAAACTAACCTTTTATATAATATGAAACTATAATTTTATTTTTAATATAACAATAATAACAATAAAGTTAATATTAAACTTTAACATAAAATTATGATTTTATTTTAATAAAATAAGTTATTTTCTTTTCCCTTAACAGATTTATAAATTATATGACTCTCCTCTAAGTTTTTAAAATATATACAAGCTCCCTTTACACTAAAATATCTAAAAAATAATAATGTTACTTATATTAAAAATGCACTTATTAAAAATTATTTTTTAAAATTTTATTTCAATATTATTTATTTTTTATTAAAAATTACAACTTTAATCTAAATTTTTTTATATTGGTTAAGTACATAATAATATTTTTTATATTACATAAATAATAGATATAAGGAAATTTTGATTAAAATATGCATAATTGTAACTCGTTATTTGTTTCAAGGAATATTAGTATAACGCTTTTTTTTTTAATTTTAAAAGAAGGAAGTGTGGATTTTTAAAATAAAAAGAAAGGCTATATAATTTAAATCTCTTAAAAGAAGAGTGTAATTTACCCTTTTTAATATGATAGTCAAGATGATTGATTACTTTCTTCTTTAAAAAAACACAAATCATACAAAATGTTAATTTAACTTATAGAAATTAAATATAATTTTGAAAATGAAATAATATCAAGTATAATTTAATTAAACTAAAAAAATTAATATAAGTAAAAAGATATTGACACTTGTTATTGCTTGCCATCAAGGAAGTGGATTCTTTTAATTTTTTTCTAAATTAATAAAAAACTTTAAAAATTTTTACACATTGATTCCTTGAAAGAGTGTTGCACATTTAAATAGAATAGATACCATAGATTTTATATTTATGTTTGATGTCAATTTCACAAAAAAAAAAAAAGGATCCAAACACCTGCCATTAGAGGAGTTCATGGTTGAAAGAATGCCGTGTGAAAACTGGAAAGGATTTTGAATTTTTATAATAAATGCATCTTCTTCTTAAGCTTATTTTTCTCCGCCCATCCATTTCAATTCGTCTGCTCTTCTGCTTCCTTTTCTGAATGGCTCAGTCTGATGCCTCCAACAAACTCATCGGAGTCACTAAAGCCAACCGCACCACACCACACTCTTTGAAACTTACTAAATATATGATATGATGTTCTTTATCCTTAATGCAAACTATGCAACCACTTGCCACTATTTTTAGTCTTTCCATTGCTTATTACAGGCAATACAATTTGCGTTTGGTTTATCTACACCTTTCCAATAATGCTATTTGGTGCTGCTTGCATTTACATACCAATGGTCTAAATTTTAATTTTTTGAATCGTAATTATCATATTTTATAAAGTTTATAATTAAAAAAATGTTTCTATTTTACATTTTACTTCTTTTAAGATAAAAAGATGTCAAAATTTAAAAAAAAAAAACTAATCTATTTAGATCAAATATGAATAGTCTAAATGCATGTAACGTCCTTTAAAAACTAGAGAGAAAGTAATCACATTGAATTTCTTAATTTTAACACATCTTTATCTAACTCAAAATGCTGCTTAATAAATTTGTTTATTTAAATAAATATTTTTTTTAAAAAATAAGTCAATAGTTGGCGCATTTGAATTGCATTCATGTAAAAAGTTGATAATAGATTTTCATTTATTACAGTATATTTTGTTTTCAAATTGAAACAACCAAAGTTTTATTTTATTTTTTTGGGCCAGTGAACAACCAAAGTTTATAAACACTAACAACCGTAACACTAAGGGAGGAAAAATCGGAGCAATCTTAGAAAATATGAGGGAAGATATTACATGATTACATCTGTCTATACTATAAACTCTGTACAAAAAGGTGCTTTAAAAAAGGATGGGAAAAAAGAAAAAAAAAAAAAAAGAAAGAAAAATCTCAAGATGGGCAGATCTGGTGCTTGATCTTTCATTTGAAATGAATTGGCAAATTATGAAAAAGTCAATAACCCTATGTCAAGGACTTTGTTGTAATTGAAATGAATAGAAGGTGGGTATTAATCTTGTTGGTCTTGACTTTAGATGCCTTCAAGATAAAGCAGTGGACTTCCAATAACAAAAATGATAAAAACTTAAAGCTAAGTTAACCCACCATGTGCTTTCTCATTGGAATGTATGTAGATCTTTGAGATATTATAGTGGGCGGATTTGATACTTGTTATAGTTCCTCTTTAGTCTCAGATGCTATTTATGTCTCAGCATTAAAAAGAAAAAACTTTGTGAGAGGTATCACATCTTAAACCTATAATGTTTATTTAAACTTTCTCCTTTTTAATATTGCTTTTTTTTGGGTACATACTTTCTTTTTAATGCTGTTTGGCATCTTATTATAATGTTTCTTTTATGGTCATGATATGTCTATCTCTGCTTAATCATGCGGGATTGTGTTATCTGCAAATAAAATAGTCTTTTTGACTATGAAATTGTTTTTTCAAAAAAAAAAAATTCATGAATTATGAGCAGAAGTCTAGAAAAGCTCAACACAACAAATAAGGAAATTAATTTTTACAACTAATTAAGTACATAATGTTGGCTTATTTGAAAACAATATATATATATATATATATATATTACTTTGTTATTGTTGTTAGATTGCAGATGTTAAACAGCTTCCCACTTCCTGCCCATGTGCTAATCCAATCAAGGACCCAACTCCACTATTAATTCACATGGTGAAGCAGTTCCATAATAGAATCTTTATTTTCATTTGGACCAGAAAAAAAAAATTCTGGATGTGATTTTGATCTAGTGTTGAAGATTGTATGTAATTTGTTTAAAAAAAAATTAAATTCAAACTTCTGATTTGTCACTGTACTCATAAATTAGTCTTGAATATAATAATCATATATTATTTAAGGTCAATTTATTTTTCCTTGATAAAAAGATAAACTAGAGCAGCGCACATTTAAAAGTTAAAACGTTAATGTTGAGATATATGGGAAATAGACATGAATATAGCACATATCTCTATTAATAGGATGCTTTTGCCGTGATGTTTAAGATGTTTCTTCATTATCCTTTTCATTAGCTCTTATACAATATGAAACGTTCTTAGATCTCTATGCAATGAAGGAATTGCCACTTCTAAAACCATTAACTTCTACAAGTTTCCATTTATTAAAATAGGAGGTACATGGTAATTGCTCTGTTCTATTACTAATGGTTAAATTGGCTCCTCAGTATGTGAAAGACGTAACCTCTGATGACTTGAATAATCACTCGAACATGCATAGATGTGGATATGTTTCCATAAGTCCAAGGACCTTATTAGTTCCGATTTGGAGAAGATGGTTGAATCAAGTAAGAACATTAATATTTTGAACTGCTTTTTATGGTAGGTGCAGGGTTCTTGTCCAAAATAATTTATAACAATCCAAGATTTATTTCTGTACAACTCATGTATTTGAAATACTAGGTTATTAAATTAGTTATATAATCGAAACATAATAAACAAGATTTGTTGCAAAATACCTATTTCCACAACAAATAAACCCGATAAACCCATTTGGAGTAAGAGCCTACATGGTGATTACTCCGTCAAGAATGTTGGAGAATATGTGTGTGTGTGTCAAAAGGGAAAGAGAAAAAAAAGGAGTCTCACATTGCTCAAACAAATGAAAGCCAAAGGGTATAAATATTAACATGTTCTTATGGAAGAGCAAAATGGGCCTAGGAGGAAAATGGACTCGCGCGCACAAAAAGTTGGGCCAACATAGTTGAACACAGTTGAAATTCGGCGATTTGCCCCCCCTGCGCGCAAAAATATATGCGGTGTTGGACAATTTTTACCGTTGCCAAAATTTATTTTTTGAAAATTAAATATTTTCAAATAGCCTTTCAGAAAGTCCACGATTTTAAGGCTTCGGTTATGAATTCATTATGTGAACGTTTCTGAACGTTAGTCATCATTTACCGACAATTACTAATCTGTTTTTGGTTTTTATTATCTGATTAACTGTTTATTAATCCTCATGTCGGAAACCGCACAACGTTCAGAAACGTCCTCATTAATATAATTAAACGTGGTCCAACGTCTTGCTGCTTTTGTATGCCTATAAATACCGCGTTGTTCATTGGGTTTGAGACACCACAGCTCCGAACAACACTCGAGCGATTCTCTCCTCTTCTCTTCGTCCCTGAGTTTTTAGTTTCTGCTGTTCTGCTTCCCTGCGACATCGCAGAAGAATCCGTTCAATCCTGGGGAGTGCCGTCTTGTGGCGGAATATCTCTTAAGGACAGTGTCCTTGTGCACAGCTCGGATTTATTTTATACTAACAAATTCCTTGTGCAACTATTAATTTACAACAATCTTGAGAGATATGGAGTCACAAAACAATACTCTTGCTTCCGATGGCCCTACCGATGCTAGTATTGGTCCTACATCCTGTATTTCGTTCACACTACCTCCGATGCCACTATCTAGGCCACCACCAGATATTTCAAAAATTGAAATGTTTGATGGTAAAAACTTTCGAAGGTGGCAAGAACGTGTTTACTCTATCCTTGACCTATATGGAGTTGCTGCTGCACTCACACAATTTGAACTTTCGCTAGATATTGACCAAAATCAAAGGATGGCTTGGGAATATGCCAACAAGGTATGCAGAAATACCATCATTAACACTTTGTCTAATGATCTGTTCGATGTTTACTATGTGTATAAGGAAGTAAGTAAAATTTGGGAATCGTTAATTGCCAAATATACTGCTGAGAATGTTGGGAAGCAAAAGTTTGTTGTTGGAAATTACTATAGATGGGAGATGACCGAGGACAAGGATATTAAGCTGCAAATTAATGAGTACCATAAGCTGCTAGAAGAGTTAAGGGTAGAAAAAATCAACCTACCTGACGAGTTTGTTGCTGGAATTCTAATTGAGAAGCTGCCTGAATCATGGAAGGACTACAAACAACAACTGAAACATAAACAAAAACAATTGCCACTGTCGGACCTAATCACTCACATCATAATCGAGGACACAAATCGAAAAGAGATGCAAGCTGCAAAAGGCAAAGAAATGACCTCAAAAGCAAATTTGGTGGAGACAAAGCAGTATGCCAAGAGGTATGACTCTAAAACAAAACCTGACTACAAGCCCAAGAGTTCTAACCCTAAATTCAAAAAGAAAGGGAGTTGCTTTGTTTGTGGAAAACTAGGCCACCATGCTGCTCAATGTAGAAAGAGGGCTAGAAATGACAATCCTCCTAGAACTAATTTGGTTCAAGGAGACGAAGAAAATGAAATTATTGTAGCGGTCATTTCTCAAGCTCTCTTAGTATCCGATGTGAAAAAATGGGTGGTAGACTTTGGGGCTACCAAGCACATTTGTGCAAATCATGAGATATTTGCCTCCTATAATCCTACCAAGGAAGGAGAAGACCGTGTTTACCTTGCTGATTCCCGAACTGCAAAAGTTCTAGGAAAAGGACAGGTTGAACTAAAACTCACATCTGGAAAAACCTTGTCACTCAGTGATGATCTTCATGTGCCTGATGTTAGAGCCAATTTAATTTCTGTAGCTCTATTAAGCAAAGTTGGGGTTAAGGTGTCATTTGAATCTGATAAGATCGTAATGACAAAGAATAATGTATTTGTAGGGAAGGGCTATTGTACTCAGAGGCTGTTTATTCTCAACATTGCTGATGTGAATGAAAATACATCATCTTCTGCTTACTTGCCTATCTTTATGGTTGATACTTTTGATATATAGCATGCTCGATTAGGATATGTTAGTAAGTCATATTTAAAGAAAATGCAAAAACTTGGTTTAATTTCTGAAATTAAAAATGATTTTCTAAACAAATGCGAAATTTGTGTAGAAGCTAAGTTAACCAAAAAGTCTCATTTTTCTGTACAAAGAGAAACTGAATTGCTTAGCTTGATACATACTGACTTAGGTGATTTAAAACAAACTGTGACAAGAGGTGGTAAAAAATATTTTGTAACTTTTATCGATGATTTTTCTAGATATACTAAAGTTTATTTATTAAGAAATAAAGATGAAGCTTTTAATAAATTTCTTTTATATAAAGCTGAGGTAGAAAATTAATTAAATAAAAAGATTAAAAGGGTAAGGTCAGATAGAGGAGGAGAATTTGTTTTATTTAATGACTTTTGTGAAAAAGAAGGAATCGTTCACGAAGTAACTCCTCGATATTCACCCGAATCAAATGGAATAGCAGAAAGAAAAAATAGAACTTTAAAAGAAATGATGAATGCTATGCTTGTAAGTTCTTCTGCACCAGATAATTTATGTGGTGAAGCTTTGTTATCTGCATATTTTTTACAAAATAAGATACCTTATAAGAAAATAAATAAGACACCTTATGAATTATGGAAAGGATACACTCCAAATTTAAAATATTTGAAAGTGTAGGGGTGTCTTGCAAAAGTTCTATTACCTGATCCTAAAAAGAGAAAAATTGGTTCTAAAACTTCTGATTGCATGTTTATTGGATATGCTGAACATAGTGTATCATATAGATTTCTAGTTTTGAAAAGTGATGTTCTTAATCATAACATTATTATTAAAACCAAAGATGCAGAATTTTTTGAACATATTTTTCCATTGAAAATTCAGCATATGTCTCAAACAGCTGAAAATTTACCTTCTTCATCTAAAGTAAATGAAAGTGAAAATTTTGTTGAAAATTTAAGGAGAAGCAAAAGACAAAGAAAAAAAACTTCTTTTGGAAATGATTTTTATACTTTTATGTTACAAGATGAGTCATCAAATTTTTCTGAAGCAGTTTCATCTTCTGATGCTCATCTTTGGAAAGAAGCAATTAAAGCTGAAATAGATTCACTAAATCAAAACAAAACTTGGGTTTTGGCAAACTTGCCTATGGGAGCAAGACCTATTGGTTGCAAATGGGTTGTTAAAAGAAAATATAATCCTGATGGATCCATTGATAAATATAAAGCGAGGCTAGTAGCTAAAGGATTTACTCAAAAATAAAATATTGATTATTTTGATACTTTTTCTCCAGTAACAAGAATTTCCTCTATTAGAATTTTGATTGCTTTAACTTCAGTTTACAAGCTTTTTATTCATCAAATGGATGTTAAAACTGCTTTTTTAAATGGTGATTTAGAAGAAGAAATTTACATGGTACAACCTGAAGGGTGTGTTGCTCCTGGATAAGAAAATAAAGTTTGTAAACTTGTTAAATCATTATATGGATTGAAACAAGTACCGAAACAATGGTATGAAAAACTTGATCAAATCTTAACAAGTGATGGATTTTCCACTGTTGAAGTAGAAAGATGTATTTATATAAAAATTGTGAATGATGGTTGCGTGATTATCTGTTTATATGTTGATGATATGCTTATTTTTAGTACAAGCATAAATGTTGTGATAGAAACTAAAAGGTTTCTTTCTTCTAAATTTGATATGAAGGATATGGGTGAAGCAAAGGTGATATTAGGTGTTAAGATCATAAGGAGTGAAAATGGTATTTTATTATCTCAAGAACATTATGTTGAAAAAATTCTTAAAAAATTTGGATTCTTTGAAAAAATACCTGTAAGCACTCCTTATGATGCTAGCACCAAATTAGTTAAAAATAAAGGTGATCCGGTAGCTCAATCTACATATGCACAGATTATTGGGAGTCTGTTGCATTTAATGAATTACACCCGACCTGATATAGCATATGTTATGTGTAGATTGAGTAGATATATTCACTGTCCAAGTAGTGAACATTGGTTAGCTTTGGACAGATTAATGAGTTATCTGAAAGGTATCATAAATGATGGTATATGTTATAATGGATTTCCCACTGTATTAGAAGGATACAATGATGCTAATTGGATCTCAGATTCAGAAGATACCAAATCCACGAGTGACTATGTATTCACTCTTGGTGGTGGTGCAGTAACTTGGAAATCAGCTCAACAAAATATTATAGCGAGATCCACTATGGATTCAGAGTTCATTGCTCTGGAGTTGGCTAGTAATGAGGCTGAGTGGTTGAAAAACTTCTTGGCAAATATTCCCTTAGGTGAAAAACCAACACTATCAGTGTCATTATATTGTGATAGTCAATCGGCGATAACCGTTACTAAAAATAAGACCTACAATGGCAAAAGTAGGCACATTCATTTAAGACATAATATTATAAGACAGCTGTTAAAAAATGGAGTTATATCGATCGATTTTGTAAGGTCAGAATTAAATCTGGCAGACCCCCTAACCAAACCTTTAGGGAAGAAACAAATTTTGGAAACATCGAGAGGAATGCGACTTAAGCCCCAGTTTAAAAATTAACAGTGATGGTAACCTAACCTCTGTGATTGGTGATCCCATGAAAGAGGTTTATATAGGTAAAAATAAGTCATTTGTTAATTCTGCTAGCACTTTATTATTTTTTGATCTCTTCCTATGATATGAGAAAAAGTGTTAGGATGTATTATTGGCGAGGTTGAGCAAAAGCTTTTAATGATTTCATATTCCTTATGGATGGTGTGATCATTGTAGTCACACTTGATGAAATCACCTATATGAACGTGGAGTGGGGCCGCTCCTATGAGATCATGGCAAAAATCTCTAAAGCATTCATTAAAACCAGGCACGCGCAAGGCCGTAGTTTAAAATGCAAAACTGCGATAACAGCGGAAATTGTGGGGGTATAAATTGACTTTTAAGGCCTCTAGTATACAACGAAAAATTATTAGTTCATAGAAGCTATAAGTTTCACCTACAACTTTGTATACTAAGCTTTATTAGTCTAGGAATGGTTTATAGTCCGTAAGACACCATATTCGAAATGTTTATACTCATATGTATAACTCAGATGATAGTGATCTTTTGACACACATGTGGAGGATTGTTGGAGAATATGTGTGTGTGTGTCAAAAGGGAAAAAGAAAAAGAGGAGTCCCACATTGCTCAAACAAATGAAGGCCAAAGAGTATAAATATTAACATGTTCTTATGGAAAAGCAAAATGGGCTTAGGAGGAGAATGGGCTCGGGCGCACAAAAAGTTGGGCCAACATAGTTGAGCACAGTTGAAATTTGGCGATTTGCCCCCCCTGCGCGCAAAAATATATGCGGTGTTGGACAATTTTTACCGTTGCCAAAATTTATTTTTTGAAAATTAAATATTTTCAAATAGCCTTCCAGAAAGTCCACGATTTTAAAGCTTCGATTATGAGTTCATTATATGAACGTTTCTGAACGTTAGTCATCATTTACCGACAATTACTAATCTGTTTTTGGTTTTTATTATCTGATTAAATGTTTATTAATCCTCATGTCGGAAACCGCACAACGTTCAGAAACATCCTCATTAATATAATTAAACGTGGTCCAACGTCTCGCTACTTTTGTATGCCTATAAATACCGCGTTGCTCATTGGGTTTGAGACACCACAGCTCCGGACAACACTCGAGCTATTCTCTCCTCTTCTCTTTGTCCCTGAGTTTTTAGTTTCTGCTGTTCTGCTTCCCTGCGACATCGCAGAAGAATCCGTTCAATCCTGGGGAGTGCCGTCTTGTGGCGAAATATCTCTCAAGGACAATGTCCTTGTGCACGGCTCGGATTTATTTTATACTAACAAATTCCTTGTGCAGCTATTAATTTACAACAAAGAAAGGGGTATCAAGGTTCCCCCACCCTCCCCCCCTCTTCTCTTTTTCCTCCAAATTCTACCAGCCCTGTAACTTGCATTTTTATAGAATGGAAGCATTTGTGGAAGGTGAAGCTATCTTTAAGCGTGCTGATGTTCCCTCAAATTCTTGCTTAGTATCATATGAATATAGATGTTAATTTTCCTATCCGTCTCAATTGCAATGAAACAATTGATAATTTATTTATACAATATGACATTGCTCGTGCAAGCTGGTTTAGATCTTCCTTCACAATTTGGGTTGATCTTGTTCCACCTCAGAACTTGCATAGTTGGCTGCAATTTTGGTTCAAACAGTCAGAGAATATGGAGAGGGACTTGGAGAATGAGACTAGAAAGTTGATTCTTATTTTGCTTGGTATATGTACTAGATAGAAATAAATTTGTTTTTGAAGGAGAAAAGCCTAGTGCTATAGGTTGTATTAAGATGACCCGGCAACTTCTTAGCTAATATGGATCTGTTTGGAGTCAGAATTCTGAGTTTTGGCAAAAGAATAGGAAGTCAACTTATACTAACAGAATTAATTTTTCTGGTTTAGATGTCTGGACAATTGCTGTTTGGAGCAAGAAGACGTCTCGAGGCGGTATCGATTCAGACTGATCATAATCATATGGAGGAACGGAAACATATTTAGAATGACTGGGTTTGATCAGATAAGCATGTCCAGTCCTACTCAAGTTCTGGTAGAAGGAGGGAGAAAGAGTATTGCTTTTATTTTAGAACATCAAGATGTTGTTAGTCTGCCTACACTTCCTCTTCAGATGATGGTTTTTAAGGAAAGTCATTGCAAATTGTTGGAAGGAGGCTTTAGACAGAATAAAAAAAATCAAAACTTTGGGGGAAGACATCATTTATATGGTTTTCGCTTTTTCTTCATTCAAGATTGCCCTGCTTTATCCTTACCTTCAGCCTTGTGTGATGGAACTGATTCAACAATGCTGTGATCGTTTTACATTAGAGTAGTTTATTTTGTATTAATATTCTATGTGCTTATTGTATTTTTAATGCTAAAAGTAAAACAAGTTATGTATTATTATTAAACTACTAAGAGTAATACAAAAATTTGAATAAATTATTTCTGTATTTTATATATAAAAAAATTATAAATTATTAATAAAAGAACTTACAAATGTACCCTAAAAAATGAACCAACAAAAAATGACTATCTATAAGCCACTATCCCACTAAAGATTAATAAGGTGAGTAAACCATAAATATGGTTGAACAAACTCGGAATTAGTTAATGTATATTGAGAGAGAGAGAGAGAGCATGCTAGCAAAAATATCGCATTCAACAGAATATGGAATGTTACAATGAATAACACGGTAAGTTCTGCAGGCAAAGGCCCACAATAGTTACAAATCAGTCTGTAGAAGGTTAAGACAAGGAAAGTTTCAAAAGCAAGCCAAGCAAAGTTCCAATAAGACCCACAAAAATGGCAAAGGTTAAGGAAAAGCCCGGATCACTTCTACGTTTTATTCGCCTTTTCATCATGTCCTGCACATCAACAAAACTGATGGATTGGTTAAATTTGCACCACACAACCATTATATTACGCATCTTGGTTGTTAGGACTTCAGATGTCGTAATCTTCAAACTAAACATGGGTCATGGCCAATTTTAGTAGAGGAAATATCCAACATTCCAACTAGAACTGAACATTTCTTATTCAACCAGTGTCTCTTTTTAGTTTAAATCATAATCTGACGAATAACCCCCTCCATCTGCAATCTATCCTTCCAGACTTTCCTACAGAGAACTTGCTTTATGCCTCTCTAAATGTTAATACAATGACATTCTATCAGTATACAGGAAATGAGGAAAAAAAAGTTTACAAAGAGAAATGATTAAACTCTCCACAATGGTCGAACGCAAAGGGCTCATGATCACGTTGATATTCTTCCTGTATATTCCTCTATTCTTCTTTTCCCTTCGCTTTCTTGATTTTTTCTTAAGAATGGAGGAGGGCATAAAGGATTTATGAGATGATAAATTATAACTACATGTTTAGTTACGTTAGACACATGCTGGAACTTGGAAATATAATTCCAAATCTAATCTAAACGAAAATCTTATGATAAGGGAGTAATATGAGATAACATGTTGCATAATTACCAGTTCCTGTCGCAGTTGCAGCGTTTGTCTGGTAGCAGCATCTCTTTCTTCTTTTAGGCGCTGTAAAGCCTGACTCTACATTCAAAGAAAATTGAATTGTAAAAAATAGATTCAAAAAATAATTGGCTAAGGCAAACTACAGTGATAGGCCTGTCAAGAATAAGGACAAGGGGGTATTATATACTAGGGACGTTCATAGATTCAGTTTGGATCGGTTTTGGATCAAAACCAAATCAAATCGAGGTTGTCAGTTTTGTATTTTTTTAAACCTTGTTGGTGTTAACTTCTAATTAGTTTGATTCATTTTTTGTTCAATTTGATTCAGTCAGGTTCGGTTTGGTTCATATTTTTTTTTTTTCGTAAAAGTGATTTGATTTTTTTTTTTTGAGATTTTGCTTCTTATAATATATAAAATTTGACTTCTAATATAATGCATCTTTTAATATTTTAATCAATAATAGTGTTGAAATAATGTATTATTATATATCTTTTTTTCTTAAAAAAAAGTATCCCTCATAATTATATTTAATGTTATATAATTGTAATTGAATATATATGTAAAGATAATAAAATAATAACATTTTCAAGATAGCTTATTTAATAAACTCATTTAAATGTAAGTAAAATAAGAAAAAAATATCATTATTTTTTTTATTGATAAAAGATTTATGCATGATTTGAACTTAATTAATAGAAACAAAAAAATAATAATTCAATTTGATTCGATTAAAACCGAACCAAATTTGATAGAATCGAAAATCAAACCAAACCAAATTAATCGATTTTATAATATCCAAAATCGATTTTAATTTTTTTTAATCAATTTAATTGGGTTTTAATCGGTTTAGATCGATTCAATTGATTTGAATTGGTTTTGAACACCCCTGTTATATACCATAATGCAGGCAATGGTTCACAATGAACTGGACAACGCATGTTGCATGCAAGGGCAGAACTCATCAGGCAACCACCCATTTATATCGCTGACACAGGCTGATTGACAGCCAGCACGATTTAAGTGTAAAATTAAAATTAAAAACCATTAAAATGGTATCGCAAAACAAATAAAATAAATGTAATAAGTATCAAGTGCATTTCCTCTCGGAGTAAAATAGTACTCGGTTTCTTTCACTAAGTAATCCCCACTCTTGCATAATTTGCTAGATAAGTTATGCGATCAAAAGCTGAAAGTGAAAAAGAGTAGAGGAACCATTGGTGGCCAGATTCTAGTTCTACTCCGATCAAAGAAATATGATGTACGCAGATTTAATTTTGCCGTTAAGTTTTGCAGTAGGAAGTTTCTCAGATTTTTCTTCCCCCCCCCCCCCCCCCCCCCCCCTTCTCTTTTTTATTCTTCTTTTTGGCTTTCCTTATTTCTTGCAATTCTATATGCGTTGGCAAATTCCATCACGCACCATCTGCATATGGGGGTCTATGCATCCATAAGATGGAATAAAAGCCCTTACAAAACCCAAGAATTATGTTATCACCCCCAGGCAATCAGGATATGTGAACTAGAGTAAAATTGAGTGTGATGTGTAAATTCTTCTGTTCTTTGGTCAAGTGATCTATAGAAATCCGCATATTCTCATTTCCCTGACTTAAGTCATTGGAAATTTGAGAGTTTGTTTTGCATTTCCAAAGAGGGACCTGCCCAGGTGGAATCCAGCTTGATACATGAGATGCAACATCCAGGTAAATGCATGGAATAACCAAATAAATAAAGGATAAAAAAGGAACTACAAAATCAGTTCATGAAAAGTGGGAGGAAAAAGATGAGACTCACAGAATTGGAATCAAGATTTTGTATGGAGCTCTTCAATACTTCATCTTCTGAATTTCCTTGCGCTGAGATAGGAAAGAGAAATACTACTCTTAATTTGCACTCCTCTATTGTTGACTTTCCACTGTCCTTATTAAACTGCATGCCAAACTAAACAGTGTTGATGATAAATTTTTCCATAGTGAAAACTGATCTTTTCAAAAAAAGACAGTGTTGACTTTCTTACAGTATCCGGCAGAAGCTCATCAACATTAGTATTTGAATTCACTACTGTACTCTGTAAGAGAAACTTATCTTGCCGTGGCATGTCTGTAGGATATTCTCGTTGGGCTTGGAGAGTGACTGTAAAATAAAAAAATAGGATATGATAGATGCTAATACCGCAGCATGTTAGGAGTTCATAAGCAAATAGCATACGTAATATTTGTTTTATGTCAAATTCAAGCAAAAGCAGAAAATTATAAGAAAAGTTTACACCAAAGGGCAAGTCAAAAGTGGGAAAAACCAAAAAAACAAAAACAAAAACAGAAAACAAAAATCAAAGGTTTGAACTTTGAAGCCTAGGAGTATTTGACCAAAAAACAGGTCGCTTGGGACTATCAAACCCACAAATAGAGTATTACATTCTCCAAAATAAGCTCCTAATTACAGATTCTTCTGAGCGATGTGGAAGACAAACTTTGGCTTCCCACGTCTTAGATGAAACAGTGTATGTCTAAATGCATGTCTACTGGGTAACCAAATAGTATTTTGTTCACATGCATATCTGGTAGCACTGACAGATCCTTGGCTGGGTTGTCTTCAGTAGCTTGGCCTTTCAAATCATCACAGATATAATTTAAGAAGGAAATGATTCTGGAAAGTAATAAGAAGCACCTCTGATGGTACATGAGTCCCAGGGCTGTACAACACCAATGTTTGGTCGTACGAAGTACTTCTTAGGTGAAGTGGTTTTGACCTAGAATGTAATTAGAATGCACTGAGAATCAGCTAAAGAGAAGCATATCAAACAATAAGAAGTTTGCTCACGTGTATTCAGTTAAAGAGTACCTTAAAAGCAACATGGTGTCCAGTGTTGTTCGAAACTTTAAGATCACAAAATGTTTGCTTCTCCAGCTCAACTGGTTACATGAATTTCATGAGCATAACTGAATTAGAACTGAGACTTTCATATTAAGGAAAAGAGAGGAAAAAATTCAGATTTTGTTTAACAGACTCTAATAACGTTTCACATGCAAAATCTTCTACGCATTCCAATTATAGTTCAAGACATCTTTTATCAAATTAAAATATACTGCTTCCCTATAACCTCAATTTTTATTTGATTAACCCGAAAGAGAGCACTAAAATCCAATCTAGAAAAACAGAAATAGAAGTGTGACATTTTCTACTGGAATTTCCTATCTGATAATAGCTAAATAGAACAGCAATAACGTCCAACCGATTTGTCAATCTGGTAAAGGAACCTTGATATTGTCAATAGAAAATAATCACAGGGGAAAAGTCAGAGATTCATAATTCCAACAGGTCTGTCATATGAAAACCATGCGTCCTTAATTCAATCACTTCACAGTCCTTGTTTTGGTTCCCCAAAAGTGAAGGAAACAAATTTCATATAAGTTTTACGAATGATTTGACATCATATGTGACATTACATTTCAAGGAAAATATACAACCTCCACAAGTTCTATCCTTTCACCCAAAAGGTTCCTTGGGTATAACGATAAAATTCTACTTCAGATTTTCTTCCCCGGTCTCTTGATTTCTTGTTGTCATTACGATTCATGAATAAAGAAAAAATGATGCCTAGGCACGAATGTAAAAGTTGCAAGCAGTTTCCTGCTTGAATCTTCCTGAGCGGAAATGTGATAGAAGCAGAGATATCATCAGGAAGCGATCACTATAACAGATGAAAATAAAGAAACAAAACAATGGATTGGAAAGAAAAGGGGGAAAAAAGGTGACATACACTGGAACCTGAGCTCATCGGCATTAACAGAAATGAGTGAATTACCGACCGCAGCACTCATGACGGAAGCCAATACACAAGATCGGAGTTCTCAAAATCGCCAATCAATTAGAGGGAGCAACATACACTAGCATCAGACCCCGGCATGCAGGGGAAGAGGAAGGGGAAGTGGGTGACAAATCGTTAGCTCCGAAATAAGCGTGAGAGAGTATGATAGGTAGAGATAATGGAGAAAAGGAATGGCGGTTGCAATATGGGGTGGAACGAGTAGCATGGACTACGGATGGCTCGCAGGTCGCTCCAATTATATGCGTGAGTTCTCTGGTTTTGGCACGGCACAAGCCCCGGGGTGCTGTGTTTGTGTTGGGCCACCCTCCGATTTGTGCGGCAAAACTAACTGTCGGGATTCATGGGAGAGAATCACACTCGCGCGTCCAATGGAGGCAATACTGACGGCCGGTTCAAATGCTGCGTGAGAGACTATTCCTTCTCCCAGTTAGTGCTCAACAAAACTAAGATTAGATGCCACGTCTCTGTTTCTTCAGGTCTTTTCTTTCATTAATTAATGCATAAGCTAAGGGCACGTTTGGCCATATAAATTAATTATTGATTGTTATATACATATTTATATATTGATGCAAACTGATTGTTATTACTTGCTCCGCTGGTAAGTTTGAGATTCCTACAAATTTCTCTATCTTTACTGCTTCCCGTCCTCTTTTGTTCATGTGAAGATGAAGAAATAGAACTCGAGAGATGGAATCTTCAAATCCTCAAATGATGGAAAATGTATCTGTACTCTAAACTGTTCTACACCAATATAGTCAATTCAGCCAAAGACGGGCATTACAATTTTCGAATCAAGATCGTTCAAACACAGAAACCTAACGCAGCATTAACCTAGTTGTGAAGGTGCAAATGACTTGTGTAGCAATAACTATGGTGTTTATCCTTCAAATTGTTTTATTAGTTTATTATAATTTACAAGCTGCAGAAGAAACAAAACTTGACCTTATCATCAGGCTCGGGTAAAAAAATAAGACGGAATTGGGTCAACGATGTAATAGAGCTAGCGTGACGATACCAACAGCACTTTCATCATCGTCTTTTAATTAACTGATCAGATTCACTAAGATGATGATGGGGTTTGTCCAAATATGTCTATTAGAACTAAAAAGAGGGAACACGATGATTACATCGTTTGCCGCAAATTTTTATTCCGTGGCAATATTTTCTGAGCTTAGGAATAAGGCATCTAAGGATGGAGGAGAGACACGTTGAATTTTACAAGAACTAACACCTGTTGTAATTACTGGGAGAATTAATTAAAGAGAAGAAATATGATATAACTTTTCTTACCAAAGAAAAAAAGGTATAATTTACTTTACAGCAAACAAATCGAAGTAATCGAAATATGACCCCCATAATACATACTTCTTCCGGTTCAGCACACCATTTTGAAGAAGAAACGAGAGGATAGGTGGGCAACCACACCACATCACTTGAAAGTGGAGAGTCTGGGAAGCTTGTCTCTCAGATAGTACAATCTCGCCCTCCTGACCTTCCGGTGGCTTACTACTTTAATTTCTTTGATATTTGGTGAGTAACTGTGACAAGAAACATAAACATCATATAAGGCGGTACCTCACAAGAACAATCTGGGAAAAGCTTCAGAATAAATGCCACGGAGACGAAAAGTTATTTTAAACACAAGCATCATTTGGCAACTTCAATTGAAACATTTGGCTACATTGTTTGGATAAATAATTTGAGATTGTAAAGTGGTAATTTAACAAAGCTCCACCCGAACCTCACTTTTCAATTAGTTATATGGGAATGTTCTATATAAATAAGCCAAAAGGAAGTGCCACAGCCAAAGCATACAAATTAAATAACTTATAGCATATCTTTTATCAGTTAACGGTAGACACGTAGCTAGCAGTTGAAGGCTAGATTTTTTTTTCTTTTTTTTAGGGGGGGGGGGTTAAAAAGTTCAACCCAAGATATAAATAGTTCATCTTCCATCATTCTTGTTAGAGGGAAGAGATATCATCTAACTGTGCTTTCAGGCTGACGTCTATTGTAAGCAACATGTTAAAAAACAAGCCCGCTATCATATGACTTTCTAGGTTTCTCATATCATATATATAGATAGGTAGGTATAAAAGTTGGTAAACCACACAGAACAAGGAGATGCCTTAAAAAGAGTTTACAAGCCTCCCGATGTAATGAGGGACTCCAAATGGTTACAAACATGAGATGAATGGCCTGTTTGACTCCAAATGGTTACAAACATGAGATGAACTCAGCCTCTCCAATGTTATATCGATTTCAGAACAGGGTCAACTTCAGTTATACCAGTCAGTGCTTCTAAATCAATTTCCTAACAGCTCGCTTTTTTACAACGTACATAATTACCAATTTTAAGAGAACCAGCGTGGTAGACAAATTCAATGCATATATCACTTTGAAGTAATCTACGTTCTGTAAATGTCAACAAATCAGTAATTCCATTTTAACATTTTCTAGTCATTCAATGCCTTCAAAAGGATTTTCTTTCTGTGTGAAGCTTTTATATCCTAATCAAAACAACAATTAATGCTCCGTCACAATAAGCAACAAGATTTATCCACCAATGCAAATCACGCTAATAGTCCATAAATGTAAGGGAAGACACTTACACCGGGAAGACTATCTCAACCCCTATGCCGGCAATAATTCTTCGGATCCGAATTGTTGTGTGAATGCCAGCATTTTGTTTTGATATAACAATACCTTTATAGACTGACAACCTACGCCTGTTTTCAGGAACCTCCTGATAATAGGATATAAAAAGACCAAAATAAATTTCTTCTTGACTCAGAAATTTTAATAAACAAAAAATAGAAACAAATTACCAATTTAATTTCCACAATATCACCAGTCCTTAGGTCAGGAGTTGGCCTCTCCTTATCTGATGCCTCAATTGCCCTCTGATTCAATATCTGCAAGAAGAACAACACGCGTTTCTTGACTTTGTTTTACAGTTTCCTATATCCTTAGTGGTTCACATCTAAAAGGGGTATATATATATATATATATATATATATATAGAGAGAGAGAGAGAGAGAGAGAGAGAGAGAGAGAGAGACCAAATGATGCTATATTAACGATCGTGGTATCCAAAAATTTAAAATAGAAAGGTATCTGGTTAGAGATTAGACTTTCATGATCCAAATAAATCACATTGTGCATTTCAACAGCACAACAAACAAGGTTTTTGCATTTAAGGATTATTGAAAAACACAGATATCTTTATCTCACAAATGCCTTTTTGCTGGGCTAGATCATCAGTACCACATTATTCATAGAAGCACAAGCTACAGGTTACACACCAGGTAACAATCAAGGGTATCCTACACTAGGATGCATTGTTACTTCCGAATTCAAGCCATACCCATATTCAGCCCTCTTGGGGTACTCTTGGATACTCCAAAATAAGTATCATGTAGGTTTTTTTTTGGGGAAAAAAAGGAAAAAAAAAAGTATGCTTTCAATACATATTTGATAAATTTTAAGTGTTCCTACAAATTTTTATCTCTTAATCTTAAAGATCTGAAATTAAATATTATTATATCAACAATTATTTAAAAAACTAATATATACTTTGATATTATATATTATTGTGGCAGACTTTATTGAACTTATATGAGCTCTAAGATCGGATTAAGAAACTTATATGACTACTTTGAATTTCTTATTGATTATACATCATAGAAAGTTTATTATCTATTCTTATTATAAGAATTGTCATATATCATAAGATATTCTTTATTTATTTTGTATATATTGAAGTATCTGTACCCTATATTTTGGAAATGTTACCATATCCCCTAGCCGTACCCGCACCTGTACCAGTACCCGTACCTATGCAACATATTCCTACACATTGGAGGAAACAGGAACACAGAAAATACATTAGCAAAAAATGTACAGGGGAACAAATTCAAAATTAAGTTGCCTCAAGCAACCTGATACGGGAGGAGAATTATACTCGTCAAAGTCCTCATCTGTCAAGCCTGTAAACAGTTTATGGTTAGGGAGTTGTTCAAACACTACCTGCTCCTTTTCACCATGTTAGACCACTCTATGTGTCTTTCCAAATGGCGATGGACGCAACAACGATAAATTACACCAAGATTTACACAATCTCCTTATCTATTTCCCTCTTTTTCTGATAGTTAATGTGCTCCTCTAAAACCTAAACAACTTATGAATACGGATTAAATTACAAAAGGGCATTGGTAGATTACCCCCATAATATCTCCGAGCTTAACTCGAGGTTTTCTGGGCGGCTTGGGTTCATCTATTTTAGGATCAGAATCCGAAACTTCTTCTGCTTCAGCTTCCGAAACTTCTTCAACACTAGCCGACTCGGTGTCTTGTACATTATCGCTAGCTTCACCTCCGCCTTCGAAATTCGACTCAACTCTCACAACAAAAGTAGACTTAATTGGCTGTGCAACGAGAGGACTGCAACTCCATAAAATTGAGCTCGAAGAAACCTTAGAAAACAATGGGAGACTGCGAGAACCAAGAGTAGAGGGGCAACAAGAGACGATAGTAGAAATACCCAGCTTGTTGGGAGAACATTGATTGGGGTTTTGTGGTATAGCAAAGAGCGCCTGCAATCTCCAAATCATTAGCATAATAGAAAGCATGCATCAATATGTTTGCATAATATACAGGTAGAAACGAAAGTAGATAACCTGATTAAGAATTTGGGACGCCATGCTCATAAGGAAAACTAGGGTTTTAGCCGAAATGGCTAAAAGGGTTCCTGCGCAAGGGTCATGGGAGGTCGAGCAGTTCGCGGACTGTGATGAAACCAGGGATATGAAGGCCTTATCTAATTTTATCTCTTCCTGAATCCTCACGTGAAAATTTTTAAAAATATGACTATGAAATTTACCCGTTAAATTTCTCGGGTTAAATAAGGATGTGGGAATTGGGTACTTCAAAATTTGCTAGTGCTAGTGTTATTGATATCGTTACGACGACCTTTCGTGTGCCAAAGGGTATATGAAAGTGAGACTAAACTTCGGTTGGTTATATTTTTGTTATTAAAATTTTTAATTAAAACATATTAAATGTGATTGATTTAATTGAAAAATTATATATTTATTTATAAAAATTATATAATTATTATGTTATTGTTAAAAAAATACATTTATTATGTTGAAGTTGAAAAATCTAATAGTAAAAATATAAAAAAAATTTAGATAGATAGATGAAAAAATAGAATATTCCAATTACAATTTTACTATGAAATATGTGCAAATTTTGTAATTATATATATTGTAGCTTTTTTTATCTAAAATATTAAGTTTTAATATTTTTTTATTGATTTATAACATATGATACTACAATAAAAAAATTTTAACATCATAAAAGTATTCTTGACAAAATAGAATAAAAGAGACTTGAATTTTTTTTTTAAATAGGGAGTACTAATCATTAAATATGTGTCTAGTTTAGTGTTTAAAATGTTAAAAACCCCTCTGCATATCAAAATATAAATTTACTTTATAGATCAATTTGTTTAATTTGGTAATAATTTTTTTAAATCATATTTATTTTTCAAACTCCTATTTATATCAAAGTAAAAAAATTACTTTTGTGTTAGATAAATTGATAGTGAAAATTATTCTTTAAATAAAATTTTTAAATATAAATCATAATCATAAATTTATTTTTAATTAAAATTAAATTTACAAATTAAATTAATCCAAAATTAAATTTTTATAATTCCAATTCAAACATTCAATGCGTGGGAGGAGCCATCACGTCCGACACGCAAGCAAAATGCCAGGTGTAGCCGCCAGAAGACATTCGGAACTCAAGCTTCATGAACTGCCCACTCTCTGCCTCCCCGCCGTCAGAGAATCTACGTGTCGCCCAACCACATCACCTATGCGATTCAAAATTTCAAAGTGATGCCACGTACTCCTCCTCCCTTGCCTCACTGATTATGCACCCTTGCACTTGCCCGCTCTCCTGCTTTTCTCTGTCTGTCTGTTTTCTCTTTCAGCCTATTCATCTCCATTTTAGTCACATCCCCATCCCATAACACAATCATCCTCCAATGCACCCCATCTTTTTTATCCTTTTCTATTTCTCTTCAACTAACCAGTTTCTATTACTTAAGTTACCAACCCCTTTTAGTATCACCAAGACCTCGTGGAAATTCAACCTTTGTAAATTACGTTACACCACAGATGATTGTGAGCTTTATCCGAAGTTATTTGCGTGATCTTAAGGATGTGTCGGCTTTCTGAAACAATGAGGGGAACCCCACCTGGGATTCTTCTCATAAGAAGCGTCAGGGGCAAGGATTGGCACCTCAAAACCTACAGATATATAGTTCTGATGATCACATTCATAGCATATGCTTGTTATCATGCTTCCAGAAAACCCAGTGGCATAGTTAAGAGCGTATTGCATCCTCACCCCAATCACAAGCTCACCCACGACCCTAAGTTGACCAGTAATGGGTGGGCCCCCTTCAACGGACCCGATGGCACTTCGAAATTGGGGGAGATTGATGTTGCGTTTCTAGCTTGTTACTCTTTGGGAATGTAGGTTGCTGGCCATTTGGGGGATACTCTAAACCTTCGATTGTTCTTAACCACAGGGATGATTGGGAGTGGAATTTTTGTTGGGCTTTCTGGGATGGGGTACTTCTGGAATGTTCACGTTTTCTGGTTCTATCTTGTAATGCAAATGATCGCAGGGTTGTTTCAAGCAACAGGTTGGCCTTCGGTTGTTGCTGTGGTTGGAAACTGGTTAGGGAAAAGGAAGAGGGGATTGATAATGGGTATATGGAATGCCCACACTTCCGTTGGTAACATAAGTGGCTCTCTTCTCGCTGCTAGTGTTCTGGAATTTGGGTGGGGTTGGTCTTTCATTGCTCCGGCAGCTTTAATCGTATTTGGAGGGTTAATTGTTTACTTCTTCTTGCCTGCTTATCCAGAAGACGTGGGGTTTTCAAATCCGACGACAGTGAGTTTTGATGAAGAAGCTCAGCCTCATACAACCAAAGGTATGAGTATTACTGCAGAAGGGGATGCAAATCTTGTTTCCGTAGAAGGCTCAGTAAGTAGGAAGAGTGTTGGGGTTATTGATGCATGTATGATTCCTGGCGTAATAACCTTTGCGCTCTGCCTTTTCTTCGCCAAGCTTGTTGCCTACACGTTTCTTTACTGGTTACCATTTTACTTAAGTCGGACAGGTGATGATGAATCTCCTTTCTCTACCAATTCGTTTTAGTTAGTAACATAATATTGAAATTTTGGAAATGACATTAGAGAGCTGAAAGTTAATGATTCCGTATGTTAACGTATAGCTTCTGATATGTTTTGCAATTGGTAATTTTGTAGCTGAATTAGATTGCGCAATCGTTGAAAATGGTAGTTGGGGGATCAAAGAGAGTGAACTATGAACATTGACTAGTCGCTGGACTAAGTGAATAACTACAGAGTTCTTCTTGCTGCCTGCCCACTTAAAGCTTTGAGATTTTTAGTTCAAGAAATTTATATTCTGCTGCAGTTCAGGGCAATTATTGATCATCCGAGTTTATGGTTATAGTGTTTATTTTGTTTATGCGGAACCAAAATCTAACCGTGCCATACCCGTATTACTATTAGCAGTGGAGGCACATGGATCCACTGAAGAAAATGATATTTGATTACTGTTTTGAGACTTTTTCAGCCATTGAAGAGTTTGTAAATGTTAACTTTTACAAATTAGCAATTTCAATATGATATCATTGTGTGTATTTAATTTTATTGAAAGTTGACCAAAGTCTCCTGCTTACAATTTTTTTTACCAAGCAAATTAATTTTGGGATCTAATGCTGTGCATAATTCTAATAAATAAATAACTATTCCACTTAAACGTGCCATGCTCACTAATTTGTTTTTCTTTCTTTTTGACTTACGAGCAGCAGAATTAGAGTTCCTTTCGGTTTCTTTTTCAATTCTCTTCGGGTTTTTGGTCTAGACTACTCAAAATTATAAACTACACAAAATTTGCATATAATGATGCAGCCAACTTTATCCAATCTACAAACTATGTATTCATCTGACAGTGCATAATCCCCTGCAATGGGGTTCCATATATCTACCTCCTTTTTTTTTTTTTTCCCCTTTCACATGTAACACAGAAATTAGCATCTTGTGCAATAGTTAATCATCTTGTTCCTTTTGATGATGTTGCAGAAATCGGTGGGGAGTATGTCTCTGTAAAATCTGCTGGCAACCTTTCTGCTTTGTTCGATGTAGGGGGAATTCTGGGGGGCATTCTTGCTGGCTACATATCTGATAGACTGCATGCCCGTGCTATCACTGCAGCCAGCTTCATGTATACTGCGATTCCTTCTATGCTTTTATACCGATCATATGGGAGTATTTCTATGAACCTCAACATTGCCCTTATGATGGTGACTGGATTATTTGTAAATGGTCCATATGCACTTATCACCACTGCGGTGTCTGCCGACTTGGGTACACACAGTTCTCTTAGAGTTAATTCTCGTGCTCTAGCTACTGTGACTGCCATAATAGATGGTACTGGATCAGTTGGTGCAGCTCTTGGCCCTCTTCTTACTGGCTTCATTTCAAGAAAGGGATGGGATGAAGTTTTTATTATGCTGATGTTGGGTGCTTTTGTTGCTGGGCTTCTTTTATCACGTTTGGTCATAGCTGAAATTGCAGAGAAAACTGGCAAATCAATACCTTTCTCCGGTGCAAGGCAAAACCCTGGAGGTAATATGTCCCAAGTTTAAATCTTTCATCAATTGGGTTAGTGGTTGGGAAATATTGTGGTCACAGACTCACAGTTCTGGGCACATGATGTGAAAGTGGTCTAAAAACACTTGTTAAATGAATGTCACCAAATTGTAAATATAGTTTTGCGTCAATTGAACATCTTTGAACTGCTTTCAGTGTTTAATTCAAGGAAGATTTTTTGAGTCATGACATGAGTCCTGGTTCACCAACTTTTAGTCTGCTTCTTTCTTTGCATTTTTCAATTTAGGACTTTGCTCATAGCAGCATCTATCCCATGGATAAATTATTCTTTGTGTGAGACTACAAAACCAACATGTACTTTGCTGAAATTCTGAGTCAAAGGAACTAAACTCAGTATGCTTAATTAGATGCAGCTCCTCTCCTTTGAAGTTGCATGGTAGCATGTTTGATTTTTTGTGTGTTTATTCCTTCATCCACCTCCCCCCCTTTTTCTCTTTCTTTTTCCCAAGCAACAAAAGAATTAGCCCTCTGAATTTCTCATGGATTATACAATTGTTAGTGCATATGTCAAACTCGATGCTTGAATTTGTCAATCTGTCTTATCATCCTTATAATGCTTCTAAAATGCTGGACTTACTAGTGATATCTTGCAGCCCCTGCATCTCGGCCCCTTCTGGATGAGGAAAGCTGACACACAGGTTTGACTTTATGAACCTTCAAGACCTTAATACTCAGGGTTTAATAAGGAAAAAAAAAATGTAAGATTCCGTTAGTGGTTCTGACAGTAGCTTATAGTATGCATCCACTTCACTGTCCTTTTTTTTATTTTTGGGATATATTCTGACTGATGAGTAAATCAGAAATTGGCTTCATTTAAGTTCTCCAATCGGCCTGTTGTCTTGAGGGTTCCTAATTTAATCATGGGTTACTCTTGGGATGGAACTTAATTTCTGTTCAACTTGAGTATATTTCTTCCTATACATGGAGGTTGACTACTTTATTAAGTCATTATGATGCTAGATGCTTATAAAGGGGGCAGTTTGATTCTTGCAAGCAAGGAGCTACCATTTTCAATTTTAATCAACAGATTTAGATTTGCCATCAAGGTTTTTTTCTTTGAGAGTTTATCCAATATTTTTAAAATCAAATTAATTATTGAATCTAGAGAGATATTGATTTACAAATCGATAGAGTTATTAATTTAAAAAATATTAAATTAATAATCAAATATTTAAAATTTATTAATATTTATTTGTTATATTAAAATTTTAAAAAAGATATTTAATTATTATCGATTTGATTATAATTTAATTAATTAAAAGTATTTAATATTAAAATTTTAAAATTTTTTAACTTATATTAAAATTTTATTTATCATTAAAAAAAGCAAAAGTCAAATGATAATTTTGGTCAAAATTGAATAATCTATTTTAAAGATGCTTCTCATCTGACAAGTCCGGTATGTTTTATACTGATACAGAGAAGAGGAGCTTTGGTGTTCATTATACAGAGTCAGAAGCCAGAGGCAGAATGGAAGTTAAATTTGTGTTTGCTAGCCGTTTGCTGAGTGGCCATAAGTAAGGGCCGTACTAGGATCCTAGGTTCAGAGTCTAGACGAGAAGAAGGAAAGGGATGGCTTGGCCCCATAGATGAAGGGAGATCGTATATTCTTTGTTTTCAGTCCATGGGTGGGCTAATTTCGCAATACGCAAGCCCAATAGCATGTGGAATTTCGTCACAAACTTTCAAAACGACAACGCGAAGAAGTCTTTGTACACCCTGTGACAGGCTGGTCTGATGTTTATTTGGACGTTGGAGGGATACAGGGACAGGACCCGTAAAAACGCCGTTACTAGGTAACGTGGAAGACATGGCTATTAGTATTCTGAAAGTCATGTAAGGATGAACGTGTCCTTTTCCAAAGCTTCATTATCAATGGACAGTCCCAACCATCTGATCTCGTTCAAGTGAGAGCTTCATTTTCCTTCTTCATTAGGTTAAAAGTTACTACTATTAGACGACTAGTCAAGAAGTCAACTTATTTGATTGAGAATAAATAATTAAAAATATTAAAAGCATAAAGAGAGAGACGGAGAGAGATTAAGGCATTTTTTATTGGACGATGAAATAGAACAAACTAATTCTTCAGTTGTGGACAATATTACTATCCAACCGATGAAGGCTAAAATTAAATAAATAAATAAAAGATGTGACTGCCTTGTATGGAGGCCACAGTAGAGGATGTAGTCTTGAGTATTTTTATTTTTAATGATTGAATAATTATTATTAAAAAATATTTAAAAATATTTATAAGAATAAAATTAAAATTTTACCCAAACTTTCTCTTTTTATTTCTTTTCTTCTCTCCCATTCCTCGCCTGCGAAACGGGCCCTAGAAGACAAAAGGAGAAGACTCGGGAAGACTTGGGGGAGATACGAATTTTCTTGAATTACTTTGCTGTAATTTTAGAGCCTTGAAGGTGTCTTGGCCTCTTTCAAATGGCCCACAGCTTATTTACCTATCCTCCAACCCATCATCACATGACACGAGAGGAACCTGCCAGGCAACCAATTCAATGCCTCTTTTCTTTTGGCAAAAATGCTAAGTGTAGTTTGTAATGAATTAATTGGACCCAAAAAAGGAGGAATTTGTTCCGGGACGGCATAATTTTTGTATGGGGGTAGTTTTGTCATTTGGAAGATGAGATGGGACAAAATGGGTACAATAGAAAATTGCTATAGTTGACTGACTTACCATGCCAGAAAAGTAAAGGGCTGACTGACTTATCATTCTAGTCCACGCCGTGTTTAAGAAAAAGAAGAATCAAAGTACTAAATTGATAAATAAAAGTTTCAAAATTAAGATTTTTTTTTTTAAGCCACTTAATTGTCGTACACAGTTTAAAAAGGGCGTAGACAAGAATTCTTCCTCACCTTACCTGAAGCCTTTTCATTGGCCAGTTTGGTTCCCAATTTCTATCCTATTCCTATCTCTGCTCAACTTATCCCTCGTCAGGTCACCACTCGTCAAGATCATTTTTTTACCGAAAGAAAAAAGAGGGATCAGATGATTGGAGTGTCCTCTAGAATGGACGGAAGAGTGGCGATAGGATTGCGAGAGCTAGGGTGCAATGTGCTACATAAAGTATAGTGATGAATAGTGGTGGGCTACACCCTGGCCTTGTGCCTTTTTAGAGTCATTATCTATTTTTTTTTTTTTGGGGATTAGAGGAGAAGATTTTGTAAAAAACAAATGAGAGTCAATTGGCATGAGTTTTATATCGCTCGATCGCTCTCTCTCTTCTGCAGAATCCTCCCTGTGGATATTTGAGAAGATCCTGTTCTGTACCTTAGCACACACTTCCAGTTAGTGTAGTTGCAGTTGCAAGCAGGGAAAGCAAAGAGAGAAAGAACCATTGAATTTGAGGCTGCCATGTCCATGTACCATTTACCTTAATCCTGATCGCTCCTTGACTTTTTGTTATTATTACTTCTTACCAATATTAATTTTAAATTAAAATAAATAAATAAAAATAATATGAGATAAATAAAGACTGTTACCATCACAACCATGGGCTGCTTCTTTTGTCTCCCGTCATCGCTTTTGGTAAAGTGCCTTTTTCCCATTGCACAGGCACGGATCTTTCGTGCTTTTATTGTCTTAAAAAAGCACTTGTAAATCAGGAAATGAACCTTTTTTCTTGCTTCTTCTTACGTTCTTAATCTTTATTCATTTTTATGACAAAGCAGCATCATTGTTTCACTAAATCTGCTCATAAAAACACGCCACTAAAGTTGATACAAAGGACCATTTTAAAAAGAAAAAAAGTTTCCAATGTAATGCCTTCTATTTTTCTCCTGTTGTGTACATTAAAAAAAATAAAAAATTGACTACAGACAGTTTGATTTTTTGAAAAGATTAACATTTTGTTGTTAAATCACTTAAAAAAATTTTATGTAGTCAACAATAAAAAAAACTGTCGAATTTTTGAGAGCCGTCGATGTTAAACCACAAAATGTCTCTCCATCTTCGACTCCGTCTCTCTCTCTCTCTCTCTCTCTCTCTTCATACGTGTCAACTTTAATTGGTAGCATGTAAAATTCGTGCATCCTTGTGTGACGCAAGTAAAGATTGATCTCTTGCTATATATCAATCTAAGGACCCCGTTGCTCTGTTCTTCACAAAGACCCACTTTTTCTGCCTCTCTCTCCGCTTGCTCTCTCTGTAACGCAAAAGTTTCCTCTTTCTCCACAGGCATGGAGTTTACACGTGCCACGCTCGTGATAGCCATGTCCTTGGCTCTCGTGTCATTGTCCATTGGCCAATCTCCCTCCCCGGCACCCGGAGGGCCTACCCATCCACCAAAATACCCTGCAACGCCGCGGCCGAGTAAAGCAGCTAGTCCCACCGCCCCATCTCACCCTCCCACCCCGTCTCCGACGCCTTCTCCGCAGTCTTCCTCCCCAACTCCATCATCCGCACCAAGTGCCAACAGCCCAGGCCCATTAGCAAGCTCACCACCTTCACCCCCTGCTTCTACCCCTAAGTCGCCACCATCACCATCACCAACTAGTCCCCCACCAAGTTCACCTAGGCCGCCAGCTCCCTCACCAAACGCAAATGCATCTTCGCCGCCACAGTCACCGTCCGGTGCCCAAACTCCGCCACCGGGGGCAGCCAATCCCAACAGCACGGCCTTTGTTCATGGAAGCAGCTTGACCTTGATGGCGTTGTGTGGGGGAGCTGCTCTGCTTCTCGCTTAAACTTATACGGTGTTTTTTTTTTTTAATATGTATTTGGGTAGTCTTTTTTCATTTTGCTATTAGTTGTTTTCCTGTCTCCGCTGTTCTGTTCTGTTTAGATTTCGTGATTCTTGAGAGGCTTCATTAGTGATTTGTTTGAGAGGGTGAGGTTGCCTTGAAGATATATCATTTGTCACATGGTACCGTTTTGTAGTCAGAATAAGAGATTTGCTGATTTCTACTTTAATTTCATTCCTGGTGTTCAATTTGACAGAACACCTACTTGCTTCATGTTCTTTTTCTGCAAAAACAAAACCAATTGTCGGCCCTATTTTTGACTTCACTTGTAACTTGAAGGTTGCACAAGAATTGTATGTGAAATTAAGAAAACGCGCCCTGATTCTCAAAATATCTTCTATACTATTTAGTTGGTGTCAACTGCACCTTAATCCTAGGAAAGGTATGGCTCTAATGATTATTTCAAAAAGCATTTTCTGAACATTTTAAAATAAATGGAGGCACATGTCCCTGATAATTTTTTTCTATGCTCCTTAAATAGCTGGTAAAAATGATGGATTCAACCATACTTGATTCGGAAGTTCAGTAACGACGGGGTTTTCTGAAAGCTTTTGTTGGTATGGGAAAGAAAGTGGGGAGCTTTCTGGCATGATGAGCAACTGCAAGTGGTAGAAACCTAGAGGTGGTGGGGAAGAGAGAGAGAGAGAGGAAAAAGGTAAGGTTCGAGTTGTTTTGAAAGGAATATGGGGAAGAAAGGGTTGGATGGTGTGTTTTCTTCCGGAGTGGGGGAGAGGGCACTTTGGAATTTTCCATGATTCCGTATATTTATTTATTTTGATAATATTTATTATCTCTATATAATTAATACTTGCCAACGTCTATCTTTTGTATTATCTTTTTTAAATATAAATGAGAGTCATTTTATCTATAAATTTATTTTTTTATTTTTTTATTTATCTTAATAATTATATGTATCAAATAATACCTAATGATGAAAGAATAATAATTTTATGTGTTGGAAAAAATATATTTTTAACTATAATATAATTAAATATAAAATAATATTTTTATTTATTTTAATGAATTTCTATAATTATATTTATTAATTACACAAATTAAATTAATTTTTTAAAATTATTAATTATTCAATAAATTAAAATTTTAAATAATTATTTAAAAAATATTATTTTATATATTTATTAATTAATTATCTCATAACTAAAAAATATATTTTCTCAAAAACATAGGATCAAATGAGTTAAAATGGAAATAGCGCGACCCGTGGTGGAAGACTAATTAGAGGATGCCATTATTGAACTTTTCTTTTGGACCCTATGGCCATCTCACTTGTGGTAACATTTTGTTTATTAAATTAATAAATTATTAGTTTTAAAATTATATTGTCTACTAATTTACTAAACGAAATTGTCATATAAATAATAACATGTTACAGGTTGTATCAGAAAATTAACCTTCTAAAATACACGAAAAATTTTTTTATAGAAAATTTACTTTTAATATGTTCAAATATTTATTTATAATTAACTTAATTCATTTTTATAAACCAATTCCACTTCATAATCTCATTGCTCTATAATTAACTTAATTCATTTTAAAATTGACTTGCACGCTGTCTATCTTGATACTTGACGGAGCAATGTTACTAGAGAGAGATTACAGACTGCGCGAGACACCATGGACAAGAATATCCCGGTTCCAGGACATTGTTGAGGTTGCTTTAATTAAAACAAAAAAAAAAAAAGGCGTGATTATTTTTAAAATCATAATTTTTTCATTTAAGATTTGCAGGGAGTTTTATAAACTATAGCTTTGATAAAGGTATAATTTATCTATCTAACCCCTGTTGTACTCTATATAAAAAAAAAATAGCAAAAGTTATAGTTAAAGATTCAAATTAAAAATATTTATACTGAGAATTTTAAATTTTAAAATTATTTTAAAAAATTTTAACCATGCAAGAAATCTTAAATTACAATTTTTTATTATAAAATCTATTTAAATGATTTTAGTATTTAAAATTCTTTAATATAAATATTTTTAATTTAAAATCCTCATATGCAATTTTAAAAAAAAAAATAGTTCAAATACTATAATTTATGTGAATGATTATTTTGGTGCACCAAAGAGAAAGGAAGAGTTTGAGATGAAGTATTTCATCCAAAAAAAACAGAGAGTTTGAGATGAAGTATGGTCCGCGGTAATAGGTCAACTTTTAAGCCAGACCATGTGTGGCTGTGGTTTTCCTTTTTTTTTTTTTTTTTGAAATTCCAATAGTGTGAAGGAGAAAACTATATAAAGAGGAGAGTGTGGACTTGAGGACGCAATCATTCTGCGTAAATCATAAACAAGCATTCTAAATTCGTTGAATTTATTCCAATAGGTATTGATTCATTTTGTGATTAAAACAACCGAGTGAATTTAGAACGACATTTGGAAAAAAAAAAAAAAAAGCATTAGATTCCATTTCAAAGGCGTAATAATATAAAACTTGTCAAGCACTACTTTTCAACCCCCACATTACTTGTCACTCACTATGTGATCCGTGATCAGTACTGGACGAAAGCTATTAACATATAATTACTCGTGAAATATCAACACGTTAAATACCATAAGCAACATGGTATTCTGCATAGGAACTCCACATTATAGGACAATATTTTCTACAGGTATGTCCCAATCACAAGTTAGCCATATGTGGCTTAGAAATCATTCACTTGCACCACCTAAACATGACATAATATAACATCACTCTTAATAGTAATGCAATTCAAGAACAGTGAGTTCCTTTAGTGTTTCCCATACTTTTTGACAATTCTAATCCTCTACAACACTTCTAGCATTACATTATGCGCTGTGCCTTTTAAATAAAGGGGCTGAAAGATTTTTTCAAAAAATTGTTTCATTATTATTATTATTATTTTAAATAACTAGGATCTCTTACGCAACAGCAGCACCGCATAACAATTTATCCAAGCTGTACTTTTTAACGCTAATGGAAATGGTGATCGTAAATAAGTGTCTTTTTTTTTTTTTTTGCGTTCTTTTTGGACTTAAAAAGGGTTGATTTTGACTTCAGGTTTTTGCCTTTGGTTGGGCCATGGCTCACTAAACAAGTACCTCTGGGCCTTATTCATATCTTGATTTTATATATATATATATATATATGTCATCTAATATTTATTCTCTTAAATAATGTCAGGCAATAATAATTTGTACTGATAGAGTCTCCTGTAATTTGTAACAAATAATGACCAGAAACCCTTGCATTGGCATTAAGGGATACAAAGTACAAACCAAAAAATGAAAGGCCATCACAAGCAGTGGAAAGTAAGGTAAGCATTTCAATAAGTTTATCATTATTCTTATAATTTAACCTACTTTTTTCTTTGTTTTCTTCGGCACTCAATACAATCAGTACAAGGCAACTTATTTCTAACCGAAGAACTTGCAAGGAGCTTGTTAGATGGTATTTTCAGGTCTTCCAATAGTATCTGGCGAAGCTTCTCATTTTCCTCCACGAGTTCTTCAATAATTTGCTGGTGTTTCAAAACCTGAATCCACCAACAACTTTAATGGACGAGATCTTTGAAAGTTCAACAACAAAGTAAATAGCATGATTAACATCAGAGAGAATGAATAATTACCATCCTAAGTATGTCGTTCTCTGATAGTGATCGTCTAGCCTACAAGATACCCTTGAATTAGAACGTATAATATTGGATCAACACAAGGGAACAACTCAAAGAAGGAGAAAGGAGAGAATAATGAGGAGAAATGCACATTCCAGCAGACATATACACATATCAATTGGTAAACTGATGTCGACTTCGTCTGCTGTAGATTTCATGGTTGAGAAAAAGATTTCAAATACAAATATAAGACTTGCAAGAAGACCATATTATCAATCTATATGCAAACACATGATGTATAGAACCACAAATAATCAGGAAATAGAATAAAAACCATCATACTTACATTCAAAAGCTTAAATTTCAGAAACAAACAGCACTTAAATCCTCAATTATTGCTCCAAAATTTTTAGACTGTCATGCAATAACACAGACACTCACAGTTTAATATGCTAATAAACAGATGATGCATACAAGCTCAAGGGCATAAGAATTGAAACAGAGTAGTATCAATCAATGCGGTCTGATATTCGTCCTTCCCAACTGACAGCCAATTATCTCTAGCCCCAATAACAATTCCAACCAAAAAGTCGTTATTAGCCTATTACTGAAATCCAATCAAACACAAGAACAGTTCTGATCAAGAAAAAAAAAAGTTTTTTCCATCATCAATACCACTATATTCTAAGTATCCTCTTAAAACAGTCCATACACATGAAGAAAGCAAACTCTTTCATTTCATCCACTCCTGAAGCATAAACAGTATGTTAAAATTCCAGTGTAGAGGAAACCATAAAATGTTTACCCAAAAAAAAAAAAAAGAAGAAGAAGAAAGTTAATGGACTTTACTAGATGGAAGATAAAGCATAAAATCTAATTACGATACGTTGTCAATGACTCCCATAGTTTTCCCTCCTTATATCATCAAGAACGCTGGCAAACAAATAAACATCAAGCATTGGTTGCATTGTGCGTACCACTTCATCATGTTCACCTCCCTCTCCCTTCAGTAATGGATTTTGTAGAAAGTTGTCGAGAACCTTCTCAGTTCGACTGCCAAATGTGGCATCAACTTCATTGCCTTTGAATGGTTGAGACCCTGTCCGGTCTTGAGATGTTTGGTCTAGTGCTTTTGTTGCCAGCTGCATCATGTTTCCTATAGAGGTTTGGTTTGATGCTGCATTCATCATGCCAATGCCAGTTTGCAAGGATGTTGGCAAGGCACCCTGACCAAAGGGTAGTTTGGGGATAATTCCAAACTTCATCATCATCTTTGTCATCCCTATCTAGCAAATTCAATATTTAAATTTGAGATACATAAAAAATACCAGATAATAAAAAGGAAATTCTTTTGAGATCAGAGAAAATTTCACATACTACAAGATTCGATTGAATTTGATGCAAAACCCCTGGTTTCACAGCAAGGCCTACCAAAGGGGAAAAAAAAAAAGTCCTGCGATATCAATTGAAGCATTTGTATAAAATATGAAGTATCTTTTTCAACTAGTGTGGTCAGATAAATTTTAGCCATGTCAAGAGGGAAAGAGAATTTAACCAGGAAAATATTAATTATTCCTTAACAAGCTCAAGGCTACAATTTATTGTGTATTCTAGAGGTTTAGAAAAATGGTGGCAATTCCTAGCAGTGTAATATGCTTTCACATTTCTATTCTTCAGTGTACAATGCACACAGAAGCATAAAGTTTACGATTTAGATTCTAAATTACCTTTCATCTCTGCAAATCCTGTGATAAATTAAAGTTCATGGTCAACTAATGTATATTTATGTGATAAAACACAGCTATATAAACATTAGAATACTTGAAAGCTGCCTCCTAGGGGCGTTTTAAAGAATCATTCGTAGCATACTGAAACTAAAATGTCTTTGTGGATACTGAGCCCATAATCACTTATAAAATCAAAATATTAACTAACGAAAGTAATGATATGATTATCCAATGTATAGGATCAACCCACATCATGCAATACAAGATCAACCAAGAAAAGAATTATGTAGTTTTACTATCTCAAGACAAAAAATTGTATAAGAAACGTTATTCTAGTTTCCAAAGAACAGAGAAACAGAATCTCCCCAAAAGTAGAGCGTAAGAGTCTTCAAAACTTCAAAGAGATATTTGAAACTGAATGCTCCTGACATACCAACTCCAAAACCATGGCCAAAACCAACTCCACATCCAACGCCCGCTTCAATATTTTTAGCTCCCAACTTCCTCAACTGAATAAAACATGAGAAAAAAATATTCATTAAAAGCTTAAAGTTATTTATCCAAAGAATATAGAAATAAAAAAGGAATTGAAGTTATGCTGCACAGTAACAGCACCACAACTTTAAATATAAAGAGGACGAATTTTGACTTACAGAATTGTTTACATGTCTGCTAACACCAGAAAATGCATCAGTTGCTCCTCTGGTGGCACTCATTACTTGATTCAACATGGGTATAGCACCTACATGGAATTAATTTGTGCTAGACTTAGACTGGTCAAAATTTTAAATTAATAATAAAGAATTATATAGTTATTGATATCTCAGTGTTCAAAGAGAGAACACAAATAACATCATCTCAGAGTCCAAACTTATCAGATATCATGGCATCACACAAAAACATGCAGCTATCATCTTATTTCTTGTTCCTTCCATCACTGGCCAAGTTTCAGCTGTTAAATACAAAGAACTATATCCTAGGCTGTCTTTGGTGACAGACAATCGTCATCTCAGACGTTCAAAACAGATGTGACATATAAGATATAGGCATAAAACAAAACTAAAGAAGAAAAAAAAAATTTTCCTGTGGATCAATCGACAAAATAATGAAAAAGCAAATCAATAACAGTTCAATGGATATTTATTTAAACATTAAAACACATAAAATATACAATGCCTAGCGACAAACTTATGAAATACAAAATGCGTGATAATCCCCATTTGAGCCGCTGATGATGCTTAAAAGTAATTCCCTCGCTTCCCATTCCACATTAACTCATTTACTCATAGAATGAACAAGGTTAAAATCCAAAATTGAAACGACTAGCATATGACACAAAATAGATACATGATTTGTTAACAGAAGTTTGTGTACGAGTGTCCCCATTTTTTGGTTTGAAAAAGCCACCCAAGTCCATCTCTTCCTATCACAATTCAGAGAAAGAAAGTGGCTGGGAAATTATAGGGGAGAAGAAAGTACCTAAATTTAAAGGGCGGCCAACACCGATTCCTACACCACAGCCGACGCCAAAACCTGTAAATACTTGACCCACTTTCAAAGTAAATGGATTCTCCATTCGGATTACCTGAAAAGCCTTCCCCTCATTGCTATCTATGCTACTATTACCACTAATACTACTGCCACTCTCCATTCCGCCACAAGCCTCCTCCACTTTGTCCCCCACTCTCTATTCCAACAAAAGTGCAAAGACTCTGTGTCTCTTAATCGCTGTGACTTTACCCTTCGAATTCCAAAAGCAAAAGCCTTTCTTTTTCCCTCAAAATTTCCAGCATAATTTCACTCCCTCTTGCCTCTGAACTGAAACATAAAATTACAATGGGCACATCGGGCGCTAACGCAAAGGCAAGGTGGAAAGGTCAAGCTTGTGTGCTAACGCAAACACAGCGTAAACTTGCGCCTGTCAACGTGGTTCCTGTGAAAGTTCGCCACGAAAGCCAAGAGAAAAATGTCAAATTACTTCTAAATCCCTAGATCTCTTCACGAAATGTCAAAATTATCCAGCTAACAATACCGTCCACGGCAACTGAGAAGTTGAAGTTGTACCGAAGTTCTTAGCAGCTATCCGATCGTCAAACTTGGAACATTCCGTAGGGCTCTTTATATAGTTGTCATTGGCTGGAAAACAAAACGAGGTCGTTAATAGGGCCCTATACTTTAGGCCCAGTGGGGAATAAAGTCCAGCCCATCCCAAACTATGTCCAACGGATCAGTCTCTCCTCAAGAAAGATGGACCGTTGAGGTTGAGGTTCAAATGAACAGTGGGCCAACCCCAAGCCTCCCAAAGTGAGCAAACTGAATTGAAAAAAACAAAGGAAAAGAGTTATATAACTTAAAAAAAAACATATATAATTACTTATATTATTATTAAATTTTTAAATAAAATATAAAAATATATAATTTTTAATGATAATATAATAAATATATAATTTTTACAACTTTTCATTGCATAATTAAATTATTTTAAATAATTTTTTAAACATATTATAATTTTATTAGAGAATTTGATAATAAAAAGTTATAAATAATTACACTCAAGTCTAATCCATAATTTAATTATGATTTTGGTATACAAACCTTACAACATAATATTTAATCCTCCTAATTTATTACAAAAAATGAAAAAATTATATTTCAATTTAAACTAACGTTTAAAAATTATATAATTATCAAGTAATATCATCTTTTTGAATTTCTTTATTTGCTTAAAATATCAAATGATAATCACATAAATATTAGATGTTAATTTTATATTAATATATAATATTTTTTTTATAATAATTTAAGAAGATACTATACACACACACACACACACACACACATATATATATATATATATATATATATATTGGTCAATAAAATAGGATGGGTAGAGTTGAAACAAGATAAAAAGTTAATGGGAAATAGTTGGTTGTACCGGTCCCAAAGCCATAAAGATTGCTTATTTCTACCTGTAAAATTTTTTCATTTAATATTCTTTGAGGCGTGAGAGCCAATTTTTTTATTTTTCCCAAAGGAGTGCAAGTGGAGAATAACTTGAGCTCTGGTAAAAATGGGGACGTCATTTTCCGTTGATTAAGGCTCCCTTTGCTTTATAAAATAATTTTTATAAGAATAAAAATAAGAATAAGAATAGAAGTAGGTTTTGATATAATTAAATAATTATATTTAATATATTATAAAAAGAAATAGATATTTCATTTTATTTTTATATTTAATAGAATGAAAATAATGTAAAAATAGAAAGAAAAAATGAATAAACCATTATACTTCTAGTACAGAAATACTTTAAAACATTCATTTTTTGATTTTATTTTGTTGAAAAAATTTTAAAAATGCATTAAAGCATTTTTAAAGGTTTTAATATAACAAAATTTAATCTTAAAAGAAAAAGTTCAAATATAATAAATAAAACAATAAAACTAAAAAAATAATAATGTAAATTCTGATCTCACTCCTTTAATTATTCTACCATTCTATCAATATTTTGAAGAAACTTAAATGTTAACATTTTTTGAAATAAATTACTATGAAAAATGAAATGAAAATCACTTGCTACAATCAAACATGCTTGATTTTAAAATTTTATTTTCATTTCTCAATCTACAGTTTAAGGAAAAAAAAAAAAAGACCTAACAAAGAAGGCATAAGTCTGCCTTTTTATTTTTTGTTTTTTCTCACCTAGATTAGATGATTTTCAAGAAAAAAAAATAGAGAAACCATTTTGTTGTGGAAGGAGACGGCGTCTTTGACATTACTGGAGGGGCAAAAAGCACTTGCAAGTTATGTAGTTGACCATCGATCGTTTAAATTAATCATAGCAGGTATGAAAAAGGACTACTAGGTTGCACGAAGGTAATGTCGCTGCATCTTTATGGCAAAAACTCAACAAACAACTACTGTTGTGGTCATAGTAATACAGAGCAGAGTCACCATTGGTGCAGCTACTCTCATAAATTGAACAGCTGACCCAAACCTAACTGTTCCAATGGACCAAAGCTGGGCTCATCAATTTTCGACCACAATGGTTCACCGCTTCAGTTGATTGCCTACGCCAATTCCGAATACACACTTTCTTTCTACTTTATTTTAAGTCAATATGCACCAAATTTTCTCTAACTTTAGGTTATACATAAATCATTTTTCCGTTCAAAATTTAATAATATATTTTTTTAATTTTCATTTTTGTGCAGATAATTTTTGTTTTTAGTTAATTCATTAATAAAAAAATAATATATCTAATTAAATAAATTTCTAAACTTTATTTTTTAAAAAAGTATAAATAACTTATAAACTTTAAGTTATGTATAAATAATTTTCGTACATTTTTTAAGTTATATGTAAATAATGCTTGATATATCATGTTTCAATTAATAAAATAATAGATTTACTAATAAGAAAGAATTACTTATATATAATTTTTATGATATATTTAGTTAAATAATATAAAAAATATAAAAGTAAATATATGTAATAAAAAATAACTTTTGTGTTTTTATTTTAAAAAATAATTTAATAATTAAAGTAATTTAATAAATAAAATAATAATTATAAAGACATGATAAATATTATACGGATTATATGAAAAAAGAAATCATGACACCAAATGACCCAATATAAGTTTTGAAATTTCTGCATATATCCTAAAACTTGAGAAGTTTCATGCATTTTAGCTTTTATCTTATATTTTTTGTGGGACAGACAGAATTTGTGGTCTACAAGGTTTTGCGCACGAAACGTTATGATTATGAATTGCCCCAACGAATCCGAGATCCTTCAAAGGAGAAACAATTTTCATTCACATGGTAAACAAGTTAATAAGCAAATGATCATGGTTCCATATGGATCAATTCAGAGTCCTGTTTTCAGCAGGTAGTGTAACTACAATCACAGCAGAGACACCCTCCTTAGGATAAGGGACTGCCACAACGTTTCCATAAGAAGCCGATCCCATCCAACGAGAAACAAGGACAGGCCTATTCCCTTCATGAAACGCTACGTCGTACACTCCAAAGTCATCCCATGTTGTAATAGTCATTTGATTCTTGAGGACTAACACCTGCCTGCTATATTCACCGTTGCAACAATTTTCCACCTTGATTACCTCAGATGATTCTTTCACAAACAAAGAAAACTCCGAACCCATTTTTCTGTCGAGCTTTCTCTCAGCCTCATGAACACAAAGCCCGGCTAGTTCCCTCTCAAAATCTAAATCTTCAGCAGTGATTTTGAATAATAAGCTTTGGCCACCATTTTTGTATGGCGTACGGCTAATTATATTGGGGGGAGGAGACTCGGGATTTTTCAGACGAGGATGGTAAAAAATGGGTATTCTTTTCTCTCCATTACGGGGTAGTACATTCTTGTGTATCGCTGCCCATTTCTTTAGGAAATTATCAACCACTAAAGTCTCTGCCAGCAGCAGACTGCAGCTAATGCCTATCGAGTATCCTCCACATTCGAAGTTGGTCACCTGAGAAAAACACACAACATAACCATCTCATTCAAAAGTTTTATGCTATTAAATAAAATATTCATGAATCTTGCCTGAACATAAAACAGAGGTGAAAACTCAGGACGCTGCTCATCGATATCCTTCCAGAAGACAAGCTCATGCTCAAGATTATCCTTTTCACTGGATTCAAGGAACTCTGAGAGCGCAATGGAGAATCGTGCCTCCACCATTCGAATGCCACTATCATTAGACACAATTTCCATTTCCTTGTCACCACCCTCACCTTCCTCCCTTCTCCGGAGCCGCCCGGCAAGCAGTGGGTACTCCGATAGAGCTTTGGCCAGTGACTCCACAGTCCACCCAGCCAAAACCCATCCATACTCCTCCTCGTTTAAATTGTCATAGTACATAACTACTTGGTAACACCCACGAAAAGTTTTTGTGTCGATGTTGGGGTCACTCGCCAAAACTTGGCGAGCTCGCCGTGGTTCGGTTATCTTCAGTGGCGACACACTCATCACGGCTTCAATTTGCAATTTGGGCACATCCATTCTTTCTTCTCTGAACTACTTTATTGCGTGGTTCGGGCTCGCCTCGCTTCTCAAGGGAGGATGCATTTATAGGGAAAAAGCTTCGATCAAAAACAACCATGAGTGGTTGAATTACCAATATACCCTATCTCCCAATTATTACGTATTACACTCTAGTTTTAAAAGTAAAAATATTGTACAGTTTTGGTACGATGATTTACCTAACCTTCGCACATGAGGGTCGTAGCAGAAAATAGTGGCGTGTCTATGTTTGCAGAATTTCAATTTGGTAATCTGACTAATCTATTCTCCAATTGTTGATCATGTCTTTTGAGAAGCACAAGTTAAATTTATCTAAAATGTCCTTGTGAGAAGGTGAGATGGTATTGACTACTTAGGTACAAGCCCTTCAAATTAAGTAATTAGACATCACATTTGGCAATTCTGGGTTGTTTATGTGAATTGAATGCAAGTAACTGCCCTTTCATTATTATTCTGAACTTTTTAAAGCTATGCAGTTGCTTTCCTAGTTGATGCTTGATATAATTATAAACAACTAATTAGTATCAAGTTCCCCCAACGCTTACCCAACATCCCTTAAATGCAGCTCTTGCATTTTTTCGTCTAAAGGTCGCGCTCAAAGTATGCTTTAAATATAAAATTGTAATAAAGAGGTTATGATTAAAATTTAGATGATTAGACTATAATATAAATGTCACAGATCAGATCATAATTATACAAAGTTCCAACTTCCCAATCCATGCCCCTGGAGCATAATCCCACCCAACAACAGATTTTTAATTAGGGCCAGGGGACACCACAATACTCTCACCTAATTTCTTTCCTCTTCAATACAACCCTACATATCCACAACTTCACCAGACAAAAATGGAATTTTCATCAAAGGAATGGATAATATCATGTTATTCACACACCCAATCAAATTGCAAAATATAAATTGCATTTAATGTTATACAATAAAACGGAGGCAACTCCATAAACTCTGGAGTCTTTCTTTTTATGATATGATACTTTAGCCGTTGATGTTGTTGCCAGTTGCAATTCCTGTGTTTTAATGGACAAGGGGAGTAATGCGTAACAGTTGGCATAATTGAAATACACGTGAAATAGGAATAGGGATGGCTCTTTATAAATTAGTGGACTAGAGCTTCTTCATTGTCGGTTCTCATTTTATGTCCAGAATAAAATATACTCGATAAATATTGCAAATTTGATGAATTTCTATTTGCAAAGTATAAATGCTATGTTCCTTCGCATGTTGGGTGCAACACCGGCATCTTCCAACCTAACTTGTCAGCGTTGTTCTTCATTCATACAATCATACGGATACTGTAATTCTCATCCTAGCAGAACGGTCACAGCTAAAAATGGTAATGGGAGCAGGCAGAGTCAACTGAGTTCGGTTGAACTCCAAGCACTCCGGCGATTGGAATAGTAAATGATCTCAGAGCCCAATTTTCAGACATATCCTTTCGCTTTTCTTTTTTCTTTTTCTTTTTTTATATTTTATCTCATTGAGTCTTTGTATCATCAAGCATCAATAATTACTGGTAGGGAGGGAACATGAGAATGTGGAAAACTCACTTGTGTTTATTGTTGGAATAGGTTGGCATTAGTTGTATTAAAACAGTAGTACAGCACTCAAGTATTCCACACAATTGTACACTAAAAACTCCCCACCTCATTGTTTGCCTCCTACTTTTGCTCTTGCTAATATAATTAAAACCAAAAAAAAAAAAAAGTAGTTCAGCCTTGAAAAGCTTTGTCTTTACCCAAATTGAATCGCTTATTCATAGGGATTGGAGATTCAAGATCTGTATCATCTATGCTGGCCTGTTGCCATTAAGCAGTAACCATAGATGCATCAAGAACGCCATAACATACAAGCAAACAATCAAAATGTAAGCTTTCCTCCTAATACCAAAGCAATAAATTTATTTGGATTACAACGATCAAAGTCTAAAAGGAGCATGTCCAAAAATATCTGATATGAGATCTGCTGGATTCTCATTCAAGTGTATACTACATATTTTTTCTATGCGCTTTATGTTCAAAATTAAATAGATTCATCCCAGCTATTTGATACAAGCACAAGTCATTTAACGAAATGATATGCTTCATTTCATCCGTTTTCCTCCGTCCAATTTTGTGAATTTCCATGTTCCATAGCTGGGTATGTTTCATGAGATGTTACCCAAAGCTGCAATCAACCGTCAAATTCTGTCGTCTGTCAAAAAAGTTAGATTAATTCAATTAAAAATACTGAAATCTATGCATCAAAGCATGATGTATCTACTGAAGAGTATCAAGTATGACAAAAACTTGCAGCTGCTGTGAGAATCTGACAAATAAATCGGAGTATTATAAGAGGAAGAAAGAGGTTTCAAGCAAAGAATAATTATTGTGACCTGGAGCAGAGAAAAACCAGAGGATGATAGCGCAGAGAAGAAGCAGAAGCGGGATGGCGTGGATTGCATTCTGGGCCGATCTGAGACGGGAGCGCTCCTTCTGAACAACGTGGGAGAGGGGATCGTATGTGGGCAGGTGTTGGTCAACGTCCATGGCAGGTCTGAAATTCGAAAACAACGATGATGATGATGATGATGAGAGTCTGCTAGCACCGGACCATCTGTGCATCTTTGCTGGCCTTCAGATGGGAAGGGAAACACAGCTATGCAGAGAATCTGAATATTGAATGCTTTAGTCCAACTTTGCTGGCTCCTCAATTGGGTTCATCTAACCTCCTTTCTGGAAAATGATATTCAATCTTCAAATTACCATAAAATACCAAAATAAAGTGAATTACGAAAATTAAGACATTACAAAGTTAAATGCGTGCACCTTTTGAAGAATTCCAGCCACCGCGTCAATTATTTTCCCAAAAAAAACAATTATACGTCCTTATATTTTTGTTATTAAACTTTTTAACTAAAATATGATAATAAACATAATTTTAATAATAATATATTAAGCGTATAATTTTTAATTAAATTATAGATTTTTATATTAGTATTAAAAATTATATATTTATTATATTATTTGAATTAAAAACTTTAATAACAAAATTACAAATAACTGTACTTTCTATTCCATTATTTTATGCAGGACTTCATAGGGAGCACCTTCTCTGCATTCTTACGGCGTCCAGTCTTCGTCCAGTCAAGCTATTTGGTTTTTTTTTTTTTAAATAAACTTAAATAAATAAAAAAGGAGGAGAAGAGGGAAAATGGCCTGACTGGACATGGAATTGACATACAGGACTGCAGAGAAGCAGCTCCCGACTACATAACGTGTCTGCGCTGTAGATAGCTGAAGCAACTTGGAAAGAGAGCTGCTCTTTTTCCTTTTCTTTCCTTCTTATTCAAATGTGACCGAGCACCTCATGAATTCTCTAAAATGCCCTTTCCTCCACCCCGTGATTCCGCACCACTGGAGGAAATCGTAATTTACCCTCTTGCAAAATGGAATTTTGTTCTCTGCATACTAAAGGATTAAATATATCGATGTAATAAATAATATTTTTTTATTATGTTAAAATTGAATTAATATTTTATTAACATATTAATAATCAATTAATAATAATAAATTATAATTATTAGTAAATTAAAACAAACATTATTAACGTAATGAGAAATACGTTATTAATTATATATTAGTAGTTACCTATTGTTATTATTAGTAATTCATTATCAATACCTTAATACAATATTAAAAATTTTATATGTAATTATTAATATTTTTATTATCAATTTTTTTAATTAAATTTAATAAGCATATACTTTTTTAATAACATCATAATAAATATATGATTTTTATTGACAATTATATAATTTCTAATTAAATTGATATTTATCATATTTTAATTAAAAAATGTGATATTAAAAATATAAAAAATTACATCTAACTCTATTATATTAAAAATTACAAGCATATTACAAGAGTTGTTATTAACACAATGAAAAAACGATATTAATTAATTATATTGATGCATTTAATATTTTATTAAGTATATCCAATATAAATATATAAACTGGGTCGTGATGAAAATCTATGCATTTGTCAACACAAAATGGCATGATAACTCAAGGCTTCACCTCCTATAATATAATGATGCATCTCATAAATATCATTAATTAGTTTAAAGAATTTATAATTTTGGTCACTCTTGCTTCATTTGATTGTTTATAAATTAACTCGAAATTCTTTCTAAAGATTATGTTCGTAATATTATCAGTTTAATGTCTAGCTTTTTTGTTTTTAATAATAAAGTTTCCATTAGTAAGATAAAATATCATGTTATTATTTTTATGGCAAATAGAGTATAAACTTATATATCTAACTAAACGACATATCATGATTATTACAATAATATTGATATATAAAATTAAGAATTAAATATGGGTGATGCTTATCATATGGTATGAATTCAATTCTATAGTGCAATTTGCATCAGCAGGTGGCAATGGAAACGCATATGCAACTTAAATAACGACCGATTCGGTAAATGGACGCGTGGCAAGCAGTAGGTCCTGTTGACACGTCACCTCACTCGCCCCGTTGATTCGTAGAAATCCGACATCTGAGGGTCATTTTAAATCGCAGCCCTCTCAGACGTTTCCTCGATTTCGCCTTCTATCATTTCTTAATATTGTTTCTCCATCTCCGGCGACGATCCCAGATTCAGCTTAAATTTCTCGCCTGCTGACACTTATTTCTCACTATTCCTCCGTACTCTTGTGATTCATTTCCTTTTCAACCTCACACCACCATGAATCCTGAGTAGTATGTTCAAAATTCCCCAACTCTTCCGATTTCTGCTTAATTTTTTACTCCGTGATTACGTAAATTACGTTCAGTCTTTATTTTTCACTTTTTTTTTTCTTTTGTCAAGCTCTTCTAGATCTGTGATTATTTGTTAGCAAGAGAATTGGAAATTTTACTTTCTATAAATTGCTAATTCATTTTTTTTATCTCTCTCTTTGTCCATAAGTTAATGCGCGGATAATCAATTATGTTACGGACTTTTTGGTGGATCGTGTTTCTGAAACTTTTTTTCTGATTTAGATCTGTTCGTTTGGGAGATAGATCCGCTTGCATATGCTCAATTATTTTTGGGCTACTCTTGGAAATATTTGTTTTCTCTGATCTGGTTGATATGTAAATGCTGCAATCACTATAGATTTTTGGTGTTTGAGAATATCATATCGCAGAAGCGTTGTTTGTTTTTTTTTTTTTTTAGGATGGACTAAATGCAGAAATTAGGTTACTATTATTTAGTAAAAGATGCCAAGTTTTCTATCAGCAAAACAGCTAGTTCTGACATCTGGAGTATGATTGTAAATTTCATAAAATTAATATTGCAAGAAGTCAAGAACACTAGCATAATTGACTATATTAGAAAAACTTTATGCAGGGTGAACCGGATTTTTTCTTTTGATTCCCTGGCAAGGACTGATAATATCATATAGTAACTTGAAACTATAACAGGGTGATCCATCGGCACTATCTTCCGATCTACACTCATGTTCCTCTTAGTCTTGCCCCAACATGCTTATGACAGCCGTTCACAAAGTAGAATACTATTTAGTATTAAGTGTTCCTCCCCAAAATAGGTTGAATTAAAAAAAAAAAATTTAAGCCATTTTTGGGATTAAACTATATATATATATATATATATATAACTCATCCTATCTTCTATTTTGAATGATGTCATATATGGATAGCAGCCTGTATGCTACCTTTACCCAGCCATTGTTTGCGTTCTGTTACACATATGTTCTTGTGTTGTGTTGATGTTCTGCTACACATCTGATTAGCACAGGAATTCGTGGTCTTTTCTTATTCTTCTATCTTTGACTGGAGGCATGCTTTGTTTTTATGCAGCGACTATTTGTTTAAGCTTTTGCTTATTGGAGATTCTGGTGTAGGCAAATCATGTCTCCTTCTGAGGTTTGCTGTAAGTTTTGAGCTTCTATCTTTTTTCTTCTTCCTTCCTTGGGTAATGTGCTTCATGGTCATTATTTGAAAGTAAATAAATAAAGAAGTTGAATTGCACCTTTGTTTCAAGTTTTAGTGTGTGTTTGGGACAGCATTTGCAAAGCAGAAGTAAGTTGTTTTTTCTTTTTTTTTTATGGTAAGCAAACGTGGTTTGGGGTGTGGATGTGCCAAACCAAACGCACCTTTAGTCTTTAGAAAGGTTGAAATTTACTGAAGAATTAGAGCTGATAGAACAGAATGTTTACAAATGGCATGAGTGACAACCATGATAATTTTTAATACAAAATGTTGTGCTATTTTAAGCATTGAAATCTGTAGCAGGTCGTTTATATTGGTGGTTTGCACAATGCCTTACAAAATTCTCACAGTTTTGCACTTTTTAATGCAAAAACTGCCAAAATATTTTTAAAAAATTAAATAAATTCTGGCTAATTTTTTTTTTCTTGTATTGTAAACCAGGATGATTCATACCTTGACAGCTATATCAGTACAATTGGAGTTGACTTTGTAAGAATTTATATCTCCCGTTTAAGTTTGATTGCCTGGTTATTGAAGTACAACTATGTAACTAATTATTTACCGTGCTCTCTTCTGTAGAAAATTCGCACTGTGGAACAGGATGGCAAGACTATTAAACTTCAAATTGTAAGTCCATGATAACGTTAATGTTAATTAGATACTAAAATTTGTTTCCAAGTTATTTTTGGTTTTGATGGAAATGTTTTCTAGATTATGTGCCAAGTATTTCTTTTAGCATCTAATCATTGTTATGTCTCTTCAAATTGTCTAAATTTCTTACATAAAACTTAATTTCAACCAAACCTTAATGTTTGGCAACTAAGTAATCATCCTTCAATAATGTTTCTTGTGTTTACTATCTTTTTTTTTTCTTTTTTTGGGTAGTGTATGTTCTATTTAATGTAATGATATTATGGCTTATCCGTTCTTTTATCCAAGAAAAAAATACGTCTTATCTCTCATTCAGTACTACGAAACATAGTATAAGTTGACGGTGGTTATCAATTGCGTATACATTGCTCATGCTAGCAATCTCCATTTCTTTGGATGTATAGTGGGACACTGCTGGTCAGGAACGTTTCCGTACTATCACTAGCAGCTACTATCGCGGTGCTCATGGCATTATCGTGAGTCTTAAACTGGTCATTTTCCTGCAGTTTTCTTTCTGGAATTTGTGAGACAGTGGTGTGATCCTGTTTGCTTTTTTGGCAGGTTGTTTATGATGTCACTGACCAAGAGAGCTTTAACAATGTCAAGCAGTGGTTGAATGAAATTGACCGTTACGCAAGTGAAAATGTTAACAAGCTTCTAGTTGGAAACAAGAGTGATCTCACAGCAAATAAAGTTGTATCCTACGAGACAGCAAAGGTAAATTGCACAATCATGGGTTTACATCACACAATTTCCTAAAGACATCTGTTGAAACCTTCTTTAGTTTAAAGGTGGGATGCCTGAGCTTCTTCTTTTATCTTTTCAGGCATTTGCAGATGAAATTGGGATCCCCTTCATGGAAACTAGTGCTAAAAATGCCACTAACGTTGAACAAGCTTTCATGGCCATGGCTGCAGAAATTAAGAACAGGTACCATATTATCGTCTTGTACCATTTAGTTTGTAAGGAAATAAAATTACCTTCTTTTTTTTTTTGGTTAACAAGAAACGAAAAATTACCTTATTTTCTGTTATTTTGATTTTTTTTTTTCCTTTTTTTGATTGGTGGCCTTTATAAGTTGTTTCTTTAATAGCTATTGAATCTTCTTTGATGTTGACCTTTTGCGCTGTTCTTGTTTCTTTTGCACAGAATGGCCAGCCAACCGATGAACAATGCCAGGCCTCCAACGGTTCAGATTAGAGGACAACCAGTGAACCAGAAGTCTGGCTGCTGCTCAACCTAGAGAGGAAGTATTTGTGGTCCGGACGTCTATATGTGTCTACCTGGCATGTAAAATTAGTTTTTTCTTTCTTCACATAATGCTTAAGATTGTTTAATCTTGATTTACTTCTTGTCGTTGAGCACATTGTTGAAACTTCCATTCTTTTCAATGTATTTCATTTTAAAGAAAACATTTGTACAAAATTAGGAATATTGGTGAATAGCAGTATTTGCCTTGTTCTTTGTTCCATTTATATTGACCAATAAATGGCACCCACTATTATATGTATACGGACACAATGTCTTATCTTAATCCATAGGCCGTATTAAGTTGAATACTCGGAAAAAAGGAGATATGGGCTAAACAATGTACCCATATGGTTATCTCTTGTCGGCTGCTTTTTCTTTTTAAAATGGAATCGGGACTGACATTTGTAGAGCCCAAATGTTAAACACGAATATATTTTGCATACATACCACTCCCCCTGACAAAGATAGATTAATGTTAGCTTTAGAGAGAATGTATTGAGGTGAGGCATTCATTATTTGTTTCTGCTGATTGATTTCCTGCAGGAGTAATAAAATGGCAGCTTGCTAATTTTACAGTCATGTTTGTCTTTAAATGGACAAGCTACAAGTTTGGCCCTTGGAATTCAAGTAGGTGACGGAGTGAACGTCTTTTTGGTAATAACCGGCTTAAACCCAAGGTGAAAAGACTATAGTAAGCACTAAGCAGCCATGTAAAGGGCGATGCAACAGCTCCCATTTCGGATATGAGATTTCGGAGGCTCGTGAAAGTAGCACTGGCAGGCTTAGACAAATTAAAATTGCCCATCCATTCCACTCGGTGAAGTTGGGGGTGTCAGATTTACAAATAATAGAACAGCCAATAAAAGAAACAAAAGTGCAGATTGTAGTTTGAATTGATGGTCACAGCTGGGAAAGATGTCTGTGCCCGTCTACGAGGTTGAAAGTCCATGCATAAGATGCAGTTAATAAACTGTGAGTTGCTCTCCTAGTTGTTTCCTTCCATTATTAAAAGAGTAACGATGAAAATATAATTAGCATCCCCTTTTATGTATTACTGAGTTTTGATCTACTTCAAGATGATTAACGTGCTGGTATTGCTCTTGCTGCCAAAAATATACCCTTTGAATATAAAACTTGAATACACTACACAAATTCTCAAGTTTTCCAACACCACAATTGGAACCCCCAAAGTTCGAATGCAATTACCAGTTTCTCACTATCCCATAAAACAAGCTGTTCCCAACGTTATATATATAGGAGTCTTCACCCCTTTTTTTTTTTCAAAACGTCTTCGGATCCTAGCAACATGGTGCTATATGTTTTGAGCTGCAAAAACAATGCAGTAGCCAATCATAACCAGCAGATGCGTTAATTATGCATCAAACGCAGGCAGATTCTTGGCAGAAAACGCAGGTAGGAGTAAGTTTTAATGGATACTAGAAGCACCATTATATGTTCCACAGAGGGAAGCCTAGAGAGGTTTAGAAATTAAAAGGCATCTTGTTTTTCATCAAACGTACATATGATGAATAGTGATATGACTTAGGCTTAGAAGCCAAACGGTGCACCCTTATCAACGAGTCAAAATATTGGACCCCAGGATCTACCACACTCTGCAAAGTTACAATAGTCAATAAAGCTCCTTTACTGAATGTAACACTGCCTTTACCCATTACAATGCAGAAATCTTTTCTTATATACTCTGAAAGTATATCCCTTATACGAGCATGCGAAACTATTGGCATCAGCCTGCAGGCATGTGGGAACAGAGATTTGAAGGGAATAATCAAGATTTGGCGGGAGGAAATAAAATTTGTTCATGCTATGCATCTTCTTCTTGTAGCACTTAGCAGTATACTTATAGTATCACTCAAGGTTTGCATACTATATACTAGTACTACAGTACATCTTATGAATCAACAATAACGCGTCTTTTCTAGAGAGAGAGAGAGGGGGGGGGGGAAGACATGATGGCTTCCAAAGAAGGACAATGTACAAGAAATGAATCGCAACATAAAGACTCAGTCAGTTCCTACTTTTCCTTGTTCAACACAATTGCTCCTTTCAGACTTTCACACTTCAACATGAATTCTAGGTAGTGAAAACCTTAGTTTTTGGTCTTCTCAGCGGCAGCTGTCTGTTGGCATACACACTCACGTGGAAGAGAGACATATCCTTCTATCCGCAAGCCTATTGACATCAATTAAACTTGAAATAACGCCTGCCTAATGTGAAAAGCTCAACCAAAACCCTACCCAAATTATTTGACTCTGGAGTGTGAACCATGTTGCTTATTAGTATATACATTAAATATAGCTATTAACAACACACCTACTACACGCTTTTTCTGAGAAATAACTCGGAAAATTTTATACGTACGTAATTTTTATCCCAGAGATTTGAGCCCTAGGTTTTCTTGTAAATTGTTCGAATCTGTAAGGAGCAGTCCAGTTTTCAAGTTTTGCAAAATCTTTAAATAAAAAAAAAAACAACACAAGGTATATATGCAACGTTTTAATTATATTCACATTTAAGTTTGTGTAATTAAGATGGACTAGGCAAACAAGTAGACATAGAGAATGATCCCTGTCTTTCAATATTGACAGTCATGGCTTTTGCCTTGCTAGTATATAACTTTTTTATATTGGATCCTTGATCTTGTAATAACCTGACCAAGCTCCTCTTGGCATTAGTTCTAAAGGGACAATTGGATGCCATGAACCCATCCACGAGATGCAGGTAAGCCTCCAAGTCATGACAACATGCCATGTCAGCATCTGGTTTGAGATAAGGTGACTTCTTTGTATCCACACGTAGCTCCGACCCCACGTGCGTGTATGCCAATGGCATGTTCTTATCCAACATGTCCAGCACCCCACCCACCTTGGAGCTCCTTAGCTTTTGCTCAACCTCTTCACTCACAAACATCCCCGGAATCCTCGTTATCACATCCTGCGAGTTCACTATTCTCAGAACCTTCACGTTTTTTGCCGTAATCCGATTCCCAAACGCCTTGTTTCCCACCATGGGCCCACCAAATGAGAAGACAGCCACTGGTGGTACGTCATCATCACTGGTGCTTATGTCATCAGCCACCAACAAGGCCAGTGCAGCACCTAGGCTATGTCCTGTGACTGTTATGCTTAGGCTCTCCCCTTTGTACATTTCCATGAGTCTCTTCACTTCTGCCTTCACCGACTCTGCTAAGCTGGGTACGTGGGTCCCTCTGGTTTTGTACAGGCTCTGGAACCCACACTCCACCTTGGGCTTATCTTCATCTGATGATGACTCGTCCATGTTGCTCAGCTGGGCCCTCATATTCTCCGCCCACTCCAGACACGTTGCCGTGCCCCTCAGAGATATCACGATGTCTCTCCTACCCATCCTAGCTATCTCTCTTCTGTCCTCGCAAACAGCAACGTACCCGATCCAGCTTGATCTCTGGGTCATCCATCCGAGATCCGGAGCGACGTCGTCCACCCATTTGGGTAACCCGACTGAGGATGTGGCGTAGAGGCTCTTCGTCACTCGATAGGACCTATCGGGAAGGACCACGTGGCGGGGCATGGGGGGCTCCTCCGCTGACATGGCGGGGTTGGAGTGAAAGGAATGATAGGCGGCTTGAACGAACTCGCCGTACCTGACCACCTCTCGCCGGAGATTCTCATCAAGTGGATCCAGCATGCCCTTCCAATCGCTGCAACCGTGATATTCCTTCCACCTGCTGCCCAGAACGTTCCTCGGGGAACGTTCCTGGGTCATGGACAGCAAGCGTTGTAAGCGGTTGAGATGTCGGGGTGACATTTCCTCGGTGGCTTTCATTTCCGGCCACACTCTAGCCAAGTTCAGTCCTTCGAGGATGGTCTTTGCTTTCTTTTCATTATTGGGTTGTTTCTGGATCTCAGTAGGTGGTTGTGGTTGTGGTGGTGGTTGCTTCTGGAGGAGCTTGTCCAGGTTGGCGAGGTGGAGCCTAGTTGACTCCGTGGATGTCACCCCTCTCACAGACTCGGTGGATGGTACGGGCTTCACGGTGGGGTTGAGGGGAGAGGCTTGGCACTTGAAGCTGGCACGTCTTGCCTGAAACATGTGAAGGCTGTGAGCTGGTACGGTGGAGCTGATCTGCATCATCATCATGCTTTTTGTAGAGAGAACGGTTGGTAGGCGAAGAAGAATAGCAGGCGAAGACAACCTCTTATCAATTGCTCAGAAAGCCCCTTGAATTTGAATCCTAACCGACAAACGAAATGGATGAAAGCGTCTATATATAAAGGGAGTATCTGATTTTGCCATTCATTTACATTATTATTACCAACATAACCACATAGTTAGGATAGAACCGGGGCAATATTGTAATTACGTGGACGGTTGCGAGGGGTGAACTGGAAAATAAGTCATGATATGGACCGTTTGTGTGTGTTGAGTAATAGAGTAACAGCGTTGGTAAGAGGATTTTAGTGAAATGTTGCCATGCCACTCGGTTTGAACGTCAATTGACTTGACTGAATTGCCCCTCGCTAATTAGGGTGTCTATTGTATCAGATTGGAATTATGCAGTTTGACTTTTCCAATGAAGGCAAGAAAGAAGCTTTTTGTTGTCGAGAGTGTTTGTCAACTTCGGGTACAGTCAACATATGTCTGTAATTCTTGTATCCATTTTCTGAAAAATTTGTTTTTATATTTTTGTTATTCGCAAAGCAGCTTCTTCTTGTTTTTATATTCCTGGGAGAGGGAGATTGTTACGCTTGCAACAATATTGCACCTATGTTGGGATAAATTAGTTTTGCATACATAGATATATATATATATATATATACGTGTGAAAAAACTTGAAAATCTTTTTGAAGTCAGACAATTGTTGCTTTGCTCCAAACTACTTGGACCATCTTGATAAAGGCATTTTGTTAAATACAAATCAAATTCCAATAAGCTTCCTTTCATAAAGGAAGCTTATTGGAATTTGATTTGTATTAGTTTGCCTTCTTGCACAATATTCGATCGGTTCAATATATGTTTTGATACAATCTTTTGAAGAGCTCAAGCTTGCTTGTGCCTGAAAAGTTTGATGCGATGGAGAATATTTGTAGTAAGAACTTTGACCATTGAATGTACAATATTAGAGCAATTCAAGTCAAATGCTTGTACCTAAGGCCAGAGCTCCAAAGAATACAAACTTTTCTGCTGAGCTCAGGCATTACAATAACACCAACTCTTTATCACGTAATGCTATACGTGAATTGCAAGTTGAACTCAACTATAAACTAATCAAACTAGCAAATATATGTATGCGCGCGTACACACACACACACACACACACACACATATATATATATATACACACAAATGTTTCTTTCCAAAAAGTTTGTCGTGTATTGTATACAAGCAAGGATGGACTAAGATGCTGCACTTTGGGAGCAGACGCCACCCTTAAAAAATTACATATATATATATATATATATAATATTATTTTTTTAATTTTTAAATCTGTCTTATTTAATATTTTAAAGTTTTAAACACATACTTTCACAGATATAAATGCTTCTTACGTTAGATCATAAAAATAAATTTTATAAAATCAAATAAGATAAATAACATATTTTAAAAAAAAATTATTTTCATTTTTCTAGAATAATTAATAATATACTTTCTGCTCTCTTATTCTCATTCTTTCACAAATTTTTTTTTTATTTTCTTTAATCATAATTTATACTCTCTATAAAAATAAGGCTTTATAATAAAACGAAAAATAAATTTTTTACAATAGTTTAACTATTTGTATTAAAAAGGAGATTGTAAAGAATTTTACTCCAAAGGAAATTATTGTTGAATTTTATTCAAGTGAAAATTAAAGAATATAATTTTAATGGCTAATACATATTCTATCACTTCTTATATATATATATATATATATATATTGAATTGAGGCAATTATATTTATTTTGATGTTGTTATATTTTTTCATTTTTTAATTATTATGTGTCTTTTTTATTAATTTAATAGATATTTAAAGTTATATTTTTAGCATTATTAATACTCATATCAAGCATAAATTTTTGTCCCCTTACGCTACAATAATGTTTGATTTTTTCAACTGATCATTTTGATTGAATTTCATCTGATATGATAATTTTTCTTAATATTTATATCATTTCCAACTAATTTTCAGTCAAAAAATAAAATAGTTGCTCAATAGTGAAAAAAAAAAAAAATCTGCAGCAAAATCTGCATGGAATAGAGTTTGTCAGCCATTTAGTTGTCTATTTTTTTCTTTTTCAATTTGAATTTTTTTACTATCTTTTTCAACTTTTAAAAATTAAAGGTTGTTTACACAATATTATATAATAATAATAAAATATATAAATGCTAAATATTATATATAATATAAATCACAATTAGATATATAAATATAATAAACTATTTATAAATATAATAAAATATAATTAATAAATAGGTATATAGAATATAATAATTTATAATTCATTATGAATTATTAGATATATAAATTATAAATATAATATAAGTATTATTGCATTCCCGACTGAAAGTGGGTAATGCAATGATAATTGGATATATTGATATGTTGTGTTCAAAAAACATCATAGTTGAAAAGTGTTTGATTATTCAAATTTTTTATTCTTAAATTTTTTTTTCCGTAAAATTTAAGCACTAAATTCATATTTTTATATAAACTAAATTTGTATTCTGAATCACTTTAGTTTTCATTTAAAACTCCTCTTTTGATTCTTTTTCTTCCTCTACTCTCTTCAAACTTTTTTTTTTTTTGAATTTTTGGTAAGATTTCCCTTTCATTCTTCTTTAGTTTTCTGTTTGTGATTCAATTCTCTCATCATAGTGAAATTTAGTTTTCTCAACCTCTATCATTCATCTCTCTTTTTTTTTTTTTTTTGCATGTTATAGGTGAAAATAATTTGTTTATTTTGATTTGATTGTAATTTTAAAAGTTTTTTCTTTTAAATTTCATGTTATTATTTTATTTACTCATTTGGTTGGAATTTGAGTTGATCATTAATGTATTTGGTTCTTTTTTTTTTTCTCTTATTTTGTTTCCTTTGAAAATAAGAGTAAAAAAATTTATTTAAAATTTGATGCAGATAAATTAAAAAGATGAAAATTTATAATAAGCAAAATGAAAGAAAAGAACACAATTAAAAAAAAAAAGATCATGTAAAATAAAAAAGTCAAAAGACGACGACGAACAAAATCCAGATAACTTAAAACGAAAATATTATTTAGTTTTATAAAATATTTGCATTCATACAAAAATAAAAAATTAAACAAAATTTAAAAAAAATTGTTTCCTACTAAACTTTAGTAACAAAATCCAAGTTCAATCGAAAATAAAAAAAGCTGCACACAGGCAAAATTTGCAGAAATTGCAGAGAATTACTATTAGTTGACTAAAATTCAATTGGGACCCAAATACCAACAATAGAGAAATCAACAGCTTGTTTAATTGAAAATTCAGCAGAAAATATATGATTTCTAACTTATATATATTTGTTAAGCTTTCTGCTGTGTATATTCATAATTTTTGTTGTAGTGTTATTATTTAAAATTTCACCCTCCCTTACAAAATTTTCTCGTTGGGTCCCACTATACAAGAATGACTCCTTTCTTCCAACAGCGTATTTCTCTGTAATTTGTAAGTGGACATGGCTTAATTTGAATTTTGGTGGGAAGGATCTACATGTTTGGTCTGCTTTCGTTTCTTCATTTCTATTTGTTAGTTTACCGCTCCTTGTTTAATTTCTATCCAAAAAAGGACGTCCCACATGTATATGTGTGTGTATGTATGTGCATATATATATATATATATATATATATATATATATATATATATATATATATATATATATATATAGATGGAGGCACCAGGCACTGCATCATAAGCCTAGATAGTTAACCATCAATTATTAAAAGAGCATTTTACTTGGGGTATATTTAGTTAGATAATATAAAAAGTGGATAAATAAAATAAAAAATAATTTTTATATTCTGATTTTTCAAAAAATAATTTAACGGTTAAAATAATAATTATAAAAATATACCAATAAATATTACGTGTATTATATAAAGAGATTATGTTTATCATCACTGCAAATCAAATATAGCTTTGGAAACTCAGCATTTCTATTTTAAGGTAAAAATAAAAATTAATTAAAAAAAAGGAAATAACATACTCTTAGATTATAATAGACAATTTTAAGTCCAGATAAAAACAACACGCAATTAATGCTTCATATTTTGACCATAAGATTGCCTCCTATGTTAAATTGATTCGGTGAAGATTCGTATACACAATGAGTATTAACAAATTTATCTTCAGGGCGTACTGTACAATGGCGCACGCGCATAACCATTTTTTTTAAATTATATTATTATTATCTTCAGCGTGGAAAACTATTAGTACAGGAGATATTTTATTTAAAATTTAGTAGTTAATTAACGCGCAAAATCAGGTATATTAGCATGGCAAAATGATAATACAAATATTTTAATGAAGTGTTGGTCAAGGATTGCTAAAAGGATAAATACGCGAAGGCGCGTGATGATTTTGGATATTAGATATCATGTGCAACAATTACCAATACGAACCAAAAGAAAGAAAGAAACACAAGATAATTGTGCAATTCCATTCCCACTCACAAAGTGAAAAGGTGGGATCAAACATTCAAACTCCGCGCGCCCATGTGCCTGAAACTTTATTCAATCCAAAAGCCTCGTGTTAAACCCCCCAAGAAAACAAAAATATGGATGCGTATGGAATCTCCCCGTTCCACCACAAAAGGCAATATTGGTATTGGTAGGGTTCTGCTATTATTTTAATCTGCAAACTTTTGCAGCCATCATTTCCAGCCTCTCTCTCTCTCTCTCTGCGCTTTATTTCCTTTTCCAAACCCAAAATTATTGTAACTCAACCAGATGCCCTCAGAATGACGATAATTCATGCCTAATTAAATTACTTGCTTCTTCTATCAACATCAACACTCACTCCATATGAAATATCCCCCGTGTACTCTCTATATAACCAGTTATTGTTGGCTTGTTGCAATGCCTTGTTATTTCTTTCTGTTATTACTTTCCAATAGATTACACTACTTTTTTTTTTTTAGATTTTTATTTACAAAATTATACTTAACTGTTCTCTAATTTATTTCTTATCCATAAAATTAATTTTTTTACTTTATATTTATTTTTTAAAAATAAAATAAAATTATTTAACTGTCTCTGTTGTTACATTAAAAATAAAATCATAATCTTATAATAAAGTTTAGCACTAATTTAATTACTTAATTATATCTATTGCTAATAAAATCAAATTCTTTTATAGAAAAATAACTTTTTCAATGGAAAATAAATTTTAAAAAGTTTCTACAATAATCAAAATAGTGAAAGAATCAAGCATAATTTTTAGTTAAAAAAATATTAAGTATGATTTAGTAAAAATTAAAAATAAACTTAATTTAATACTTAGTTCTCCATCACTCCTACTTTAATTCCTGTTTCAAAATGGATAGTTTTGTATTTAACTAAAAATAAAAGAGAGGCGTGGACTTTTGTGTATTAACTCATACATCAATTTAAACTCGTGCATGTTTGAAATTGTGGTAAAAAATTACGGTAATATAGAAACAACAATTTAAAACTGTGTGTAAAACGTGATTTTGAAAGAGTGAAGCGCGTTTCCAAATACACCTCTCGTGTAAGTTTATAACAAAACTGCTACTTTTGTTACTTTTGATGAGTGGATGAGGCATCATTACTAGGATAGAAAACCTTTTTACATTATTTGTAAATTATAATAACATTTTGATTCACGTGCTCTCACAATTCTTGGTGGCTTATTCTTAAAAATCTCCATCACTTCTGAATATTATATTTTAGTTCCTCATGCATATAGTGTGCAGCCGAAAACCAGGAAAAAATTATCATAAAAAAAAATATGTATATATATATTAAGCACCACGCATTTATAAGAATAATTTATAATCCTGCAACAATGAAATTAAAAAAGAATATATAATCACCGTTGATATTTTAAATAGTGGGGCAGGAGTAATTAATGAATTTTCAGATCAAAAATTCAAAATCAATGTGTAGATGTACGCGTGTACGCGTGCAACGTGTGGTGTGTATCGTGCTTCCTGAGTCCTCAGGCTCAGTGCTTCTTCTTCTTTCATCTATTGCACCTTTGACCTATGTCACGTGAAACCCTCGTGTTGTGACCTCCCAACACTTTAATGTTATGAGCATAAGTCCTTGGGAGAATCACATCCTAAAAGCTAGCTATTGGAGTGAGAGAGCCCAAGTCCTTATAAGGCCTCCCACTCAAGGAAACCTCCCCGATGTGGGACTCATAACATTCCCACCCCCTTCGGAAGTCGGCGTCCCGACGGCTCCACTCTGCGACAGCGGTGCTTCACACGATCACGGTCAGCCCCTCCGCCGGCGCAGGCAGCCCTTTCCGGTTGGCCGACTCTCAACAAAAGCACCAATTGTTATGAGCATAAGTCCTTGGGAGAACCACACCTCAAAAGCTAGCTATTGGAGTGGGAGAGCCCAAGTCCTTATAAAGCCTCCCACTCAAGGAAACCTCCCCGATGTGGGACTCATAACATTCCTACCCCCTTCGAAAGCTGGCGTCCCGACGGCTCCACTCTGCGACAGCGGTGCTTCACACGATCACGGTCAGCCCCTCCGCCGGCGCAGGCAGCCCTTTCCAGTTGGCCGACTCTCAATGAAAGCACCAATTGTTATGAGCATAAGTCATTGGGAGAACCACACCCCAAAAGCTAACTATTGGAGTGGAAGAGCCCAAGTCCTTATAAGGCCTCCCACTCAAGGAAACCTCCCCGATGTGGGACTCATAACATTTAACTCGCGTTGTTTTTAACTAAACGGAACGCAGAAACACGCCCAGAGCCTCTCTCGTATTGTTTTGAAGAGTAAAATCCTATTTCAAAAATTCCATTTTTTTTAATTTAATCCTTTATGAAATTATTTTTTCGATTTAATTTCTGAAAGATAGGATATATTTCAATTTAACTTTTCATAAAATTGTTTTATCTATCCAATCTCTCAAAAGCACAATGCAGAAATGCGTTGAGAGCCTCTTTGATATTTAGTGCGTTTGGTTGAGCGTTTCAGGGGCGCAAAATCGCGTTTGTAACCACGTTTCTTCAAAAGCTATACCTTATTGCTTCTTTCAAAACCACGTTTCCTTCTGCCCCAACGTGTTGCCAAACACGCACATTGTTTTGGAGAGTGATTTCCCTTCAAAAACAATATCAAATGTATACTTTTAAAACAAATAAAAAAAATCCCTTCAAAAGGGATTCGGATCGTCTCCCGTAAGGTTTCTCTGCAGTGTCTCTCCCGTGACATTTGCCGACCGTTGATCTTATCCAACGACTCAAAGATGAAGCGGAATATGTACAATCCCTCAAACGACGCGTTTTAGGCAGCAAAATGCATTGTTCTGAGAAGAACGGAATGATATATTCCGAAGCACAAAAACGGTGCCGTTTTGAGAGGATTATATTTCACTGGTGATTCCCTCCATTTCTCTGGTTCACTCCTTTTTGGTCTTCCCTCCGTTTTCCATCAGCTCTCTCCCTCCTCTGTTTCTATCTTCCCAGTAACCATTGAGAGCGCAGCTGAAGTAGTCGGGGCAAAAGTAAAATTTAGAGCTTGGTTTCTGTGAATTTATCTATGTCAGGTGTAAGATATAAAATTTTTGATAGTTGGCATAAGAAGAAAGCATGTAAATTGGCATAGAAAATTGTGATTCAGTTATGTCAAATCTGAAATAGATCTAATCTAAGTGATAATGAAAATGGTGGCCAAATGATTTTAGAATCAGGAAAAAGTCGAACAGTAAGAGGAAAATGAAATATATCAAGTTCTCTGATGGTTCCATAAGCAATACAGGGACGAAGAAGGTGCACTATTTTGCTGAACATCACTGCCTTGTGGAATGTCACCGTCTCGCCGAATGTCGTTGCCTCGCCGGAGTTCTCCTTGGGAAGAAGAAGGAGACGAGAAAGTTGGGATCAAGAACCTCTGCTTCAATGACAGGCATCAGAGAGAAGCAAATAATTAAACGCACCGTCAACGTAGCCCTTTGGTTTGCGTTGGATTCTATTAACGGTGGAGATTAATTACGGGAGAGGCACAGGAGACAATATTACTGGAGGGGATCTGATTCCCTTCAAAAGCGAGGCCGCGGGCGAAGCGATCAATTGACTTTTTATTTTTTTCGTGTGTACGTAGCAGCAATTCTCAGTCTCGTTCACAATGACGATAAAGAGACAAAACTCCAATTCACCTTAAAAAGAAAAAAAAAAAAACCAAGTGTCAACGGCAAGAAACATTATTATATATTTTCATTAATCCAAATTGTTTTCCAAATTAAACTACAAGACACGCTATATATGAACAGGTAAGCCAGAAATTCTCTGATGACACTACATTGAGACTTTAAAGAGTTATAATATCAACAATTTGTATACATTAATGAATATAGGCACTAATCGTGGAGTATAAAGCATAAAATTCCATAGAATATTTGCTTCAAATACTTCTGAAATCAATAATGGCAAGAAAGGGAAAGTAATATTTCTGGCAAGAAGTTGAATTTTGATATTTGGAATTTTTTTAAAAAAATTTGAGTTGACAGAGAAATCACCGACCTTACGTGATCGTGGAAAACGGAAAAGTGACCGCAGACACGTAGGCGCCGTTCTCAGCCTAGACTTCATATTCCACCCACACATGTACATCTTTCTCTTTTTTAATTTCATTATCTAAAATCGGTGCCTAAACTTGTGTTTTTCATCCAATGAAATGCTACATATGTACCCTTTTTCGCGAAAAAGATTAAAAAGAAAACCATTAAATAAACATGTGTCACATGAACGGAAATTAGGAGAGTGGGAAGTTGGGTGGGAGAGGGACCAACGTGAACAACCTGTAATGAATATAAACACGACACTGACTATAGTCCTAAATAGGTTGGATTTAAGTGTAAGTAAAAAATTTGATCTTAAAAGGAAACGAACTATATGAAAGTAGCATTAATAGATTAACTCATAAATTTAATACTTTAAATATATCGAAACCCAATAAATAAAGATCTTCTTAAATATGTTATCTTTCAGTGGTTGAAAAAAGTAGATAAGTATATTAATTAAATTAATTATAAATATATCTATATATATATTAAAGGCGAGTTGTATTAATAAAAAGTAATGTATTATTTATAATTTACATAATTTTATTTATCTTTTAATAATTAAGTCTATTTTAAAAAAAGAAAAATCCTATAATAATCTACCACGTACGGTGAATTTGGTAAACTGTCAATCTCTGGAGGTTACACATAATCTTATGAGTAGATCCGTGTTAAAAGTTTGTGAGGTGTTTTTTCGAAAACATGTCTCAATCATGCATTCACTTTTTTAGAATGGTTGCTCTTCCCCACAAAATGGTTCCACTATGTAATACGGAAATATAATTGAAATAAGACTGCACGGTACGAGTTTGGGGACCATGTGAATTTGGCGATATCCCACACGAGAAGCAGTGCTAGTGTGCAGTTGTGGGGCTTGATTGGGCTCCAAGCTTGTATGCGTGTTTTGTAGTCATATATGCTTTGTGTTTTCCGTTTCTTTTGACGTTTACTTTTCTTTTCTTTTCTTTTTCCTCCCTATTAATTAACAAATTAATAGAGCAGAAAAAAGAACAGGGCTTTGTATATTTCCGATTAGAAACTCTTCTAGCGGGAGAAAAGTATAAGGAGATTCTTCCATTTATGAACTAAGATGAATTCAACTATACTAGCTAGCTATAAGTTGGTGATGAAAATTGACAATATGTGTCAAGCTAGACTTTAATTTAATTTCCTGGTGGTACCATACATATATATATATATATATATATATATATATATATGTATATATTATATTAATAAGTAGTAGGACAAAGAAGAAAGTCACCTTGAGATTGTTGAATGCTTTAGCGACAAGCATAGAGGCCAAACTTGATTTGGCGTTGCCATAGTGAAAACAATCTAGGTCAACGGGGATGTTGATCTTTTTACACTTTCTTCACCAACTCAATCTATTTTGATTCGCTTCAGTTAATATTGAGGAATACTCTAACGCCCAATACTTCAATATCTAAACGGGCTCCTTTTATAAAGAGTTGAATCTTTCTGAAATTTGTATACAATAATTTTTTGTTATTATACATATAAATTTTGAAGTGATCGAACAGTAGAGAAAGTCAATCTCTTAAAAGGCCAAATTTTATATAGCAAAATTTTGCATGAAACTTTATATAGAAATTACAAAATACTATATGAACAAACATAAATAAATTGTTATCATACAATTTGAGGGCGTACAATGAGTAGATATAATTTTGCGTTTTATTTATATCCTCAACAACCCAAAGGAAAATCAATGTTCAACCCACCGTCTTCGTTGCTGTCTTCCAATTGGGTGCCTTGCTGCTATACTTGTAAAGAACAGTACTACTTAATTACTTTTATTTGGTCTTGGTCTTCTTAAAAATTGAATCAAAACAATTAATATGTTGGTCAATGGACTTCTTTGCCGAATGTGTAAGCTCCATGTTCTTGTTCCCATTTCTCAACTGAAGCTTTCACAAATAACCCTACAACAAGCAACTATCTGTTTTATCCGAAATGTGTTACGCGAACAAAGACTTCCATTAATTATTCTATCTGTATTAAATAGGTCCTCCATTGTTTGTATTATAAATTCAGTTTCTTACCAAACTTGTTTTCTTCGTCATTACTAGGGTTACATTTTATATATACATATATTGTGCCGCAGACAAAGAATAACTATTAATATTACTTGTTCCTTGTCCATCAAACCGAGTACAGTAGTTGAGATAATTAACTATATGATAATAAAATTGCCTTTTTCTTGCTTGCTTGGGTGGGATGTTGACGATTAATAATATGTTTGTTCTGTGTACTGTAAATCTATAGACGAGGTCCGGAGGTGCGAAGTTTCAATATATTTTCTTTATTTTTACTTTGCTTTGAATGTTTAATATTGTGCAGAGGCAAGAGAAAGCTTCACGATTAAAGTTCGCATTATGGTTAAGATTCAATTCTCCCATCTCTCTTAATTGACAAACTATAGGTTTTAAGTGATTATTTCAAAGAAAAGGAACATAATATATATATATGTCAAGTTCTTTGTTTCAAACTTCGTTGACATTTTGGTATCTAATTAGAAATAGTCAACGATTTGACAAAACCGACACCTTGATTAATTTGAAACCATTGGCTTGGCATGCATTAAGGTTCATAGCAATTTTTTTTTTGTTTATTGTTTACATTAAAAAAATTTTATTTTTTTAAGAAAATAAGTAGAAAAAATTAAATAATTTCTCACTCTAATTAGTCTTTTCTTATCAACAACTATATAATTTTTTCAATACTAATTATGTATGATTTTTTAATCAGATCACATATCAGAAAGCCAAAAGACATATATTTGCAGTAAAAAAAAAAATTAATGTTTTTTTGCATTGTTTTGCTCTTTTTTTTTTTGGGAGGGGGGGGGGGGGGCGGTGAAGGAGAGGAAGACTTATCTTGTTACAATTTGTACTTCCCTAGGGGTAAATGACTTGACTTCGAAACTTAATAGTTTAGTATTTAACTCCTTAAAAGGTTTAATTCTAAGGAAATAGTCAATTCTGATTTTTGAAAGTTTCATTTATAACTCTTTATAAGTCTTTCTTTCCATCTATTGCAGGAAAAAAAACGAGAAAGCATTTGCATTGCCGCATGGTTTGGTTTAAACTTATAATACAGCAATTGAAGCAGTCTTTGAATTTGATCCCCTTAAATAATGTTATTATTGAATCCTCACTTGTGTTTGGGAGTTAAAATTCGACACATTAGCCATGCAAATTAAAGATATTATACAAACACGATGAACTCTATGAGGATTGAGTGTAGGAGTGCTTCACCAGTTTGCTTGTCACGAATTAGTAAAAAAAACTGAATTAGGTTGAAATGACTAATTTTTACACATGAGATAATCTCACTATATTATTTATTTTTATTTCATTTGTTGATATAAATTATGTATTTTTAAAATTCCAATATGACATATAATTAGTTACATTAAATAAATTAAAATAAACATTTAACAGTAAGAACTAAATTACATATTTTTAAAATTATAGAGTTTGATTTAAAAATTTAAAAATAATTAAGATCAAATTAAAATTTGATAAAAGACTATATGGATCAGTTAATAACTTAACCAAACAAAATTAACCTAAATTATTTTGTATAATTTTGATGACTCATAAAATTTTAAAAAATTAAAAAATTAAAAAATTTGGAGGGACAAAATATTATAGGTTTAAATTATAAAAATAATAACGCAATCTACCTATTATACTGGATTGAAGGAGTTAAAGCAATGATGATGTAAATTTGATAAAAGAGTTGGGCTTAGGAAATTGGATGGCCCATTCTGTCCTCCTACATGGTCTGGTCCTGGCTGACACACCATAAACTTGTCTCTCAATTCATGGTTTTCCCCCCGGCTTCCTTCCTTCAATGTATGAAATAACAAGTGCATTATATCTCATATCCACATATATCAGCTTCCCCAGCGCACAAAAATGTGCCTCAAAGAGGAACTTGTATCAGGCTTCTTCTTTTTTTTTTTTCATGTTATCAATTTTGGTTGTATGTTCTAGCATATCTAGGTACTTAAAGTTGTATTGTTGTGAGCAAGTAAAAGAATTACAATGAACTCGACTAGAAGCTTAATGAGTTTTGGTGTACACGTTGCAAAATTAGTACCTCGCCTCCCATGAGCTTTCTAACAAACTAGAAAGCTCACTTCTTGAAGAAAAAAATTTGTCAAATGAGACACTAGTAATAACGAACTAAACAATACCCAAAATAAAAAAGAGAACATTTTTAGTTACAGAGTTATCACTTAATTAGATTAATTCAACTAGACATTCTTTTAATTAATCATATATAATTAGTCATAGATTGATTTAATTATTAATTCTAATAACCCTTATTTAAATAGTCGAAAAAGAAATGAATGAGTCATATTTAATTTCAATTGATTTTTTATCAATAGTATATGGATATGACTGCCACACTTGCAGAATTTTGTATAGACGATTTAGTAATCCAAGAAGTGTGTGCTACTAAGCTACAGTCTTTGACATTTGGAAGAAAAAAGAGAAAAGGTTAACGAAAATTCATAACAGAAGCGAAACGCGCCATAAGGTAAATGGCGCCAATATTTGTCCGCGAAGTTTAAAAAATTTGACAAATACCGTAACATATTTCAATGATAAACAGAATCACCATTTTACGCTGTGTTTCCACCGCTTAGCTTGTTGGACGCCAGAAGTATATTGATGGATTCAATCCCAAGCCTTCAACATCGTAATTCCCAGGTCCAAGTTTTCCCATTCTGTAGCTTGTTACTTTCCCATATGAAACAGATTTTCTCTCTGTTTGGCTGCCGAGAAAGTGTAGGCGAAGAAATCCATTGCTTTGAGTTGCATGGAGTGTGTTCTTCTACTTCTGAGTACACCTTTTCTTATTCCGAACATTTCCAGCAGTCCAAACAGAGTATTGCTGTGTCCTGTTTTCTTATTTCATTTTGTTTTTCTTGTTTTAGGATCCCATTACGTCTTTCTCGCTTTCGCTCCCTTCTGGTTTGTATCGACTTCTCAAACAAATTCACCGAATCTTGTTTACTTTGTGGTTTCTGTGAAACATATTTATGTAGGAATGAAATGGAGATGAGAACTTGGGATTCTTAAAGTTTTCAGATTCAATTTCATCTGGCAACCCAAATTATAAAGGAGAATTTCGTTTGCGAATTATATTGTAATTCTCTATTGTTCCTTTTCTTGTTTGGCTCTATCAGAGCCTCCTGATGTTGGGAACTGGTTCTCAAGCTACGAGTATAAATCTCCCAATTCGGATTCAAATGTCATTTTTGAAGACTCTGCTTTCAAAGGTTGTGAATCCGAGAAAGATGAAGAGAGGGAGGAAGAAGTAAATTGCAAAAAAATCAGGTCGGCAGATGAAGTGGTTGCTGGGGAGAAGCTACTAAGAACAAGTACTTATTTTGAAGATGATAAGCACAACGAAGACTTGTCTTTGGCCAAGGTAGGGTTTCTGCTCCCTTTTTGAATTGGAAGTAGAAATATCATTCCAGTTTATTGCTAGTTTGCTGCAATTGATCTAAGAAATGGAATTTTTTTCCTTTTTTATACCTGACACCTTTTTTTTCTTTTTCTTTTCCTTTTGTCATTTGGCTACAGGATCTGGATACTTTCAGCTTGCACTCAGTATTCCTTTCAGGTTTGCAGTTGTCCAGTAGCTTTTCTTTACGGCCAAACAGAAAATGTGAAATACTCAATTCCAATTTTTAGCTGTGAATTCTTTCCTTTTTTTTTTTTTTTTGGGATATTCAGAGCCTCCTGATATCAGAAACTGGTTCTCAAGCTATGTTTACGAGTCTCCTATGTCTGGAACGAGCAGCCATTTTGAGGATTCTGTTTCAAAAGAGAATGAGTGTGAGGAAAAAAATCTTATTTTTCATGAGAAAGAGGAGCACGAAGTCAGGTGTGAGAATGTTCACCCAGGAGAATCTTTAACACATAATAGTTCTTCTGATACCAACACGAGGGTAAATCAGCTTTCAAGCAGGGTACTTATTCTAAATCTCTCTCTTAAAATCTGTTATAGAATTACTTGGGCAATACTGATGAACGGATTTGTTGCTAATATAGGGCATGATTAAAGTGTCAACAAGCATTTATTTTCAATCTCATTCACAAGTTATGTTCAAACTTCAAACGATAAGGTCTTACTAGGCCAAAATAAATCTGCTGTTTACTCTGAAGAAGTTCAAAAGAAATATATATATGTATATATATATATATATAGCAATGAACAAGTAACTGATCATATGAGGGTAGACCCTTCTTGCTCTGTCCTTTACCACTGCAATCTATTTACATGGGTTGTTTGTAAAACAAAAAGGTTTAATTAACATACGACTCCAAGTATATGAATTATGTGGCCAATAAATTAAATTTTCTCCAAGTCATATTTACTGACTACTTTTCTTCTTTGGGTGTTTTGATGTACAGGATGATGGCAGTGTTGAAATGGAGAAAAATATATCTCTTGCCAGTACTTCCCATTTGGCAAAGATTTTGCAGCCATGTATGCGAATTAGAACATTGCAACATAATGCTAGTCCAACCCAGTGTGAGGAGACGATAAGCTTGAGTCATGAAACTGCTGGCTGTAATAGAGAACAAACTCAGACGTTGTTGGATATGGACAAGAATTGTACGAAGCCTCCAGATTCGGTACTTAAGAATGATATGAAAGAAGCTACGTCAAAAGCTATGATCCAACATGAACATCGTGGCTTGAATGCAGCAAGGTCAGCTGACGTATTCTCAGAAAGGAATTCAACTTGGTCAAGAGAGAAAGAAAATGGAGATATGGTGTCGATGAGTGGTTTTGTGACAACAGGGAGGAGCAGACACGGTGGAGTAGAGGACGAAAATTGTTCGAAGAAAACACAAGAGATGTCATTACAGGATTCAACAAAAAGGGGAAGAGATTCTTTGACGTGCAAGAAGCAAGACGATATGAAGAGAAAAGCATTAGGAGAAGTAACAAATCTTAAAATATGTAATGGCATGGAGATTACAGGGAAGTGGCAGTGCCCTCAGAAAGGTAAACCAAATGTTGGGCCTGCGCTGAAGCAACTTCGGCTTGAGCGATGGGTGCAGAGAAATTGAAAGATTTTCATAGTTCGTATGGAAATATTTTGATCAAAATAAACCCCACCCCCCCCCCCCCCCCCAAAAAAAAAATCATAATCCATAGTCTACCCATTTTTACAGTCAAATAAACTGTTTAATCTTTTATGGGTGCTGCCGTATCCTCTGCTGTAACCCCAATGCATATATATAACTTTAATTGGGTTTATGCTGTTAGTGTTCTTAAGTTGGATCAAAATATTGGTGCCATATCCTATTTTGCCTTAATTGCTTTGCGTATGTTCTAAATTTGAAACGGAGCAATACATAATTCCTGTCTTATATGGAAATATTTTGACCTTAAGCTAATGGAAAGAAATATGATACTCAATTTAGATATGAAATTAGGATTAAAAGATTAAAGCAATAAACAAGTCAACTATAATAAGAAAAAAGAATAAACCAAACCAAAACTGGAGAATCAACTAATGAAAAATAAAATAAAATTGTTACAAATAACAATTCCAATCAACAAAAATAGTAAGGTCAATAAATGAAGAAATGTTTTAAAATTATAGAAGATACCGAATGAATTGGGCTTAAACTCTTCTTGTATAGACAATAATCACTAAGTCAGTTGTACAACTGCTAGCTTCTGTTGAGATTAGTTATGATGTTAGTTATACTTAACAGTGTGTGTGTAATCTATATATAGTGGCGGCTCTTGTACAGAACAATTCATTAATGGAATCCAATCATTCCTCTTTTTTTTCTCCTCTACACGTTCTTCTGTGTCTCTTATATTTTTATGATCCATATCTCTTTATGGCATCAGAGCTGTCTTTCTCTCCTTGAATTTCTTTCCCTTCCCTCACGTCAAGATCCTCTCTTGATTACGTTCCTCTTGATTCTTGACTACAGAACACATGGATTCTTTTGTACAAAACTCTCAAACCTCTCGAGCTCTTTCTTCTGTAGCACTCAAATTCACGCCATAATCATTTGCCTAACCTGTCTCCATCAAGTTGAAAGACAGCAAATATCTGCCATGGCTTCAGTAGGTACTTGCTACGATCAAAGGATACAATTTGCATAAGTTTATTTCTGGACGAGAACACGTTCCTGCAAAATTCTCTTCATCACAGAATGAGAACCTTGATAAAATCTCAGATGAGTACTTGTTGTGGGAACAACAAGACCAGCTTCTCCTCTCCTGGCTTTTATCATCCATGAGTGATGGCATGATGACACACATGGTTGGATGCGAGTATGCACATCAAGTCTAGCAACGGATTGAACAGTTCTTTGCTTCTCAAACTCGGGCAAAGGAGAAACAATTCAAATCACAACTCAAGTACCATGAAAGGCGATCTGACAATTAATGAATATATGGTGAAGATTAAGCGACTCATTGGTAGCCTTGCTTCTGTTGGCTATACAATGTCAGCTTCTAATCAAATTGAAGCAATTTTTTATGGCCTACCTTCCAAATATGATGGGTTCATCACTTCCATCTCCTCTCGGCTTGAACCATTTACAGTAACAGAAGTAGAAGCTCTACTAATGGGCCAATAAGACAGAATTGAAAAGCATAAGAAAGAGCTGGATGCAGTCACAGTAAACTTTGGCAAAGGTCAACTTTAAAATAAATCATTATGATTCACATTAAAGATCCTCTTCAGGAAGGGGAATATTCAGTAACCAGCAAAGCAACACAAGAGGGGGACAAAGGAGTAGAGCTCGTGGAGGCAGATCCACTCAATGGAAGTCCTCTAACAGACCTCCGTATGAGCTTTGTGAAAAGATGGGGCATGAAGCAAGGAAATGTTACCATCGTTTTGATTTGCAGTTTAGTGGATCTCTACAGCAATCACTCACACTACAAAACAACAACTCAAAAGCACCTACAACAAAGATAGACATTCATGAAATCATTTATAATCCAGAATGGTACCCAGACTCTGGTGCGTCTTACCGTCTGACTACAGAAGGAGAAAATCTCTAGTCCAAAGAGATACAGTGGCTCAGAAGAAAATACAAGTTGGTAATAGTAATGAACTTCCCATAAAGCACAATGGACACATTTCAATTCCAATTTCCATTTTGTCTTTGAACAAACGGTTTCATGTTCCACAAATTACCAAAAATTTATTAAGTGCTTCCAATTTACAATTTACAAAAGGTAACAATGCTTATTTCAAATTCCATCATAATCATTGTGTTGTCAAATCTCAGTTTACATGTTCCCATCTGCTGTATTGATCTCTTGGCCATCATAGGTCATATTTGTTCTTCACGAATGAAGAACATAGAGCTGAATCTCACGAATGAAGAACGCTAGATACCATGCTTTAGGATTTGATATTCAGATCATGCCTATCTTAGTGTTTAAGAAGGGGGTCTTAGCAAACACAGCATTTTTTAAGGAGGCCAATGACAACGTGGCAAGGTTTGAGCAGTTGGATGCGTGAACGGTTGAGATTTTGATCAAATTCAAGTTTGAAAAATTGCGGACAAACACACTTGGTTTCATTTAAATGAAACATTACGTTTTAAGCTATCTGGACGTGTGATACTCACTTACCCATGGATGATGTGAACAACTGTGATTCATCTAACTGCAAGAATCATTTCAGCGTGTCTACGGAAGAAAATCTGCGCATTAAAAATTTGGCCAAGCTAACTATAACTAGAACTCAGATTAAGGAAACAATTAAAGAGCTTGCTTAGAATTATATTTAAAAACGTATTCTTTTACTTTTTGGGTAACTTTTGGAAACAAAAAATTGAACTTTGTTATTCATTATTTTATTTTGAAGAATATGTATTACTAAAACAGAACTCAGCAGAGAATTCTAAAAGAACGCATGCATTAGAAAATTTATATGAAAAATAAAAATCACAGTGAAAGAGAGTTTTGCCATGACAGTGGGTCAGCCACTCATCATACTCATTTGGCATTTAGATTTCCAAAAAATAATGTGTAAAACACAATAATGCATTGTTGCGTCACTTTCAAAATAAGTAGTAATTATGCTATTGCTATAATATTATCAAAACCGAACCTATCTGTTGTTTGGTTCAGAGAAGCTTGTGAACTGGTGGGTTTGAGAATCAGTTAAAACTGTCAAAAACCAAATTAAACTGAATACTTTCGAGTGAAAACTAATCTTAATTTTGTAGTTGACCTGGTCCAGTTGCTCCCTTGAATTATTGAATCGAAAAACTTGTTCTTTTACATTTTGGGTAGCTTTTGGGAAGTAAAAAACGTGAACTTTGTCATTCAATATTTTATATTGAAGAATATGTATTATTAAAATAAAACTCACAGATTGTTTAATATGCCAGCATCCATGTCTCTTGTGCCACAAGCTCCCTTCAAATATATAATGCACTCTTTAATATATATTAATTTATAAATAAAATAATACAATAACTTTATATATATATATATATCTATATAATCTAAACTCATACAGATACTATTTATAATTATAACTATATTTTTAATTTGGTCAAATTTTTTCATTTAATAAATTATCTTTTAATTCATTTCTATGCCTTTTGCTTTTTTTTAAATGACAATAGTATCATAATATAATTTAAAATTTTGAAAATTTTAAGAATTTTAATCATAGATAATTTTTTTAATTTGAAAGTAACTTCTCAAACATCCTAGAAAACATGAAATTAGTAATTAAATATTTAAAATTTATTTGTTACAATAGAATTTTAATATACAAAATTTTTAAAAAAATATTTAATTATTATTAGTTCAACAATAATTAAATCATGAATATACTAATAAATCAAGAATTAGTATTTTTATTAATTCAATAGTTAGTTTAATTTTAAAAATAATAATTGCTACAATTATTAATAGAAAAGAAATACATAGTTTATTCTATAATATTTGAATAAAAATTACACTGATTTTTTTTAATCAAATTATATTTAATATATATATTTTTTTAAAAAATATATATTCAACTCTCTTTCAATTTTTTAGTGAACTTTTTATGCAATTTTTTTTAAAAAAATTACTTAAATGTATTTATTATTATCTTAAAAATAAAATTATAATTTTATATTATGTAAAAAAATTAATTTCTTTAATAGAAAAATAAATTAAATGAAAGATTTCTATATCAAAATATCAAAAGAGTTAGATGTAATTTTTAAAATAAAAGAAATATTTTATATAATTTAAGCTAACATTAAAAGAAATTAGCGTAATTTATTCATAGTATTTTTTTAATAAATATATATATATATATATATATATATATATATATATATATATATATATATATATATATATATATATATATATATATATATATATATATATATATATATATATATATATAATTTTATAAGATAAACCTGATAACTTTATATTTTGAGAAACATCCTTCAGCCCTAATAACGTGGCTTCTATTACATAATTTGATGATAGCAGCGTCACAATTATATGTGGATACTAGTCGTGCACTAAAGCTTATACTATATAGTTCATGGTAATACCTTTGTAATAATTGTAGGATGCGACCCTTGCTGTGCACTAAAGTTTATATTACATTTTGTTTGATGATGAGAGCTTTGCAATTATACCATGTGTCTCTGCACTGCTAATTAGATGAGGAGCATTTCAGCAGCGAGAGTGCGAGACAGACGAATAAAGAAAGGAACAACGACGACCGACCCCCAATATTATGTCAGAACGCACTCAAGTGGCTTAACTAGCGAGAACGCTTTCTGAATAAATAAGTTGTCAACAAGCATAACTCTTTTCACCAAAATTAGAAAGCTCTAGATTTCTCGGAAAGGGAAAGTCAAATAATTCATATCAAATAAAAAGGTTTGGATTCTCTCAAAATAAAATCAAATTTTAAAATGAGAAGCAGATAAAATAGATTAGATAATGTTGAATTTTTAATGACATTATTGTTATATGGATAATAATAATAAACATGAGGGAATCCAATGATACGCATGAAGTTTTCAAATTAATTCTGAGTTGTGATGTTTAAAAAACTAATTTTTCAAAATGATGATCATATTCGGTGAGATCGGGCAATTCCATTGTGACTTGAATTAGGAAGAATGGTTGAGAAAGCATTAATGGGACGCCCATCTTGTTGGGCAACAAAACTCCTCTTTTTGTCTGTCATTTTAGGATGGCTGCACTGCATTTTAATTGATTAACACTAGCCCATTTTGGCAAGCTGTTTATTATTTTAAAATGAAAAGCTAATTTTGAATGATAGTGAAAATAATCTTTTTGTTATTAAGAAAATAAATAATTACAATTTCTCCTATAACCAAAAAAGTCATGCATTCACTCAAAAATATTATTTATCATAATTATTTTTAATTATTTTTATCAAATTTTTATTATAAAATCAGCCTATACATATTCTTCTATAATTTGATAGTTAAAAATATTTTTTTTTAAAAAAAATTGTTTTAGGCCACCCCAAAATAATCAGAAAGTGCGCATCATCTACTCGCCTAATAGGCAATTGAATAACCCATTAATACTCCGCCGGACTACAGTCTCTTCATCTTCGTGACAAAAGGGTCCCACGCATTCTATCAATTTCATAATCATCTCGATATGAGTGATCCCTTTGTTAGATGAACCCGCTGGATTCTATCTCCAGCGCAAGCTTTGTTATTGTGAACTTTGCCCTCTATTCTTCCCCCCACAACTCAAACTCCAACCCCAACAAGAGTGAAAAAAAAAAAATGTACGCTTTCAGGGCATTGAGCAGATCTGTTGGTCGAGAATACGCGAAAATTTTCACTCCCAATCACAAGCTGCCATCGTTAAGCTTCATACCAATATCTCAGCAAAGTGATGCCTGCACTCCCAATCGATGGTACCCTCAGTATCAGAGCCGAAGGACTCTCATTTTGGAGCCTTTGGCTTCTGAATATGTCAAGCTTCAAAAACTCCAGGGCTCCGATTCTGGTATCCTTTTCCATCAAACATTTTTGCAACTACTTACTTCTGTTTATGAAGTTATTTTGTTATTCTTGTGTGCTTACCAATACAGAGATCTATTTCAGCTAGCCATTTAACTTTTTGTTTGCAGGGATTATTGAGGTTAGCTTGGACAGGCCTAAAAATAAGAATGCTGTAGATACTAAATTGATGAGAGGCTTAAAGCATGTATTAGAATTGATTCATCAGGACTCCTCCGCTAATGTTGCTATTTTCACCAGTTCGGTTCCAGGGGTGTACTGTGCTGGGGCTGATCTTAAGGTAGTTGATGACCTTTTTCATAGTTATCTCAAGAAGATGAAAAATAGGGTACTTTAAACTGTTTTGTGATTTAAATTTCCTTCACCATACTGCCAGCAATAGTCACAGGGAAAGATACCTCAAGGCGTTCATTTCTTTCCTATATGTAAATAGTAGAACCGTGTGCATGTCTTATAATTTTTATGTTTATGGGATTCCAGGAACGCAAGACCTTTAGTGCATCTGAGGTTCGGGAATATTCGAAAGCTCTTCGTGCCACATTCTCATATCTAGAGGTTTGTTTATATGATTCAACTATATTAATTCTAATCTAATTATTCTGGCCCCCCCAAAAAAAAAAAAGAAAATTTCTAATCTAATTATCAATTTTGCATCATGAATAAAAATGGCAGATGAAGCATCCGCTTCATTTCTATGTTTATCAAATACAGTCTCTTTATAAGTGGCTTCTATCAAGGTTTTTCTGTGTTGAACTCTATTTCTGTCTTTGCATCTCTGTAAACTAGCAGAAATCACATAAAATTGTCAATTCTTTATACAGGCACTTCCTATACCAACTATTGCTGCAGTTGAAGGAGCAGCATTGGGTGGTGGACTTGAACTTGCCCTGGCATGTGATTTTCGTATCTGTGGTACTTCAATATCTAAAAGATGAATCCATTGACATTAATTTGTTGTTAATTAGTTTGAATGCCTGGAATGGGTTGCAAATAGTAGAAACTCATAATTTTCTTCCTCCCATGACCCAGGAGAAGATGCTCTCTTGGGTTTGCCAGAAACAGGACACGCTATAATCCCTGGGTATGTCATCTTTAAGTCTGTATAAATTGTCATTGCCATATTATATATTGCAATCCTGTGTCTGATCAGTTCTGCTCACTAGTAATGGTCTAGAAAGAAAATTGCAAGATAATTGGTGGAAAATATAGTGTTACTAGGTTGAGAAAAGAACATCGAAGTGGAGAAATTGAGTCAATCTTCTTTAGAAGATTGATTAGTCTGTTTAACTCCATATTATAGCCTCTTGTTATACTCGTTGCTGGTGCCTACTAGAAGTTAATGCACTAGTAGCTCGTTTATAAGCAATTTATATGTTTAACTCCGGCATCTGGGTTCTTGATCGCCTTTAAACCTCAAATATCAATCTGTGGAGTCGTTTTGAAACCCAAAGGCCACAAGTATGGTGGGTAAAGCCCGGCATGAGCATAAATATGGAGTTATTCATTTGTTTGTTTAGAAAATGAGTAAGGGTATGGTAAAGTGATATTGAACGTAAAGGAGGTTGGATCCTTTGGGACAGATAAATTGATAATGGAATGGGTGGTAATGACAGGGCTGGAGCCACACGAAGATTACCTAGATTGGTAAGTAAGGCAACAGCAAAGGATATTATATTGACTGGTAGAAGGGTTCGAGGCAGAGAAGCAGAATCTCTGGGTATGCTTATTCTTAGCACCTCTCTTGATTTTCCTTGGTCACTTGAAAGATGAGATTTGAACAAATGCCCAACACAGGATATACGCTTTAATGCCTGAGTGTAGGTCTTGTGAATTACTGTGTTCCTGCGGGTGAAGTTTATTCAAAAGCACTTGAGGTTGCTCGTGATATCAATGACAAGGTATAGCTATAAATAATAACGATGAGAATGATACAGTGAAATTCATGGAAAAGCAGTAGAAAATGTTGATGGTGAGGAAGAGGTAATACTGATTGGATTGTGTTGCAGGGTCCAATAGCTATAAAGGCGGGTAAAAGAGCAATAGAGGAGGGACTCTTGGTGAATGATCCATCAGAAGCAGCATATTTGGAAGAAGAATGCTATGAGATGACGTTGAATACCAAAGATCGGCTGGAAGGCTTGGCTGCTTTTGTTGAGAAGCGCAAGCCAATCTACAAAGGCGAATGAATGAATGGATGAGGGAACCATTCTCATTCTCATGTTTGGGATCCAATCCCAACAAAATTCAATAAAATGCCTGAATTTGTAATGCAATTTGCAAACTAAAAACAATCATGGAATATTTGAAACTCGAGAATTATCCCACTTCAAACATATTTGTTTTTTCAACTTTAGATTCCTGCAAGTTTTGAGATTATAAATTTATTTTCCTTGTAATTTTTTTGTAAATGTTGGATCACAAAAATTCAATGAAGAAGAAATCAAGGTATCCGAGGGAATGAAAGGGGTATTACGCTGGTTATCTGAACTTCTTGTCTGTGTTGTTGGAAGGATACTTCCTAGTTACTAGGTAAGGAACTGTCCTCTGAAGTGAGGACTGAGAAGTACAGTCAAATTCGCAAATGGCAATTAAGTATCAGATTGCATATAGCGTCATGTATTTGTAATTGCATTTGTGTATTACGGGCTAAGCAATAAATTTCTACTCCATTTTGTTTAGTTTATGACTAGTATTAGTATACACTTTTCATTAATCGCTTCAAAAATTAAATTGCATTTGTTTCGTTTCTGATCTTTTTGATTTTTCAAACCGCCTCACCTTTTTTTCAGTTCTATTAAATATCAAAGCTAATAATTTTATTTGTGAACAATAAGTTAAATTTTTACTTTAACTAGAAGGTTACTAATTTGATATTATCTCTTACATATTAGCTAGGTTTGGTAAAAAAAATGTTTGAATTATTATATTATATTATAATATTTATTATCAGATTATTTAATAAAAATATTTTATATTTATATATATAATTTTTTAAAAGATTCTATCATTTGATATGAAATGAAAATTTAAACAAAGATATAAAAATGATATATAATTTTTTTTTCTTCTCATTATATATACTTTCTACTAAGGAAGCGGATCATTGCACATTTTTAAAGATGTATAGGGTTTACATATCTGATCTGGACTATCTATATCATCTTTTTTTATTTTTTTAAATTTTGATATAATTTTTTTATTTTAAAAGATACAAAATGTAAAATAAAAAAAATCTCTTAATTATATATTTTTATAAAAATAATTATTTAAATAAAAAATTTAAAATTTAAAATTTGAACTGTCCAAATTTTATTTGGACGGCATTCTTGAGATGTGCAGGAGATCTGGATCCTCCTACTAAAAAGAGGTGGCTGGCTTTGCACGTCATTGACATGGGCCGAGTTTATTGAAGAATTGCTATCAGATAGGGTTTTTGTCGGTGTCGATTTCTCGGCCCACTTAGGTTAGGCCCACGCAAAACTATATACGAGGCCGAATAAATTCTAGTCGAAAAGTCTAGGCCGAAAACAAAGTGAAGTTCCAATCTGCCTGAAAAATTTGCATTCGGTAAAGAGCACTGCAAATGGCTGCGATTGGCGAAAGTGCCTCTGCTAAGAGATGGCTTCCTCTCGAAGCTAACCCTGACGTGATGAACCAGGTAATGCCATCATTTTATCCCTTTCCACAACTCCAACTCAAGTTTTTTTTTTTAATAAATTAATTTTTTAAAAATATTCTTCGAGTGATGTTTCGGTTCGGTTCTAGCTCGTTTCTTGTTGTTGTGAAATTTGAAACGCCTGTTATGTTTTTATTTCGTTGTGAGAATTTTTTGCCGGCAAACAAATTCAGAGATTGATGTTCAAGATATTCTTCCGGAAGATTGACGTTCTTGATGTTTCGAGTTTCGACTTGGATCGCCGTCTTATAGCTAATAGGCCACTAGAAGAATCTGTGGCTGTTTGGACTTCAAAGCATGATGTAAACTTTAAAAAACAAATATGAAACTAAAAAAATTGAACTTAATTATTTCTCATCATGGGTGAAATATGCATGGTCTTAAAGAAAATCAAAATTGAGAACTGGTCCGGTGGAGCATTCGAGGTGCCCCCTTATATGGAAATGTAGAAGAGGAATGCTTGAATGGCCGAGGAAAATGCCTGGGGTGGTAAATTAAAAGCATACACAGATAAGAAGTTTATAGAGAATTCTTATATTCTTTGAATCTGTGGGCTAACTCTTTTTTTTTTTAAGTTTTTTCTGATTTTAGAGAAGTGCAATTTCTTGCATTACATTCTCTTGTAAGCAAAAAAATTACGACAAAAGTGAACTAAGGAAAGCGGTGATGGCTTAATGTAGTTTGCTGGAGGTTTTAGACTCTAACCTCGTGCCTTCATTTTACCCAAAAAAGGATAGATTAATTATGTATTTAATTTCAATGGGTTGCAGTTCCTTTGGGGTCTGGGCCTTCCAGCGAACAAAGCTGAGTGCTATGATGTGTATGGTTTAGATGAAGAACTACTGGAAATCGTTCCGAAGCCTGTACTTGCTGTGCTCTTTCTTTATCCCATAACCTCAAAGGTTAGTTTCATATAAATCATCTCTCCTTTTTTTAACATTTTTAGTTAAAGTTAATTACTGCACGGTGCGCATCTATATGAATTATTGCACCTGCTGATTTGATATTAATTCCATTTCTTATCAGACTGAAGAAGAGAGGTTGCAACAGGAAAATGAAAAAAAAGTAAGCGAACATATGTACTTATATGCTTTTTCTAAAAACATGCGCTCAGTGATGCTTCATCAGCCATTTCATCTAATTGGGAGTGTTCATTTTCCCTGTTTGGAAGAATCACATATTTGTTTCACTGCCATGCATGTATACCGGTTTACAAGTATGTTACATTATCTATTAAAATAGCTCAAGAAGTTGTGTCTTGGGTGGCACATATGGTATTATTGGCTTTGTTCTCATTTGATCTGTCTGCCTTAACTAGAGCTTTGTTATTTTTTTTTTCTCATACAGGAAGATAGTGCTGGAGTATATTTTATGAAGCAAACTGTGGGAAATGCTTGTGGTACAATAGGACTTCTTCATGCTCTTGGGAACATAACTTCTGAGATCAAGCTAAGTAAGTTTGCAATAACCAGGCTGTGTCAGTTAAAGTAGTTAGTAGATCAACTGCTATTTCTCATTGGTGTTGCTTTTGTCAGCTGAGGGATCATTCTTTGATAGGTTCTTTAAAACTACTGCAAGCATGGACCCATTACAGGTTAACCCTCCCACCCAACCTTCCTTTCTCCTCCCCCCCCCCCCCCCCCCCCCCCCCCCACCCCTACCCCTGCGGGCAGCCCAACTTTTTGTTCCCTTCTCTCACACGGCCACTTGTATAGGCATAGACACAGTTGATAAGGTAATTTTATGCTCATTTAGCGTTTTCTTACTTTCATATTATGTAGCGTGCAGCATTTCTTGAGAATGACAGAGAAATGGAAGTTGCTCATTCTGTAGCTGCCACTGCTGGTGATACAGAGGTAATTTATTGACTGAAGCAACATTAAATTAGGAATGATGTGATATATGATGATGTAGTGGTTTAAGATTGATACTTCATGTCATCAACAGTTAACTTGCTTTATTGCTTCTGTATCATTGTTGCTTTTTTGGCTATCTGATATATTAATCTTCAGATGTGATAAAGTAATACATTGTTAATACCTGAAAACAATGCAGTTTACATTTGAGTCCTTTTTTGTGACGAAGAATCTTGAAAGTTTGGATTTGGCATTTTAGTGCTGTGTTTTTGAATGTAGAATATTCTTAGTTGTTGGGTGGCAGATAAAAAATAAGTTTAAAAACAAGTTGAAATAGTCTAGAAAATATTAGATGGTTCACCCTTGGAAAGTTGATAAATGCTTTTACTTTTCATCATGCTAAGGAAGTAAGATCCTCAAACGAGTTTAAACAAGTAACAGCAATCAAAGTGTGACATTATAGTGTTAATTTGAAGTGCTTTTGCCCAACATATCTAGATTATGTTGAAGGAAGTGAGTGACAGAACTTGTGCAAATTAATAAATTAGTCATTTAAATTTGTCACTATAGCATAGCATTATAGTTTGATGTGTTTGGTTAATGAATAGTGGAGGAGAATCCTCAGTGTGGAGACAATTTAGGTGCTTGACTCAAACTCACAGGAATGGAGAAAACTTTTTTGCGAGTATAAATATGTTCTTGTAATGAATGAAATGAATGCAAGTTGGAAGAATACATTTTCCCACTTATTGTGTGAAATACTCCTATGGTTGCCTCTCCATAAAAATGTACTTTGTTCTTCTCTCTCTCATAAACAAAACACCCTACTCTTCCCCATTTCAACAGAGTGTGGACGACCATGGGTGAAATGTTAATTGGCAATGTTGATGCTGGGTTCAAAGTATTTGAAATGTAATTGCTGGGGGCATTTGGTGATAATATGTCTGTCATTCGAAGTGTTTTCATTTTTGTTTCTCAACTAATTTTTCTCTCATCTTACCAGTTTTTATTTTTTTATGCAGGCATCAGATAATGTGGACACTCATTTCATCTGCTTTGTCTGTGTGGATGGTACTTACTTGATATAATTGAATTTAAGTGTGTGTCGTGTAAGAAGTGGAAACCACATGCAATTCCTAACTTATTGACCAAGATACAATAATAACGACACGGCTGCAACAGCAAATTATAAGCAACCTTATAACATCTTGTATTCATTTGCATGTATAAATTACTTGGGATCCTTTCTTTGTCTTAAGACCAATTTTTATCTTTTCCACCGAGCCTTTGTTCTTGGTCAGCGTTTCTTCTTATTAGTTTATCTGCAAATTGTGTCATATGCAGGTGAACTTTATGAGCTTGACGGAAGAAAGTCAGGACCTATCTCTCATGGTCAATCCTCACCAAATACTCTGTTGAGGGTAAATATCTTTGCGTACAAAAACCATTATATTTATATTCCTTCTGTTCCTGAAAGACTTATATTTAGGAAAGGATGTAATTTTGTTTGCAAAATATTTTTACGTTATAAACACATACACTAATAGACTAACACACGGGACAAGAAGGGGGAGGGCGAGAGAAAGAAGATTTCAGGATCTTCCTGTCCATTGATTTTATTGTCCACTGGAAGGGCTTTTGATTCTGACATGACATATGGAGAAAAGCTTAGTAGATCTCCCTGAACCTTTTAACAGGCATCAAGCTTCTCCGTGCACCTACTTAATTGCGTAGTGCGTGTGCTGCATATGCCATATGCCATATGCCTTGCAAACACAATCCAGTGTAATCTTCCTATCAAAATTGGATGGGTTATGCTGTGTCTTTAACTCTATTTTATTATTAATCTTGTTCTTAACGTTCTCAGCCGTTGGGCCGTGTCTCATTAGCCTTCCGATCATGTAGCAACTTGCTTGCTTTTCTGCCCATCGTCTTGCGTATTTGTCTTCATTGCACATGGAATATGACGTTGCATGTGAAATACTCAAATTTTGAATTACTAATATGTTGCTTGTTCCACAACAGGATGCAGCTAAAGTCATACAGAGCATGATCCAGAAAAATCCAAACTCCCTCAACTTCAATGTCATTGCCATTTCAAAAAAATCTGGAGATGGAAACTAAGGATGTAGGTTTAGGTTCTCTAAAGTCTTGTTGAAATCATAATCGTCTTTGATGTTATTTTCGGCATTTGAGTAACTCTTTACTCACTTTACTTGTGTGTGGCTCTGATCTGTATTATCATACATAACCATCTAGCATAATCACCAATCCCCCGCTCACTAGTGTAGTGCTAGTGGTCATGCATGATGAATGGCATAAGTGGTGTCCTTTTAAAAAAAAATAGAATACAATAGAAAAAGATTATGCCAAACCAAAATAGAAAGCCAAAAATCGTTAAAAGTAAAACATTACGCCTTGGCAATATTTGCATATCACCACCTTTGCACTTCCTTACTCTGTTTGTAGTGGTTAGATTAGTTGCAATCTCATGCTGGACTACAAATGTACGACTCCTATGCGCGACAAAAAGGAAAGCCGACTTGTTTCTGTGTGAAATTTGTTCCTTCGAACCCCATTTCTATTGAATGTGCCTTATAGAACAAATATATTACTTAATACCCTTATTTCGTCTACATTTAAGGATCTCTTAGAATTTTTTATTGTAAAATTTTGGTAAATTCCGGAGAGGGAGAGAGATGAGGTCGAAATCTTTTCATTTACTATTTTTTTTTCTCTTCAAAATTTACCAAAATTTTATAATAAAGAACTTTAAAGTATCTTGACTTTTTCATCTAGTTTTCTTCATCCATAATAAGATAGACTATCCCATATGCTGAGTCTGAGTTGTCCTTTCACATGGATGTCGTTCCATATTTCATCTTTCATGTTGGTATACCTACCATTTGACAGGCCAAACCAATTTGCTCAATCCATCTTCTTGATAGGGTAACGTCTGAGTTGGCTCAACTCTATAATTCTCAAACATTTTTATTACAGGGAAAACTATATGCCATGCAACATAAAAACAATTAATCTTGTACATCCATCAAAACCTTGTGGCAAATCATTCTTATAACAAAAGCTATATATCTTGAGGATGAAAAGAAGTATGGACAAAGAGGTAATGATGGTTCAAACCATATTGCCTTTGCAAAAGAGCACTGAATAAAAATATGATTAAGCGATTCCTCATTTAGATGGTAGATGATGCTTCATCAAAATGTCCAGAATTGGCAAAACATTAGATAAAAGCTTCCATAAGAATAAGGTCACACTGAATCAGATCCAAAGATTCCACAAAGTGTTCCATTCACTAAATGAACCTTCTCTTGTGACCAACACATCCATTGTTAGGATCTTATAACCCACCATAGCCAAATAATTACCAGAATGACACCCTGTCTAGCTCAGCCTATCTTGGTACAGCACCATAGGGAAGGTTTTTCTCATATTTTGCTATACTACAAAAGGGGAATAAATCATATTTAATTTAGATAAATCTCACCTTGTTTGGTTATGCAAAGTAGGATCCTTAACTGACTTACTTGAGTCAGCAGGATTTGACTATCAGATGTTTTAATGGAATATGGTGTCCATTTCCTACTATACATTCAAAGTGTAACACCCCGAAATTAATTAAGGTGTTAATTATGGATTAAGATTAATTAAGGATAATTAATAGAGCATAATTGGGCAAGTTAGTGAATGGGTATTCTAGAGAGATAAATTGTTAATATAGGTTAAGGATTTATGTAGGATAGAGATTTACATCTAGGCCCAAATTAATTAAATCATGATAAGAGGCTAATGGAGGCCCAATGAACTAGATGTAGACCCAAATTAATTTAATGAGATAGAGGCCCAAGATTTATCTTGTGTAGGCTCAATTAAGTGGCCCAATTACTCTTGTACAGACCCAAGCCCTTGAGCTCATCAAATTAGGCCCAAATCCCATTAAACTTCAGCAACCCAATGAGTGAAAACTGGCCCAACAGAATTATGCAGCCCAACACTTAAAAACTGGCCCAATAAGCAAAATCTGAAACCCAATTGGATTTGGACTTGGAGCAACCCATGACCCAGCATTTTGACCCAACTTAAACCCATCTAAACCCTAATGCTTCAGCCACACTTTCATTTTTCTGAAACTCAAGAGGCAAATTCGAAGGTTGAGAAGGAGGCTAGGGTTTGGGGCAAAGATTCTGCATTTCCACACACTTAGAGCAAGATTTGGCCAAGGTAATAGTTATAGAACTTAACCCCCTCATCTTTCTCTTTAATTTGGTCCGATTAGTTTTTCATTTGGAGAGATTTCATTATACCCAAAATCTGAAAAGTAAGTGTTTGGAGGTTTTCTTAGTAGAATTCGTAGGTTGAGGTTGGGGTTAGTATTAGGTGAACTTAAACCCCCCATTTTAATGCTTTCTTTGTTGGTTTGAGACCCCCATAGCTGATTTATATTATGGGTACTAATTCTATACGAATTTGCTTAGGATTTTGGGTGAAACATTGAGAATTCTGGTGGGAGACACTTGAATCCGAATTTGGGATTTTGTGGTGGCTGTTGCAATTGTTTGCAAGTGAGGTAACCGGGGTTTAATTAATTCCATGCATGTATCTAATTTAATTTCATATTTGCTATATATGAATGATTTGAAATGTTGAATGAATTGGTTGGCTATCTGTTGTATTATGATTGGACCTTGTGAGTCCATGGTGGAGCTGTGGTGCGGCTGCCACCCGTGCATGTGCCACGATCGGGCACCGGGTATGATCAACCCCAGATGCACTGAGCCCTGGTTGTGCTCAATAGGGAGTAGGTGCCGTGGACGGGCCTCTCCCGGTGTTAATGGCCTTTAACATGTGATAATATGATTGCTAGTATGGGATAGTAATCATGATAGCCTAATTGTTTCATTTGCTGAAATGACTGATATGATTTCGAATGTTGAGATTGATTCATGCATGTATGTTGATTAAACTGGATTATATGATGGAATTGCTTTGGTTACTGAGATTCATATCTCACCCCGTGTTGTGGGATTAATATTTCAGGTGAAAGTTCCTCGGGTAAGGATAAGGGTAAGCAAGTGGATGAGAATCCATGAGTTCCCACCTATGGGGAGATGGCTACACTTGGGCTGACTTAGCTAGTATAGATGCTAATTTTGTATTCCTTAATGTATAGCATCATCATGTATCTGTATTGCCAAGTGTAGGCTTGAACATTTGATTTATTAAGGATGTATGAATTGAGGGGTTAGACCTCATCTTAATTTGGTAGTTGTTGTATGGACTCATGATTTCTGTTGTAATCGGTGCTGACATGTAATATTGTTTATCAATGGAAATGTAACCCTTGGGATATGGATATGAGCCCCTAATATATGGAACCCCCATTTATTGTGTATTAAAGGATAGCTGCTGGTAGTTCATGTATATTTTGTTGTTGATACTTTATGAACTTGCTGATGGAAGGTAATTAGAGGAAAGAAACGGGCATATAAGTTTTGAGTTGGTAATGGAAGTATAGCTAAGTAAATAAGGTAGATAAATGTCATTAGAGCCATATAAAATGAGGGGAAGTGACCTTAAAGTGTCCCTAAGAAGAGGAATGGAGTGTAGGGGGCGAAATAGAGGGAAAATAGCTACAGGAGGGAGTCACGCCGCGGCCAGGAAGGCTTCGCCGCGGCCTAGGAAGTGACAGTGGCGAGGGACGCCGCGGCTTGAGAAATCTCGCCGCGGCGCGGAGTGAAAATAATCGCCCAGGAGGTGACAGAACGTAACCTCGCCGCGGCGCGAGTCGAGAAAATTAATTAGGGAGGTTATAGTAGCAAAACTTGCCGCGGCGCCACATAGGTTGGCCGCGGCGCAGGTCCAACTCGCCACGGCGATAGTCAAGAAAATTCCAGAGAGAAACTTGGCCGCGGCGCAAAAGTTCCAGGCTGCGAAGCAAGTTTAAAAATTTGGTTTTTGAGCTCCAGAACTTAACGTAGCCGCGGCGGAAAAGTTTCAAGTCGTGGCGCAGGTCCCCAAACTCCTATATTTGACCTAGAAACCTTAATTTCAGTAAGGCTAATGTTAGGGAATAGTATGAGTACATTGGTGGGATGTTTTTGTGGGTTGAAATTGATTAATGGATGAATCCTAAACCTTTAATGATGGTACAACCCCTTTCATGCATGTTCCCGTTATGGTTGTTAGTTGATGATCCTAGTAGTATCAAGGTTTAAATTTCCCCTATATTTCCCTAATGTAATTAATTGCAATGACTCCAAACCTTGATCATTATTTATTAATCGTGTATTCAGCTATAATCACTGATATTAGAATCTAGGGTCGTCACACAAAGTGTGAGCAAATCAAAGGACTAGCTTTCTTCATATCCTGCCACATCTAAGTTGTGTTATAATGGGATTGTAATTGACCTCTATGGTACTTTTTGCAATATTTTGGCCTCATAACCAACTTTGGTAAAAAGAGAAGATTGCTCTAAATTCAATAACCTCCATGTATATTTGGCTAACAAAGCCATATTCATATTATTCACTTTCTTTAGACCCAATCCTCTCATTGACTTATAGATATAAATCGTTGTTCAATTCAACAAATAAAGCTGTGGCTTAGCATTGAGATATCTCCAAAAGAAATTAACAATCATAGGATTAGTTTGATGATAGCATTTTTTTTTAGATAATTTAAAACAAGACAATAGATAGATAATAGTAGAATTAACAATTGATAACATTATTTTCAAAGTTAATTTACCAAGCGAGATTAATTTTGTTGTTATGTATATTAACCACTTACTCGAAAGTTTATTTTGAAAAGAAAAAATGAAGTATGTATGCAAGGTCCCTAGAGATGTCAAGGTAGGCCATTGAAACAAGATAATTAGCTAGATTACTTTTTATTTTTATTTTTTGGTTGGTAAATATATTATTGCTATGTTATTTTAGCAAAGTAAAAATAAAACTTGTTTCTTGTTTCTTATTCAAATTATTTTAAATTCGAAAATATATTTGATGAAAAAATTTGAATTCTAGTTAAGTAAAGAATTCACAATACATAATAAACAACCATGTGATAAATGTTGGTTGAAATGTAAAGTAGTATTATTTAGAGTAGAAATCCCTACCCTGGGTCTTCTCCTTTCCTTAACTTTTTCTTCTTATTGTCAATTACTTGAGATGAAAGAAGAAGGCAATGGTGGATTAGGAATGTCAAGAAGGCCTTTTAGCATTTGCATGACGATTTTTATAATAGGCCTTACTTCATGATTCTCTTGTATACACTACATTGCTATCATCATCCACTTCTGTGCCTCCTTTTGTCACCCACGACCTTTAATAATCACATCTAAAGTGAGGGTGAAAATGTATGATGTATAGAAATATTAAATAATATAAATTTTAAAATGCAAAAAGGTGGAGAAGGCTCAAAGTAGTGCTCTATTATAAGTAAGTGGAGGATTTTGTAAAAGTGGAGATAGCTAGATATGCAACTAGTAAAAGAGAGATAGAGAGAGAAGAAACACAATACCAATCTTATTTTGGTTCAGCTCTTTAGGCTTTCATCTAGTCCCCTTAAATTTTATGGAATTTTTCTTCAATCATAAATAATGAATACAATTTGTATATTTTATGGGCTCACCTCAAATATAGATTTTTATAAGTTTATTTTAAACTTTTTACATAGGGTTTTCTACATCTTATCCTAGACTTACTCTCACACTTGGAAAGTTACAAGCATAATATAGAGAGAATTTTCAACCTTTTACTTGGGGATTATACTAGACTTAATAAATGCTTCTAAAAAGCTAATACGTCAAAAATTCAAAATATTTTTTCTTGAGAAATAAATGTTCTTAAGTACTTGAATAAAATTTTTCAATGATTTGCTTTAGAAACTTCAATGCATTTATAATTCATTACCAACTTCTAGCCATTAAAGATAAAAAAAATAATTACAAAGGCTTTTTGGCTAAAAAAGATAAAGTATGTCTTCAAAGATCACAGACTACTTCTTTAATGGCAATTAGCTTCATAGTGTATTCTTCGTAAACTACTCATTCTATCTAATTTTTATAAATACTATTAAATACTTACTTCAAGGGTTAGATAAAAGTGTTCACTTTATCTTATATGAAAATAGTTAATTACAAAAAAGGAAAAAAGAAAGAATAATACATTTATTCTATTATTTCAATTGCTTGTTCCAAAATCAAAGACAATATGTTTTTGTCTTTTGGTCATTAATAATTTTCTTTTAGATACAATATGGTCAACATTTGAATGGGTCAAAATAAATGAGCTTTTTCATGAAGTTAATTTTAGTTTTTGTTATTATCAAAGTCATGAAACCTACTTAATCTTGGGCCAACAACCTCCTCATTGTTTTCTACCAAAATGTCTATTCTTCCTTTCAGAGAAATACTTGAATAGGTGAGAAAGATGCCTGGGGTTGTTAATTGAAACATCTTCAAATAAAAACTTATAAGAGCATTGTTATATTCTTTGAATCTCTTGACTTTGGTTTTTTCGAAAACATATTTATTTGATTTTAAAAAAAAAATTTCTTATAGTATGTTCTCCTTTAAACAAGACCAATATGATAAAAGTAAATTAAGGAAAGTGGTAAGGCCTTGAAGGCTTAAGATAGTTTGCTAGAGTTCTTAAACTTGAACCTTATGCCTTTGTTTTACAAAAAAAAAAAAAAAGGATTAATTATTACTTAATTTCAGTGATCTACAATTCCTTTGTGGTCAAAGCCTTTTAGAGAATGAGGCAGAGTGCAATGACGTGCATGGTTTAGATGAAGAATTATAGGACATAGTTTCAAAGCCTATACTTGTTATGCTTTTCTTTATCCTATAACTTTAAGGGTATGTTTGGGAGTTTATTTTAGGGGGGGAATGGAGTGGAATGGAATGGATTTAAGAGTTAAACTATTATTTAAAAATTTTTTTTAGGGGTGAGTGGAATCAAGCCATTCCAAACTATCCAAAACTCATTTTTTTTGTCCCTCCAAATTGGGGGGTCAAGGATGAAATGACCAAGTTTAAATATTTAAATTACAAGATTATCCTAATTTTATTTAACTAATACAAAATTATAAAAATCCTAATATAGATATATTAAAATTATTAGTTCTAGAAAATATTAATTCTAGAAAAGTGAATAAAATATTTTTTTTATCTTTTTGTTAGTTTTTAAATTATTTTAAAATTAAGTATGTGACTTTTAATAGGATTAGGATTTTATATATTTATCGTTTATTATTAGAAGTTATCTTTCATTAGGAATAGAATTTGATTTCTATAAATATAAGTATTTACATTTGTATTAGTTCAAAATCTAGTATTGAATAATAAAAAATATCTTTAAAATATCTGCATCTCTCTCTTCTTTCTTCCTCTTTTCCCTTTATTTCTTCTACATCTCCCTCCTTTCTTCTATCTTCTCTCCCTCTTCTTCCTTGCTCTAATATCTCTCCCTACTTTTTTTCCTACGCGTGTTACATCATTAACCTTATTCAGAATTCACAGTCACTTCCCATCATAATTATCATCACGCTCTGGTAGCACCATTTCATGCGATTGACTCGTACAATCTCACATTCTCCTGTATCGTGCATTTGACCAGGTATATTTTCTTTTAAAATTTTTGTGATTTACAAAAAAATATACTTTTATTGTTATTATTTGTTGCGTGATTTTGTCGTTATTTCAAATTATTATATTGCACTATATATCTTTAATCTTTCTCTCACATGCACATTGTTATATTGCACCGTATAGTATATGAAACGAATATTATATTGCAATCTTTTTACAAAACTTACAAAAGAAAGAAGAGAGAGAACTTTTTAAAAAAGTTTACCATGTTAAAATATTTTATGGCATATTTAATATTTTAAATTATTTTTGTTTTATTTTAAATAGTATGAAAAAATTATTTTTATTAGAATTAGGTAATCATTTTTTATTAAGATTTATTTTTATTATTGATACTTATGAAGTTCTCACTTTTTTGTAAAAGAACACTATCATGCCAACAAGATTACAACTACAATTAAGATATCGCTATCGTCAAATACGCCATCTATTTTTTATGGTAGTTCTACTGCTTATTTGCTTTATGGTTGCATGGTATGTAACCCAAAAACAACGTAGAAGAAATCAAATTCCTAAATTCATAAGGGAAGAAAGAGAATGAGCACGAGATGAGCTAATGAAATATCTTGTGGATAGTACAAAATGTCGTGATATAATACGAATGCGTCCTGAAGCATTTTTAAACTTGTGTTCTATATTACAAAGGAAAGGTGGTCTTCGACCAACACAAAGGGTAACAATTGAAAAACAAGTAGCCAAGTTTTCATATTTGATTGGGTATGGTGTGAGAAATCGTACGATTAACTTTTATTTTAGAAGGTCTGGTGAAACTGTAAATCGCCACTTTCATAAAGTCTTAGGAGCTGTAATTGAGTTAGAAGGTTAATATTTGAGACAACCTATGGGTGATGAAATTACTCCTGAAATACTCAACAACAATAGGTTCTTCCCATATTTCAAGGTGAGTTTTATGTTAATCTTAACATAAAAATGAGCAACTTAATTGCTAATATAAAAGAATTATTTTATCACAGGATTGTATTGGAGCAATCGATGGAACTCATGTGCATGTAAAAGTCCCAATGCAAGATGCCCCTAGGTTTCATGGTAGGAAGGATTATCCCACTCAAAACATTTTGGTAACATGTTCTTTTGACATGAAATTCACTTATGTTTTGGCTAGGTGGGAAGGAACAACATCTGATTCTAAAATTATAAAAGATGCATTAAATAGGCAACATCCTTTAAAAATTTCAGAAGGTACCATTTAACAAAGATTTATATGCTTAAACCCCAAGGTTAACCATAACTAATATTACTAAAGTTCATTTACTTTGTGAATAGGTAAATTTTATCTTGTTGATGCTAGGTTTATGTTAAGAGGTGGACTTATTACACCTTTTAGGGGAGAACGATATCACTTGAAAGAATATTCAAGAAATCCACCATAAAACTCTCGTTAGCTATTTAACCATCGACATTCTTCTTTGCGAAATGTGATTGAAAGAGCATTTGGAGTTTTGAAGAAGCAGTTTACTATTTTCACAAGTGTGCACTAACTTTTGGTATTCATACCCAAAAGAAAATTGTGTTGGCTGCTTGCATATTGCATAATTATTTAATGGACATTGATCCAAATGAAGAACTTATAGCTAAGATGGATCAAGAACTTTCTAACTAAAATGCTGGGAATAAGGAGCATGGTGGCGAACAAGAAGATAGTGAAAAGGCAATGAGAAGGAATTTAATTAGAGATTTGATTGCAGCTACTATGTGGCATGATTACACATCAATGAGAGTATAGTGAAGAGGCAATGGGAGGGAGTGTAATTTGAGACTTGATTGCATCTACTATTATCATTATGAACTATATTTTTTTTATGTGTTCTCATTACAAACTTAATATATTTGCCATTATGATATCAATATATTCACCTTATCATATAAAGGTTGTTAATTCTCATTGCATAATTTTTTTTTCATTAATTTATTGTTAAGTTAGATATGTCAAAGTGAAAGAATCAGGGTGATATGCCAAATGCATCTATAGATGAAAAATGCTTTTGGACCAATGTTATGGAAGATGCTCTTGTTGATGCATATATGCATCAACACAATTTGGGAAATAGACTGGGAGGAATTTCACATGAAAAGCATTAGATGAAATTTTGTTGAAGATGAGAGAGAAGTTTCCTGACAAACAATTGGATAAGACAAAAATTAAGGATCACATGAACAGATTGAAGAGCAAATTCACTCCTTGTTATGAATGATTTGATTGGATTTGGATGGGATCCACATTCATATTTATGGACTGCAGAACTAGAAGTATGGGACAAGTTAATTGAGGTAACATATTTATCAATGTTTTTGTAAACTAATTTTTTATACAATATATTAGTCAATATTTATATGCATTGTTAGTGAAACAAATATTCATTGTTTTAATTTAATTAACTTTAATTTTATTCTTTTGCTTAGGCAAAACCTGAAGCTGCTGTATGGAGAAACAAACCAATACCATATTATGAGAAAATGCTAACATTGGATGGACAAGATAGGGCAAGTAGTGAGTATTCAAGAACTGCGTCAGAGATTAAACAAAGAAGATCTTCATCAAATAGACTTGAATTTGATTCAATAGAAGACATCGACATCTTAATATCTAATAATGAAGTAACTTTGGATGGCTTTGGTATAAACAATGATGAAGAGGTAGACATTTCTCTGGGAGCAAAATCTCAAGTTGCAACTACATCAAAAAACAAGAAGAAAAAAAGTAAAGTAACAAATGAAGATACAGGCATGGAGATATTTGCCAAGTCTTTAAATAGCATGGTTGAAGCTTTTACGAAGTACACTGAAGATTTTTCTAGGAGTCAACAAACCCATCCTATGTTGGAGAGTGAAGTTTGGGCTCTTTTAGAAGGATTGTAATTAGACAGAAGCATATTAACCAAAGCTTATGTGAATATAGTGCGAGATGTTGATGCTCAAAGAACACGAATTGGTTGTCCCCTGAAGATGCGCAAGGAGACTGTAATGTTTTTAATTTCTTTTAAGAATGATGATAGTACACCTTAGTTTATGGATATATGGATAAGAACTATGTTGTTTTGATGATTTTTAGTTGGCTTGGTTTTGAACATTAATTTCAAATTATTATTATTTTTAGTGTTTAATAAATATTCTACTTGATTCTTAACCAATAACAAAAATTTTAAATAATAATTAATTATCTTAAAAATTGTTAATTTAGAAACTAATTAGTCTTGTACAAACATAAAAATAATATGAATAAAATTCATGTACTATGAATTTTATCACATCATCATTATTATTAAAATATGTTTTTATCTAGTTATTGTATAATATAAGAAGATTTTTGAGAATTTATTCACACTTTTTATCTAAAGCAATTTATAAGGGTAACATTGGAAAAAAATAATTTTTATCCATTCCATTCCATTCATTTTATAATAACTCCCAAACAATTATCAAATGAAACCATTCCATCTCCCTGTAAAACTCCCAAACAATGGTATGTTCCGTTAAGTTCCACTCCATTCTGTTCCATTCCATTATATTCCATTAATGTCCGTTCCATTCCATTTCTTCCTAAACTTCCAAACATAGCCTAAAGGTGAATTTCATACAAATTATTTTTTTTTTTAAAGTAAAATTTCTTTATCTAAAGTCAATTACTTTGTGGTGTGTTTTTATGTAGCATATTTAGTATGCCTTACACACACTACTCCAATGTAATCTTCCTATTAAAATTGGATGGGTTTTGTCGAATCCTAAGCCTATTTTATTATTAATCTTGTTCTTGACATTTTCAACCCTTGGATCATGTCACATTACTCATCTGATCATGTTGCAACTTTTTTTTTTCCCTTTTTACTTTCATCTTGCATATTTGTCTTCACAACATGTAGACCATGCCATTACTTGTGAAATACTCAATTTTTGAATTACTAATATGTTGCTTATTATTTAATAAGATGCAACTAAAGTCATATAAAGCATGATCCTGGAAAATCCAAACTCCTTCAACTTTAATATCATTGCCATTTCAAAGAAGCCTAGAGATGAAAATTAAGGATGTAGGTTTAAGTTCATCTTGTTGAAACCACTTTAAAATAATCTTTGATTTTATCTCCACCATTCAAGTAACTCTTTACTCATTATGCTTGTGTGTATGCTCAGGTTTTATTTTTATTGATAAGGATCTAGCATAATTACCACCCTCCAACAAATTAATGTGATGCTAATGGCTCTGTATGATGAACGATATAAATCGCATTCTAAAAGCCAATTTATTATATGAGATTAGTTTTTTTTGTTGTGTATTAACCAATTACATGAAGAGTTTTATCTAGAAAAAGAAAAAAAGGTACATTTGTAGGGTCTATGAAGACATCATGGTGGCCTACTGGAATAAGATAATTGGCTAAATTACTATTTTTTTTAATTAATAACTATATTACTACTATGCTTTCTTGCAAAGAGAAAATAAAACTAGTTCATCTTTCTTATTTAAATTATTTTAAATTCGGCAACACGCCTATTTAATGAAAAAAAAACTTAAAATCTTATTAAGTAAAATCCACATTTAAAGGGAAAAAGAGAATAACAAAGAAGAACTTAAATGAAAAGTAGGAGTAGAACATTCTAGTTATGTTTATTTCACATTCATATATAACTACATATGAGAAAACCTTGAAAAGACACACCAAAGTGTAAAGACTAATACACCAAAAAATAGGTTGCAATGATTACCATTATGAGCAACACATAATAACCAACCATCCGATGAATATTGGCTAAACATAAGAAGTAATTTATTTATGGTAGAAATCTTCATGATGGGCCACTTTTTCTAAACTCTTCTTACTTATTGCCAACCCAATGAGGGGAACGAGGAAAGCAATGGTGGATTTGGGACGTCAACATGGCCTTCTAACATGTGCATAACAGTCTTCATAGTAGGCCTTATTTCATGATTCTCTTGAATGCACCATATTGCTATCATCACCCACTTCTTCAACCCCTCTATGTCACTTATGGCCTCCATATCATTGTCCACCAAAATTTCTATTCTTCTTTCCATATAGCAATCATAAACCCAATCTATTAGCATCACCTTTTCTTCCTCTCCTGCATCTATATCCTTAAGCACATTTCTTCTACAACAAATTATCTCTAACAATATCACCCCAAAGCTATAAACGTCCACTTTAGCAGTCACTGGCACATTCTTGAACCATTCCGGCGCCACATATCCTTTTGTCCCTCTTATCATCGTATGGGTTCGACTCTGATTGGAATGCAACAACTTGGCCAACCCAAAGTCTGAGATTTTTGCCACAAAATGTTCATCTATTAGTATATTTTGAGGTTTTATATCACAATGAATGATGGGGGCGTCACACTCTTCGTGTAAGTAAAGAAGCCCTCTTGCAATCCCTAAAGCAAGTTTTACCCTTAAATTCCAAATTGGTTTGGGTTCTCTGAAGAGGATGTCTGCAAGTGTACCATTGCTCATGAACTCATACACTAGAAGTCTATGAACTCCCTCATCACAGAACCCAATCAACCGAACCAAATTTTTATGGCAAGTTTTTCCAATGGCACTCAACTCAGCCTTAAATTCTTTCTCTCGCTCTTGAGCCAATCTATCCAACCTCTTTACTGCAACAACACTATTAGTTATTGATTTGAGGGTGCCTTTGTACACAATGCCAAAGGAACCCCTTCCTACTTCTTCACTGAACTCATTTGTTGCCTTTTTTAGTGCTTCATATGTGAAAGAATGCATATTTGTTTCAACAAGACCTGAAACTTGGACAACCTTTTTTGGCTTTAAGAGAATAATCAAAATAATTATGGCTACAAATAGAGTATTAATGACAAGGGAACCAATAAGCAACCCTAAAAGAGTAGGTTGAACTTGACCTTTCTTTTTCACAATAAAGTTAAGGTTACCTAATGGCTGAATTCTTATTTTTACAAAAGCCATTCCACCCTCAGTTGCAGATGATCTTCCATTAGAAAAGGGTAGTCTTTTCTTCCAACAATGATTTTCAGGGCTAAGAATGGCAACTGCACAATTACAATCATATATGCATGATTTTCTACATTCATCATATGTAAGATTGACTAACCTTTCATAATCCCCTAAGGGCCAATTCACTCCTCGCAAAACCTTCATATCATATATCTCTTCTGGATTTTCTTGTGATGTTATGTCATCAGCTCCACAACCAAAGGAGAAATTAGGTTTGCATCCTCCAAATTCGTTGTTAGGATCTACTAGCGAATACCCTTCTGGGCACATGCAAGTTGGCCTCATGTTGTCTAAGGAACAATAGCTATTATACCCACAACAACCACCACCCATATCACTAAGTATTGCAGTGCAAATGTTTTCAGGAAGATACCTTACAATTGACCAAACTTGAGCTTCATTGGATCCCTTTGGATGGGAATATTGCGTAAAAACTCCATTGTAATCAAGTGTAGCTCTGTAGTAATATCTCTTAACATCAAACGTTGAATCGATCCATCCAAGGGATATTTGACCTCCATCCTTTCCCTCTACATAAATATTCCCTGATGAATCAAAGACTAGTCGTGAAGCAAAGCCATTAGCATTGGTTGTAGAACTCGTTTTAACACTAAAATAATTAGTGTAACGAAATTCAGTTGGTCACCCAATTTGACATAATGAGAGACTGATGTCATTAAAATAAAGCTCAAACCTTCCCTTTGTGTAATTGGCTTGTGTCAATTGAGAATGCAGCTGACCATCAAAATCCAAAATTTGGGTTGGCAATAGAGTGTTAGTGGGATTATTGAAACTTTCCCACAAATGAGAATAATTAGAAGATGCCAAGACAAAATTCCCAGTGTCAAGCATTGCTCCGTGGGACACATTTTGCTCTGGTTCAATTGTCCATATAGCTTCTCCTTGGGGATTAGTGAGTGAAAGACCTCTCGGTGTAAGATGAACCCGTGATCCTGCTGGTATTGGATTTGAGATATTTGCATTCCAAACAACGGTTTTTTCAGGTATGTTGTTGAACCAGATGGCAAGCAAGAAGAGGTTTGTATTGTTGATTTGGTGAAATCCAAAAGCAAATTCGCTAGAAGATGAGAGCCATAGAGGATTTTGATCATTGGTGGAGAATGTTGAACTCAAAGTCACGTTTCCAAAAGCCAAATTAAGTGGAACGAAGAGAAGGGCAATGAAGATGCTGGGCATAGCCATGGATGCTGTTGAAGAGGATACTACGAAACATGGAGACAAGAGATACTAAAATACCAATGCACACATCACACTCAAATTCGCTGCTGGCTATTGAAAAATCAGCGTGAAGAAGCCTCCAACATTGACAAAAGCATCTGCCAGGAAACACACTAATGGAGGTCGTCGCGGTTGACCGACCAAATGTTATCAGTTTTCTTTTCAACAATTTCGTGTGCATTTCCTAATAGCGTGATAATAAATATAAAAGATGACCAAAATAAAATCTAAGGATGTTATGTTATAGTTGCGTGTTGTGAAAGGAGCAACGCGTATTCTAACTATCCTCGGACCACATTGAGAGAGACAGGCAGGTTCTTGTACAATTCTGGTGCCACGTATCCTGGAGTTGCTCCGACAATGGTGTTGGTTCTGTTCTGCTTGCCCCAGGACGCATGCTATGAATTCAAAGGTAGAAAAATGGGTTTACAAATCAACATGAACACAGGTGGCAATTCAATACGGAGTTGGTTAATGGGTGAAAGTAATTAACTGCTTCATTGACTAAGACATTCAGATAATTTGACCAAAGCTTAAACCTCGAGTCTCTGTCAATTAACTTGTTCCTGTTTGACAAAGTCTTACTTGGATTTCTGTACGGATTCTGAGTCCTTCATATTCATGCAGGTGGGTGCAATAGTAATGGGTCCATGCTTGCGGTAGTTTTGAAGAACCTATCAAAGGATGATCCCTCAGCTGACAAAAGCAACACCAATGACAAATAACAGTTGATGTACTAAATGCTTTAACTGAGGCGCCTGGTTGTTGCAAACTTACTAAGCTTGATCTCAGAAGTTATGTTCCCAAAAGCACGAAGAAGTCCTATTGTACCACAAGCATTTCCTAAAGTTTGCTTCATAAAATATACTCTAGTGCTATGTTCATACACGAGAACAAAACAGCAGTGCTCTAGTTAAAGCATCCTAATCAAATGAAAGCAAAACCAATAATACGATATATGCCACCCAAAATACAACTTCTAGAGCTATTTAATAGATAACGGAACATACTTGTAAACTGGTATATACGCATGGCAGTGAAACAAAATATGTGATTCTTCCGAGCAGGGACAACGAACACCCAAAATTAGTTGAAATGACTGATGAGACGTGACTGAACGGATGTTTTTTGAACAAAAATATAAATACAAATGTTCACTTACCTTTTTTCATTTTCCTGTCTCTCCTTCTTCAGTCTGATAAGAAATGAAATTAAAATCAAATCAGCAGGCGCAATAATTCCATAGAAGGGCACCACAAAAACATACGTTGTCTCCCTACTCTTCCCCATTCCAACAGATTACGGATGACCATGGGTGTAATGTTAATTGACAAACCATTAGTTGTACTTTTAACAAAGTTGATGTTGACGCTGGGCTTAATGTGTTTGAAATGTAAACGCTGGGAGTATTTGGTGATAATATGCTTGTCAGTCAAAGTTGTTTCTCAGCTAATTTTCCTTTGATCTTACTATTTTTTTTTTCAGTTGCAGGCATCAGATAATGTGGACACTCATTTCATCTACTTTGCTTATGTAGCTGGTACTTTCTTGAATTATTGCTTTTAATCGTGTGTTGTGTAAGAAGTGGAAACCACATGCAATTCCTAACTTATTGACTAAGATACAATAATAACGACCCAAACTGCAACAGCAAAATTATAAGCAACTTTAAGACCTCTTGGATTCATTGGCACGTATTCAATATAAAAAGTACAAATTACTTGGGATCCTCTATATGTCTTACGATCAATTTTGATCTTTTCTATCGTGCCTTTGTTCTTGGCCAGCGTTTCTTCTTATTAGTTTATGTGCAAGTTGTGTCAGGCGGAACTTTATGAGCTTGACGAAAGAAAGTCAGGACTATCATCTCATGGTCAATCCTCCCCAAATACTCTCTGTTGAGGGGAAATATCTTTGCATACAAAAACCATCATATATTTATACTCCTTTTGCTCCCGAAAGTCTTGTATTGATGTAATTTTATTTGCCAAATATTTTTATGTTAGAAACACGTACACTAATATTCAAACACACAAGAGACGGGGGGAGAGCGAGAGAAAGAAGATTTCAAGATCTTCCCGTCCATCGGTTTTGATGTCCACTGGAAGGGCTTTCGATTCTCACATATGACATATGGAGAAAAACTTGGTAGAATACCTGCTACTTAAAATTTGAATCCGCAGACTCTCCCTAAACCTTCTAAGAGGCATCGCTTCCCTGCTTCTTCCTGTTCCTACTTAATTGCGTATTGCGTATGCCGCATATGCCACATGCCTTGCCCATGCCACTCTAGTGTGACCTTCCTATTAAAATTGGATGGGTTTTGCTGAATCTTAAGCCTATTTCATTATTAATCTTGATTCTTAACATTTTCAAAGCTTGAACCATGTTACATTACTCATCCGATCATGTCATAACTTACTTCCCTGTCTGCCCTTCATCTTGCACATTTGTCGTCATTACATGTGGAAAATGCCACTGCCTGTGAAACACTCAATTTTTGAATTACTGATTTGTTGCTTATTTTACAATAAGATGCAGCTAAAGTCTTACAGAGCATGATCTAGACGAATCCAAACTCCCTTAACTTCAAAGTCATTGCCATTTCAAAGAAATCTCGAGATGGAAATTAAGGATGCAAGTTTAGGTTCATTGAAGTCTTGTTGAAATCATTAATAGCCTGTGATGTTATCTCCAGCATTCGAGTAACTCTTCACTCACTTAGCTTAAACGCGTGCTCAAATTCTTATTTTCATACATAATGATCTAGCATGATCACCAACCCAACGGCATAAGTGTTTTTTTTTTTAATATAGCAGTGAAAGATTATGTTAAGCCGAAACAGAAAGCAAAAAAATATTTAAGTAAAACATTATAACTATGCCTTGAGAAAATTTGCGCATCGTAATCTTATTGCTTGATGAGTGCTTCTCAAATCTGGGTTGTCACAAATTTGTCTTTGAGAATAATCTACAATGTAAGTCAGAAAAAACCAGAAATTGTAAAGGGTACAAGGCTGGATTAGTTGTAACCTTTTGTTGACATTAGATATTATGATATCTCCAAAAGCAATTAGAAATCATATAATCCATTTGATGACAATATTTTTTAGGTAATTCAAAACAAGACAATGAATAGATAATAGTAAAAATAACAACCAATTACATAAATGGTATTATGAGATCAAATTTATTGAGTGAGATTAATTTTGTTATCGTGTATATTAACCAATTATCCGAAAAGCTTTTTTTTCAACAAAAATGAAAAAAAAAAAAGGTCATCCATAGAGTTCATGAAGACATCAAAGTGGACTACTAAAATAAAATAATTGACCAAATTACTATCATGCTATTTCTACAAAGTAGAAGCAAAACTAGTTTGTTCTTTCTTATTTCAATTATTTTAACTTTAGCAACACGTACGATAAAAAACAAAAACTTGAAATCTAACTAAGTAAAGAATTCATAATACAACATAACTAACCATGTGATTAATATTAGTTGAAAATATAAAGTAGTTTTAAAGTAGTTTATTTATAATAGAAATATCTACAATTGGCCTTCTTTTTCTAACTTTTCCTACTTATTGTCAATTAGCCAAAGTGAAGAAGGAGGGCGATGATCCACCATCGCCCTCAATAATGCTTTCCAACATTTACATGATGTCTTTATCACTTACTTTTTCATTCTCCTTTTGTCACTTATGACTCTCTATTTTTTTTCCACCAAACACATATTCTCCTTTCCATATAGAAATCATGAGCTTGATCTATTAGCACTGCCTTTTCTCCCTCCCTCTCATTAACATTCATTAGTGTAACAAGTTATTTCTAATAATATTGCCCCAAAGCTATAAATATCTACTTTGGTAGTCACTAGCATATTCATGGACTGCTTTAGTGCCATATATCCTCTTGTTCCTCTTATCATTGTATGGGTACAACTTTGATAAGAATACAACAACTTAACCAACCTAAAGTTTGAGATTTTTGCCGTGAAATGTTCATCAACTGAATAATGAATGATGGGGGTGTCACACTCTTTGCTCAAGTAAAGTAGTTCTCTTGCAATCCTTAAAGCAAATCTAACTTTTAAATTTTAAATAGGTTTGTGTTTTCTGGAGAGCATGTTTACAAGAGTATCATTGCTTATGAACTCATAAACCAAAAGTCTATGAATTCCTTTATCATAGAAACTAAACAATTGAACATGATTTTTATTGCATGTTTTCTTAATGGGACTCAATTTTATCCTAAATTCCTTCTTTTATTCTTAAGCCAATTTGTCTAAACTCTTCACCTCAACAACACTATTAGTTCCTAATTTAAAGGTACCTTTGTACACAATGCCAAAGGAACCCCTTCCTACTTTTTCATTGAACCCATTCATTGCCTTTTTAGTACTTCATATGTAAAAAAGTGTAGAGTTGTTTTAAGAAGACTTAAAATGTGGACAATCTTTTTTAGCTTTAAGAGAAGAATTAAAACAATCGTGGTTACAAGTATAATATTAATGACAAAGGAATTAATAAGTAACCTAAAAAAAGTGGGTTAAACTTAATCTTCCATTTTTCATAACAAGATTAAGAGTAACTTTCATGAGAGATGTTGTTCCACCTTCACTTGCGAATAATCTTCCATTAGAAAAGGTAGTCTTTTCTTCCAACATTCATTTTTAGTGTTAGAAATGGCAATTGCACAAGCAAAATTTTTTACAATCATCTTGAGTATAATTTAACAACCTTTCGTAATCTCCTAAAGGCTAATTCACACTTAACTTCTTGTGATACTACATCATCAACTTCATAACCAAAGGAGAAATCGTGTTAACATCCTTTAAATTGGTTGTTTGGATTGACCAACAAATAGCAATCTAGGCATATGTAAGTTAGCCTATTATTTTCTATGAAATAGAAACCATTGTACCCATAACAACTGTTACCCAAATCACTAAATGTTGCAGTGTAAATGTTATTAGGCATATATCTTGTAATTGACCAAACATGGTCACCATTGGATCCATTTATATGAGAATACAACATAAAAACTCCACAATAATCAAGTATAGCTTTGTAGTAATATCTCTTAACATTAATATGCCTTCATGAATTAAAGACTAGTTGTGAAAAAACCTCATGGCAAAATTCATTGAATTGAAAGTGATACTTCCACCCTTCGTCTTTACATAAATATGCCCTGATGAATCAAAGACTAGTAATGAAATGGAGTTATTAGCATTAGTTGCAAAAGTTATGTTAACATTAAAGTAATTGGTGTAACAAGACTTAGTTGGCCAATGAGACATTGCAAGAGATTGAAGTCACCAAAATAAAGCTCTAACTGTCCCTTTATATAATTGGTTTGTGTTAATTGAGTATAAAGCTTACTATTTAAATCAAAAGTTTAAGTTGGTAAGAGTGTGTTAGTAGGATTATTAAAACTTTACCATAAATAAGAAGAATTAGAGAATGCCAGAATAAAATTCCTATTGTCAAACATAACTCCATACAAGACATTTTCCTATGGTTCTATTATCCATATAGCTTGGCCTTGAGGATAATAAGTGAGAAACCCTTGGTGTGAGTTGAACTTATGATCCTACTAGTGCTAGATTTGATATATTTGCATTCCAAACAATGGTTTTGTCAAGTACTTTGCCAAGCCATATGGTGAGCAAGAAGAGGTTTGTGTTATTAATTCACCAAAATCCAAAAGCATATTCACTAGAAGATGAGAGCCATGGAGGATTTTTATCATTGATGAAGAGTGTTAAACTCAGTCACGTTTCCAAAAGCCAAATTTAGTGGAACTAAGAGAAAAGTGATGAAGAAGATGTTAGATATAACTATGGAAGCTATTAAAAAAGATGCTGGTCAGACTTGAGATGGCTTATGAGACATAGAGAAAAGAGATATTACTACTAATGGATAATCAAATGTTGGCAAATGGCATGAAGAAAAATCTAATGTTTATAAAAAATTCTACTAGTGAACACACTAACAAAGGAATTAAAATAAAGATTCAAACTATTTAAACTAATGTCTTTTTAGCTGACTAACTAAGTCTACACATTTCATGCACATTTTTTTATAGCGTGACAATAACTAAAAATGAATATGAGAAAAAATATATAAGGATATTTATGTTACAGTTATGTGTTATGTAAGAAGCAGTACAAATTCGAACTATTTTTGAACCACTTTAGCAAAGATAGGCATGTTCTTCTACAATTTTAGTGCCATATATCTTGGAGTTGCTCCAATAATGGTATGGGTTCTATTTTGTTAGAGTATCGTTGCTAATGAATTCCCAAGACCAGAAATTTTCAACAAATTTTATGAATATGAAGGTGGAAAAATAAGTTTAAATATCAATACTAGTATAATTAGTAATTCAATAAGGAGTTAGTCAATTGGTAAAAGCAATTAAAAAAGTAATTAACTTCTCCAGTGACTAAGACATTAAAATAATTTAATTGTAAGCTTAATGCCTTAGCATTTTTATATTGTAGCAATATTTTGAAAACTACAAGTTCTTGCCAGTTAACTTGTCTTTATTTGACAAAGCCTTATTTTGGATTTCTATACAAGTCCTTAGTCTTGATATATTCTAGGGTAAATATCACAAGGCCCTATTATCTATTTGGTAATGTCTATGTATTATGTAGGTAGATGCAATTTCAAACCTAAAAAATGTAAATGGGTGTAATAGTAGTAATGCCTATCATTTTATTTTTGGTTAAAAGGTCTATCATTATTAGGGTTTCAAAAACAAAAAAAGTTTGTGCATGCACAAATTAACTCCAAAGCTTGCTTAAATTATTAGGCATCTGAATGAGGTCTCCCCCATATATTAAAAGTATAGTAATTGAATCACAATTCAAATTTTAAATTGGAAGATTAATTTTTTTGAGTCATAAATTATAAATTGTATTGAATCACAAAATTTAAAGATATATTAAAAAGTAACTTACAATATATTATATAAATTATGTATATTATAAAAAAAAAGTTCATAATATTAAATTTAAACCAAGAATTGACAAAAATTTAATGGTAAGTCTCACAAAATAAAATTATAATTTATTTTTGAGACTAATATTATCACTATCATTATTATTCTTGCCATCTTCTAACATAATGATTCCTTTGTTTTCTTCTTTTTTAGGATCACTTTCATCTCCAATGTCTCGTTCAACATCTTCTTTTTCCTTTATCCTTATTGTCAGCATTAAGATTTCATGGGACAAAAAATAGACATATGTAATTATAGTATATAAGTTAAATGCACCAAAAGAAAAATAATTTAAAAGAGATTTAAGATTGCAAGTGTACTCTTTTTTTTTTAGGATCTCCTTCGTTAGTGCTGAAATACATATAGACATCCCAAGAGTTTCCTTTTGGACAAGGCTTCTTTTGTTCAATAATCCACTCATTATTATCTCCTTTTAACTTTTTTTTGGGTCTAATCTCAAGTTGAATATTGTATCTAACAAATGTAGAAGAGCAATACTTCAATAGGTGAGGAAGATACTTGTAGTAGTTAATTAAAAGATACTTAGATAAAATTATGGTGAAGACGAAAACAAAGATAATGATGAGAAAGAACCCAAGAGCCAAAAGAAGGTATTATATGCTAATATTTCTAATATTCCTTTTTAGTTTGAAATCTTTGATTTTTTTTTTTCTCATTTGCTTCTGGAATCTGAATTGATTTTTTTTCTCAACTTCTTTATGGTGTCAGATTTTTTCAAGATGTTGGTGTAGTCATCAAGACACAAGGTAAGATATTTTGGTTCCAAAAGTTCCTTTAAAGAATAATGGGACAATTAAAGGTTATAAGTCCTTTAAAAAATAATGTTACAGTGAAAGGACCTATTTAGTTTAGAAAAATTGCCATATGACTTTTGTTTAGTTTTTAATTTAAAATCTTTTTTATATACTAGTAATATATAAGACCTCTAATCTTGTTTCTCTTTTAGTAAAATGGACAAAATCCTTTTCCTAAAAACCTTTAATCTTGACTTCGATTTTTTTGTAAAACATTTTTATTTGATTTTGGATAAGAACTTCTTGTAGTATGTTCTCCTATAAATGAAACCATTATGATAAAGTGAACTAAAGAATGTGGCAAGGCTTTGGGGGCTTATCGTAGTTTGCCAGAAGTCTTAGACTTAAACCTTATGCCTTCATTGTACTTAAAAAAGAAGGATAATTTAGTGATATATTTAATTTTAGTGATTTGCAATTTCTTTGTGGTCTAGACCTTCCAGAGAATGAAGCAAAATCCTATGATATACATTATTTAGATGAAGAACTATAAGAAATGGTTCTAAAGCTCATATATGTTGTGCTTTCTTTATCATATAACTTCAAAGGTTAGTTTCACACAAATCAATTTTATTTTTTTATTAAAATAAAATCAAATAAATTTTCTTTATCTAAAGTCAATTACTTGTGGTGCACTTTTACACAGTGTATGCCATATGTCTTGCGCACACCACTCTAGTGTAATCTTTTTATTAAAAGTAGATGAGTTTTGCTGAATCTTAAGCCTATTTTATTACTAATTTTATTCTTATCATTTTTAACCCTTGGATTGTATCATATTACTCATCCGATCATGTCATAAATTACTTGCTTTTTTGTCTTTCCTCTTGTATATTGTCTTCATAACACACGAACTTGCTTTTCTTCCTTTCATTTTGCATATTTGTCTCTATAACATATGGACCGTGCCATTGCCTATGAAATATGAATTTTTGTGTGACGACCCTAATTTCTTATCATCATAATTAAGGTTAAACACGTGATTAATCACTATAGGACATGAAAATATGAAAAAACTTAAACCTTAATGTGATTAGAGTCATCAATCATACAATTATATATACTTATATTCATAAGGGAATTAAACATCCATTTATAAGCCTTAGATTCCATTACTCATCAATTAAAACTCATCCTAATGACTCTAGATCATCTCTTTTGGTTAACCTATGGAAAACCAAGGTTTTCTAGTTAATATAAGTGTTTCAGCATATTAGTCGCGGCTAAATTATCATTCGCCGCGTCCAATTCCTTTCTGTTTTACCCCTTTCTTCTTCACTAGTTTCGCCGCGGCCAACCTACATAGCGCCGCGGCGAAGAAGCCTCTTGGAGCTTTCTCGCTCGCCTTTCAATATTGGCCGTGGCCAATTACTCCTTCCGCCGCGGCCAATTCCTCTCTGGAATGCTGGGGACATTTTCCTAAAAGTTCACCGTGGCCAATTCCATAATTCATCACGGCGAATTTCTCTCGGGATGACTTCCAGTTTGACCTCTCACATTTCGTCGCGGCGAATTCCTCTTTGGCACTCTCCCTGGGCGACTTTGCCTCTATTGGCCCGGCCAACTATATTTTAGCCGCGGCGAAATTCCTCCTAAGCCTATAACTCCAAAATTCTTGCCTCCTACTTCCTACTCTCCCTTCATTAACACCCTAGGGCCCCTTTACCTTCATTATGGGGCTCACTATCCTTCATTAGCCTAATTTCTCCAGCTAATCTATCCTTATTAGTTCAAAACCCAAGGGTCAATTCCCTTTCTCTAATTATCCTATGACAGCAAGTCCATATATTAGCAAGTTTGTAAAATAACAATAACATGAGTTCATAATAATATATATCAAGATTTCATTTCTAATAATAAGCTATTTCAGACTTCAACAAGGCTCATAGTGGATATCATAAATCCATTCATCAATTACCAATTTACAATAAAGCCTACTCCTCAATAAGTACACGGTATATTATTAAAATACAAATTCCTACACTTGGCAATACAGATACATGATGATGCTATACAAGCCTTAACAAAAATTAGCATCTATCATATTCTACTCAGACCAAGTGTAGCTCCCCCACACCAGGCCTCAGCTCATGGATGTTCATCCACTTGCTTACCCTTATCCTTACCCGAGGAACCTTCACCTGAAATTGTAATCCCATAAAACGGGGTGAGATATCAATCTCAGTAACCAAGACAATTCCATCATATAATCCAGTTTAATTAACATATATGCATGAATCACAATCAACATCAGAATCATATCAGTCACCTCAGCAATGAAACGATTAGGCTATCATGATTACTATTCCATACTAGAAGTCATATTTAAACATGTTAAAGGCCATTAACACCGAGAGAGGCCCGTCCACGGCACCTACTCCCCATTGAGTACAATCAGGGCTCAGTGCATCTGGGGCTTGATCATAACCCGATGCTCGATTGTAGCACATGCACGGGTGGCAGCCGCACCACAGCTCTACCATGGACTCACAAGGTCCAATCATCATACAATAGATAGCCAACCAATTCATTCAACATTTTAAATCATTCATGTACAGCAAATACGAAATTAAACAGATACATGTGTGGAATTAATATAAACCCCGGTTACCTCACTTGTAGACAAATTTTGCAACAGCCACCACAGATACAATATCTCCCTATAACCAGAACATCAGATGATTATTACTCTAATTCATCATTAGTAGTTGCAATAAGTACTTAAGAGATTTAAATGCTAATAACTACCTAAAGAGCACTTACCCAGTCACCACCAATCCCAAATTCGGATTCAAGTGTCCTCTATCAGAAATCTCAATAATCCACCCAAAATTCTAAGTAAATTCGTATTAAATTAATACCCATTTGTAAATCAGCTATGGAGGTCTCAAATTAACAAGGAAAACATCAAAATGGGGGGGTTTAAGCTCGCCTAATACCAGCCCCAACCTCAACCTACGAATTTCTCCAAGAAAATCTCCAACACCCACATTTCAGATTTTAGGTATGATAAAAATTCTCCAAATAAAAAACTAATTGGACCAAATTAAAAAGAAAGACAAGGGGATTAAGTTGTATAACTATTACCTTGGCCAAATCTTGCTCTAAATGTGTGAAAATGCAGAATTTTTGCCCCAAACCCTAGCCTCCTTCTCCACCTCCGAATTTCACTTTTGAGTTTCAGCAAATGGGATAAGTGGCTGAAGTATTAGGGTTTTAGATGGGTTTAAGTTAGGTCAAAAATGGGTTATGGGTTGCTCCAAGGTCCAAGTTCAAATGGGCTTCAGACTTTAGCTTATTGGGCCAGTTTTCACTTGTTGGGCTGCAGAATTCTTTTGGGCCAGTTTAATACATTGGGTTGCTGAAGTTTTATGGGTTTTGGGCCAAACTTGAAGGGCCCAAGGGCTTGGGTCTGCACAAAGGTAATTGGGCCACTTAATTGAGCTTATACAAGATAAATCTTGGGCTTCTATCTCATTAAATTAGTTTGGGTCTGCCTCTAATTCATTGGGCCTCAATTAACCTCTTATCATGATTCATTAATTTGGGTCTAGGTGAAGTTTCTATCCCAAATAAATTCTTAACCCAGATTAACAATTTATCTCTCTAGAATACTTATTCACTAACTTGCCCAATTATCCTCTATTAATTATCCTTAATTAACCTTAATCTATGATTAACACCTTAATTAATTTCGGGGTGTTACATTTTGAATTACTAATATGTTGCTTATTATACAATAGGATATAGCTAAAATCATATAGAGCATGATCCTGAAAAATCCTAACTCCCTAAACTTCATTGTCATTGTCATTCTAAAGAAACTTGAAGATGAAAAGTAAGGATATAAGTTTAGGTTTATCTTGTCAAAAACATTTAAAAAGAGCCTTTGATGTTATCTCCAACAATCGAGTAATTTTTTACTCACTTCGCTTATGTGTGCTCTCAAATTTTTATATTCATACACAATGATCTAGCATAATCACCACCTTCCTATAAATTAGTGTAGTACTAGTGGTTATGTATGATAAATGATATAAATGGTATTCTAAAAGCCAATTCATTAGACAAAATTAATTTTGTTTTTGTGTGTATTAACCAATTATTGGAAGAGCACTATCTAAAAAAGAGATAAGTACATCTGTAGGGTCCATGAAGACATCATCCAATGGAACAAGATAATTAGTGGATCTACTATTTTCTTTTTGGTTGATAACTATAATATTATCATGCTATTTATACAAAGAGAAAATAAAATTAGTTCTTGTTTCTTATTTAAATTATTTTAAATTTAGCAACGTGCATATTTGATGGAAAAACTTAAAATTTTTTTAAAAAGGGAAAAAAAGAATAATAAAAAAGAACACAAATGAAAAATGGGAGAAAAATATGAATATATAAACATATAAATATATATATATATATATATGTATTAGTGTTAAAAGCCAAACTAAGTGGACAAGAAATCTTCTCTTTTAAAAAGGAAGCTTATCTTTCTAATACTTTAGACAAGAAAGCATGCAAAGACTAACAAAGAAAAAATAAGCCACAATGATTACCATTAAGACTAACACATAATAACCAAACATATGATAAATGTTGGTTGAAAACAAGAAGTAGTTTATTTACGATAGAAATTCCTGCTATAGGGCTTTTGTTTCCATGATTGTGTAATTAAACAATTAAGTTGAAGAAGGCAGGCGATGGTGGATTTGGGACATCAACAAGGCCTTCCAACATTTGCATTATAGTTTCATAGTAGGCTTTATTTCATAATTCTCTTAAATGCACCATATTTATATCATCACTCACTTCTTTAACTTCCCTGTGTTAGTTATGGCCTCCTTATTGTTCTTACACTAGAATGTCTATTCTCCTTTCCATATAACAATCATAAGCCTAGTCTGTTAGTACCACCTTTTCTTTTTCCCTTACATCCATATCAATCATATCACTTCTCCTGCATTAAATTATCTCTAACTGCATCATGCAATAGGTATAAACATCCACTTTAGCAATCATTGGTGCATTCTTGAATCATTCTAGTACCATATATCCCTTTGTTCTTCTTATCATCATATAGCTTTGTCTTTGATTAGAATATAATAACTTAGCCAAGTCAAAGTCTAAGATTTTTGCATCAAATGTTCATCCATTGGTATATTTTAAGGTTTTGTATGATCATAAAAGACAAGGTTGTTACATTCTTCATGTAAGTAAAGCAGCCTCTTTGCAATCCCTAAAGCAAATTGAACCTTTAAGTTCCATATAGGTTTAGGTTGTCTGAGAGAATGTTTACAAAAGTACCATTGCTCATAAACTCGTACATTAGAATTCTATAAACTCCTTTGTCATAAAACCTAATCAACCAAACCAAATTTTTGTGGCATGTTTTCCTAATGGCACTCAACTTATGTTAGTTTTAAAATGAAACAAAATAAAATAAAATGTCTTTATCTAAAGTCAATTACTGTATGGTGTGCTTTTATGAATTTTATTTTACCTGTTGATTCGATGTTAATTTCATCTCTTTTTATACTAAAGAAGAGAGCTTGCAACTAGGAAAATGGAAAAAAAAAAGGAGAATGACAATACTTATATATATGCTTTTTCTAAAAATATGTGTTTAGTGACGTGTCATTAAATTAGTTTTTGCATCTATTAGAATTATTCTTTTTACATGCTTTAAATAATCACATGTTGTTTCATTACAATGAATATATACCAGTTTACAGGAATGTTCTATTATATATCAAAATAGCTTAAGAATTTGAATTTTGGGTGGCATATATGGTATTATTGTTTTGATTTCATCTTGACTTGTATGCTTTAACTGGGGTTTTATTGTTTTATTCTAGTTGAGGACCATAGCACTAAAGTGTATTTTATAAAGCAAACTTAAGAAGATGCTTATGGTACAATAGGACTTCTTCATGCTCTTTGGAACATAACTTCTGAGGTCAAACTTAATAAGTTTGCAACAACTAAGCTGACTCATTTAAGGTTTTAGTAAGTTTGCAACAACTAAGCTAACTCATTTAAGGTTTTTTTTTTTAATTTCTAGTAAATTAATGGTTATTTATCATTGGTGTTGCTTTTGTGTTTTGTTAGTTAAGGTATCATTCTTTGATATAGGTTCTTTAAAATTGCTACAAGCATGGATTTCTTACAAGTTTACTTACAAAAGAAGAGCAAAGTTATAACAGATCATTCTTTGATTTTTTTTTCCCTTGTCAAACGCCCATTTATGTAGGCACTGGCACAATTGCTCAGGTAATTATATGCTCATTTAGCATTTTTTGACTTTTATATTATACAACATTTCTTGAGAACGACAAAGAAATAGAACTTGCTTATTTAGTAGTAGCCATTGCTATTGATATAGAGTTAATTTATTGATTGAATCAATATTATATGGGAAATGATGTGATACATCACTTAGGTGGTAATCTAAGATCCCTGCTTCATGTTGTTAAATGATAATTTACTTTATGACTTTTCTATTAATGTTTCTTTTATTCTTAATTATTAGTTTTTGAATTGCTACTATTTTGCTTATTTTACAACAAGATATAGCTAGAGTCATACAAAGCATGATCCAAAAGAATCCAAATTCGTTTAAGTTTAATGTCATTACCATTTCAAAGAAATCAAGAAATGAAAATTAAAGATATAGGTTTTGGTTCAATGAAGTCTTGTTGAAATTATTTTAAAATAGTCTTCAGTGTTATCTCCAGCAATTGAGTAACTTTTTACTTCCCTTAAGCATGTGCTCAGATTTTTATTTCATACATAATGATCTAGCATAATCACCACCTTTCAACAAATTAATGCAGTGATAATTGTCATGTATGATGAATGGTGTAAGTGGTATTCTAAAAGCCAATTTACCAAGCGGGGTTAATTTTATTTTTGTATGAATTAATTAATTACTTGAAGAGCTTTATCTTAATATAAGGTCCATAAAGACATTAAGGTCGCCTATTGGAACAAGATAATTGGCCGAATTATAATTTTTCTTTTGTTGATAAACATATTACTGCTATGTTATTTCTACAAAGTGAAAATAAAACTAGTTTCTTGTTTATTATTTAAATTATTTAAAATTTGGCAACATGCTTGATGAAAAATCTTGAAATTTAATTAAGTAAAAAATCCATAATTCAAGGGAAAAGAGAATAATAAAGAAGTACACATAAGAAAAAAAGGCAACACATTTTAATTCTATATCTTTTACAAATATATATATATATATATATATATATATATATATATATATATATATATATATATATATATATATTAGTGTTACAAGCTAAAACAAGTAATATTAAATGATTACGAACTCTCTTTAGATCATGAAGGCTTATCTTTCCAAGGCTTTGCTTAGAGTTGGCTTGACAACAAAAGTATAGCTACTCTACCAAAAAACCATGCAAAGACATACCAAATTACAAAGATCAATAAACAAAAAACAGGTTACAATGACAACCATTATAAACAACACATAACAACTAATCGTGTGATGAATGTTGGTTGAAAATAAGAAGTAGTTTATTTAATATAGAAACCCTTACCATAGGACTTCCATTTCCACAATTGCGATAATCAAATAGTTGAGGTGAAAGACATATGTGATGGTGGATTTGGATGTCAATAAGGCATTTTAACATTTGCATCACAGTCTTCATGGTAGGCCTTATTTCATGATTCTCTTGAATACATCACCCACTTTTTCAATCTCTTTATGTCAGCAATGGCCTCCTCATCATTATCTACCAGAATGTCTATTTGTCCTTCCATATAATAATCATAAGCCCAATCTGTTAATACTACTTTTTCTTCCTCCCTTGCATCCATATCCATCACCATGCTCATTTTACAGCAAATTATCTCCCATAACATTATGCCATAGCTATAAACATCCACTTTTGCAATTATTGGCATGCTTCTGAACCATTGTGGTGTTATATATCCTATTGTTACTCTTATCATCATATGGGTTCAACTCTGATTAGAATGCAACAACTTGGCCAACCTAAAGTTTGAGATTTTTGCCACGAAATGTTCATCTATTAATATATTTATATCATAATGAATGATGGGCATGTCACATTCTTGATATAAATAAAACAACTCTCTTGCAATTCCTAAAGCAAATTTTACCCTTAAATTCCAAATAGGTTTTGGTTTTCCAAAAAAGATGTCTACAAAAGTACCATTGCTCATGTACTCATACATCAGAAGTCTATGAACTCCCTCATTACAAAAACCAATTAATTGAACTAGATTTTTATGGCATGTTCTCCCAATTGCACTCAACTCCATTCTGAATTCTTTTTCTCACTTTTGAGCTAATTTGTCCACCCTCTTCACTGCAACAACATTATTACTTCCTAATTTAAGAGTTTCTTTATACATAATCCCAAAGGAAACCCTTCATATTTCTTCCCTGAACCCATGTGTTACCTTTCTCTCAGTGCTTCATATGAAAAAGAATGCAAATTTGTTTCAAGAAAACTCAAAACTTGGATAACCTTTTTTGGCTTTAAGAGAAGAGTTGAAACAAGTGCGGTTATAAGTAGAGTATTAATGACAAGGGAACTGATAAGTGACTAAAGTGGGCTAAACTTGATCTTCCTTTTTCATAATAGGATTAAGGGTACCTAATGGCTGAATTCTCACTTTCATGAGAGCTCTCCACTTGCTAATAATCTTCCATTAGAAAGGGGTAGTCTTTTCTTTTAACATTGATTTAAGACATTAGAAATGGCAACCACACAATTACAACCATATAAGCACGATATTTTACAATAATCTTTTATATAATTTAACAACCTTTCATAATCTCTTAAAGGCCAATTCACACTTTGTAAAATCTTAATCTTATAAATCTCTTCTAGATTTTCTTATAATGCTACATCATCAACTCCACTACTAAAAGAGAAATCAGGTTGGCATCATTTAAATTGGTTGTTTAGATCAACCAGGGAATACTTATCTGGGCATGTGCAAGTTGGCCTCTTATCTTCTATAAAACAGTAGCTATTGTGCCTATAACAACCACTACCCGAATCACTAAATGTTGCATTGCAAATATTGTTAGGAACATACTCCTTAATTTGCCAAACTTGGTAACGATTACATCCCCTTTGATGAGAGTATAGTGTAAAACTCCATAGTAATCAAGTGTAGCTCTATAGTATTTGCTAACATTAAGAACTATATTACCCTATCCAAGGGTAATTTGACCTCCATCCCTTGTTTCTACATAAATATTCCTTGATGAATTAAAGACTAGCTATAAAGTAGAGTCATTAACATTGGTTACTAAACTTATGGTAACACTAAAGTAACTGGGGTAACGAAATTCAGTAGGCCACCCCATCCGACTTAACAAGAGATCAGTGTTATCAAAATAAAGCTTAAACCTTTTCTTTCTGTAATTGGTCTATGTTAATCGAGAATACAACTTATTATTTAGATCTAAAATTTAAAAAGGTAAGAGTGTCTTAGTGGGATTATTGAAACTTTGCCACAAATAAGAAGAAATAGAGGATGCTAAAACAAAATTTTCAAGTCAAGCATAGCTTCTTGGGAGACATTTTCCTATGGTTTAGTTGTCCATATAATTTAACCTTGAGAATTAGTGAGAGTGAAACCTATTAGTGTGAGTTAAACCTACACTCCTGCTAACGTTAGATTTGAGATATTTGCATTCCAGACAATGGTTTTGTCAGGTATTTTGTCAAGCCAAATGGCAAGTAAGAAGTCATTTGTATTGTTGATTTAGTGAAATCCAAAAGCAAATTCGCCAGAAGATGAAAGCCATGAAGAATTTTGATCATTAGTGGTGAGAGTTGAACTTGAAGTCACATTTCCAAAAGCTAAATGAAATAGAAGCAAGAGATGGGCAAAAGAGAAGATGTTGGCTTTAGCCATAGATGCTATTGAGCTTAAGATGTTGCGTTTTTATAGGTAAAGAAGAAAGACACTAGAATACCAATAATCACCCAAATTTGATGTTGGGTATTGATGAAAAGCATGAAAAAGATTCCATTATTGACTAAAGTATTTGACAACCTATGCATTAGAAGGAGGTATGGACCATAAGACCATGAGGCCAAGGAAGAAGGGCCTCAATTCTTTTTTTTTTTTAATTGGGTCATATATGCATATGAATTTTTTTTCATATGACCTTCCTTTAGAAAAATTGAACTTATAGAAGTTATCTTAAAAAATAAAATTTATACATGTATAAAAAAATGATAATATAATTAATAATGTATATATTAATTTAACAAATGTTATACTTTAAATAATAAAATATTGTTTATCGTTATTTAATATTTATGAATAATATATTACTTTGATAATTCTATAAATTTTTTAGAATAATAATAAAATAATAAATTTTTTAGATAATATCTTACCAAAATTTTAGTAGACAAAAATCTAAGAAAGTAAAGATTATTGAGTGTAAAAGTATAAGAGAGAGTATTTCAAAAATGTTAAGTCCTATATTACTCAAACTAAGAGTTTTAAGTGTATATATATTAAGATATGTTATTATGCTAGTAAAAGAGTTAGGGAAGGACATGAAGTCTCGTGCATAAGAGCAGGCTAAATTGGACTCAACTCAGTTGCAATCCATCGATTTCCCCCTCCCCTGTGTGTAAGATAATATGCAGTAGCAAAATTTTTTGTACAAATTTTTATTTAACTAAATGAGGCTTTTAGGAAAGGTTGAAATTTTCACTTCATAAAATTAGTAACATGATTTTTGGTTTTATCATTGATTTTTAAAATATTCTCTTTCAAAATTATGTAATAGCCTTCCTTAATATTATTAATTTTGTAGCATTCTCTCATAAACCTTCTTTAAATCACCAACGTCCTTCTTATTTAAATTCAAAAACATACTTTATTTGAAAAAATTTGAATATTTATACGTCAACACTCCTATCTAGGTTGATTCTAATTTTCATGTAGTTTTATGTCCCTGAGGCTATATTAGGAAGGATCTGTTTTATCCTTAAGAATATTCATAAAGACAGAATAATTTTTAAGGATAGCATCTTATAACATGACTCAAATTTAAATAATACTATTTTGTTTACAATCTTAAGGATTATGGAGCCTACTACCATTTCTACTTAAAATGCTGCCTTTGCTGTTACGAACATTGGCATTACTGTCAACAATATTAACAATGACACTCCTATCACTATTCAAGCTATTCCATTGACTGTTCCAAATGTCAAGCCTTTTTTAGATATCTTAAAGATTAAGATATTTGAAGGATAAAATTTTTTAATGTGGCAAAAATGTATTTTCTCTACATTAGACATGCATGGTGTCATTGATACTCTCTTTAATTAGAGACATTCACCAACTATAGATAAAACTCAGTTGGATGCTTGGACTTATGTTAATAAGGTATGTAGACATACAAGTGTTGGCATGCTATCTAACAATCTTTTCAATCTCTATTGTACATACAAGGAGGCCAACAAAATTTAGGAGTCATTGTTTGCAAAATATACTGTTGAGGATGTTAGGAAACAAAGGTTCGTGATAGGCAACTACTATCGGTAGAAAATGATGAACAACAAAGATATTAAGCTCTAAATTGAGTATTATAAGCTACTAGAGGATCTTCAAGTTGAAAAAATCAATTTGCCTGATGAATTTATTATAAGTATACTCATTGAGAAGCTACTAGAATCATTGAAAGATTATAAGTAACAACTCAAGTATATGTACAAACAACTATATAATCATTGAGGATACAAACCAGAAGGAGTTTCAAGTGACAAAGGCCAAAGATATGATTTCAAAGGAAAATTGGATAGAGGCCAAGCTAAGGAAAAAAAGGTACGATAATAAAAAGTCTAATTACAAGCCTAAAGCCATTAACCTTAAGTTCAAAAAGAGAAGAAGTTGTTATATTTGTGGAAAGTTAGGTCATCATGCTACACAATGCAAAAAGAAAGTTGGAAACAACAATCCTTCTAATCCAAGTACAAATTTAGTTCAAGAAGATAACATAATTGTTGCGATTGTTTCACAAGCTCTTCTTGTAGTCAATGTAAAAGACTAGATGGACTTTAGGGCTACCAGGTACATATGTGTAAATAAATATATGTTTATCTCCTACACTTCTGTAGGGGATGACAAAGAATTTATATATCTTGGTGATTCCAAAAATGTTAAAGTTCTAGGAAAAAGAAGGAATAATTTATGAGATAACCCCACTATATTCACTTGAATCTAATGGAGTAGTTGAAAGAAAAAAAAAAGTAAAACTTTAAAAGAAACGATGAATGACATATTCATTAACTCATCTAGTCCAAATAATCTTTAGAGAAAAGCTTTATTGTTTGCATGTCACTTACAAAATAGAATTTCTCATAAGAAAATTTGTAAGGCACTATATGAATTATGGAAAGAATATGCTCTTAATTTAAAATATTTAAAAGTGTGAGGGTGTCTTACAAAAGTTATATTACCAAATTTTAAGAAAAGGAAAATTGATTCTATAGTTTCTTATTGTATATTTTTTGATTATGCTGTGCAAAGTACTACTTATAGATTTTTTGTTTTAATAAGTGATGTGCTTCATTATAGTACTATAATAGAAACAAAAGATGCTGAATTTTTTAAACATGTTTTTTTAAAATTAAAAATATTACTCAAACAATAGAAAATGTGTCTTCTTCACTTGAATAAAGTCTTATTAAAAATGCACCTAAAGGTTTAAGATGAAGTAAAAAGCAAAAGAGAGAAATATCTTTTGGAAATCATTTTTATACTTATACATTACAAGATGAACCATCAACTTATTTTGAAGCAATCATGTCATCAGATGTACATTTTTAGAAAGAAGCAATTAAAATTGAGATTGATTTAATTAAACAAAAATAAAACTTAGATTTTAATATATTTATCTTTAGAGTAAAATCTATTGAGAGTAAATGGATTTTCAGAAAGAAATATAATTCTAATGGGACTATTGATAAATATAAAACAACATTAGTAGTTAAAGGGTTTACAAAAAAATAAAATGTTGATTATTTTAACACATTTTCTCTCATTACTAGAATTTCTTCTATTCGAGTTTTAATTGCTCTAACTTCTGTTTGTAAATTTTTTATTCATCAAATAGATGTTAAAACTACATTTTTAGATTATGACTTAGAAGAAGAAATTTATATGTTACAATTAAAAGGCTATATTATTTCTAGTTAAGAGAATAAAGTTTATAAACTTGTTAGATTATTATATGACTTACAACAAGCTCCCAAATAATGGAATAAAAAATTTAATAAAGTTTTGATAAATGAACACTTTTTAGTTGTTAAAGTTGATATATGTGTCTATACAAAACTTATAAACAATGACTATATGATTATTTATTTATATATGGATGACATGTTCATTTTTTGTACAAGTATGAATATTGTTCTTGAAACAAAATATTTTCTTACTTTTAAATTTGACATAAAAGGTATAGGTGAAGCAAGTGTAATTTTAGGTGTTAAGGTCATAAGAAAAGGTAGTAGTATATTGCTTTTACAAAAACATTATGTTAAAAAACTTCTTTACAAGTTTAATCATTTTAATGATAAACTTATAAGTACTCCTTATAATACTAACACTCAAATAATAGAAAACAGAGGTGATCTGGTGGCTCAATTTGAATATGCACAAATCATTGGATGTCTATTATATTTGATGAATATCAAATCATTGGATATCAGACTTGATATAGCATATGTTATGTACAAATTAAGCAAGTATACATATAATCCAAACAGTGATAGTTAGTTTGCATTTGTAAGACTAATAAGATATTTAAAAGGTACTATGAATTATGGTATCATGTATAGTGGATTTCCTGATATACTTGAAGGACATAGTGATGTTAACTGGATATCAAACTCAGATGAGATAAAATTTAGAAGTGGTTATGTATTCATTCTTAATAGTAGTGTAGCAATATGAAAATTAGCCAAACAAACTATTATAATTAGATCCACTATAGAATAAGAGTTTATTACTCTAGAGTTGGCTGGTAATAAGGTTGAGCGGTTGAAAAACTTCTTAACAAATATTCCTTTGGGTATAAAACCTACATCATCAATATCAATACACTATAATTGTCAAGCAACAATAATCATTTTAAAGAATAAAACTTTCAATGGTAAAAGTAGATACATTTGATTAAGACATGATATGATTAATCAACTGTTGAAAGATGGTATTATATTGATAAATTTTGTAAGGTCAAAAGTAAATTTGGTAGATCTCCTGATCAAATTCTTAAGTAGAAAATTAATTTTTAAAATAATGAAAGGAATAAGACTTAAGTCAATTTGAAATTAACAATAATAGTAACTTAACATTTGTAATTGGAAAGTCCATGAAAAAAGTTCATATAAATAATAACAAGTCAATGTTAGTTCTGATAACACGTAATTTTTAGTCCCTTCCTATAATGTTAGAAAAGTGTTAGAATGCATTAATAGATAGGATAAGTACAAAGTTCTTAATAATTTTTATAGCCCTTATAGATGGTGTATTAAATGGATATATATTTAATGAAATTACTTATATAAGTGTGGAGTGGCGCTACTCTTACGAGATCGTGGCAAAATCTCCAAAACACTAATTAAAACTAGGTGCACATTTGGCTTGTTAAAGCACAAATAGCAGTAACAATAGAAATCGTAAGGGTGTAAACTAATTAGTAAAACCTCTAACATGTAATAAAGCGTTGTTGGTTTAAAAAGTTACAAGCTTCACTAATAATTCTGTGTGTTAAGTTTTATTATTCAAGGTTTGGTTCATAATATAAAAGACACCGATTCAAAACATTTACATTCATACTTGCAACCAAACGTTATTTCTTTCTTACCTTTTTGAAATATGTGGATAATTGTTGTGTGTAGGAGTACAAGAGAGAGTATTTCAAAAAGGTTATATCTCACATTACTCAAACTAAGAGAGTTTTAAGTGTATATATATTAAGATATGTTATTGGACTAATAAAAAAGTTAAGTAAAGAGGTGAGCTCACACACACAAGAGTGGACTAAGTTGAGCTCAACTCAATTATAATCCATTGATTTTTCCCTTCCCTACACCTAAGATGATATGTGGTAAAAAAAGTTTTTACATAATTTTTTATTAAACTGAATGAGACTTTTAGGAAGGGTTAAAATTTTCACTTTATAAAATTAACAACATAGTTTTCAATTTTATCATTAATTTTGAAAATTTTTTGTTGGAAATTATGTAATAACTTTCCTTAATACCATTAATTTTATAATATTCTGTCATAAATCATCTTTAATCTCCAATGTATGAAAGTCTTTCTTAATACCATTAATTTTGTAATTTTCTCTCATAAACTTCTTTAAATCATCAACATCCTTCTTATTTAAATCCAAAAACATGCTTTATCTAAAGAAAATTTGAATATATATATATATACGTCAACACTCCTATTTGGGTTGATTCCTAATTTTCTTGTAGTTCCTGTGTCCCTAAGACTATATCAAGAAAGATCTATTTTATTGTAAGAATACCTATGAAGGCGAAATAATTTTTAAAGGTAATATCCTGTGATGTGATGTGATTGAATTAAAATTTTAAACAATACTATTTGGCCTACAAAGATTACTATTTTCTCTCATTCTTGTTTGCTTATTTTATTTTTATATTCCCATTCTTTCATTGACATTCACTCCTTTAATTTTTTAAAGATGATTTTTTCACTTTTGTTTCTGTTAAGGTTTTTCAACTTAGCTTTTGCATTTGATTTGTCTCTATCTGTCTAGTCTCACTTCACCTACAAATTAATAAACTGTTTTATTTATTATTACTATCAAATTATCAATAAGACTTTTTTAGTTTGAAATTAATTTATAATTTATAAAAAAGTTAGTTGATGAGATGAATCATGTGAAATAGAATTTATTTAAGAAAAATGTTCTCTTTCATGCATGCTTTATGCTGTGGTATTGTATAAGTAATCGTAGTAATATATATATATATATATAGAATAATTATTATTGCGATTCAGAATATTTAAGTTGAGGCCTTTCTGATTGGCTGACCAAGTCTAACTTTGATTTATAAGGCACCCCAGTTTTATTTTCTACACATTTCGTGGACATTTTCCAATAGCGTGATAATAACTACAGAGATGACCAAGACAAAATATAAGCAATGAAAATTCTAATTATCTTCAAACCGCTTTAGTAGAGACAGGCATGTTCTTGTATCAATATCTATCCTGCTTGCCCAAAGAGAACGTTGCTGGAGTACCATTGTTGATCAACTCCTAAAATCAGAAATACACAACCCATGCTATGAATTCAAAGGTGGAAAAGTCAATATCAGTTCAAGTAGTAATTCAATAGAGTTCGGTAATGGTTCAAATCGAGTGATTACTCCATTGACCAAGACATTAAGATAATGCGACCGCCAACTTCTAGTCTTTGTCGATTAACTTGTCCATGTTTGACAAAGTCTTATTTGGGTTTTTGTGTGGGTCCTGAGTCCTGTCATATTCGTGTAGGTGGGTGCAATTTAAGACCAAAAAAATGGCAGTGGTTGCTATAGTAATGAGGCCCTATCATTTTTTATTTTTTTGGTCAAAAGGCCTACCATTATTGGGGTTTCAAACCCAAAAAAGAAAAAACCCACATGCTCAAATTAACTTCGAAACCTGCTCAAATTGCTGGGCCTTAGGATGAGGTCTCCCCCACAAAATGAAAGTGAGAAAAATTTCGTTTAAATTATTACTTATCATGGTTTTGATATCTGTGGTTGTAAAGAAAATCACAATTGATAACTAGTCCTACGGAGCATTCAAGGTGCCCGCTTATGTGCAAATGTAGAAAAGCAATAATTGCAGAAGATGCCCGCGATCGTTGACCGAAACATACTCTGATAAAACGTTTAAAAAGCATTATTATATTCTTTGAATCTCTTGACTTGGGTTTCTTTCATAAAACATTTTTATTTGATTTTAGAAAAGAACTTCTTGCAATACATTCTCCTTTAAATAAAAACCATCTATATCTATACTATATGATAAATTTGGAAGATGCCGAATTGTTCGTGATTGCACTGTAATTTTTTTTTTTCACCTCTTACCAACTTTTTTTTCCTTTTCATTTCACGACTCCACAGGGTTATATTGGAGGGTAGCATTTCTCTCGATGTGGCACCAACAGGAGAGTCCCGTTGAGAGTTAAAAAAAAAATATTGGAATTTAAAAAAAAGTAAAAAATAGTAAAAAGAATATCTTCTCTTGCAATTGAATTCTCCTGTTCATGCCGCAAAAGGACAGAAGCTGCTTGCTTCATATTGTTTCCAGCATACCCCTTTTGTAAATTTCAAAATTTCCACCAAATTCACCATTCTTACTTATCATGGCTCATTTGATACGTTGTATGGGATAAAATTTAACAATATAAGATTTGGTAAAATAAAATTTTAAAATTATGCAATGTATTGTGTGACATTGTATAAAATAATATTCTCATTTATTTGGAGATACATTATATAATATTAGATAGAATAAAAATTAATTTTTTTGACAAAAATATCATTTATTTAAAAAATATATATTATATTTATTTAAATTTATTGTATTATATTAATTTTTAAAGAAAGAATATATGTGAGCAAAGTTACACATAATATATGGTAACTTAGGCAACTAAATCTTGTTTAATCATATTAAGTTAAGTAACTAAAAAAAAATTTTAGTAAATTGGATCATCCTAACTTTGTTAACCAATTTAGTTGGCCCAACCTGGCTTTATGAATTTTTTGAAAAAAGATATTTATTTTATAAAAACTTATATAAATTTTTTTTTAAAAGTAAAATATAATTTATAAAATCTTATATAAAATTTTTAATTTTTACCAAACATTAAAAAAAAAATGACTGGACCAACTTGAGAAAATAATATAGCCCAACCTAATATTACATCAACTAGACTAAATTTAATACTAAACCAATTTTAGTGTAATCTATCCTAATCCTATTAATTTTTTAAAAAATTATTTTATAGAAACTTATATAAAATTTTTTTAGCGATAAAATATAATTTTATAAAAACTTATATAAAAATTTTAGTTTTTAAAAGCCATTGTAAAAAATTTACCAAAAATAAAAAGTAGCTCGACCAACTCGATTTTAACCAATACTAATTAAACCAAGTCAGACTTAAACATTAAGTTTAGAAAAAAAAAAAAAAAGTTTGATACAAAACCAAGCCAAACACTAAGCTATGTCAATACTTAACCCATAATTATCCTTATTAAATTAGGCCAAAATTTAATTCAATCTAGCTAATGAACACTCCTATAAGTAAGAGTTAGAATTAAAAAAATATTGATAAAATCTTATATATCAAAAATTAATTAAGCCTAATTTTACTTTTTAAGGTTTAAATAAGTCATACATTATTTTGATATATAAAAAAAATTTAATGTATAAATTTATACAATACATTAAATAAGTTTATAATATATTATATTAGTTCATAATAATAACCTTATGTAATACTCTCTCCGATCTCAAATATAAGAAAAAAAAACTATCTCACATATTTTAAGAAATTCAGTTAATGATAGTTAAGAGTCTTAAATTTGTCTCAAACTAAAAAAAATTTTCACAATAACCCCTCATTTACATTTTATACTTCAACAATGTTTTAATGTATTAAAGAAGCAAAGCATTATCTCGTAAAGAGTACATAGTTTAAATAAGGATAAACATAAAAAAAGTTACAATTAATGCATTAGATAATTTTTTTTTTTAATATTTTAGACTAAGACTATACACACAATATTCTCTTGTATCTAAGAAGTATATCAAAATGGGACCTAAGTTTCCATTGTGCAAGCTGATGCTTTCAATTGCATGGGATGTTTAATTGCGCATTAATTGCACAAATCTCAATCATCCGCATCATCTCGTAGCTCCCACTTGACATGTCAGACACTTCTCAAAAGCTATTTCATCATCTCAAAACACAAGGATCAAAACACACAAGGTTTTTTAGACTAGAGGAAGGAGACAAAATTGGGAGATATCGCTGGATTTCTAGGTCTAAGTTTTGGCAACTCTAGTTCAGCAACTTCATTCTCCCATATTTTTCTTCATCTTCTTCTTTTGAGGCGACTGTGCATTCTATTCTTTTGCCCAATTTCAGAGCACTAAGATTAGTGTGTACATCAAATAGATTTCTCTAAATTATAGGATCAGGATCAAGATCTACAACTTGCATTTGTGGAATGTTTCGTGCAATTAAGATCTTCAGTTTGTGCAATGTTTGATTAATTTTGATACTCTGTTTACCTTTCTTTTTTTGGGGGGGGGGGGGGGGGGGGGGGTCATTATGACATTGCTTTACAAGGAAACTCATTTCATCTTGATACTCTGTTGTTTTTCTTTTTGGTCATCAATTATCACATATGCTAGAGTACTTTTGGTGTACTACCGGAACAAATTGGAACTAGTTTGAATAGGGAGAATTAAGTAGGACTTATGTACTCAACAAATTGGAATTAGTTTATGCTTAGCTTACTATATCTTTAATATGAACAACTGAATTGTAGCAAAATCATGGCAACTGATATTTGGTGGAATTACTTAATTTATAAGGATTTATGTTGAGCGTGAATTATGTTGATAAATTTATAAGTAATCAATCAATGGATGTGTGCTAATCGTATAATGTGATTTTTGCATTAATCTCAACTAAATTTCATGCCACTTGATATAAGGAATTTGAATTGTCTAAATTGTGTTTCGGTTATGGAAGTCCAGTTCTAATGAAAGGATATAGTTCATTTTCTTGGAAAATTCACTCCTAATTTGATTTAGTATTCATAGATAAACTGTTACCCAAACCATAAAAATTGCTTACTTCCATTTCTCTTGTTTTTTCTTACTAGATCTACCACAATACAATTCAAGCCATTTACAAGTACAGCAAACAGTACCCAAAAAAGGCACTAATTTCATCCTTCAATATCACCAGCACTGCATAAAAAAAAACCGTCCTTGTTTAAGAAGGCATTTGGCGAATGACATCCTACTTATTCTTTCAGAGAAATGACAAATTAATATGATCATTATAACTTTATCTCACAGTATAAATGTTGAATGGAAGGCAAAGCTGCAAGAGTAGGCAATTGCATCTCATTGACCAGCATAAATTCTCAAGCCATGACTACCCTTTTTCAGCCACCAGCATGTCCCTAAAACACTAGCAATGCTACAAGGACTGTTGAAGAGAATGAGATCTCCAGTGCGCCTTTTCAAGAAGGAAGATTGATCAATATGGAACCAAATATTTGTTCTATGATTTACTTATTTTGGATGGTGTGGTTTTTTACTTGGTTCTTATTATTTTGTAATGTACTCACTGAACATGTCATATGAACAGAAATACGTACAGAAAAAGAAAGTTGCACATTCAATGAAAGAGAAATGCACCACTCTATTCTACTGAATATCTTCATTAAAGTTCTATGTCTATACATTATCGTTCCTATTCTGACTTGCTATGTACAGCTCCATTACACTTTCACTCTTAATCTAAAATTGGCTTCAATTTTAATCTTCAATCTTAGATCTTTGCACAGCACTTTCACCAGAAATATGCACAAAACTTGAAACTTCAATCTTGAACTTTGTGAGCACAAAATAGTCAAAACCATATGCAGTTCTTTGTCAGCCCAAAACAGCTGCAAAACTTTGGTCAAAATGCCATACTTTAAAATTTGGTGCCATAGTTCACAACAGATGCAGTACTTGGAAAAAATGGCATTCTTCAGAACATATGCAGTACTTGGTGCCAAGTGAGAGAGGATCTGTATTATTTGGATGGAATCCTATAGGGTATATGTGGTCAGCGGTGTTATTGAAGCTGTTACTAGAAGGACCAGCAGATATTTGCTGTAAAGGTATGCTGGATGCAACCTAGCTGCTAATTTCAGATTCATTTTCTGCAGAAGCCTCCACTTCAAGATCAAAGTTTGGTTTCATAACCCGGCTGTGCTTAAATTGCAAGCTGATATACACAGTAAGTGCAGCAATCAACCATCAGAATAACAGCTTGAAGCAGAAGAATTGTTTTCTGCAATTTGGCCTGCAATGAATATCCATCAGTTATATCCAGCAAGCATCAAAACAAGAAATTTTAGACTCAATCTGATATGAGGAATAATTGTACAGGCTTCTAATTAGTCTGACATGAATCATATATAGAATCGTTTGTTTTCCAGAGAGAGGAGACTTAAAAGATACAGGGAACAAACAAGTTCTAGCAGCCCCAAGTGAAAGATAACTAAATTTCAGCAAGAGGGCAAACAAGCAAACAACCCATATTATCCTGGAATTAATTGCACAATTTCTTTTAATCTAGCATGTCTTATGATTGAAGTGCCTTGATAATGAACTTTCATGGCTGAAAGTAATTCCTTCTGAATATTCTATTTTACCATTTAGGTAGCAGGACATGGGTTACATACACCCATAGAAGGAGCTCATGTGTATGGTAGAAATTAGAAACTACTGGTACATAATTACCAGCAATTGGCTATTATATCAGTGATCATACCCACATAATGGAAAGATACCAACAAAACCAACTTTTTTCTAGTATTTATATTTTTCACTTTTTTTTCCAAAATTGATAGAACAAGGGTTAATATGAAATGAATTCATGGAGATTTTTCTTATGGTAGATCTAGTGATAAATTGCAATGGTCAAAACAAAAGCCACATCTACCAAGGGTCTTTGGCTCAAGGGGGGATTTTGGTGCAATACAAATTGATTATGCTCTTCATAAGCAAGTTCAGCATCATTTATCTTCAGGATCCTTCATTTAACCTATTCTACTTATTCAAAGCCGTCTAGAATTTCTTAGGGGGAAAAAAAAAAAAAACCAAAACATATGTAGCACTCAAAACCATCTGTTTCGTAATTTTATTGGAATTAATTACTAAGGATGCATGGCATGAACTATAAATTTGCCCTAACATACAGTGTTATAACTTTTCACCATGACCTGAGTAAATAACCTTACCTACTTGCATCTGATCTCAAATCAATCTAGAGTCCAAGATTTCCAGCAAACCAAAATTGACTCTAAGAGATTGAACACCACAATTGAGTGTCCTTCAATTCGTTAACACCGAAAGAGAAGAACCCCCGACTCCCACTTTAAAGTCGTACTTCATCATTCAAGCTGACCATATGATTCTGAAGAGTAATATCTGCATAAGCATCTTCCACCTTCAGGCTAAGACGATCCTAACGAAGACGAAGAATAAGATCTGCACCCAGCCAAATAAAGAAGCTCCCATGGCTAATTACTGAGGATGCCCAACTCGAAAACTACCAAATCTTAAGCTCCCATGACGGAAATTTTGGGTTTACAGTGTCACATATCGACGCTTCAGATCGCGAAACGTGGCTCACTTAAAGGCGTCAGACTCGGCCTTCGAAGCAAAACGGTGCACAGTGGGAGGCGAGCGACCTGTCATGCTTTCAGCCACCAGAGGACTCCAAGGGCTAAGATCTATGCAGTTGATACGCCTGCACAGTAAAAAAATCCCACTCAAAATAATATTTATTATATATTTAATTATTTATGACGATTATTCATTAAATTATTATTTTAATTGCCAAAATATTAAAGAAAAAAACTGGAGATATAGAATTATTTTTTTATCCATTACGGAGGGAGCAGGGATCATGTCGCGCCGCCAGTAATTTCTCGTGATCTGATTGCTTACCACAAAAAAATCCCACTCAAAATAATATTTATTATATATTTAATTATTTATGATGATTATTCATTAAATTATTATTTTAATTGCCAAAATATTAAAGAAAAAAACTGGAGATATAGAATTATTTTTTTATCCATTACGGAGTCAGCAGGGTTCATGTCGGGCCGCCAGTAATTTCTCGTGATCTGATTGCTTACCACAAATTTCCTCTCAGTATCAGTGTTGTGTCTGGTGTTTTATGCAGTGGATTTCGAAGATTGGGATAAATCAACCATTTTTTGACCTGCATTTCAGTCCTTCCAGTGCTCGCTCCACATTTTCTCCCTCATCAGAGCCTTGCTCTTTTTGGTGTTGGATCTGGTCAACACTTGAGAACGAGAGAGACAATGCAATAGGAAGCTTTAGTTTTTACCCAAATCCTTCTTTTCTACATGCTTTTTGACTAAATTTGTGGAGGAAAAGAAGAGCCAAAAAAAAAAAAAGACGATCTTCCAAAGCAAGTTAGGGGGCTTTTGAGTTGCTTTTGAGTTCGAATATTTGCTTTTCAGTTGCTATTGTTTTTTTACTTTGTTGATTTTCTTTTACACCGTCTTTCTATTAAGCTAACTTATCTAATTGTTTGATACTTAGATTCAAATATTAGCTAAAATGAAAGAAATTTGATACTTACATTGTTATCAAACTGTTTACCTCAATCAACGAAGTTTACTTGCATTCTGATATTTTCTTTCTCACAGGAAATTGCTGCTAAACTGAGAGATGCTCTACCGTGCCACCCAGAACTCATGTAATATGCTACCTTTTTCACTTATTATTTCGATTTGTTATTTTGATTGGGTTGAATCCAATAACTGGTTTTGGAGTTTGGATGGATGACAATTGTCAGGCACTGGAAAATTTTATCTGCATGACAATACTTGATTGAGTAATTACCATTGATTATGCTAGGAACTGCTGCTCCCTCATTGATTACTGATTGTTTTCCAAAGTAATTTTCTATCCCATATTTCTACGATTCCGGCATCTGAACTCTACCCATGTGACTTCTTATCTGATGTTGGCTCCGGGAAACCGTATGACCCTTGATTTTATCTAATTACTTCGGGGTATACTGTTCAAAGCCAGCGTCCCAAATTTTTTTTTCAACATCACAACTATTGAAAAATAGTAGTGGTCTGGTGTCAATCTCGAAAGGCTTCGTACAGGCTCAAATGGTTAATTTTTGTTATATGAATTATGAAAAATGCAATTACTCATCAGATTTTTAATGCATCATTGTGTTTAGATTTATTATTTTGATGATGGTTACTGCTGTGTCACTATCATTTCATTGAAATCATTAGTCTTGATCCAATTGTCTTTTGGAAAGGATGCCCTGTCAACCACCCTTTATCCAAAAGTTAAGTACATATTTAATTGATTAACCATGGTAAGTGTCATCATGCATTCCCATCATTATTATGAAATAGCAGTACATGCATGCAAAAATATGACAGCATATGAACTTTATACTATATAACAAGATTATGTTACTCATTAAGTTTACATCTTCATATAGTATTGATCCTTTGTTTTACAGTATTGTTGGACGGGTCGCTGTCACTGGAAAGCATCAATGGATCTTTATTTTTCTTTTATTCTCATCATTAATCTTGAATTTTCAGCAAATGTGGGAGATTTCCATTGTCTTTTATGTCATGACATTAATGGTTTAAATTGCTTAGGAAAGAGCAGAAGTGAGATTTTCAGTGTTTTTTATTTCTATTCATGTAATTTGTAATGACAAGACATTAATGGGTTAGATAGCTTAGGAAAGAGCAGAAGGGAGATTTTGATTTCGTGAAAAATTCATATTGTGCTTCTTATGTTTCTTTCTCTCTCTCTTTGTCTGCACATTCTCATTGTTTAAGCTTCTCTTGCAAAGATTTCAACATTTAAAAAAAAAATCAAAATCAAATTTGAGCAATTTGTGAGATTCATTTGTTTGTACTGTGTTGCACTGTTACACTTTAATGATCTATATATCATTCCTTTTTCATGGTACCCTTTCATTTTTTCATCACATTGCCCCATGCTTTAATGATCTATATGATTCTTTTGAACAATTTTATAAGAGATGGATATCCCCTGGAGGTATGAAGTTGATGATCTGATCCCGCTGGCACTAAATAACAAAGTGCTATTCAAGAGTGAATGAACAGTTTTCACTGTATAATTTAATTGTTGTGGTTTCTCTCTGAAGTGTAGTGGAAATTCAAGTGAAAAATTGAAAACTTATGGCTTGCTCTATGTAGGAATGTGTATGAATCTATTATGAAAGTTAAGTGACCTAAGGCCCTTGCATGAGAAGGAGTTTTTCTGGGGAAGGTTAAAGACTTGGAATGCTTTTATTTATATATGCACATATTTATCAGTTTAAGCCTTCTTCAATTTTTCTGATTATATCAAATGCTTTGTGCAGATCAAAATGATATTTCAACTGTTTGAAGCAAACAGGTAGCTTGGTTGATGCATTTCCAGCTTTAGTGGTTATATAGCTAATAAACTCTTGATACAGCTTCTAGCTGTTTTCATTTGTTCATCCTAAAGAGAATTGTTGACTGATGAAGGTTTCCAAATGGAGAGAATGGCAGGCATTGCAGGACCTCAGATCAGTTTTTTTCAAAAGAGGTACCCACAAGTTGATGTAGATTTAGTCTTATTCCATTTCTTTCCTTTTAATTTTTTTCCCTGTTTACGTCGTACTTTCTGGCATTCTTATTAATATTTCCTTTTACATTCTTGATGTTATCATAGCCAGCACAAATGATATGGGGCTTTTGAGTTTTGATAACTTTAGAAAAACCAATTTGTCTACTTCATTGAGAGTTTAAGTTAGAGACTTTAAATCCTCAACATGAGGTTTAGAAAGATTGATGTTCTTATGCTTAAAAGTTGTATTCACTGTTATACTTGTATTTCCACTGAAATAAAATATTATTGTTATGTTGCTGCTAACCTCTTTTCATGTTTTGTATTTTTATTAAAAGCTAAACCAGCCTAAAATGCATGCTAGACAAGGAAATCTGAAGGGTGAGCAGGGGACTGATAGTCCTGCAAAGCAAACTCGAAGGGTGAGCATATCTATTTGAATTTTTTTTTTTGGTGGATTTTTTTTGGGGACTTGGAGCTGTACTTGGCACTTGAAAATCAATAAAAATAAGCTTTTTAATATATTTTCATTACTTATCTTATTTGCAGCAATTGATTGAGAAAAGACGTAGAAAGCATGTCACTGAGTTGGTTAAACAGGATGATGAAGTAATTGTAAAACTTGAAAATACAGCTATTGAACGCTCCAACTCAGTTGACTCAATTATTCTGGGTAAAATTAGCATTGGGAGGAAGAAATTGACAATGAAAACTAAAAAGACGCCTGTGGTTTTGAAGACAAGTCTTCTGGGGAAGTTGAGCATGTTTCTTCATCTTGGTTTTGTGCTGTGTGAAATCGGGCCCTGTTTCATTATTTAGATATTTAATGTTTCATATGGTAATTATTGTGCTTCTGGTGTGATGACATTTATATACTTCTGAGCACAACAGTAGCTGGTGAATTTTGGTAGAATTTTCCTGTGTTACAAATTGCATTTTTTGTTTTTTGGGGCAAGTAATTGAATCATGAGCATACATAAGTTTGATTTTTTGTCAATGAGATTCATAATCTTATAAGCCTATCTTTTTTGTGTGTCATAGTTTCTTACTAATTGTTGTCCTGCAGGTGCTTAGCACTCTAGGTTATGATGGTGCAGTAGCTGATGTTTGGTCATGTGGACTCATCCTTTTGGCAGAAATTTTTCTCTGTGCAAGTTGCTTTTTTTTTTGTTGGGGGGGGGGGGGGGGGTGGGGGAGTAAGTAATTGAATCATGAGTATACATGAGTTTTATTTTTGGTCAATGAAAATCATAATCATATAAGCCTATTTTTTTTGTGTATTGCAGTATCTTACTAAAACGTTGTCCAGGAGGTGCTTAGCACTCCAAGTTATGATGATCAGCAGTTGATGTTTGGTCATGTGGAATCATCCTCTACGTACTCATGGCCAGATATCTTTCTTTTGAGCAGGCAAACCTATCAAGTTTGTTCAAAAGGGTATTTTATTGTTTCCGATTTTAATATAGATGTACAGAAATAAGAGAGCTAGAAAGAAGATAGAGTAAATGAGTGGAAGAAAACTCTATATTGTAATTAATTTATCAATGCAAGGTATCAAATTATCAATAGCTAATTTTAACTACTATGAGGCTTATTTACATTTTCAATCTGATATAGTAACACTAATCAATCTATAAAATTAATAAGAAATGAAAATAAGAAAAAGTAACTAATAATCAAAGAAGGACAAAAAAACTGAATGGTTAAAAAAAAAATTTGCTAACTCAACATTAAGTTCTAAAGTTAACAGATAAATTGCCCAATTTGAAGAAGTAAACTTCAGTGACAGTGACAACATATTCTTCTGTATCATTCTTACTATGTTAGTTATTACTTGCAATATATAATGTTGTGGCTCGTATTTGTGGTCACTTCTTCCCCCCCCCCCCCCCCCCCCCCCAAAAAAAAAAAACGAAAAAAAAAATCTAGATAGATCTAAAATTCAAATATAATTCACAATCATACACCTCGATTTCGTAAATACCAAATAGCATCCTGAAGATTCTCTTCTCATCTATTTTTTCTTGAATATGGATTTTAGTAATTATTTTTTGTTTTCAATTCTCAGACTTTTTGTAGGATCAGTTATATACAAATGGAATGTAGAAACATCATTATAGGAAAAACAATAGTTTGCACTGAAGTTGTTAGCATCAGAGATTTGTAGGAGAAATTTTTGCTTGGGGCATGGGACAACAATAGTTGTTTATGTAGTCCATCCATGCAACTGAGCTATTTCTTGGATCTTTCTACTGGCAAAGGTCAGTGCAAACTGCAATACCCCTTTGGTCAGCTATAGATGGCGGCAAAAGAGCTTACTGAATGTGATGTTGCAGTGCTAGAACAATCCATAATGGTGACTTTTGAATCACTTTTTTTGTTTTTGGTGTACATGGTTATTAATTAAGGTGTAAGTAATCAAAGTTACACTATTAGAACTTCTTGCAGATTTAAGTTTTCATGAAATCTTCTCTTGGATTTGAAGCTCTCATCCCATCAATCATGTTCAAAATTTCATGTTAAGTTACACAATGACGGTGAAGATCTGTATCTCAGCTAAGAGGAAAGTGGTTGAGGATCTGTATTGTAGATTGTCAATTTGGTTGACCATTCTTTATGCATGTCATGGTTTAATATTTATTTTTCTAGGTTTCTGAAAATATCTGTTTAGATACCAAAGAATAATTAGTTTTATTTTTTCTTAAGTATGTCAATCCTCTTACATAAACAATATCATAAAATTCTGATTCATTTATGCAATTTACGTGATGCTCTTCCCTTCTTAGATATTATATATATATATATATATATATATATATATATACATATTAGTCAAAAAAGTTTTAAATATCTTGTGTGATGCATGGGTTCCTGACTAGTTATGATAAAAGTGAACTAAGGAGAGTGCTGAGGCCACAAGGGCTTAAGGTAATTTGATAGTGGTCTTAGACTTGAACCTTGTGCCTTCATTTTACTTTAAAAAAAAAAAACGGATAGTTTAATTATGTACTTAACTTTCAGGGATTGGCAGTTCCTTTGTGGTCTAGGCCTTCCAGAGAATGAGGCCGAGTGCTTTGATGTGCAGGGTTTAGATGAAGAACTACAAGAAATTAATGGATATGAAGCCCGTACTTATTATGCCTATAACCTCAGAGATTAGTTTCATACTAATCATTTCTCTTTTTTTTTTAAAATAAAATTTCATTATTTAAAGTCAATTACTATGAAGTGCAGTTTTATGAGTATTATTGTACCTGCTAATTTGTTGTTAGTTTCATCTCTTTTCAGACTAAAGAAGACAGGTTACAACTAGGAAAATGGAAAAAAAGGAGAGTGAATATACTTATTTATGTGTTTTATACTTATTTATATGTTTTTCTTCCTAAAAATATGCATACAGGGACGTTTCATCAGTTTTTGCATCTATAGGAAGTATTCTTTTTCCCTGCTTGGAAGATCACATATTTTGTTTTACTGCCATGCATATGTACCATTTTACAAGTATGTTCCATTATCTATCAAAATAGCTCAAGAATTTGTATTTTGGGGGGCATATATGGTATTATTGGTTTTGGTTTCTTCTTGGCCTGTATCAGCTTATATTGTTTTGTTCTTGTTGAGGAACATAGCACTAGAGTGTATTTTATGAGGCAAACTTTTGGAGATGCTTTTGATACATTGGGACTTCTTCATGCTCTTGGGAACATAACTTCCAAGGTCAAGCTTTGTAAGTTTGCAACAACCAAGTTGCCTTAGTTAAGGTTTCTAGTTTCTAATACATCGATTGTTATTTCTCATCGGTGTTGCTTTTGGGATTTGTAAGTTGAGTATAGGTTCTTTACAAACTATTGAAAGCATGGATCTATAACAACGTTATGTAAGAAAATAAAGCAAAGTATATGAGGGATCATTCTTTGAATTTTTTGTCCCTTTAGAAGCCCACTTCATAGGCACAGACCATACCAATACCATTGCATATGAAATACTAAATTTTTTTTTTGAACTTATATATAATAAGATACACAGAGTATGATCCAGATAAATCCCAACTCCATCAATTTCAATGTCATGGTCTTTTTAAGAAATCAGAAGATGGATATTAAGTATGTTAGTTTGGGCTCGCTGAGGTCTTGTTGAGTAGATTTTAAAATTGTTAAAGGTAGATCACTACAGTCTGAAACACAAATATTTCCAAAGTTACTATTTTTGTTTTTGGATAAATGTGTTGTTGGTAATTCTTTTACAATTTAAAAATAAAACTAGTTTGTTGACGTTTACTTCCATTAGGGAATTAAAGAAGTCTAACATGTTGAATGAAAAGATTTGAAGTTTAATTATACCATAAAAATTAATTTTGGTAAACCATTGTAGTTGTGGTTATTCATTAATAGAAAAAAATACCCAACAATAAATAACTAACCATGTGATAAGTCGATGATTGTCAATGTTGGTTGAATAGAGAGAGCAATTTATTTCCAGTCCATGGGCCTCCTTTTTTCATAACCATGACAATTAAATACTCGCAATTGTGGTGAAAGAGGAAGGTGACGGTGGATTTGGGATGTCAACAAAGCCTTCCAACATTCGCATCACAGTTTTCATGGTAGGCTTTATTGCATGATTCTCTTGAATACACCATATTGCTATCATCACCCACTTTTTCAATGTCCCTGTGTCAACCGTGGCCTCTTTATCGATCTCCACCAAAATATCTATTCTTCCTTCCATATAGCAATCATAAGCCCAGTTCGTTAGTATTGCCTTTTCTTCCTCCCCTGCGTCTATATCTATCACCACACTTCTTCTACAACAAATTATCTCTAACAATATCACAACATAGCTATAAATATCCACTTTTGCCGTCACTGGCACATTCTTGAACCATTCGAGTGCTACATATCCTCTTGTTCCTCTTATTATCATATAAGTTTGACTCTGATTGGAATATAATAACTTGGCTAACCCAGAGTCTAGGATTTTTGTCATGAAATGTTCATCTATTAGTATATTTTGAAGTTTTATATCACAATGAATGATACGGGTGTCACACTCTTCATACAGATAAAACAAACAGTCCTTTTGCAATTCCTAAGACAAAATTGACCCTTAAACTCCAAATGGGTTTGAGTTTTCCAAAGAGGATGTTTGCAAGAGTACCATTGCTCATGAACTCATATACCAAAAGTCTATGAACTCCCTCATCACAAAAACCAATCAATCAAACCAAATTTTTGTGGTATGTTTTTCCAATAGCACTCAACTCTATTCTAAACTCCTTCTCTCGTTCTTGAGCCAATCTGTCCAATCTTTTCACCGTAACAACATTATTAGTTCCTGATTTAAGGGTGCCTTTATACACAATGCCAAAGGAACCTCTTCCTATTTTTTCACTGAACCCATTTGTTGCATCTTTTAGTGCTTCATATGTAAAAGAGTGCAAATTTGTGTCACGAAGACTTGAAACATGGACAATTGTTTTTAGCCTTAAGAGAATAATCATAATTATCATGGCTACAAGCAAAGCATTAATGACAAGGGAACCAGTAAGGGACTCTAAAAGAGTGGGATGAACTCGATCTTCCTTTTTCATGACAAGGTCAAGATTACTCAGTGGCCGAATTCTTGTTTTGATAAGTGTCGTTTGACCACCACCTGAGTATGCTCTTCCATTAGAAAGGGGTAGTTTTTTCTTCCAGCAAGTATTTCTATTATAAAAAATTGCAACAGCACAATTACAATCATACAAGCAAGACTTTTGGCAATCATCTTGTGTATGATTGTACAACCTTTCATAATCTCCTAGAGGCCAATCTACATTTTGCATAACCTTAAACTCATACACCTCTTCTGGATTGTTTTTTGATTTTACATCATCAACCCCACAACCAAGGGAGAAATTAGGTTGGCATCCTCCAAATAGGTTGTTTGGATCAATCAAGGAATACCCATCTGGGCATATGCAGGTTGGCCTCCTATTTTCTATGGAACAATAGCTATTGTACCCATAACAACCACCCCCCCAAATCACTAAATATGGCAACACAAATGTCATCAGGAATATACCTCTCAATTGACCAAACTTGGTAGCCATTAGATCCCCTTGGTAAAGAATACAGCGTAAAAACTCCATAGTAATCAAGTGTAGCTCTATAATGATTTCTGTTAACATCAAGAACTGAATTGCCCCATCCAAAGGTTATTTGACCTCCACCCCTTGTCTCTACATAAACATCTCTTGATGAATCGAAAACTAGTTGTGAAGCAGAGTCATTAGCATTGGTTGTAGAACTCATGTTGACACTAAAATAATTAGTGTAACGAGATTCAGTTGGCCACCCAATTTGACTTAACAAGAGATTGGGGTTATCAAAATAAAGCTCAAACTTTTCCTTCGTGTAATTAGTTGGTGCCAATCAAGAATACAACTTACCATTTAGATTTAAAGTTTGGGTTGGTAAGAGTGTGTCAGTGGGATTATTGAAACTTTGCGACAAATAGGAAGAATTAGAGGATGCCAAAACAAAATTCCTAGTGTCAAGCATAGCCCCATAGGAGACATTTTCATGTGATTCTATTGTCCATATAGCTTGACCTTGAGGATTAGTAAGTGAGAGACCCCTTAATGTGAGCTGAACTTGCGATCCTGCTGGTATTGGATTAGAGATATTTGCATTCCAGACAATGGTTTGTCAGGTATTTTGTCAAACCAGATGGCAAGCAAGAAGAGGTTTGTGATGTTGTTGATTTGGAGAAATCCAAAAGCAAAATCACGAGAAGATGAGAGCCATAGAGGATTTTGATCATTGGTGGAGAGTGTTGAACTCAAAGTCACATTTCCAAAAGCCAAATTAAGTAGAACCAAGAGAAGTGCGATGAAGAAGATGTTACGTATAGCCATGAATGCAAGTGAGCTTTAGATGTTACTTTGCGACGCCTAGAGAAAATATATACGGCGTTAGTTGTTGACAAAAAGCACGAAGAAATTTCCATGATAGACAAGAGCAAGCATCTGCTGGGAACGCACCTAATCAGTAAAAATTTGAATAACGATTCAGACTATTCAACCTTCACAAATTTCTTTTCGACATATGTAGTGTGCATTTCCTATATGCGTGATAGTTACTACAAAGATAATAACGACAAAATGTCAGGAGTCATTATGTAATGTTATGGTTGTGTTGTGCAAGAAGCAACGTAAATGCTACCTATTTTTTATTAGTGACACGCACTACCTAGACCATTCTGGTGCCACATGTCCTGGGCTGATAAACTCCCAAGGCCAAACTCCCAAGGCCACAAATCAATTGTTAATGCTATAAATTTCAAGGTCCAAAAGTGAGCACACAAATCAATTTTAACCCAACAAGTAACTGACTTAATGGCTATTTAACAGCTGATTAACGCGTAGAAGATTGACTAGGCCATTAAGATAATTTGACCGCATGCTAAATGCATGACTATATTATAACTACAATCAGTGATTCAAATCTCTTGTTATTTAACTTGTTCCTGTTTGACACTGTCATATTATATAAGAATCTGAACGGATTCTGAGTTCTGTTACTGTATAAGATATGAATATATACCGAGGCCTCGTTATATTATAGGGTCATCCAGTTTGTGACGTCTGGGCGTTATGTGGGTAGGAGCAATACTAATGAGGCCTATCATTATTTCGTTTTTGGTCAAAAGGAGCGCATTATTGGGTTTAAAACTTTAAATAAAATTTGTTTTACTTCCACCCATCAACTCCAAAGCCTGCTCAAATGTTGGGCCTAGGTCTTCCCCACAAAAATTTTGTTCTTTTAAGCCCATGAGTTAAGCTACAAGGCCTACAATCTCAAACCTAGGCCCTTTCACCCTAATATAATCCGCTGCTTTGCGATGTTAGGTGGTTCTGTTCCTCTACAAAAAATTTTAGGTATAATTTGTATATTTTTTAATAAAAATATAATAAGTGTATAAAAATTAATATCACATAAATGAATTTTTAAAAAATTTTATACAGAAATTTAGTAAAGAATTTGATAATAAAAATATGAAAAATTTACACTTAAATTTAGCCTTTTTTTTCTTTTATTCCTACTGTTGCTGTAATGGTCAATTAGTTATCAATCTTAAATCAAAATTCAATCAAACTATCTAGTTTTCACTCAAAGAAAAATTTAAGTAAACCGATTTAAATAGATTGATCTAAGTAATAATTTAGTTTGGTTTAAATTGATTTTAAAAACCTCTCCTTATAAGTGCGCACTTTGAATTTGTTGCTGGATTGGAAGCCGTAGGTGATTGATGATGCAATCCTAGAAACACAAGGGCTCTGTCGGTTTATATTATATGTAATATTTATTATATTTTTATAATTATTATTAAATAATATTTATTTTTTATTTTTTTTTTAAAATAAGAGTACAAAAATTATTTATTATCCTGCCTAATCACTTTTTATATTCCTCTTCTGTTTATATTACTTAACCAAATAGGGCCATTTGTATCACCTTAATTATGTTATGTTTACGTTGGAAGTGGGTCATTAATTATTCTGAAATAAATCCTCACATTCAGTCACTGCGTGTGAACTCTAGAAATGAAAATACAATCATTTGAAGAAGCCCAAAGGATGGAGTTGTTCTTCGATTTACTTTGCTTACCTCTACGTTAAAGATCGTTTGAGTTTGGATAAAGGGTAAAAGAGGAAAAGTCAAGGTCAAAGTTTAAAAGTCTAAGGTTAGAAATAATTAAGCTGCTGCAAAGGATTCACAATTTTGTAAAGAGCCCTCGTGCGGTGTCCTAACAATTTTCTTTGCTTTTGCTTTTTACAACTGACGTTAGCCCTAGTTTGCATTTGACCATCCAACTATTACCATAATTAATTACACAACCAAGCTATCACATTTCTTTTTAATCGAGTTTTGAACCTTTTTTTCATTCTAGATTATCATAACTAGTTCCAGGTCATGTCCCGACCCGACCCATGTTGGTTTTATAGAATGGGATGGGTCAGCAGCAGCATCAACCTATCAACTTCGATTTGAATGCCTTTATCGTTTTATTCTTATTCAATTCAATATTGAGTCTTAAACAATTACTCGCATATGTTGTAGGATGCCCACTGATTGTTCCCTCATTTATTAGAATTTGACCCCAAAAAAAAAAAAGCAGATTTTTTATTCTAAAGAATCTAAACATTGCGATTATTCAATTGTTGAAAGTGTTGGAGGGTCACCTAGATCTTAACAAGAGCATGCAGACCATGGGTCTATGAAAACAACAGAACACAGGAAATGAGTTCCATGGTCAACCTCCGTATCTTAGTTAACGGCAAGCACAAAATTTAGATTTAATTTTTTTAAAGTTTTTATTATTAAAATATTTAGTTACATTTTAACATTTGAAATACTTGAAATTTTTAAGTGTAATGATAAAAATATTTATACATGATACATTTGTATTAAAATTTTTAATTTTTATCCTATAAAATACCCACATTAAACGAAACTAGTTTGAAACAGTGACATACGGTTTTACAATCATAACACTGTCAAAATGAAAATATCATGTTCTTATTTTAATTTCATTATTAAGGGTATATTCTGTAAGAGTTAAAAATTTGAGTATTTAACATATAAGTGTAGGTATTATGATACAAAGCAAGATTAATTAGAGAATAAAATTGAAAGAAAAATAAATAGCTATGTCTATGAAGCACTATTAGTTGGCAATGTTTTAAAAAATATCACAAAGTAATTTCTATTTTAATTTGAATTAAAATAAAATAAAGCGCGAGAATAACAACGCAGTGAAATGTCAAAGTACTAAGGATGTGTTTGGGTTTGCATTACAGACATGATTTTGTTCGCTCATTGTGATAAAAGGTAGCTTGCATTATAGATAAACATGGTTTGGGGCCGTACAAAAGCAAAAACAAACACTAAAATCCTTGGTATGTAGAAGTAGAACAAACAAATAAAATTTGCATTCACAAAACCAAACCCCTCGTATCTTTCTGACATTTGCCTCTAAAATTTGTTCAAAGCAGAGTTTGGGAAATGGCAGAAAGCAACTCCCAGGTGCTTCGATTCTCTTATTCCCTTCTGCGGTAAAAAATATAAATAAATAAATCTACTTGAATAGAACCGTCTCTCTATGTAGAAAACCCATCCTATGATCCCATCTGCCATAATTTACAGGAGGAGATATCAGAACCACGTTAGCATTCAAATATTAGCTGACCAATAGGTGTTGTCCATGTGTACAAGATGCCACTTCACTTCCATCTTCCCCTCTCGCCACCTTCTCCTTTCGCTTCGGAGTCTCCGAATCCGACCTAGGCTCCGAAGAAGACCGCTTCGTTCTCACTCTCACGGGCTCGGGTTCACCCGTGTTCACTCGCAGCGGAAAATTAACAAGAGCCCGCGAGCCGCGCATCCTGTAAGCGGCTCGGTCGTAAGCCAGAGCCGCGTCCTCAGCCGTTTCAAATGTTCCAAGCCATACCCGAGCTCCATTCTTAGCCGGGTCGCGGATCTCAGCCGCGAACTTCCCCCACGGCCGTTGACGCACGCCTCGGTAATGCTTCGCCTTCGCCTTCCCTTGCGGGGCCGCCGCTGCCGGCAAAACATCCGGCTCCGACTTCACCGTAACGGCGGATGGGAAAGAGGAGGAGACGCTTTCCGGGGAGCCAACGTCCAGAGATGGAGCCCATCCGACGTGAAGGGCGTCCCGTAGTACACCATAGAGTAGCATGTCTTCGGAATCGTCCTCTTTGAGAGGCAATCCGCCCCAGTGATCACTCAGGCAGGGGTACAATCTGCTGAAACTGGGGCTCCGAGAGTAAACGGGGGTGTTGCCCGATTTAGTAATCGGAGCAGCGTCGGATTCACCGAGCAAGTGTCGGCGAATGGATTCCAAGAGGGCTAAATCGGAGTCGTAGCTAGTCTGTCCGGACATGGCGTTGTCGGAATTCGTACCTCCGGTGTTGTAGGTTTGCATTGGATTTGATTGGTGGGAAGAAGGATGGAGAGCAATGGCTTTTTGAGATTGAGACGAAGGATATTGAATATTCGAAGTTGGGGAGCGAACAATGGATGGAGCGGGTCCATATATGTTTATATATGGGTATATCTAGGCGAACGAGCGGGTTGACATTTTATGTTTCAAATGTGGTTTTCGAAATTTAATTTTGCATTGAAGATTATGAAACTGGTTCTATTGAGGGTCATGGCTGATTTCTGGGAAGCTTCTCACGGGGGAAGGCGTAGGTATTCGTCACGTGATTATTAATTTGTGGCATTTCATGAAATCCAATTTAGTACATCTATGACGTCATCGTCTTACAGGCGTAGGGTGCTCAGAAACTAGCTTCTCCGCCTCCCCTTTGTTCCGTTTCGAAGGTGAGTAATGGCGAAATTGGATTATGTTAATTTATTTTTCAAATTAATATTATTAAATATAACATCTCATATAATTTTTTAAGTTTTAATTAAGCATTTTTGTATTTCGTTAAACTTATAAATATCATAAGTGAAATATAAAAAAAAAAATCTTTTCATTCTAAAATAAATAAAAAATAAAAAATAAAAAATAAAAGAAATTATACTTTCATACAATATCTTAATTGAATTCTACCTAATGATCAATAATTTCAGTTTCATTATACATTTAGACATATTAAAATTTTAGCAAAAATTTATTTTTTAGATATTTAGATAGGTGGACTAAAATTGACATACAACCAATATCAGTAATAATGTTTGTTAGTGTCAAATAGAAATAAAAATGGGACGTGGCCAAGTAGTGAGGCAATGGGTTTTGATCCCGCGGAGGTTTGAATGCTTCTATCCCAAAGCATATCCATTCATGATATATATTATATTTGAAGACAAATTTTATATTAGATATTTCTCTTTTTTTTTATCACCTATTTCACTCCTGTTACTTTGATTTGCACAAATCTTTTTACATGATTTGAGACCCGAATCTCACAGATATTTTGAGTCCATCAAATGATGATGCTATAGCTTAGAAAAGGTTCTTTTGCTAACATGTTTACTTCCATTGTGGAAGAGTAGAAGAGAGATTTTTCCTTGGAAAGGAGAGCTCGCCTAAGTAGTGATGGACTAAAGGCTACTTGACTAGACTAATTGGTTGGAGGGGGGACAAAACCACCTTTAAGATAAGGAGACATAACCACCTTTGTGAATACATTATCAAAATAACAAGGAATGGTATCAACTAAAAAATCATGAACTCATTAAATTTTGATCATTTTCAGTTAAGAGCTTATCCTAATTAGAGCCTTATCAATATAGTAATTCTATAGGCCAATGTCATTCAACCTAATTCACCAAAGTCCATTACCGAAGAAAACAGTACAATACTTTAGGACTCCCCAATAATTGACACTCATCTTTTTAAGTATATGTGAATACAAATCTTAAAGTACATGAATAATTCCTTACTTTTAACTATTATCCTTAAAAAAAAAAAAATTGCCCATTCTAAGTAAACATTACACACATGGCAGCCATAAATAATCTCTGTTTTTCCTCTAAACTAAGAAAGGAAAGTCATTGTATTTATTTTCTAAGAATTAAGCAATGCGGTGCTCTTAGGTTATGCTAAGTTTTTTTTTTTCCTATACTCTTAATGCCAATGGAGAGTATTTGAGATCGTCATGAATTTTTGTTTATTTTAAATTGTTTTGAAATAAAATTTTATCAAAAGATATTAAAAAAAGAAATAGTTTTCGTATTTGACAAAATTATTTCATAAACATTTTAATTAATGTTATTGTGTTTGTCAATCTTTAGAAAAAAGTGTTTTACAATGTTTGATTATTAAAAAAGAGCATATATAGATTTAGGCAAAGTAAGATTATGTGAAAAATTTATTTGGTAATAAATGATTTAAAGTAAAAATATTTTTAAAACACGAAGAACAAGTTTTTTACTTCAATTTTTGCTTTTTAAAAAAATTAACTTCAATTTTTTGTTTTCTTTTCATAACAACAAAATTGTTGCTACCACTCAAAAGCAAATCCCTTTTTTAAGAAGTTTGGCTTAACACCTTAAAAATATCAAAATAACTATTTTTCCCCCCCAAAAAAATGAAAAAACTCTTATTTCAATTATTTTTGACCAAACAGGAAGTTAATGTCACTTAAATAATTTAATTGAAATGATTAAGTGAATGAGAAGTTGAATTTAAAATTTAATTAATTGGGAAGATTGGGATAGTAAGTGAAGCGAGGCTGAGAGTGAGAAGGATATGACAAGCTTAAACGGATATAATATGGAAACATCCATATAATATATGTGGAAAGATTGCTTTTTGGATACGTGTGGGGTAGACTCCAAAACCCCATTGAGGTATGCCACGTGATATGAGCCCACTTCCCTCCTCTTTTGTATATCATAACCTCTGCTACTTTCTTTATTTGTTTCTTTTCTTTTTTAAATTATCAATCAGTGCGTGTTCCAGGAAGGTGACTCACCCGCATATATATCACAATTCACAAACCTTTACTAAAGATTATCCCATATAAGTGGCTCAAATTAACTATAATCTTTTTACAAATTGGATGCCACAACTAAAACAGCTATCATCTTTCCAAGTTACATTTTGCTTCTTAAATGTGATTGAGCTGGATTCCTCGGAGTGCCTTATATATACATACATATATATATATATATATAAGTGGCTCAAATTAACTATAATCTTTTTACGAATCGGATGCCACAACTAAAACAGCTATCATCCTTCCAAGTTATTTATCTATATATATATATATATATATAACTGCACTTCATACCATCAAGTAAATCACTTTTAACTCCTTTTCTTTTATTAATCCTTCACATTTATAAACTACTAAATGAAATAGTATCAGCATAACATTAATATTTTATTTCAATCCAGCTACAGAGACATTTATATTTACCTATCTATATCCATTTATAAAATAATACTTCACATAAATTTTGGATTCAAAACCTCATTTCGTAATCGTTCTAATCCATGACCAACATATATTAATTTCTTTTGTGGATTTACAACAATAATAATGCACACATAACAAGGAAACGGCGAGGCGTAGGCCAAAGAGAACCACGGAAGCTACCAATGAATGAGCATAACAGGGTGGGACATTTGAGTTTGACTAGGAAAACTTATCGTTGGGGTTGCTATAATTGGAAAGCTTGTATTTACCAGTCAATACGTGCCAACACGAGCACGTGCGCAGCACCGCAATGTTCGAGTCTTCTTTTTCATTATTCGCTAAAACCAATATTGGAGTCTCACTTCAACACTAGCCTCACTCCCTGGACTAGAGAGGACCCCACAACGTTATTATCTGAAGTTTGAATGATAATATTATCACGTGCTAATATTATACGAAGCTGCATGGAACCTTCTCGTTCAGACTCCATACGCGACTCTCTCTCTCATATGGGCATTTTCAATTCCCACTTTGTTGAATGATTACAAATAACAACACTTTTTCTTTTTCGGTTTATATAATTTTTTAATATTTAATGGAAAGATCTAGCCAAATGTTGAATGGGAATTTGAGAAAGTCCAACCAAGCCTTTTGCGCTTTGTGAAGGTCCAGTGACGTAAGTATTTCAATTCAAACAAGTTAAAATTATATTTCAATATAAAAATTGCATCCCATCCCTAGTTGTTGATTCTTAAATAATATATTTTGGGGCCTTTGAAACTGAATTTGATCCCTCAAAAAAGGGCGAATTTTATGCGTTTAATTTCACAAATATCGAACTCATTCAATGTTTGCAGTTTATGCTTCGCTATCGGTCAAATCAATCATCTTAATTTATCTAACTCGCTGACTAAACTCTTTAATGAATCCAAAAGGCATTGATCAAAAGCTGGATTAGTTTATAATTATAGCGGATGATGTCTTAGTATTCGTCAATTAATTTGCATGAAAGCATTAGTTATTTTTTCCCAGTCTAGTAATTACTTATTGCTGAATACTAATTATATTAAACTGTCGTCACATTTACCTATCCATTAGCCACACGTCATTAATTTATTACTTTAGAATTCTTTATTTATGTAAATATTAGTGTACCGAATTCTTTATTTATTAAAGAATTAGACCTTATTATTATTCGAACATATCATTAAATAATAGGTTAGCAAATATGACAAGCGATATAATTGTTTGTATTCAATTCGCATATGCCAAGTGCTACTCAGGGTAAATAATTAGCTTAGCTCTCTGCATTTGTTTATTAATCAAGAACAATATGAAAATGACACAATTATGTATGCACAGGGAATATTTTTTTCAGAATATTTCCCATACGCAACGATTGTCAAATATGTTGATCATATATTGACCGCAGTGGTACGTTGTCCAGTATAATTATCCGCTTTATTTTCAAGCAGACGTTCTGTATTGCAAAGTCTTCAATTCTGATTTGACGTGGAGAAAGATCAAACACCTAACCAAAGACCGAACCATCTTTCATTTCATCCGGACGGTGGTGAGAAAAGAATGAACAAATTAGGTTAGGTGTGTGGATTATTCCTACTTTTCTATTTTCTTGTTCATGAAAGGTGAAATGCAAGATGACTGCAAACTTGGTGTTTTTGCTAGCTAGAAAGTTTCAACTTTGAACTAGTTCAGATTTTCTTTTTTTTTTCTTTTTAAATTTTGGGCCTTAAATCATACCTGCCATTATCTTTGATCTGTGTGCTTTACACACTTTTAGAAGTTGATATCTTGTGATTCTTCCCTTAAGAACTTTAACTATAAAACCTTTCCTTGTCTATCTCTCCCCCTCTTGAAGCAGAGGGGGAATTGGTCTGTGGAGATCACTGGAGAGTTTGAAAGCTATCAAATTAGACTTCTATTTGCGAATTTAAATGTTTTCATGAAAAGCAATTTTGGAATGATTTTAATAGTTTTGAATTGTCTAATCTATGTGAGTTAAACAAATATTCACTATAAGAAATCAGAATTATTTTTGTTGAAAATTTTCGCAAATTTTATGTACAGAGAAATTCTCATAAATTTTGTTGTAATTTATAAGCTTTTCATAATTTTTACGATAAAATTTCATAATTTTTTTGTGAGAATTTTTTGAGAGAGAATTCAGAAAAAAAATACCATGACAAAAGTGCTGTGATAGAGTGGGACGAAGGCGCCAATGATTTTTGTGGACTTCCTTTTGTGAGAAAAATTTTTAATAAATATTTTTTAGTTCTCATGAAAAATACTATAAAAATTATAAATAAATAAAATTTTGAAATTTCTTTTACTATTCTCATAGTAAAATACCATGAGAAAAAAATTAAAATTTTTTCTTAGTAAAAAAAAAAATCGTAGCACAATTGGGTTATTGTAGAGCAAATTTTTGCACTATTATTATAGTAAATAATCATGAAAATAAATTAAAAAAAAAATTACTCACATGGTAATTTATTGTGAAAATATTAAAAATATTGCTTACCAATATTATTAATATTATGGTGATTCTCACTGTCAATTATTGTGAGAATGAAAAAATAGTTTTATTTTTTTAAATTCTTACAATATTTTGTTGTGAGAATAAAAGACATTGAATTTTTTTTATTCTCATTGTAATTTATCATTAGAATTTCAAAAAATTTTGTAACATTTATGAAGAAAAATGTGTTTTAGTTTGCATGACAACTTATCATGAGAATTAAAAAATTATAATTTTTTTATTTTCATGATAATTTACCATCAAAATTGGGAAAAAATTTTAAAAAATAGAAAGTCTAAAATATGTGTTTCACTTAAAATTACAACATCAAAATACTATTTACTTAAAATTACAACTTTAAAATACTATTTCTCATTGTATTCCCCAAATAAATATTGTGAGAATGTTAAAAAATAATAAAAACCCTAAGTCTCCCATACTAGGTCACTTTTTCTCCTCTCATATATGATCCTCCTTCTTTCCTATACTCCCATTCCCTCGACTACCATTTTAGCCAACTTCTACCATTTGGAGCAAGAGGTAACTCCTTAGATGTCAGCAAGCAATGGTGGTGGTGTCCTACACATGGGCGAAGCTTCTTTGAGTGAGGTTAATATTTTTCTTTTATTCCTTTCAAGTTTTTCTCTCTTTTTGTTTGATTTTTATCTTGGATCTTTGAAGTTATAATATTTTCTATCACTTTTAATACTTACATAATTGTTAAAAGCATTGAAATGATTGGTTAATATTACTGTGTGTTCTTGGCCTTTTAAACATTTGTTAGTAAGAAGGGCTTTTCAATTATGTGTTTCCTTGTTATATTTTGTTGATATTTGTTAGGACTTATGATGTACATGTGATTTAGATTATTTTGAGAATTTTTTAGGTAATTTTTGGACATTGTTTTGGGATTAATAAATTTTTAAGGCATTAAATCCGAATTTACATCATTAAATTAAGGTATTTATGGTGAACTTTTGGTAAAATTGACTAGGGATTTTGTTGTACATGTAATGTAATTTTTTTTTTGTAGAAGTTTTAGAATTAATTTGGATATTATTAGATTTTTAGGAAATTAAATCCAAATTTACATAATCTAATTAAGGTATTTGTTGTGAACTTTGGATGAAATTGACTTAAGGGTTTTGTTGTATATGTGATGTAGTTTGTTTTAAGTCTTTTTTGAGAATTTTTGGAATGAGTTTGCATATTATTGTATTTTTAAGGAATTAAATCCAATTTTATATCATTAAATTAAGGTTTTTGTTGTGAACTTTTGATGAAATTAACTTAGGGATTTTGTTGTACATGTGATGTAGTTTATTTTCAATACTTTTTGAGAATTTTGGAATTAGTTTGCATATTTTAATTCTTTCTAAGTTTAATTTTAGTAGATAACTTGGTTGTTTTCTCATGCCTAAGTTGGAAAATGGTATGTTATTTTGTATATGACTTGTTGGACTTGACTTTGTGTATTTAATTTCATATCAACCTTGTTAACTTCGAAGTTTAATTCTTAAGCTTTACTTGATTCCTATTTTTAACTAGTTTAATGAGAAAGCATGTAGTATGCATAGAAAAGGGGGCATGTTTGATAGCTAAATTTTTAAGATGTTGAGAAATAGTTTAAAAACCTGTCTAAGAGTTAATCTCTTAGATAATTCCCTTTCTTGGAATAATTTTTAGAGAAGTGTTATCACTAAATAGAAATAAAGACTTATTTTGTAACCTATTTAATTAAATTTTGTTATATCTCTATCATGTTTCTCTAAGCATATATTGATACTAATTATACATTATATTTCATGTACTTTAAGAACCATAGGAAGATGCCACCGAAATTTTGTTAATTAAGTTATTTATGTAAGTTTTCAATAGTGATGAAGCACGCCCCAAGAATGGGATAGAAGCCATGCCCTTTAGGTTTGTAGAAAACTTACACATTGACCTCTAATTGTTGAGTTCATTAAATTGTGAAAAATTTTTATAGTTAAATATGATAGATCTTCCTAAGCACCATTGTTGGATGTACAATAGAACGTAGAGGGTGATTGTTAAAGGATTATACAAAAGTTTTTTGCATGTGTAGAGAAGATTTTGGGTTTTGTAAGCCAACTAGATATATTTAAACAAGAAAAGAGGTTTAGATATCCTTACACAAAATGTAAATGTGTAAGGTATCATAAGCCAAATGAAGTCAAGATGCATTTGTATTAAAAAGAGTTTATGTCTAATTATTACTATTGACATAATTATAAAGAGAAATGTCCACCATTGGCTTCGAATTGATATTAGGATTCATAGAGACTTTAATCCATATACGACGTCATTTGAGAGATATGACATGCCTAAGAACTTTAATCCAAATTCTATAAAGTTTTATAATATGCTAAATGCTACATAAACTCCATTGTGGGATGATTGTGAGAATCATAAAAGGTTATCAATTGCTGTGAGATTATTAAGTATCAAATTTGATTATAACATTTTTTAGGCATGTACTAATAAAATTGTCACATTAATGATTGAGATCTTTTAATCATCAAATGCTTGCTAACTTATACCAAACCAAGAAATTGATTTTGAAACTTGGTTGTAGTTATCAAAAGATTAATTACTATAATAAGGGATGTATGTTGTATTATGATAATGAAGTCAATGATAGGAATGTCGATGTTGTAGTGAAGCAAGATTTAGGAAGCCAAAAATAAGAAAAAGTAGGTTTCAAGATGTTTCTAACAAACAAATATGGTATTTACTAATTGTTCCAAGATTCTAAAGATTGTTTACATCTAGTACCTCAACCAGGTATATGACATGGCATTATAAAAATTATAGTGACAAAGGTATGTTGTCACTTCCATTGAATGAGAATGCTTGGAAGCATTTTGATCAAACCCATCTAAAAATTGCACCAGAGTCAAGGAAAGTCAAGTCGGGGCTTTATGTTGATAGTCTTACTTCATTTAGTTTGAGTTTTAGGCAATACTTTTATTTGCCTATAATTGCTACTTTGTATAATATTTCACTTGGTATGTGTATACAACAGAAATATATGTTTTTTACAATAATAATACATAGGCCTTATAATCCAAAATGTAAGATTGATGTTTTTTTATAACTTTTAATTGATGATTTGGAATTGTTTTAGGAAGAAGATGTGCAAAAATATAACATTTTTATGAAATAAAATTTTAGCTTAAAATCTACCTTTGTATGGATTATCAATGATTTTCAAACTTACAACATGTTGAGTAGTTAGCAGACAATAAGGAAGAAGATCATAATGCAAAATCTAAAGGTTGTGGCTACTAGAGATCTTAAGTGTGTGATATGAAATTAATTATTTTGTGCAAGTATATCATGATCATTTATTGTAGACCTAAATGAACAAAGTATGATAAAACAATAAAAGTATATTCAACATTATTATTTAAACCAAATTGGAATTGGTAGAACAGGTTAAAAACTAATGAATTGGTCAGCAAATTAATTTAGTTAACCCATAAAACAATCTTGCCAAGAAACCAATCAAAAATCGATTAAATCAGCTAAAATCAAATTGATCTAAGGTTTAATTAATTTTGAATTTTTTTTAAGACTATTTCTTATTTCATTATGGACAAATCAAAAAAACTGACAATAAAAAACAATAGGAGAAAGAAGATGTTGAAATAGAAAAAAATTTAAAGAAAAAAAAAACCAAATGTATGTTCTTGGTCACTTTTGGTACTTGTTCTCCATTATGCTACATCTCTTAACAGTATTTTCAGATATTGAAGTGTTCAGTCAAAATTACTTATTCCTCTTTAGCAATATTTAAAATTAATGATTAGTAATATTTAAATTTTATATTATAATTTTAATATATAAAATTTTAAATATATTTATATTTATTTAACTATCACTAGTTTAACTATAATTTAACCACAGTCTAATTAATGAATCATGAATTAGTAGATTCACCAGTTCAGTAAACGGTCTAATTTAAAAAATATTAGTATTTAGAAATGAAATTATTGGAATGAGGATGTAGAATATGTGTTTGATGTAACATATGAGAAACAAGCTTGAGCTCATTTGTTAGCTAATTCTTTATATGAGAAAGAGAGATAATTTTTTTTCTAATAATCAAGATAAATCAAGAAAAAATTAGTAGAAGGCAAAAAATTTTACCTAATAAGAGTATTAATAATTACTAAGAATGTGTTTTTAAATTAAAAAACAAAGACACATAATAATAAAAAAATTAGAGTAATATCATGATATTAAAATAAATATAATTGCTTTAATACAAATAAAATATATAATATAAGTGATATAATATATATTAATTATTGTATCATACTTTTTATTTTTAAATGAATGTAATTCTTCTATAATATCCTCTATAATAAAAATCTTCACAATTTTTTTCTAAATACAAATAGCTAAATTATTTGCAAGAAATTCATCTTTTATTTTACTATAAAACCCGATTTTTACATTGAGTAAAGAGTATAATTTAAAAAATAGAAAAAAAAGTGTAAAAGAGTGAAAATTAGAGAATAGAGAGTGTATTATTAGTTATTCTTAAAGAATAAAAATAAGAAGATTCTTAAAAAATGTTTAATATATTTTATTTTTTTTATAAAATTTATTTATATGATCAATATAAAATGTAGTTGTATTTTTAAAAGTATGTGTTTAAAGCCTTAAAACATTGAAGAGGTAGATAAAAATTTTTGAAGGAGCAAATTATAAAAATTTTATATATATAATATATATATATATATATATATATATATATATATATATATATATATATATATATATATATATGTAATACATGTAAAAAAAATCTTTTTGAAGAGGCAATTTATTGGTGTATGTCTTAAGAACCAACTATAAGATAATTGTAATAACATATATTATATTATATTATATTTTTTATTCAATACAATTATTATATTTTATTTTTATATCTGTGCAATATAACTTAATATGGTAATTGCCTCTAGAATAATTGTTATTTTTAAATTGTCCCAAATTAAGTATTATTACAATATATGATAGTAATAATGCATCAAAGTTAGTATGTATAGTGACAAATAATTTTAAGTTATGGATATGTGATATTAAGTCAATATATAGGTACACTATTAAAGAACAAATGTACTGGATTGACCTACTATAAGAATACTACATGGATTATAGAGTGTCATTAGCAATTTTTATGTAAGCATATCGAAGGAAGTTCTTTGATTTGAAGTCACTACAATTTTCTACATAAGGAGTCAAGTACTCTAACACTGTCATATATTGTCGTTGATCGAGATGGCCAATAGGGCGGTAATTGGATATATCATAAATCATGTGAAGAGATGTGAATAATGTAGATAGGATTTTGTCCTTCTTGTATAGGATGAGTGATATACATAGGCCCCTTAATGGAGAGAGACTAAGAAACGTGTAGTTCTACTCAAATGAATCAATATATGATATTAATTATTTATTTTGATTGATCAACTTGTTGTCAAGAAACATAGTTTGAACATTGATGAGAATGACATATTTCATGTCCTGAGATTAATCTAAATATCAGTACAAAAGAGACTAAATTGTGCGGCATTGGTCACATATTAGGTCCATGCCAAGTTATAAAAATTCTCATTACTTGACTGGCATTGATATATTGCTAGATTCTGCTCACTGTTTATGATTAAAAAATGAATCATTAACAATGTAATAGAAACCAACATAATCATGCACAAAGAATAGAGAGGAAATTGAAATATGATAATATTATTAGAATTTTAATTGAACTAGAAATTTCAATAATAAGACCCTATATAATATGATTGGATTATATTATAACATAATATATTATTTAATATTAGAGTAATATTATAGCACATTATATTGTTAAATAATAATATAATTGTGTAATATGATTACGTTGTATTATTTAATACTAAGGTATTGTTAAATAATAATATAATGTAAGGTTATTTAATATTAAAATAATGTTACATTATGTTGAGCTTATTTTTCTTCCTTCTCTATTGGGTTTGCGTTAGAGTTTAAAAGTTTAATGAGATTAAGAGAGTATCAAACTTTAAATCTATAAATATAAGATCTAAAGAGGGCGACAAAAAAAAAGATATAAAAGTGTCTTGAAAGTCCTAAATTTACTTAGAACTTTAAAAAAACCCTAATCATAAATAGTAAGAGAAGTTTCTTAGCAAATATGCAAGGGGGGAAAAAGTTCCATCCACATTGTGTGGATATTGTAGAGTCATAAATCATCAAATCGATGCTTGTGATTCCGACCACAACTCAACCAAAAAATATTGTTTTTGGTCCTATCTTGATTTATGTTCTTGTACATATTTTTAGAAAATGGTTTTAATGGTCAAATTTTTAAATTTCTGTTCTTTCTATAAGCACCAAGAAATCTCGACCTATGCCTGCCAATCTACCCCATTCTGAGGATGATTTCCAAGTTTACCAATTATTTCTATTTGAATTGCCAGCAAGAAATTTGAGGTTTTCTACTAATAAGTTATATAAAGCAATGTTGCCATTCAGGTCTTGTTTAGTTTCATGGTATGTCACCACATGCTTAATCGTTGACAATTCAAAATTTACAATCCTAAGAATAGATATTAACTGATGAAAAGTGTGGGTACAGCAAGCATCAGCATTAATTTTATTTTGACATAAACTTTGCAAAGAATTAAGTGCACTATAAGAAAACTAGGAATTAGAGATGGCAATCGAAGATGGAAAATTTTTTGACACTAATCTAAGGCAAATTCATCTCTACGTCGTATTTGAAAAATATTATTTTGAGAAAAAAATCAATTTTATAGTCAAAATTAGAGATGAATAATTCTGTCTCACAAGTATCTATCTCAAATCTATTGCAAAAATTAAAATTTTAAAAAATATTATTCATGAAAATTTAGGAATGAAAACTTCTGTCTCTGAATTCTTTTTAGATGAAAATTTTTTAGATAATATAACTCAAACTAAAGATGGATTTAGGAATGAAATTATTTTGTTTCCTAATATTCATTTCTAATTCATTAAATTTATAGCTCTTTCGGCTGCTTCGCATGTTTTTTACTCGGCCACTTTCTTTCCCTTTATTTTCTCCTTCTTGTCGTGGCTTAGTTTTGAAAATTGTGTCATCTGAATGCTTCCGAAATTTCTTTTCTTAAGAATCCACATCCTTTTATTTTATTGGGATTTCTGTGGCACATAACGTGAGTCCTCGACCGACAACTATTGCTTCAACTAGTCCTTAATTTTTATCAACTACTTCCTTGGTTACACTCCGTCAACTAACTTGGTTCATAGCCACTATTAGCAGCTATCTATTTTAGGTGCTAGCAACTACATATTGAAGTTCTGTGTTAAAACTTTAAACTGATTAAATATCCACGCAAAAAGGATTTTGTTATACATGAAGAGGCTAACTTTTTGGAAGGTCAAGTTTTTTGTCATTGGATTACTCTAAAATCTGTGTGTATGGTAATAAAAAAATTACTTTGAACAGATCTTAGACAATCTAACTGTAAGAGAGCTTAGTTTCTCAAGAAGTCAAGCTCGTTGTAGAAAAATAAATGTTTGACAATTGTCTCGCCATAGAAATTCAGGTACATCTTCAATCTTGAGCAATTGAAATTGTCACAACCTTTCTTCTAGAACGCTTTAGAGTTTCGCCATCCTACAAGATTGCATATGACAAGTTTGGTCAACTACAAATTTTGAGGATCTTGTATATTAAGAAGACATAGTCGACGTCAAATTTATGTTGTGAAGCCAAGCTTAGGATCCGATAGCATTGATGCTCATTTGACATGGCTATGATCATGCTTAAGACTTGGTAAGAACTTAGACTTAGCTATACAAATATTAATTCCACTTCACTAGCTTTCTCACATAAAGATAATTTCAAAACGAATAAACAAGAACAGGACACGCTCGGCCTGTGGTGGGTCCATAATAAATAATTATAAAATATGGAGTAGTTCGTGGTAGAAACATGCCTGAATACAAGAAGACTCGGTAATAAATATTGAACCTGCAACCATTGACTTAATTCATATCCTTTCACTTTTTCAAACGTTAGAATTTATTTCACAATGAAAAGTAGTATATTCGAGTTGGGGAGTAAATTCAGGTTACATATAGCAAGACTAAACACCGTCAAAGAAAGGAAGAAAATTATCTCTGCCTAAATGTCAAGTGTAATCCATGGTAAATTGATAATATTAATTTGAAAATGGAGGGCAAGTTTTAATTTTAAAGATTGTTAAGGGATGAAAAATAGATAATATTGCCGGCAAATCACAAGTGCATCGGACTCAATCCCAAACAAGAGGGCAAATGGACTAGACAATTTGGATGACGATGTCAGTCTAACCCACTAATCATGGGCGGTGGGGCCGGGGCATTGCAGGCTTTAAGGGGTCCTCTGTACTGTTCTAGTTATAATTATCTCTCTAAATTAGCAGTTAGACTATACTAAGCATTTACAATTTCCACAAGACCTTTCCAATTTATATAACTCCACAACATCTTACAAATAAAGTACAGAAATCCGCTTTTCTGAGCATGGCCATCCTTCATGATAGTCCATAGATTAATTTTTTAAAATTTATTTTGGCATATATATATAAACAATAGTTAAAGACCTTTTCTTCGTGCTTCATGTTACAAGGTAAAGCCAAAACCAGAATCCTTAGAGGTCACCGTTCTCAGGAGGCCACGGAAGAAAAAAGAAAGTTGAAAAGGATTACCTTTCTAGAACTTCTATTTCTAATCATTACTAACAAGTTATACTTATTAGCTAAACCACAGAGGAAAATCACGTCTACTCTGAATTAAATATTAACATAGGAATTTCTTATGCTTACAAAAATTGTATGTAACGGACACTTTACGATACAAAATTAGTAGACGAAAATATCATGGGAAAGTAAGTCTAGGTTTCTGGAAACCTTCTAAAAACTACAATAAGAGACTCCAATCGTAAAAAGTTACCGTCGAGGACTTTGTTTCATCATCTTTCACTCTACGATTTTCTCAAAGATAACTAATTAATTAATTATTAAAATAATTCCACAATCTTACCTTCCTGCCATTAAAATAATTACAAAAATATAAAAAAATTATTGTGTACACTAAATATATGTACAATAAACGACCTAATTTTACTTTATAAATATACTGCTAAATATGCATGCGTCTAGTATATTGCAAATTTTTTTTGAAAATATATAACTTACTTCCACGACAAGCAGCTTTTAGAAAAGCCACTTAAAAACAGAGCTAAAGACCAAAAAAAAAAAAACACTAAACAAGACGACAACAGGAAAGGCGAACGTAATAAACAATTATCTCAAACGCCACGTCGTTTATACTGCATTTGACTTCAACTGACATCAGAACCGACGGTGGATGAGTGGTAGAGCAGGATGACTTGGGTATTCCTTACCGCAGGACAAAGAAAAGCTAGGAGAGTTATTGATAAGGGAAGACGATGCTTCCTGCTTCCCTCGTCGCACCTCCGTTGAAAGTCGTTGAGACGTTCAAAGATTCACGTCTATATATAGCACTTTTCCACTTTCGTAGCTACTCAACTTTGGACAACACACAACCATCTACCTCCGTCTTCTGAACATTTCAAAAAGAAAAAAAGCTTCCTCTTCTTCAGAAGAAGAAGATCCCTTACATATATATTTTTTTTCAGACTCTCTGATGGCGAATCAAGTTGAGGTTTCGGCCCTCAAACGCATAAAATTGCATCTTCTAGGTGAACTGTCTCCACTGGGGACCTCAGCTGCCGATGCTACTCAAAACCTTTGGTTTGAGGAAGCGAACCCAACTATTTCAAGCTCTCAATCTCTCTGTTCCCAATCTTCGAGCTCTGACTCTGATTCCATCATGTCCGATTACTTTGCTGACCTCCTCGACTTGCCAAACAATCCCATGCCTTCAACCCAAAATCAGACTAATCTATTTGAATACGAGTCCAAACCCCAAGTAATTGATCTCTCAACGCCAAAATCCCAAGTCCAAGCTTCGCAATTCGAAAGAAATTTTCCCAAATTCCAATCAAATTCACAGGCAAGCTCTCATTGCAACAGTTACGTGTTGGAGTTCGATCCAAGACCTCAAACATCGGAGGAGAAATCTCTTTCGAGTAGGAAACCATCGTTGCAAATCTCGCTTCCGAAGAAAACCGAGTGGATCCAATTTGGGGTTCCGGAGCAGCAAGAGGAGCTAGCAGAGATGTTGGTTCAGAACAAATCAAAAGGTGGAGAGAAAAAGCACTACAGAGGGGTCCGACAGAGGCCGTGGGGCAAGTATGCTGCGGAGATCCGAGACCCGAACAAGCGGGGATCCAGGCTGTGGTTGGGAACATTTGACACAGCTATCGAAGCCGCCAAGGCCTACGACCGAGCTGCCTTCAAGTTTCGCGGCTCCAAAGCCATCCTAAACTTCCCTTTGGAAATTGGCGCATCGAGCTCGGTGGTCAGCTCCGGCGAGGGAAAACGCCGTCAAGACGAGGAGGAGGTGGCCGAAGTGGAAGTAAAGGGAGTGGCGAAGAAGGCGAAAACGACGGAATCTGAGGTGAACTGTACAAGGGACATTCCGTTAACGCCGTCTACTTGGACGGCTTTCTGGGACGATGATTTAAACGGGATTTTCAGTGTCCCGCCGTTATCGCCGTTATCTCCGCTCCCTCCTTTTGGTTATCAACAGCTTATGGTTGTATGAAATATGAATATTTATGGCACTTTTTCTTTTTCCCCCTTATTTTGCATCCCGTTGTGGAGATGACGAGTACAGTTTACATGTTTTTTAAATATTTTCTCGAAAATATATATGATTTAATTTAATTTATTTCATTAGATTGTTGTCTCTGCAAGTATATTTCAGATTTGATTCCCAAGACAACATATTGAGACTATGATAGATATGTAAAGGAATAAATCTCTGAAAAATATAAGTTCTTAAGTGATTGTTAATATTGATTTTTATTTAATATATTTAAAAATCTCTTTTAACACAAAATTTTAAAATTTAAAATATTGTCAAAGTATAAACTCACTGTACTTTTATGCGGTGCATAAGAATTAAACTCTGAATTTGTTGCAGAGATTCTAATATAAAAGCTCATTTGATAAGTAAAAGTTAAGTATAAAAGTAAAAAAATATAATTTTATAAATAAAAAATAATTTTAATATATTTATGATTAGATAATAATTAATAGATAATATTGTATAATAATTACAATAACAAATTTGTTTTTCATAAATCTCTGCATTTCTTTTTCACAATCTATAGTATTACCATACATACTGTAAATCACTAAATGTGATATAGTATGAAAGGATTTAAGGAATTGCTATTTACAACTTAGTGGGTGACTATGCAATGCATAAATGAAATATAGAATTAGTATATGCGTGATATAATAGTTCTATAATTGAACATCATTTAATATAGAGACCGTGACATGTTGAGAAAATAAGAACTACTTTACTATAAACTTTAAGCTTTCAATTAAAGTTTGATGATTGGTGTTACAAAATAAAATGTATATTTTTTTATTCTTAAAAGATACATATATTTGACTGTTCATGAATCTCAGAAATAAAAAATTCAATTTAAAAACTCTTTTTACCCACTATTTATTAGTTTTTAAAGCATAAACATTTACTTTATTTTTGTTGCTAATTGATAACTAATAAGTAGGGAATAAAAAATTATCAAGGTTAAATCATATGTTTCTAAAATTCAAGGACTAAAGAGTTAAAATGTATATTTTTTAAGAATGAAAAATAAATTTCCTCTATTATAAATAGTAATTGATTTTTATTGGGATTAGACTTATATGCATATCCTTATATTATTACAAATTTTTTATTAAAAAATATGATAAATATATAATTCTATGATAACATTATAATAAGTATATAATTTAATTAGGAAATCATATAACTATCTGTAAAAATCATATACTTGCCATAATATTATTGGATAATCATATATTTATCATATTTTAATTAAACAATTTGATAACAAAAATATAAGAAACTGCAAATAAAATCTTTTTTTTTTTTATTAATGCTCTAACACATGGGTATGATAAATGATGGAGCAAATTCTCCCTGAAAATCATAACTTGATAAAAATTATATTAAATGGCTTTAAAGCCAAAATTCTTTTAAAACATCAAATGAATAATTTATTATTGATACTTTTCAAAGTTATTACATATGTTTCTTTAAAGTTACAATATGATTTTTTTTAATGTTACAAAGATGTTTTCATTCAAGGATAATAATATAAGTGATAACTCATGTTACACTATTGAAAATATTCAATTATAATTTTAGAAAATACCAATAATAATTTTGAAAAGTACTTATAATTTATTCCTTTGATTATTTAGAGGAATTTTATTATTTTAAAATTATTTTTCTTAAGTTATGATCTTTGAATGAAACTTTTTTCCCAATAGAAAATGTTAGAGAGGAGGAGCATACTCAAACCAATGCTGAAAGAAAAGAAAAGAAAATAAAGGAATATCGTAAAATCAATGACCGTTTCTGAAACCATTCACAAATTCAACGGTTATACGAAATTTTTATTATTTGTTGAAAACTTAAGCTCTCATTTGAAGTAATTCCATATTACTGTATTGGCATTGACTGAATATTTATCGTGCGCGGAATTCCTTCACGTGCTGAATTCAGTAAACATCTTGCTGATTCATAGAATGCCTCATCTAAACTGTTATTAATATATATATATATATATATATATATAATATAATATAATATAATATGCGAGTTATGTTGCGGCTTAAACTTTATTAACCCATCCTTGTCCTTTGAATAACTTTATAACCATCACAATTAAAATTGCTTAACCAATTGTCTGACTTGATTAAATTGAATTCATACAGCCCTCCTACAAGTTCAGTCCCAGGTAAACTCTCTTTTTATTTAAAAAATAAAAAATAAAGTTGTACTTATCAAGTTATCATTTCAAACTTAAAAACTTGTAAATTTATATATATATAATTGATGTCTTTATTTTATATGAAATTCTTTATCGAGTATTATATTAATAGTATGGTAATGACAATGGCAGAAGTATTATGTTTGTGTGTAGAAATATATATCATTTTGCTAATTTGATACTTTCAAGCATTGATCTTAGCTTTGATTCAATAATAATTTACCACGATTGGTATTATTGCCACATGGAGGAGAGGGAGGGAGGGAAGAAAAACATTTTTTTTTATTATTATTCAATAATATTTATTATTATTACTATTAAAATAAAAATAAAAATATTAATTTTTATTCATTCTATCTATTTTAAAAAACAGAAAACACATCTCTCTTGCTATATCATGATGCAAAAATTAAGATATTGCATGTATATCTAAATTTATTTAATTGTTAATAAAAGTATCAATATATACATTATAATATATACCAAAAAATAGAGCAATGAAAATGAGTTGATTGCAATTGAAATTAAGTTATTTTGCCTGTGACTATTATAATTATATTTGATGGGGGGGGCCCAGGGCGAGTTGCGAGCAGTTATGTTGGGGGCTCATTGAAAATTCAAAGCTAAGCACATGGGTTTGAAATGATCAAGAAAAGACAAATTCTGCTCAAAAGCGGCTTACGTCTGCTAGCTTCACGTGTCAATCTCCGCTTCCTTACTCACTATACCCAGTTCCCACACCAAATTCGCAGTGAATATATCCATATTGCATATTCTTATTATGTCTTCATCATTTCCTACAATTCCATTACGCCTCTATGCGCTAGGTCAAACTGCAGTTTGGACAATTTCATATCTTTATGCATTATTACTCCATTTATTTTATATATATATATATATATATATATATATATATATATATATATATATATATATATATATATATATATATATATATATAAAACTAAAACTAGAAGTCTACAACTAGAAAGTATAGTTCCATATATTTAAGTCGTTAAAATAAAACAAATACACTTAAATCTGAGAGCTAACAAATTCAGTGTCCTCGTGATATATATACCATGGGTGAATTAAAGATAAGGATAAATTACTCTTTTTTTAAAGAAATTTCAAATTATATATCTCTTTTATTAAAAAAATACACACATTTTTTTAAAGGAAAAATTATGACTCAAATGCTTTTAAAGATAATATTAATTTTTATTAAAAATATAATTTAATAAAAAAATTTATTTCAATATTTTTTATTTTATGTTCAAAATTATAAATTCAAAATATTTTTAATTTTAAAAAAATTGATTATTTTTTATTGTTAAAATAAATATAATTATAATATATTTAGTATAGTATGCTTTTTAATTTCAAAAGAGAATAATATAATTTTTTTAAATAGATATAAGAATTATATTATTTGAACATTTTAAAAAAACTATAAGGATAACTAGTCAAATAAATATGGAATTAATGCATGTGGGGATATGATTGCCAGGTCTCAGTTATCCACAAAGTTCCATCCCTCCCTCGTGTACAGGTCAAAGTCTTGGTTATATACAATCTGGGTCCTCCATTATCTATTTATCATTTATTTAATTCTATTTAAAGAGTATAAGCGAAGCTAATATACCAACATTTTCAAACTTAATAATTTAATTGATTTTGTCAGGCTGTGTTATTTATCTTTGTTGACTTCAACATTGTTTTGAATTTTAATGTCTTGCTTACAAATATATCCTGCACTTTCTTTAAAGCTGATTATTTCGTTTCCACTCTAGCGTCCAAGTTCCATGTTCCTTGTTCGCAGCAAAACCATATTATAAGGCAAAATTAGAACGTGATCGGCGAGAGATGATCTTTGCTTTGTGTTTGCATGACCCTTAAATAAGTAAAACAGAAACTGTCGAAAGGGGCCACCTGAGTTTTGACCAGCCATGAACTTTTCATCCTATGAACAAATTATAACTAACTCAAACGTTAACTTAGTGGTTATAGACCCGTGTTTCATACTATGAATATTTGGGACAAGATTCGATTAATGCACGAAGCAGTAGTTGAATGAGAATAATTGTACATGATCCTTTTCATGAATATTTAAGTTCAAATCTAGAAATAGTATCAAAATTTTTTTTTTTTTTATAAATTTAAAAAATTATAAGTATATAAGACACTTAACAGCAGGCAGCAACACAACAAAACGACTCCAAAACAAGTAGTAATAAAATTGACGAGTAAATTCTAATGATCAAAATTGTACCCAGAGAGAATAATAACAAAAGTTTAAAAGAATCCAATGTTTTTATAATAGTGCCATCGCTAAGGATATGTGAGTATGACGAAGTTAAATGATTGTGGTTGATTAGTCCAAGATTATTGAATAATAAAATTAGGAAGTCACAGCGTTTGAATTTTGACCAGTTTGTATGAAAATCTCACAGTTGTTCTATTGGATGGCGCTTAGGACAGCTACACAATCTTCCTCGCCAATTAATTAAAATGTGCTTCTCATCTATTTCTATCCTTTGACATTCCTTACCAGCAACTTTTTAATTAAATGTTCCAATTATAATATTGACCAGCCCTACCTGCGACCATCAATCCATTCATCTTCAAATGTCTGGTGGAATAGTATTCCTATTATTGCTCCCATTTGAATCACAGATTCGAGATGAACTGTATTGGGCTTAAAGAGAAGGCCTAGTAGATATCACGATATGCGCCTGAAGCCCAATTTTGGCCTATCACTGGAAGGTCCAGTAGTCTCAATGAGGAAGGCGTCACCCATTACCAGCACGTGAAACCCACGAGCTTCAATTGGCAGCCACAAAGATTCCAATATTTGGTTTAAAGCATAAAGAACTTGAGATCAAAATTTAAAGATTAAATTTACATTAGTTTTGGAAAACAAAAATAAGAGATATTCTTTATGGAATCCAAAGTTTTTTCCATCATGACAACTGGATTTCACAAAATCTCCTCGCCGCGACAAAGGAGGAGAATTATTTGTTGATTACGGGAGAAATATTTGAAAAATATCAGAAGAAGAGGACATGAGTGTCGTTCGCCACTATAGAAAGAAAAATAAGAGGAATTTCAATTTGCACCGGTGTTACTGTTAATGGACAGAGATATTTGTGGGAAGGCGAAACTCACGTGTGGATGATGGTTACGCTGTCCACGCAATTTCTGCCTTAATTAATTTAAAGTTTAAAACTCCCAAATCCTGCCTTGTTTCCACCACGCGCCTTCCCTCCACGTGCCAGTCACCGAAATATAATGGAATGCTTGTCCTGATAGAACTTGTTGGGGTTTTTTTTTTTTTTTCCTGATAAAAAAAAAGAACATGTTGGTTATTTATTGCAGTTATTATTGGAATCATTTGGTGACAGTTGTTAATTTGATGTCATATGAGAAGGGTGTAAAATAGTAAGTGAAGTTGGGGCTACGCAAACGCAAGCACAAGCTTACATTCTATAGAAAAATGACGAAATTCAATCCTATTCCTTATCGGTGACTTATATTTTATGCGCTACACAACACAACGACACTAACTGTTAAAAAATTATTTTTTTTTTTATAGGGCATGCCGTTGCTCGTTCCAATTATGTTATGTTTTTATGCAAAATTGCTCGCTGAGTAGGCCTTTCTACATCTTCCGTCAGCTCCGCCCGCCACACCATCATATTTTGATTCCACCATCGTGAAGATTGAGGATTAATTTATTTATATTATCTTTATTATTTAATTATTTAATTAAAATATAATAAATATATAATTTTTTAATAATAACATAATAGATATATGATTTAATTAAAAATCATATGTCAAAATTATATATCCATTATATTATTTTTAACTAAATCATATATCCATCATGTTATTATTAAAAAAATTATATATTTGTTATATCTTAATTAAAAACTTAATAATAAAGAGATAAATATTTTTTATATATTTTTTAATTTTATTATCTAATATTGAGTTTAGAGATTATATAAATTTATATTTAACTAAATAAAATAATTTAAGATTAATTAGTAATGATCAGTTAAGGCATTTTTTATTGTTTGAGTGTTTAAAATTATTATTTAATTCTTATTTTAATGGAATTGAATTTTTTATTTATATAACTTATAAATAGACATCTATTTTATTCTGTTTGATATATAAAAAGAAATAGATTCTTTTTTTATTGTGTAAAAAATAAGGAATACAATATTTATTATTTATTATTTTTTAAAAAGTATACAAAAATTATTTATTATTTATTTTTTATTCCCTCTCTCGTTGCATAATTTTATGTATGACATAACCCCTACTAAAATTTTGAGAATTGCGATTTCTCTCGGGAATTACTTTCCTGCTCGATACAGACGCTCTTTGGAAGGCGTGGGGCTAGCCTCCGCACTTTCTTGGCCACGTACTTGGGTTAGAGTCACTTCCATGTTTTTTATTTTGTCCATTTATCTATGAATATTGAATCGGGTTAGAGACCCATTTTTGTTCTGCTTTTCATTTTGTCCCAATCACGCGCCCCCGCACACTCATGACCCATTATACACCACCAGTTTAAGGGTCGCAGAATGCGTAAATATTAATCTCCTGGATGAGCAAGGACCTAATACTAGGATTTACTGGCTTCTCCCATTGTCTGTCCCATCAAATATCAAGCTTCCTACCCAAAATCATGGGAGCTTTAAGTACACTCCGAATGACGATGAATCCCATGGTAGCCCTTTAGTCATAGAGCGATATCTGCTATGGGAGTCTAGATTTTAGTGAAGATTCTCATATATATTCAACTCCAAGCAAAACAATATTCGAGTTTTGATTGATTTGTGGCTACAGGTGTGTGGTCCTAGGTGAGATTTGGGTTTTGACATAGATGGGGCTGAAATTCTTTGATTCCATATCTGTGTCCACATCTGAGATTGCTCCTGTGGGAACAACTTACTCCACTCCGCTCTCCAAGTTCAGGCGTCAAGTTAGTCTTCCATTCTCAACACAGTTCAAGTGTCGCAGAGGTAAAAAAAAAAATAGCACTGATTTCTCATAGGCCTTTCGCTTTTTTGTTGCATTTTTCTTTTCCTGTGGATGAAACCAAGCATGCTTGATATCTTTCGTGCATCAGAAAGTCTAAGCCTTTTGCCCCTTAAATTGAAATCTCATATATGATTTGTTAACTTGCTGCTGATAAATTATAAGCCATGGTCAGTTTCGTTAGAACAAATCCAATACTGGCATTTCACTAAGAATAGGGAGAAAGTTGTGTTTTTGAAGAATTATTTTGACGTCTCGTCTTGAATTACAGGGTTGATTCTGAGGGCTCAGTGGTCGGGTACTTCAGATCATAAATATTTGGCGGATAATGTTGCAGCAAAAACCAGTTCCCATGGTATAAATGGAACAAATTTAAATGGGGCAACTTCGAATCTTTATTTCAGAAATATAAGAATACTTGATGCTTTGGATGACCAGTACGGGGGAGTTGTCGTTAATCCAGACAAGTTGCCACACGACCCATCTGCCTTTGCACCTATTTTGCGTCTCTCTCTTTCTCATTGGAAAAACATGGTAAACCCTCTACCCAATGTCCGATATTTTTGAATTATGTGTACATAAGCAGTAAACAAGTTTAAGTAATTACTTGGGAAGACATGTATTAACACTTTACTCAACGGAACCATATTCTAGAAGTGTCTGATTCTCATTTCCTTTAAATTATTATTTTATTGTCTCAGCTGTTAGATCAGCACATGTATCATGTGGGATACGAGAGCATCCGTGATATAACCTGCTAGAGAAATCAGAAGACATGCCTGTTTTCCATTTTATTTTATATGTGTCTGCATTTGTTTCCTCATGAAGCCATCATCTTCAACGAAACCTTACATATAGCTCTCTGATAATTACAGGGAAAGAAGGGAATTTGGCTTAAGTTGCCCTTAGAACAATGTGACCTTGTTCCCATCGCTGTGAAGGTAATTTAGTTAACTCTTGCATGTAATATGATTAACAAATTTATATGAAAAATCTTAGTATGTGTTATGTGCGTTATGTACAAAAATCCCAGAATAACTCAAACAGACACACGAAAAGACCTGTACAGTCACCCGTTGATCTGCCTATATCTAGCTCTGCCTATCGGTTTTACTCAACCAACTACTGTTAAACCTATGGGGTAACTCATTTTGGTCTCAGGAAGGCTTTCAATACCACCATGCAGAGCCAGGATATTTGATGTTAACATACTGGATTCCTGAAGGACCTTGCATGCTTCCAGCTAATGCATCCCATCAAGTAGGAGTTGGGGGATTTGTCGTCAATGACAACAATGAGGTATGCTTGCTTCTATTCAATTACAAAGTAAACAAAATACGAAAGTTTGCGAGGAACCTTTTCAAATTACTCAATGTTCGACATTTTTTATAACTGGGAAGCCTTATCAGCAATCTCAAAGCAGTTCTTGGCTATTTTGACTATGGAAGGCAAGCTTTGTGTTTGACAGTAATTTCCTATTGCGAATTTGTATAGGTACTTGTAGTGCAAGAGAAACATTGTTCTTCTGCAACTCTGGGTTTTTGGAAGATTCCAACTGGATTTATTCTTGAGGTATTTGCTTCTGTAGATTCACCTAATTTTCTTATATGTTCCGGAAAAGAATAGAAAACCAAACATAAAGATGGTGTCAACTGTCAAGCTGTGTTTACATTTTTGTTTTTATATTCCTAATTCCAACTTCAATTAAGATTGCTTGCCTGAATTTTTGCCAGGCGGAGGAGATATATACGGGAGCCGTAAGAGAAGTGAAGGAAGAAACCGGGGTAAGAATCAAGTGATATGAACTATTCCCATTATACTGAATTTATTATTCATGAGGTTGTATGATATGATATAATTGGGTTTGGTCAGGGCTTTCTTTTAATACTTGCTGCCTTACGTTGCAGATTGATACTGAGTTTGTTGAAGTCATAGCATTCAGGTTAGAACTCAACCATATAATTGAGAAAGCTGATATATTAATTGCTGACTCCGTTTGAATATCACAGATTTTATTCACATAATTTTTCATTGTCTAATTATGATGTGATATAAATTGAAAAGACTTGAAAGGTTTCCGCAGTAGCCATAGGGCCTGTTTCTTCTGTACAAATCATGACATTGCTAATAAAGAATACAGCATAAGAGTATATTTTAATTCTAATATTGTAGCCCTTTTCACTTTCCATGTATTTTTTCTTAACCCTAAAGATCTAAGGAATATGAACATGAGTTGCAGACATGCACATAATGTGGCATTCGAGAAGTCGGATTTGTTCTTCATCTGCATGCTAAGACCCCTCTCAACTAACATCATTGCTGATGATATTGAAATTCGAGCTGCTAAGGTTAGATATACACGCACATATATAAACTTTTGTTTGCTTAGAAATTTGAACAAAATGATTGAAATAAGTGTGGTGGCGCAGTGGATGCCGCTAGTTGAGTTTGTAGAGCAACCACTTATCCAAGAAGATTCAATGTTCAAGAGGATAATAGATATATGCATTGCTCGTATGGGGAGGCGTTATTGTGGACTATCACCTCATTACATGGTTTCTAAGTTTGATGGAAACTCATCTTCCTTGTATTACAATGTCATGGAAACCCAACAAGATGTCAGCTGTATAGACAATTAAACCTCTTGCTTCCTATATATGGGTAACTAGTTCAAACCCGGCCTTATACCACACTTGTCCATTTTTACATGGCCTAAGTTCATGTATAGTTTCTTATATCTTTTTTATCAGATTCTTTTATTAAAACATGATAAGTGTATAGTTGTTTAATAAAAATATAATATATATAATTTAATTAAAAAAATTATATAATTATTTACAAAAATTATGTATACTTGTAATATCATAATTAAAAAATTATATATTTGTTATATTTTAACTTGAGAACTTGATAATAAAAATATAAATAATTATATATATATATATATGTTATATTAATATAAAATTGCAATTATATTCTCAATACAAAGGAATCGTTGCCTTATCCTCAGACTCTTCTCATCCTGCCAGGATTTTATTCTAGTCAGATGAAGTAGCTGAGAGGTTCTGTGTACTGTACATATTGTGGTTAGTAAGAGGACTCTTGATTCCTTTTTCAGCAGAAAGTATAGTCTTACCTGATAAAGCAAATCAACGTGTAAGAAGAGAAGGAGGAATTCTTTATAGGGAATGCGCGAAATTCTATGAAATTATTGTGTTTAATTGGCCTCAAGCCTAGAATTCATGTAACCAAATCAAGGTGTCAGCAGATTTAAACATGTTAGAGCTAGAGTTAAAATCTTCTGTCTTTGAAATCAACATAAGGTGAGAATCACTGGAGAAATCCAAAAGCTCACATAGCTCCATCTGATGGGTTCGAACGATGAGTATTGCCAGAACAAACTTTCTCATATGAGCAGAAAAAGAATTAGAGAAGAAGAAAAAGAACAGAACAAGAGAGTGGTCTTGGGGGAATCGAAACACAGTACTTTACTCGTAACTCACAACTATACGTTTGTAATTGCAAATGAGCATCTTCTGCAGCCTCTCAAAACAAATAGCGTCATGGTCCTATTGCTGGTGAATTTAGCAGTCAAATCAGTTTAAGGGGTCCATAACAAAACCCAACAAACAAGCTTCAATTATTTTCGACTCCATTCAATTTGGATGGACCAACTTGGTGAATATTTAAACTACTTGTACCTCCCATATGAGCTTTCATTAATGAGTCATGATGGCCAATCCATGTGTACACCTAATTTACACTCTTTTGCCTTATCAATTTTGCAGCCCAGCTTGTGAAATGACTCAACTCCATCATTTTGTTGCTTTTGGTGGAACAAATACAAGAGAGGGAGTCCCACATATAGCATTTCCTGAAATAACATATCTTTCAAAAATTTTACATGATCTATCATAAATAAATAAAACACATTGATTATGAATAAATATAGAAATTTATTAATCTTAAAGTATATGATATGTTTACTTAAATATACATATATAAAACGGCTAATCTGTGACAACAATAATTATAAGGGAATGAGATGGATTATTAAGACAAAATAAAACATTATTAGAGTCTATTTATTTGGGCTAAGTAACTAATAAACCCCCGCAAATAAACTATCTTGGATAAATTAAAATGCTTTAAAAAAAGGATTTTATAATAATGAAGGAAAGAGTAATGATACTTCCCCCTTCACGTTTCACAAATGTAGTTGGCATTTCAAGAATGATGGCGGCCAGTGTCGCAAATGAAAATAGATCCTCCGAAGTAATTTAACCTCTGAAGTGGTGAAGTGACTCATATCTTTCTTTTTTTTTTTTAATGTATATATATTTTTTAAATTTATAAAACATTGCTCTGTTCCTTACTTTAGAGGTACTTTTCAGGATCATCACCTCAGAGGATCCTGATCCGCCGCAAACCCATAATCTGTCTGATTTTAGCTTCTGGGCGGGGTACCTCTCATTCTATTTCGAAATTTACCCAATTTGTTTTTGAATTTTCAAGCACTGCCTCCCCGTGACTTCCTCTCTCTTTCGCGGATCCTTTTGCCTAACTTGACTGCTTAATGTTTGATCCCGCTCTTCATTTTGGTTTTCTGGGGCTTCCTTTGCTATCCATCTTTCTACCAACTTTTTAAATCTGAAACTCCATATTGCTTAAGTTTACTCATTTCCATCAGAGAATTTTAGGGAAAAATTAAAATAAAATAAAACCAGAGAAGCTTTGAACCTAACCTGATCTTTCTTAATTCTGGTTCGCTTTCTTCAAATCAATCCCAAAATAAAGCCGACGATTTCAAATGTTTTTTGCCCCTTTACTTTTTCTGCTTTTATCCTTTTCTGTTTTTGTACCAACCGTATAAAAGCTTTGATTTTTCCCCCTTTCATGGTATCTATATGTTTGAAAATCGGAGCTGATTCGCCATCGTATTTATATTGATGTTTTTATAGGCATTTCTTCGCAAACAAGATGGGCTTGTGATTTCGGAGTTATCATCGCAAAGTTTTGGAGAACGAAAGGAAGAAATTTCACACAATGGGGTTGTTCCCGTTGAGCTCGAACTCAGAAAGAGAGCAGGATGGTGCGAAAAATAATAGTGCTATGGTGTATCTCAATGTATATGATCTTACGCCTATGAACAATTATTTTTACATGCTTGGACTTGGGATCTTTCATTCGGGAATAGAAGGTACGAGTTTTTAATAATATCGGCTGGCTGTATAATCCTCATACTTCCTCTGCTGCAAATTTTAAAATTTTGCAATTTCTGCCCTTTATTTTTCTTTGCGTTTGTCGTTGGAAATTCTTATACTATCTTGAATATTAGCTTGGTTATAAGAGAATTAATTTACACTTATAGCATTAGTAAATGATATTATGTCCGATTTTGAATATTGAAGTGACAAGGAAAAGAGAAACCAATATTTACATATTGGATAAAAAGTAGTTGTGATGAAAACATATCATCAAAGAGAAGAGCAATCTTGTGGTTTGTTGCATTATTTTATAATCAAGTTTTGAAAGTAATATGCAGAAGAGAATACTGGATAGCGGGGAAAATAGGAAATCATGCTGCAAATGGTTATCCTATGAGGTTTTAATTTGATTTGCTATCATGTTCTAAATCTTTACAAAGATATTTAAGTTTGGTCACTGGAGAGAGTTGTGGTTTCTCCATGGGGTAATTGGTACCATCTCTTGAATCTGAGGTGGAGGTTTGCAGTTGAAACATGCTTCATGGTTTCTTCATTTAGTCATCATGATCATGCTGCCATTTAAAGCTGAAATATTAATGATAAAATAATGTCATTTCTTACTCTAGCTCGATATAACTGTCCTTTAAATATATGTAAAGACAATGCTAAGGTCATTTTATATAGTTTCAACTAATTTGCTACATCTAAATATTATCTCTGGTAATTTATATTCTCTAGTAACATCCTGTCTCTCTGGTCTCATATGCTAGTGAATGCCATTGAAATTTCATACAGTGTCATAACCTAACTGGCTGGGGCTTTTCATTTTCATCTTTAATTCCTTAATTTTCAAGTCTTTCATTATTATTATTATTATTATTATTATTATAATTACTGCCAATTTCTGAATTGAGTTACCACATAGATCTTCATTTTCTTGTCTATTACTGACACACTGGAAATTACATCATTGCATAGTGGTCTTCGTTTCTTGTCCATTAGTGCCCATGTTGGCAAAGATTGGTGGGAAAGGCTGGACCTTATCTGGTTTATTAATTTTCATGAGCTTGATGAACTTATTTCCTTCTTTGCCACTGTTTCCCCTTGTGCAACTCATGATTCAGGTGCAGCAAATTGAGTGGATTCTGTGGGCTGTTGGGGTTTCTTTAGTTTTTCAAATAAAGAATTGATTTATTGATCTTTGCATTATACTATTGGGGCTGGAGGAATTTACTGCTTTCTATGTTGATCTTTAGGTTGACATTTATCTGTTTCATTGTCAAGTTGTTAGTGAAGGCTTAACCATATGGCCAGAAGAGGGGAAAAAAGTGTAGGCTTAGCTAAAGGATATATCAGACACTGAGGGCTTTCTCAAAATATCATTAGTAGGTCAAACTTGGATGATCATTTAATGATTGTGTTAATGTAACAAAGGGGATGTTTCACTTAAGCTAGTATTTTATGACCTTATAATTCTAACATTTAGTTCTGGAGTCTGGACAACTTCGCTTTGTTGGAACAAGTTTGGATCATGCACAAGGAGCCGATGTAAATAAGTAAAGAACAAAAAAAGCCATACTATGAAGATACTGAATTATGCCCCCTGAACAAATCATCGGCTAGGAGCTTGCATACACTGCTTCATTGTTTTAATACAGTCTTGCCCCAAGATATAGCTTATCTTGTTTATGGACAGTGCATGGTATGGAATATGGCTTTGGAGCTCATGAGTACCCTACAAGTGGTGTCTTTGAGGTGGAACCTAGAAGTTGCCCTGGCTTCATCTTCAGGCGATCAGTGTTCTTGGGTACCACTGATATGTCTAATTCAGAATTCCGTTCTTTTATCGAAAGCCTTGCCAGTAAATATCATGGAGACACTTACCATCTGATTGCCAAGAATTGCAACCATTTTACAGATGAAGTCTGCCAACAACTAACTGGAAAGCCTATACCTGCCTGGGTAAATCGGCTGGCTCGTGTAGGTGAGGAATCTCTCTGCTTTTAATTTGCCTTTTCATCTTTGTGTACGGTGTATGCTATGAAGTTAACATGCATATGTAATACATAATATAGATATGTTGCCGCCTTCCATTCTACCCCTCTATTATATTTTGAATTAGATGCTGCTGTGTCTACACCAAATAAAAGTTTGAGATTACTGTGGATTCCACTGTGTTTTGAGAATCTGGTGACCCCACATTCTTGTTTTGTTTTCATCTGATCATATGTTATTCAAAGTTTCAGGTTCTTTCTGCAATTGTCTACTGCCAGAAAGCCTTCAAGTTGCTGCAGTTGGACATATTCCAGAACGTTTTGCATATTCTGGTAAGGTATTCAACATTCTTGTATAATTTTTCATTATGTATTGGTGATATATTTTTCATGCTTTCTATATATTTGTGCATTTTAATACTTATTCAGGAAAAAGCAGAAGAAAACCTAAAAAGGAAAAGTACATTTTGCGGTGAAAGAAAAAAAGGAGAGAAGTTGGAGCTTGCTTTCTTTTGCCCCTTTGGACATTATGAGATATTCTAACATATTTTTTTAGACCACACAACAAACACATCGTCGCGTCCACGTGTTTGACATCAAAACACCTTGGTTAATTATTGAACTACTTGCATATCAGAGAGATCTCAAGTTTGATTTTTGGAAAATAAAATTTCGGTTACCTTTTGTTATAATAGCAATAGATCAATTTTGGGTTTATGAGGCATAACCCTCTGGACCTTAGAATAATGGAGTTTATTTTGCCTTTATTCTCCATTTTGACATTAATGTTCCCTGAGGGATCTTATTGTGTGCCATTGTAGATGATGAGGGATCAGACTCTGGTGGGCTGTCTTCATCTGTGGACAGTGAAGATGAGGACGCTGATCAAAATCTGCTAAGTGCACCCAATGTAGGTGAAGTGGCCTTTCTAAAGGAAAAACCTGTGCGCCTGGCACGGGAACTCTTATGATCCTCATTTGTTTATCATTCTTTGTTCTTTCTTTCATGTCTAGCATTGTATTCAGAGTTGAACAAGTCTCTCTAGTTTGTATAGTTGATACCGACAAAGGAATGTTTTGTTATTTTTAGTCCTATTAAGATACTCTCTTGTATATTTTTGTACTTCTCAATACGTCTGTACTGTACTTCTTTATCTGTGGGTAGAAGTGACTCCTTTGGCCAATGTGACCACTTTTTTGTTGGTTACTACGAATGACTTGTCAAGTTACCTCCTAAAACCACAAGTTCATGTAAATTTTCGAGACGATTATAAAAATTTGAGCGAAATGGGAACGAGCGAGATATCATTTATCATGACTTAATGAAGATCAATGATGGAATTTGACTATAGTTGGATTCTGACTATATATATATTTTAATTAGAACTATGTTATTTTTTACATGGAATAAAGGCTCTGTATAAGTGAAACTGCAGTTTAGACTTCCACCATCCGCCGTCGAAAAGTCTAAAGCTCTATGGCTTAAAATTTTGTTAAAGCATGCAAGAGACCAAAGTCTTTACGTAAAGTGCTTGTAGGCGCCTGTAGAAGCTGCTTTGCAAAAGACAAGACGTAACATGTTTACTTTAAGTCATTTCTCCTCCACCCCACCATAAAAGCAACTTGAAAGAAGAGTGATTCACATATTCTATTGCTCCGAGTCCTGATCTTGCGTCTTTTTTGCATTCTCAAGTGACGGATGCATTCATAAGCTTCCTCATTCTTTTATGGATTTCTATATTCCAAAGCTCCATTAAGGTGCTGAATGCAAATTGCCCTGCAACTAAGGGCAGTATTGGTGGTCCTGATATCCGTTATCCTTTTCAGACGAAAGGTCAGCACCCTCAGTGCCAGACACGCGGTTATTTTGAGCTGCTTTGCAAAGACAACCTCACAATTATTCATTTTCCCTCGTATGGAAATTTGGTAGTCAAGTCAATTGATTATAACCACAAAAAAATTGATCTTGTTGACCCCAAAAATTGTGCCCATCAAGTCTTTCTGCACCTTAATCTATCCCTTACTCCATTCCACTACTATTATGTTCTTAAAAACTACACCTAACTTAATTGCTCCACCAGTGTTTCACATCGTTTCATGGAGCTTCCATGTTTAAGTGGGCCCGATTATCATGTTTACACAGTTGACCCTTCATTGTCTGTGCCCAGTTCATGTAAGGCTGTCAAAACTGCTGCAATTCCTTTTGAATACAATCCTTATCTCTCAGGCAACACTCTTGGTCTTGGATTAACCTGGGACTTGCCCGAATCTGAAGACACCAAAACCCCAAAGCAGACAAGAGATTCGCACGCGGCACGTCACATAGGTTTATTAACTCAATAAATTTCCCACTCATGCTTTTTTTAGGAATTTAGTTGGACCCACCCATTTAGCTTCGTAATTTAGAAGTTAATATATCTTTCATAATTACTGTTGAGGAATATTATGGCTATGGGTAATTGGTGTTCATCTAAGTTTCAATGTGTGTGCAGCTGTAAGCATGGGCCTCTTGTGTATTTTTTCAGTAGCAGTGATAATCGTAAAGATTCATCGGACAGCGACGACGAGGAAATGGGGCGAGAATGAAGGGCATTTATTGGAGCAGTCCGAAGATTTGTAGTACGCATAAATGCAGAGTGGACTGTTATTGTGATGAGCAAAGCAACAATTATTATTTACAGGACAGAACCAAGCGTTGAAATTAAGATATTTGCGAGTCCATATTTCTAAGTTCCCAAGTCTGTACTCTGTACAAATTTACATTCTCTATTTTACTAAATAATCTTAACCTATTTTCATTATTATCTCTGAATTAAAAATTAAGACAGACCAATTTATTAAATTTCTTCTCTAATAAATTATGTGGCTAATTGAACGGAAATAATAATAAAAAAAGATTCAGAGTATCAATATATTGAAGTGAAGTATTTTTGATATCTTTTAAAAAAGAAGTAATTTGTGAAATAAATTCTCAGATCTTGTTTTGTTTCTTGACATAAAATTTAAACAAGCAAATCAAAAAGTCTAATTTTGCTATATTTTTGTTAATAATAAATTATTGAGAAGGAAAAATAAGGTGGGCCCTCACCCTTTTAAATGCGATTGCGCTGTCCAAAATGAAACGAATTAAAGAGGAGTGGAAGCCTATACTTGGACAAAAAGGCGGAAGAAAATTGTGCGAGTTGTTTCACACTGACACTGTGACACTTTCTCACGCCTAAATTTTATTTCATTAGTATACTTATTATTTTGTTATTATAAAATATTAAAAATGTAATAATTGAATATTGTATAAATAAATAAATTATATAAAAATAAGGAAAGATAAAATAAATAAATAAAGACACGCAGCAGTCGATTCTCCAATAATAGAAAAACTATGTATATTTCATTATATTTTTATTATCATATTTTTTAATAAATATATAATTTTTTAATAATAATACGATCAACATATAATTTAATTAAAAATTATAATTATAATTATTTATAAAAATTATCTATTTATTATATTATTATAAGAGAATAGTATATTATTGTATTTTGATTAAAAGTGATTAAAAAATTTAACAGTAAAAATATAAATAAGTGTACATAAATTTTTTTCTTGAGTGAAAAAAGGTGCATCTGATTCCGCACTCCGTGTTCACTGGTTCTGTTCACCATAATTATTCGAGCCACCTTCCCATATAAATGCGTATCGCCTCCATAAGTTCCTGGACACACTTTCAAATATCCGCTTGGTTCAAATTCTTCATCTCTACAAACTATCAAATGATGACTCTTCCTTCACTGTCCCTCCTCTTCGTCTTCTACGTGGCCTTCCCCTTCATCCCACTTTCACATTCAATACCCTTTATACTACTACACGGTAGGTATTTGTATCCACTCTTGTTTCATGTTCTCTTCCCTATTTGTTTTTATATAAACAATTGGATTCTTTTTTCTCTATTTTCAATCTGTTTCTCTAACTTTTTAACTATTCATTGGTTTTCTTTCTGGGTATATGCATATTATTGTTATCTTTTTTTGACATCAAGAACATTGGATGGATGCCTGCTTGATGATTGTATGTAACTCTTGTTAGAGGTTTCTTGAGGAAGATTCTTGATGATCAATGGATCTAAATTCTCTTCTTTTAACATGTTGATGTGATAACTACCTGTCTGTTGAAAAAAGTGACATTGGGTGCATTTAGACTTTAGACTATTTTACCCGACCAACAGGGTGCCAATCCATAATTTCCTCCTACTCCTATCTTGGACTTTCCGGACCTCTATGTGAACTACTGCGTTATGCTTTTATTCTGTTTCTTCTAGATTCGTATGAAAATGATCTTTTTTTTTTTATTAACGGTAGGCATTGGAGATGAGTGCTCCAGCCATGGAGTTTCGCGATTCACTGAGAAATTAACCAACTTCTCTGGTGTTGAAGGACATTGCATGTAATGTTTCCATGACCTTCCTATTAATTTCCTCACAGTATGGAGGAACTGACTCTGTTTTATTCCCAAGCCTCATCTAGTATTAGAGTCACTCTCGTGATCCCCCTCCCCCCCACGATTTTGAACTCACAGAACGAATAGGTTATATTTTCAACATGCTTAATAAGGCTGCCTCATATTGCTCCAGAGAGGTAGGCGATGGAACGTGGGATTCATGGTTTAAGCCCATGCAGGAACAGGTAATATATCATTAAAAAAATAAAATAAAAAAGGGCATTCTATATCAAAAGTTCTGCTAGTTTTGACTATTTCTATTTGTAATTGGAATACTTTTACCTGTCTGCAGGCAGAGATTGTTTGCCAGAAGGTGATAAAAATCAGGGGCCATTGTGGTAATGTATCTAGCCTGGCTTTTCCAGTTAATCTTGCCTTTTGACTACTTTTTCCCCCCACATCGTATAGGTTAAGGAAATGAAAGAATTGCGTGAGGGATACAACATTGTTGGGCTCTCCCAGGTAAAATATGAGGATTGGGATTTCCCTCTTTTATTTTTTGCTTTTCTTTTTTTATTGCAAAATGCTTCCATGTGGGTTTCCTGTTCATGTAGTTGCTTTATTGAATAATACTGGGACATGTTAAATTACTACACTTGATCACATTACTTCGCAACCCAAAACTTGTCTTTATTGATACTCTACGAGACTCAATCTGTATGGAGAGATACCTACTGTGGTTTCTAAAGGACATTTGCATCAGCTAAGCCCCTTGACAAATTGGGGAAAGATGATTTATCTTCACTTGTTTTCCCGTGTGGCTCATCAATTTGTTAATCAATGTTTTTCAACAAGTTTTGATGTAAATGTCATTTAACTCATCTACTTGTTTGTGATGTTTCAAAGAAATTAAACATGGTTCACATGTATCATGTAGTTGGTCCATTCTCACAAATTTTGGTTTTCAAAGTTTCAACCTTTATCTTTTGGGTTTCATTCCTGAACCACCTTTTTGTTCAACAGGGTAATTTAATTGGCCGAGGTGTTGTAGAATTTTGTGAAGGGGGTCCTCCAGTAAGAACCTATTAACTTCATAAGTGCCATTACTGTAGTTTAAATTTTAACCCAATGCTCAATCTATGTTACAACAGATATCTTAGTTATGCATATACAATTATATATTGCTAAAAATATGTGATATATGCTAGGGAATGATAGTATATTTGGCACTGAAAGATTAGCAATTTTTTCTTTCCTTGGAGGCACTGACTCATTACCTGAAATACGTGTGGAATGAATTTTTAATGGAAAAAAATTGGTTTTCTCCTTACATTTGTTATCTTATTAATGATTTTTTTTTTTTTTTCCATTTTGATTGTTGAAACAGGTTAAGAATTTTATCTCTTTGGCAGGCCCTCATGCTGGTACCGCCTCAGTTCCTTTATGTGGTGTGAGTATCATTATGGCTTTCCGGCCTTATCACGCTATTCTAATTCCATTATAGTGCACTAGAATATAATCAGAACTCTACCAATTTTTTTTTTTTCTTTTGTTCATCTTCATTTGTGACTTTGAATGCTGTTTGGCTTCCACAGTCAGGTGGTGCCCTATGCATCATTGCAGACAACCTAATCAAGTCAGAGATTTACAGTGACTATATTCAAGTATTCATCTTTACTTTATCTTTAACTTCACAAAGTTGCCCTTCTTTTCTTTCGAAACATACTAGCTCTTCTTATAGAGTTTGTTTATTTATTCTATCATGTTAGCATTCCTTTTTGTTCACATCTTCTATTTCTCACGTACCTAACTCAAACTTACAGGAACACTTGGCTCCTAGCGGTTATCTTAAATTACCAAATGTAAGTATTACTCTTATGTTGGAGGCTTCAAAAGACATTTTGCGTAGTGACTTATTTTTCCAACCGGTGTGTTCAAGAAACCTCGGACACTCTGACATGAAAAGCCGCTTCATTTGAGTTATTTTCTCGTATTTTCCAAATCAAAATATTTTTTTCCTCCATGGGGTGAACTGCCAAGCCCAAATTTCTTTGCAGGCAATCCCTGGTTACTTCGAGAAATGTAGGTTTCTTCCTGTGCTTAACAATGAACTCCCGGGAAAGAGGAATTCCACTTACAAGGAAAGATTCAGTAGCTTGGAGAAATTGGTGCTTATCATGGTAAGTTGGTCCTATGAGGTAGTTTTCTTTGATATACTACGAATATTGAGAATTGACCTTTTGTTTTATACACTGAACAGTTTGAGAATGACACTGTATTAATACCCAAGGAAACTTCCTGGTTTGGATATTATCCCGATGGTTTCTTCAAGCCAGTTTTACCTCCCCAACAGGTAGGATTCTCAATTCAATATTCACATGTCACAATCCGAAAATTATGTTTACTGTGGTCCGAGATTTCACGTTATGCTTAAACTTAGTTGTGTTTCTGGTCCTCCCCCTGGTTTGATTTGCAGACAAAACTTTATAGTGAGGACTGGATTGGTTTAAGAACCCTCGATGAAGCTGGTAAGGTTAAGTTCATTAGTGTTGGGGGAAGTCATTTGGGAATTTCAGATAGAGATATGGAGACATATGTAGTGCCTTATTTGAAAGAGCTGGCATAAAAAAAAATATGGAAACCCAAAGGCCATTATCTCCAGGAAGCTCGGAGTCAAAACAAGAGTTGTTGAAAGCAAAACGAAGGAGAAAGTTATTGGTCAATCGAAGGAGGAACCGTCAGCTGATGCGTTACTGAATGGATCATCGTCTTCCCTTAGCGAACTGCTTGGCCGAATGGGAGAGGAGTCTATGGTTTAAAAGTCTCCGGAGCATACTTGATTATGAAGACAAGGTCAAGTACATCGTTGGGAAAAATTACAAGATGTATTGACACCGATTGTTATAACCATTGATTATACATCTTAGACTTGAAGCTTATTAATTACTTCTACACTAATTCAAATCTTTTGCACAAGTGTTAATATGATCTTTCCTCGAATAAACTCTCACTCAAACTATCATGTCAGACTCACTCAAGTGAAGACAGATGATGGTTGTCTTGGAACAATAAGAGGGGAGGGAGAAGAATGAAGGCTGGTAACTATGGGGGAGTGGTTCGACATACAAACAAGGGTATGTTCTCCTACGGTGTAGGACTTGCTGTGACTGACCCAATATATAATAACATAGCACAATTACACTCACAAGCACACGGATTGACCTTTATGGCTCATCATTTCGATTCAAGACAGCAAACAACCGAATATATACAAGGGGAATTATAAGTTTCAGATTCAGCCCTGCCGAACAAGAATTATTATTGGGCAAAACATCAAAAAGTTTTAACAATTTGATCCCCCCCTTCCTTTTTCTTCTCTTCAGTAGACATGGATATCAACACTAATGCCTCCCAAGTGATTGGTGCTGGTCAGTTTCTCTGTAGAAACCTTCTGGTGGGTACCATATCTCAGCCAGAGGCAAGATATTCTCGCCAATGCTGCCTGTCCAGCAACACGCACACGGTAAACCACACTCAAATCTGCCCATATCTCACTTCCCACAGTACTCGAACGAATATTGGGGTCGTAACCTTCAAGATCCGACTCCGTTACCACAACCACAGAACCATCATCAAATGTTACAAGGTCTCGTGAAGCTGCTGCTGCTGCGTCAGATGCTTTCACTATTAGGTTGGCTGGGGGAGCATAGGCAACAGCTTTCCTAACCCTAAGGTGGTAGTATTCCTGAACAGCCTGAAATTTCAACAATAAAATTATATGAAAATTTTAAATAATTAACCATTACTATAATGAATTCCCAACACAATTCACATGGAATTTTCAGGTTAACAAGATGGATCCATTTCATATTTTTTGGTGATCGACAGTATCCTTGAAACACAAAAGGATTGGAGCTAGAGTCCTTTTACCATGCGCCACGAGTGCGCAAAAAACAACTGGTAAACAAATAATAAGTTATAACAACTAAAAAGAAGTTTCACACTTACTTGCCACTGAGAGGAAGCTAGAAGAACCCTTGGGCGAATCGACTTTATGTAATCATATGCAACATCAGGCGTCATCAGCTTGTGATGCACCTACACAGAAAAAGCTAAAAAATGTGAGAACTGCCAATAGATCACAATACAAACCTCAAAAGAAAAAAAAAAAAAAATTTGCCCTTTTCTCCCTCCCCTCTTTAGGGTGTGGCACCAACCAGGTAACAGATAACGACAGTTGTGCTGCGACCACGCCCAGCTTTGCAGTGGACATATGTAACCCGTCCAGACAATGCATTTTCTTGATAAAGAGAACAATTGTCAAAAGGAAATTAAATTGAAACAAATTTTAAAATAGTAGGTCTTAACATCATAATATAAATAACAATGAATAAAATCTTTACAAGCCTACTACTGATGTTTACAGGCAACTTCTCAAAACTTACTGAGTATAGCTCACTTTTTTCTTTTCTTCCCCCCCCCCCCCCCCCCCTTTCGCCCCCCCCAAAAAAAAAAAAATTCAATGGGTGGGTAAAAAAGAATGTATTAATAGAGAAGAGAAACAGCGCAGGATGATAGGGAAGATACAAGGCAGGAGATAGTCAACAACCATTAATTGACCCACTGTGTGCATGATTAGCAAAATAATTTAAAATATAATCAGTTTCAGTTTTTCCATATGGATAAGAGACTTAAATAGACCACTGAATATTTCATTGTCATTACAGTCAAACCAATTTGCACACTTACCATGAATGAAGTCTACAGCAGAGCATATGTCACGCAATGAAGGTGCAAAACAGTAGTCTCTCGTAGGAATCACAAGATGGTCAATTCCATGAGCCTGCCAAATTTAAATAGGAATTAAACCACAAAGGAACATGCCGAAAATAAATCAAATTTGAAATCATTAAAAACACTAGATTCAGATAAGTTTCTTAGATGATTACTATCAGGTTCTCCCCCCAAAAAAAAAAAATTAACATGCGCAGAAATTTTTTAAGACGACCCAATCATGTAGGGCAAAGCTATAAAAAATTCCACTTCTTATATGTTTATTCAAGAACGTGGCAGCAAAAGACGTAAAAGTTGTACCTAAGTTTTCTCCATTACAAAATGCTACTACACCAATGAAACGCAGTTATTCATCAAGAACTACACGACCCCAATCTATCAATCGGCTGAATAAGTAGTGTTTCTATTCAATGTGAAGTGGGAAATGTGCATCATAAGCAGCAGAAAAAACTACATACAGAACACTCACATTATATAATGTGGTTGGCACCAAAGTCTCATATGACTCATTCAATGTGATGACTCCTCGAACACCAAGCTCCTTCAAGTGGGGAACATCAATCGGGAATGGAACAGCACCTAATAATATGAACTGAAAAATTAAGTGCATCAGAATAAAGGACAAGTTTAATTTCCAAAAGAACATGAGACCATCATGCAACCAAGTAAATAGGTATCCTCCCAGACAAAAGAGTAAGGACACACCTACGAAAAAACATATATATCTGAAAACTAAATTTACATATCTGCAGTGAGCTAAGAACTGTGTATTGAAACTTCTAATTCACACAAAATACTCTTCCAAATCACAGCACTCCTTCCAACCCCAAAAGATGAAAAACAAGTAGCCAGAAGCGGATGTAAACCCCACAAAGACATGGTGCATTACAGATGATACCGACAAATTGAAACCAACATTCTCTCATCAATGGAATACTGCAAGTGTCCCATACTTCAGAAATAAAAAAGAAAGAAATAAGAAATCCAACCATTACAGTATAATCCAGCGCACAATTTCTCTTTTCGGGGGAGGGGGAGCACAGTTATTAGTTACATTGAAATGAAATGCAGCAGAGGTGCTAAAATAATAATCAGACCCTTTTTTAAATCATAAACTAGAAGAACGAGGATTAAAGAAGGAGGGATTAAATAAGACACATATTGCAGTCAAGATTAAAAAATTAACTTCCTAGTAAGCACAATAGATTCACCTCCCCTTTTGAAAGCCAAACATATTCCCTTTTACTAAGGCATCAACTCCTAAATGCATTAGGAATTGAATCCCAAACCAGAAGTTAGGTATAGCAGTCAAAGGCTCAAAGCCACCGTTATTGGAGATGCAAAGAAGCACTGCACCAATCACAGCATCATATTCAGAATAAAGTGATCCAAAGAATTGTTATACGGTCATGACATGCATGAGGGTAAAACCACAGCAGCACTGGGCAGATAAATCAATAATTTAAATTATGTACAACATTAGAGCACTTTTCCCTCTTGATAAACACAATCCCACATACTAAATTCGGGCCAGTCCATAAAAGTGAAATTGGCAAGAACATCGGAAAAGCAAAAATTCACAATCAAACAGCACCACGAAATAATCTGGTTAGAATAGATAAAACTATCACTGGCTAGCCACCAATAAAAGTTCATGCTTTACCGAGAAAAAATTTGCGACCACTCATAAAAGTCTAATATCACTGTACAGCAAGAGGAAATGAGGAGTTTACAAAACTCTACCTCATCAACCTTATCCCACCACCGAAACTCGGCCTGAATCTTATTCCTTACGACATTATAAAGAAGAGTGGGATAGAAGAGCGCGCGAGCCCCTGCTCCAACCAGAGCCCTTTTCGCATCAGACCCAACAAAACTTGCCCCGCCGATAATACTATTTCCGACATATACTTTTCCTTCCTCTCCACCTTCCACCTCTTCTCCCTTCAATTCCTCTATATGCATAACTCTCTTTGAGGTCAGAAAACAATTAGAGTAATACCTGGAGCTTTACAAAAACTTAATCAACAAAATTCTATACAGAAATATCAACACGTAAAAACTGCAATTACATCCCTTCTGTTTCCATGTTACAACAACCAACCAGTCAAACAAATTGATACGGATGGCAAAACCAAAGTAAAATACCCAATCGTAATAGGCAGATCACAAAAGCAATAGAGGAATAATACGAATTTTGGAACAGAAGGAACAATGAATGATAGAACAAGAATTCGGAGAGATAAAACAGAAAACGAAATTTTCCAGAGAAAAGAACACCATATTAGTTAAAGATTGATCGGACGCTGAAAACGGGGCGATACAGATGGATGAGTGATCGTATTCTGCAAGAAATCAAATTTTTGGGGAAAAAAGAAAAAGTTAAAGGAAATGGAGACAGGAACTTGAAACCCGTAACCCAATATTTGCTTGGATGAGAGAATCGCCTAGGTTCTACGCCACCTTTTGCTCACCGATATCTGCAATAAAAGGTAAAGCGAAGGACTCGGGGGCGAAGAAGCGAGAATGGGAGGGAGGATAGGGGAGAAAATTTAGGTGACCTGACGGTGAGAGAGAGTCACGAGAAAGTCCTGGAGAGTATGACACGTAAAGAGTACGGAGTATGAAGCTTTGCTATTGCCGACAGCTCTCGAACATGCAAATGCAGCACATCTCGAGATTCTCGAGATGATTTTAAAATTATTATTTCCATTTTGAAGCTTGAAATGCAAAATTACATTTTAATCATTATCATTATATTATGAACAAATTACATTAACTTTTTCTTAAGTCATATAATTTACTTTTAATACTTGTTTGTTTTTAAAATAATATCTAACTTTTTTGACACTTAATTTATATTGTAAAAAAAATTTAAATTTTTATTAATAAAATTAACTTTTTGCAAACATGATAATGTAATTTTATTTTTTCAAAGCAACAGCAAAGAAGTTAGATTAATGTTAAATTATAATTTTATTTTTAATACAACATTAAAGATAATTAAATATTTATATTTTTAATAAACATATATTATGTAAAAAATTAATTTTATTATCAAAAATCAAATTAAAAAAATTATAGTGTATATTAAATATTAAAAAAACTAATGATAATTTTGAAGCAATATATAATTTAATCAAAGTAAAAGAAATCTATTCTACTCATAATTTTATTGGACGACAGGACAATAATAGGATAAGAGACACAATTGTTAATCGCAATAAATATAATAAAAGCCATAGTTTAGAAAAGTTGGGTAGCGTCCGTGAGTTGTTTTACTTTTCAATAATTAGTTAAAGAAAGTATTTGTAAGTAATTTGAGTAAAGATTAATTGTTTACAAATTTATGAATTATTACGAAATAATCTATATTGTAAACTTCATCGCGAACAACCGTAATTCACGTTACATTTTCCTGTGTCTTGGGACTTTTTCTGTTGCTTACGACACACATAGCTACCATCCCCCATCTGGAAAGAAATTAGAGCTTGGAATATAAGGCGGAATAGGCATTAGGCGAAAGGCGAGAGGCGACTCACAAAAAGAAAGAAAAGTATTAGAACTCAAATTCGTCAACATCATAACCGTCCTTTTCAGAAACTGATGGTGTGTGAAGCAGAATAAACACATCATCTTGAATAAGTGAACAACTAAACCATGGTCTATTTGGTAAATATATGACTAATATAATTTTCCCGTTGCTGATTTCCACGAGTAAAATGATTATAAAAATAGCATAATTGTGCCAACAATGAAACAAATGGCTCAATTAACTCTGGACCCTAGTATTACATATATGAAAGTTTCTTTTCTCTTGAATTTCTTGGTGGGTATCTATTATGTTCCACTGAATATTCTCTCTGTCTGAGTTTTTCTTCTTTCCTCTGGAAAGGGCATCCCGCGTTATGAGAGTGTTGCAACGTTTTGAAAGCGTTTTTCCTTTAGGGTCAAAAAATGATATAGGTATAATTAAAAATTTTTAGGTGAATTTTTTTTTACAGTAAACATTTTTGCCTCCTTAATTATAATTTTTAGATATTTTATATTATTTTTTGGCCCAAAAAAGGTTAAATATGTTACAGTACCCTCTACAATAATTCATACTATTGCTGGAGATCTTAATTCAGGGCATCCTAGATGGATTCAAATTGCAAAATCTGAAATATTCAAACGCATATAAACAGGAATCAGATTCATCGCCAACAAGTTTTTCCAATGTACTCCCCTTTACCGCCCTAAGCAATATACCCTTCAAGCATAATAGAAGTGAGAATACGAGGAAAGACATACTATAATCTTCTGTGTGGTGTATGTTGACCCCAATGTTTTAAAATTGATTTAAGGAATGAATTATTAAATTATTTTAATTTAAAAAATATAATTATCCCAATCAAAGTTGTTAAATTTATGAGTTTAAGTAAATTTGTAAAAAAGAAATAAACAGGTAACGTAGACTCGTAAGAATTTACATTTGTTAATAATTATATTTAAAGTACAACATATAAAAAAATTATTTAAATACAATTCAAATCATACTAATTTTAAAAATATATATATATATATATATTCTATAATTTATATTTCTCAGCATAAAAATTCTAATCAAGTTCATGCATAAAGAGTCATTTAATATATTCAAGTTTTAAAAAAATAAATACAAATTTAATAAAAAATTTTAAAAGTCTAATTATCATCATCTTCATCTATCTCACCATTATTATTATTACCAAAATCATCATTATTATATTTTTTTTCAATGTTATCATCCAAAGCCATATTTGAAGCATCACCACATATATTATCAATATTCAAATCAACCCCCAAATGATCACCCAACTCTATCAATGGCTCGAGAGTAGGATCAATAACATTCTCATTAACTTGAATAGGTTGAAGAATCTCATCATCATCTTCTTCTTCTTCTACATCATCTTTATTTCTCCTCCTTTCAATTATCTATTCATCATCAAAATAAATATCGTCAAAGTCATAAATAGAAGTTCTACTATTTTGCTTACTTCGTAACTTTAAATTGCACATCACAAATGTCAAATCATTCATCTTTTTCTGTTGCAAGCAATTTCTTTTCTTGGTATGAATCTAAACAAAATAAAAGAAAATTCATAAGTATTCTAACCTTAAAAAAAATGAACATGAATAATGAAAGTAATTTATATCAAATTTAGTTACTTACCATTTCAAAAGCACTTCAATTACGTTCACACCTAAAAGAGCTACACCATAAGCTGAGAATGCGAATTGCATTTCTTTTAAGTTCTAGGCATCCATCTCCTTAAGAATCCCACCATTCTATTGGAGCCATCTTTGTTCTTAATGCCTGTGCAGTGCCACGGCGAAACATGCCTCATGCATAATGGAAGTCAGTCAATTAAAACTCAAATTTGTTTTTTCTATCTTGATCTTCAACCATTCTTATCAAGCAATCATAGAATCCTTGCTTATCCTATAAGCAGGGTTGAAATCAGTGTTATAGTAGAAATGAGGATTGAGGTAGTATGCAGCTGCATGTAAAAGGCCTATGTAATTAAGTTTCCCACCTCTAATCAATTATATTCCATATAAGCTCATAACTACAATAAAAAAAAATTAAAGTTAAAATATAAAATTTGCAATAATAAAATTGAAAATATAAACATTAAGTTTATTATTTAATTACTTCTTTTTAATATCATTGAAGTTTTTCTTAATCTTTTCCTTTGCACTTTCCATTGCTTCATATATGAATCCCATAGCTGGCTTCTCATCTGAATCAACCAAGCGAAGAACTTTAATGAGAGGAGTGGAGGCCTTAAGGCATGTCACAATGTTCTTTCATAAATTATTATCCATAGCTATTCTTGCCACTTCCTTTCCGTCTCTAGGATGAAAACTTAATGTCCTTCTACTCCTTAAAACTAAACAAATTTATCAATGCTGCTTTATGCTTATTAAGACATGCAGTTGTCAAAAAAGCAGTGGCAAATCAAGTCACAGTTGCCCTAATCAAATCTTTCCCTTTCGTAAACTATTTCAGCAAGCTAATAAGCATTGCTCTTGTATAAATATAAGTTGTAATTCTTCTACCCCTACTTATGGTTTCTTTATACAACATACTTTTTTTTTTTTTTCAAAGTTCTCCAACATCAAGTTAATGCACTGGGCTACACATGGTGTCCAATACAAGTGCTTCCTTTTCTCCATTAATTTTTATCCAGCTGCTTTGTAATTTGCAGCATTTTCAGTTATTATTTGCACTACATTCTCCCCTTCTACTTTTTCCATAGCTTCATTAAACATGTCAAAAACTTTGTCAACAGTCTTAGAAATATTAGAAGTATCCAATGAATACAAAAATACAATCCCTTTAAGACTATTTACTAAGAAATTGCAAATGGAGCACCTTTTTTTATCAATCTACCCATCAGACATGATAGAACAGTAAGTTGTTTTCCATTCATTTTTTAAATCTCAAAGCATGGCTTGTGTATTTTTCACTTATAGATTTAAGTCTTTTTCTCTAATTTCATGTTAAGAATGAGGTTTAAACCCCTAGGCATATTTCCCAATAATCTCACACATCTTTGTAAACTCTGAATTTTTTACATAATTAAAAGGAATAACACTTGTGTAGAAAAATCGAGCTACTTGTTGGTAAGCTTCTCCTTTAAGTATTTATTGAATATTTGATTAATGGTTGATTGTGCGCTATGTCACATTCCGAACTTTTTGTAATTGTTAATGTAACCCATGTTAATGCAAGAGCAAACTCAGTCAAATAACATAGAAGGAGGAGGATCAAGGTGAATAGAACACTTGCACCTCATACTCGTACCATGTATATATGTAGTACTTAGTAAATAGGCAAATCTTATTAGCTGTAGAAAAGTTATAATTTAACATATGATATTAGATGGGAAAGAACCATCAATAGGCTACCACATTATTTAGCACAAAATGGAGAATGGAAGGAAGGGATTTTAATTATTTTAATTACACCCATTTAACACCATCACCACGCAAGAGTATAAGCATTCACTTGGTTACTTGGAATTATGTTTAGTTATGGGAATTGGCATAGATTGCATGGACTTATTGGTTATATAACCTAAAATAGAGACACCTAGCAAGCAACTGGGGAGAACCCATAAAATTCCTAAATAAATAAGCCACATGCACCTAACCATTATGTTTACATCGTAGCATATATATATGTGTGTGTGTGTGTGTGTGTGTGTGTGTGTGGCATTTGGTGTTATCTTTGGCCGTGGGAATTAGTATGGGAATTGCATGTAAAGGAATAGCTTATATGATCTAAAATGGAGACACCTATCCTACTCGGTGGAGAAGTAAGTGGGAGAGAATAATTAAGAATAAAAACCCCTACACCTCAATCTTACACTATATATATGTGTGTCCATAAATTATACTCCAATCTTGCTCATAATCTGCATTGCTGTGGGGATTAGGCACCATACACAATTTGTATATTAGATGGAAGTGATATATATATATATATATATATATATATATATATATATATATATATATATATATATATATATATATATATATATATATATATATATATATATAAATTGACCACGACTTGCTTCTTCCTTGGATGTGGGAATTTAATACCAATGCCACCTCATGCTTCCATGTGTAAGGCGTGTGAGTATATGTGGTAGATGACATTTGATTACCTTAGGTAGTGCATTCAGCCGTGGAGGAGCTAGGAATGAAGATTGCATGTAAATGAATAGCTTAGGTAATTTAGAATGAGGGCAACTCATGCTTGCACCACCCACTTACGTATGTACATATTTAATTGGAAATGGTTAGTGCTCATATTTGGTTTGATAACAAGAGTTAAATATTACCTTTAATATGTAGTTTAAACAAGAATAAGACACATATTTGTTGCCACCTAGCACTTGCACCGAGTCAAGGAATTTTGATTTGCCTTCATGCCATCTAAAAGCGGTGAAAAAGCAAGAGTTGTTCGTTGCATTAGTTACCATTCACATCAATTCATTTTGGCTGAGGGGAAGTAGTGGTAAGAAGGGAGAAAACTCATACAGCTATAGAAGAGGAGAGAGGAGAAGATAAACCAAAGTACAAGGACTCCATAAAAGGTAAGTTATAAATTGCTTCCTTGTTCTAGACTGGGATATTTTGCCTTTGTAGAATTAGAGGATTTTAAAGCCAAAATTTTTATAACAGGTTGTCCCTCCCTTATACTTGAAATATGGAAAATTACAGAATTTTTGGAACAAGGTAAATCAAAGAAACAACCCACTAATTCAATTTAGCTTCTAGATGGGACAGCTTGGGGCTAATTTCATAAAGAATTTTGTTAAATGGATAATGAAGGAATTAGTGCATGAAATTTGGTGGGGAGGTAGCTAAGATTATAAATTTGGGTTTGCAAAGTGTTAGAATTTTCTGGGCTTATTTGATAGGATAACAAAGCCAGAAACAGCAAGGGCAGTGTACAGCAAGCTCAACTGAGGTAGTGACCAAAACAGTAGGAGTTTAGGGGTTATCCTTGGGAATTCTTGAAAACTGTTTCTGTGGCTTATAATCAACATAATAAGGGGCCACTCTGCTTATTTTTATGATTTTTAGAAGTCATTCAATGGAGGAAATAAATTTCACAAAAATAGGTCCGAAAATGTAGTTAAATTGATACCAGAGTAGCTTTTGTTTCTTACTAGTGTAGTGTGAATTTATATGGTGAATTAGAGAATCAAGTTTGAAAATAAAGATTAAGGACTTAGCTTTATAGCACTGGACCACACATGAATAACTTAGATAGTAACTAATTAATGAGAAGGAAAAGAAAACAAAGATGTGATTGTTTACAATTAGGAATTCCAATAGTTAACTAACGAAAGGGGTTTAGGAATTTCGTACAGGGGGATTAGTAATTTGATTACAATGTAAATATTAACCATGACTCATTCTTAATTAAGACAATGCATAATTGAAATTTAGGAAGACAATTGGGACAACAAGAACTAAGGAATAACATGATAGAACGACGGTGACAAAATAGATAGTTAACACTGTACTCATTTTGCTATTTATGTTAATGCACTGAATGAATTCTCGAAGTCCCTATGTTGTGTTTGGTTGCATGTATATCTACTAAGATGACTCTTTATGAGTACTAGATTGCTGTTATTAGCCAATAACTGAAGCACAGTAGCCTAACAAATGAGAATACGCTATTACTTAGCCTAACGAATGAGAATATGCTGCTACTTAAATATTACATGTTTCGACACCGAAGTATGCATCAAATGTATCCTGGATAGTAATCTATGCTATCTCTATGTGTGTTTCTTGAGTACATTGTTAGCTACTGGAATTTTATCTCATTATAAATTGACCATTTTACAGGTATTAACTATGCTACAAATGGAGCCAGACAAATAGAGAACAAACAAATTGACTAATAGGTTACATACTGACTGTAATTGGTCTTATGAATTCTTTGAACAAGTGTTGAATGTGAAGTCTGACTCCAGTGAGGATGTAACATTAAAGTCTTAATCTCTCTTTTGATATGTATGAATATAGTACATGAGAAACTTTTCGTAGGATTTGACAATTACCTTTGACAAAAGTGTTTGACGTTATGTAAAAGTAAATTTTGATTATTATCTTTACATGAAAAGATAATAGGACATACTTGGGTTAGTGTTAGAAACTCTCTAGATAGGTCATTACAAATCTCTTAAGTCTAGGATTTTTTTGACAATATTTTGGACTCTACACTATGGAATTAAAAACCTTGTCGACAGGATTTCGAATTTTGCCTTAAAAAACTTAAGACCTTGTCAACAGGGTCTTCTGTTAGTAATACAAGATCCTTCCATAGGATAAGTTATAGCGTATGCAAAGTGTAGGTGTGACACGCTACTCACTCCATTACTATTATTTTTAGTATGTTTCAAGAAATTCATGAGTCCTTTCCTTTTCTCGTGAGATTCAACTTGTGTTTGTGTGCCTTTATTCTTCTCCTCACCAATATCAACCTATTGTTTTTTTCTTTTAGATGATGCACATTTAGCTTCATAAACATATTGTAACATCATTGCCTTCACATCATCCGAAACACTAACACAAGCTTCAATATATATTTTAGTGCTAGCTAAATGATGTTTAAACCTATAAATACCTCCACTAACAACTTTGCCACAATAATTACATTGCATTTTTTTACCATTTTCGTCAACATCCATCCCATGTTTTCACCCTATATTAGACTTATTACCAGGATAGTTTTTTCTTATAGTAACAACTTTTCTTTTAGTAACCCCACTTGCATTTAAAGACATAATGAATTGAACAGAAAGCTCTAAAATTAGGGGGAAATAAATAACATGTTAAACAAAACTATACCAATTAGTATAAATATAAAGATAAAATCATATTTTACAAGCATGCAAAGTTGTGAATCTTATTTTGTGACTACTTGTAAACAAATCTGATATTCCTCTTTTGAAAAAATTATAAAAAATTATTATTAAATAATAATTATAAAAATATAATAAATATTTTTTGAGATGCTCAAATTTAAATGGTTTAAAATTCAAATATAAAAAAAATGTAAGCTACTCAAATTTATCAAATAAAAATAATACTTTGCCATATCTTATTAAATATATAAAAAAAAGACCTCTTTACAAATTCAAATATGGTTTTAATTCTACCTAAAATCTATCAAATATAAAACATATTATTATCTTTATTTAAGTTTAAATTTTTTATTTACAAAAAATATAAAAATAAAAAATTAATTTTTAGTGGATGATGGTATACTTACATTAAAAAAATAAGATCACAAGCCACAATTACTCCAACTCCATCCAATTGTATGATGATACGTAATGGAAGAAAAAGCAAGATTTAAGGAAGGTTGTAACTGCAAATTCATTTTTTGAATTTTTTGTCCATTTTTTCACTTTTTATCACTCACTCTCTCCCTCTTTTCAAAATCTCGTTCCACTTTTTTGTCACTCACTCTCTTCCTCTTTTCAATGTTACTGGGAAGCAAATTTTTCTTTCTTTTTCAGTTTGCTACTCAACAAAGGAACATTAGTGAAGGAACAGTGTGGTCTCTCTTACTCTCTCGGCCTAGTACATGGCAAGTCATCTCACTTGATAGTTTAGGAGTCGGGCTTTAGTAATCAACAGCAAAGATTGAACCTTCTCCAACATATTATGCCATTGGACATGGGGTAGAATGGAAGTAAGGAAGAGTTTTAAAGCAAAGCTGCAGAGTGTGGAGTAAAAACGTCATGCAAAATGGAGCAATTTGATGTGGATATCTTTGTTGGGGCATAATTTTATAGATTTTTTTTAATCTTTCTTCACTATTTTTGGGTCATTATTTATTGGGCTAGGCTGATATTAGTACTTTTTAAAAAAAAAAAATAGTTTAACTCAGTTTTATATAACTTAGTCAAACTCAATTTTTATGCCAAGTTAATCGAGTTTATTCGAGTTAAAAGTGAGTTAAACCGCGTTTACACTAAATGTGAGTTTATAAACAAGTTGATTCAATTTTCTTAAGTAAAAACTTGAACTCGGTAAACTCGGGAAGTCAACTCACTCATTTAACAACATTGATCCCAATTATGCCTTAATAAAATGGTGCAATTAAGGAATTAAATCAAATTTGTAATATCTTCCTCCAATTTATTCTTTGGTTTTAATACTACACGAGTCAACTTTTGCCATAATTGTAAAAAGCTTTAACTGTAACGCAAAAATGGAAAAAGAGAAAGTTGCTCTATTTGTTTCTACTAGAAGTGTAAAGAAAAATTAAAAAGAAACATAAGGTTGGGTTGGGTTACAAAATTGGGCTAAGTCAATTCTAAAGGTCATATTAACCCGTTTTAGTCTAAAAAAATAATTTTTTTATAAAAAATTCTTTTTATATAAATTTATATCAAAATTTTGATTTTTTTAAGAATAAAATATAATTTTATAAATATTTATATAAATTTTTTTTAGAGATTACTTTATAATTTTAATAGTGAACCCAAACTAGCCTTAAAAGGTATGTTGGTGCGATCAAGTCCAAAAAAATTAAAAAATTAAAAATATTTTTTATAAAAATTTATATCAAAATTTTAATTTTTATGATAAAATATAATTTTATAAAAACTTATATAAAAATATTTTTTTAAGGTCATTTTACAATTTTAATAATAAATTAAAAAAATATCAAGTCATCCAGTATTAGCCCAGCCTTGCTTGATGTTATACTGGGTCCAGGTAACATGCTTCAATTTTAAAACTCATTTAAAATCAAGTCAAACATCAATTTAGGCCAAAGCTCGGTCCAACTCAACTTATAAACACTTTTAATTTCTACCAACTAGATAATATTAATCGGCAAAGCAAGGCTTGAAGGAGAAGGAGAATTATACTCTCAATTAGAAAGTAAAAATAAAGGATTTGGATCCCTATATTTAAAAAATTAAATACAAGGGACAAAGTTAGACAAACAAAAAATATATATAATTTTCAAAACCATACACTGTCCTCTTTCTCTCTCTTTTACTCTTTATCTAATTTTACTTTTGCATTTAGTTTTTTAAATGCAAGAATTCATACACAAAAATGAAGCTATTCTATATACTCTATTTATCATCTCTAGCCATGTAACTTGTGGATCAGAATGAAGAATAAGTGAAAATCACTATCACAATATATATATATATATATATATATATATATATACACTAAAAGATAGTTTATGGATAACAACTATAAAAGAAGCAATAAGAGAAGGAAACACATAAATAGAAAGAAAGAAAAATAAAATAATTGTATACCCTTGTCTTTTCTTTATCTGTTTTTTTGGCTTTTGGTTTATCTAATTTTTAGAGTTGTAAAAGTGAGTATATTGTAATCTTTTTTCTATAAGAATTCAAAATCTTATTTAATCTCTTATAAATCTTTTTAAATGTGAGAAAAGTCAACTGTTAGATAAATTGAATGAAATCCATATTGTTATAAATCTTTTATAATATGAGGAAAGTCAATTAATGATAAGCTATGTAAAAACCCACATTGTAAATTAGTTTTAGGTGAATTGAAAACTTCAGTATTGCTAGTAAGCATTGAACAAACTAGTTGTTATGTAACTCTTATTATAGTTGAAGAAAATTTCCTTAAAATACAAGGGGATTAGATGTAGAATAAAAATTTGAACTAAGATAATGTGTAGGTATTCTTTTCTTTATTTATTTTGTTTCTGTTTCTATCTATATTAGATTTCAATTAAATAACTCAAATTTATTCACTACGCTAAAGTTTCACTTTTATTTTTTCATTCATACTTAAATTATTTTGAATATCTTTTTGTCATTAAAAGTTATTAAAGTATTTATTCTTATTATTTTTTAAAATTAGTTTGCATTAAAATCATTTTAGGCACGAATTTTTCTTCACCTTCTCTTAGTGTATTTTCAATATATACATCCCCTAGATTGAAAATTTTTATTCATGTTTCTCTCAAAAAGATAAACACCAAAAAAAGTTTAGGTAGGCCCTACAACTCTAGTGTCTTTTTAATAGTAGATAGTTTACTAAATATTTTTCATTGTAACTTCTTAAATTTAGAGAATATAGATGAAATAGTGGCTTCTCATTTATTCTCATATTAGCATTAAAAATAATAAAGTCGTTACCAATGGTTAATGGTTAAGATAATCAAACGAGGTTCAATCAAAAACTGAAGAGAAATAGTCAATACAAAGTATTAGTTAAATTTTTCCTAACCAGCCAAATTCCCATTATCAGCTAAAGACCTACACGTTACATAACAAATTGTTGGCAAAAATAAGATGGCGTGAATCCTACAAAATAACAACTTTTAAAAGTGGTGAGGTGTCAAATTTTCCATTCCCAACCACCACACAAGCATGAGGATATTAACATGAACATGGGCTGTTAAAAAACATGGAGAGAATGCTATAAATTGGGCGCAATGACTACCATAAATGACACATAGAAACCTTTTAAAAAAATTTATTTTACAATTTTTTTTAAATTTTAACCTTTTATTAACTTTATTTACAGTGTTGTTTATTGCTTCCAATTCAATCCCAATCAAGTTATATTCAATTACTTTTGGGTTCTTTTATTGTCATTCACCAAGTTTGTACAATTTATGCAATTCAATTTGATATTTACTTTTTGTCTCCAAGTTGTGCATTTTTTTTATCATAATACATCATTGATTACTTTATTTCAAACTTAACTATGTTTAGAACTTAAAGAAACTCTTTTTCTTGCAAAAAAAAAATTATGTCTTGTTTCCTTAACTAACTTAAAAATAAAGGTTAAAAAATTAATTTTTTGAGCCCAATTTCACAATAAGTTCATGTCAATCTTACGGTGGATCCCAATAAAAAAACACAAAGCAACAATTCTATAATAGAATTGATATTTCACACCATGATACTTTATTAATCATTTTAAGCAAAACCATTGTTTTTCCACCACTCACTTTCTCTCCAACTACAGTGTTATTATTTTATCCACTTGTAAAAACCACAAAGGTAGCGTAACCTTTTGTTTTTTTTCGAGGACTTATATGCAAAATGAAAAAGGGAATAAGAAGAAAAAATTTGATTTTATGAATGAAAAGATATTTTTGTATTCTTATTTTAATTTAAATTAAAAAATAAATAAATATTGTTAAATTATAAAGAATAATAATTATAAAAATATAATAAAATGTTGTGTCAAACTTTGTAAAGGAAATTTTTCAACAAAACAAGCAACCAAATGCCCTCATATCTTCATTTCTGGTACGGATTCTTAAAGGCGTGCAATGCAACTGTTAATACATTCTTGATAACGTAGAATCTGCGGTATGGAAAGAGACTAAGGAGATTTCTGATCAATCTATCTTAAAATTGGTTTTGAAACCAGTCTTTGTTCTAAGTTACTAAAAATTATGAAATATAATAAAAGATATGGATTACAAAGTAACAGTAGTATTTAAATCAAAGAGCTTTATTCGAAATTCTCTTGTTCTCTTCTAAAATGAAATATTATTTTAGGATATATTTAAAAGGCAAGGTCAAATTATGATAGTTGTGATAAAGTGCAGGACAATTCTAAGTGCATCAATGGAATCAGCCTCCATTTTTTAAGCATCTTACGTTTTTAGACATGTAAAATTGAAGTTAGAAACTTGCGCGCCCAACACAAAACTGGGTCAAGAGAATTTTCGAGTGCCAGCATGATTAGACAAATCACTAGCCGCGATCAGTTTATTCCAACCCCTTTCCAGTACAAAGAATTTGTTTCTACAATAGATTTAAAATCCAGATTGGGTCACTGCGTAACCTTTAAGAGAATCTGACACCACAAAATGGGATTTGAAGTGTAGATAAGAAAAGCAAATACTCCTCTTGTTTCCCTTTCTTTTTTCCATATAATTTAACCACCCTCCAAATCAAAAGCTAGCGTAGGCAGTCCAAAAGGGGAATCCTGAGTCCCGACCACATCAAACGCCACCCATTTGCTCCTTTCTTTTCTCTTTCAATTTCCCAATATGTCCCTTCCATGTCCGCCATCAGCTTTGCAACAATTCCAGGGTTTGAAACTCGCATGAAATGCTTCATATATTATTATGCAATCTTAATCCACAATTCGCTTTTACAGATAAGCATGACGCTGTTGCTTATACCCATCTGATCCATCCCACGTTGCAGTTGTACAAATACAAAGATGAACTTTCAAACAACTTTTGCAACGTTTCCCACTGCACTGCCTAGGTGATACTGGCAAGCTGTCTGTACTCCGTAGTTATAGTTTAGGTGACATGGATATCGTCCGATTTAGCACAGAAGAAGCATCTTTATGACCGAAAGGAGATAGAGCAAAAAGGCATCAATGGGAGATAGTATAAAGGCGAGGCTACGTATGTCATTATCTCCTAACGACGTAAAGCAAATGAAGGCAAAAGCATGAGATTTGCTTATATCTCCACCTGACTTTTCTTGCCATAGCCTTCCTTCCTCTTGTGCTTTTCCTTAACCTCGAAGTCTCTTCCTCTTATTCTTCTCAAGCTCTTCCAAGACCGTCCCACGAAGGCTTCTTTCTGTTCTTCAATGGCAGGTGCAAGTGCAGGTGCAACCCCTAGCACCAAAAAGGAGAAGCTAATAGCAGAACAAAACCAAGAAGACCCAAGTAAGTTTTACAATCACTTTCTATACAAAGTTGTGACAGTGGTGATTTTCTTGGTTATTCTTCCGCTCATTCCTTCACAAGCTCCTGAATTCATCAACCAAACTCTTGTCACAAAAAACTGGGAGCTTCTGCACCTTGTTTTCGTTGGTATTGCCATCTCTTACGGGTTGTTCAGCCGTCGAAACGATGAAACAGAGAAAGAAACTAGCTCGAAGTTCGATAATGCACAATCAGTTGTTTCTAGATTTCTACAGGTATCATCTTTTTTCGACGATGAGGGTGAAACCTCATCTGTGTCTGAAGAAAACAAGGTCCAAACATGGAGTAATCAGTATTATAGGAACGAGCCTTCTGTTATTGTAGCTTCACAGCACTCTACTTTTGATGAGCAGAGTGTTACAAACGCGGGAATTGGGGAAAAACCCTTGCTTTTGCCTATTCGGAGTTTGAAATCTCGTGTCTCTGACACTAATGTTGTTCAATCTATGAATGAATCAACTGCCGGCTCTGTTTCTCTTAGTGTGTCTAGCTCTAAATCAGGTTCCAAGAGATTTGCAAGCACTTCAAATAAAGTTAGAAATGGAGAATTGGAAAACGTTGTGCTTCCTTCTCCCATCCCATGGAGATCGAGGTCAGGAAGGTCGGAAACGAAACAAGAAGTTGACAGCCCTACTCAGCACGCTTCATCGCCTTCAAAGGAGGACTCTGAATTCAGCAAGCTGAAATCCCGCACTATAAAGTCCCAAACTTTACGGTCATCGCGACCAAATTCAATGTCTCCTTCGCCAAAATTGAGTCCTTCGCCATCTCTATCTTCCCCAAAGGGCCTATCTCCTTCGCCTTTATTATCGTCAGAATCCCAGGCCAAGAATGCCGAGGATTTGGTGAGGAAGAAAAGCTTTTACAAGTCTTTTCCCCCTCCTCCTCCTCCACCACCCCCACCAATGTTTCAAAAATCAATATCCATGAAGCCAAGGTCTAGTTCGTCCAATGAAGGAGCTTCTTCTGATAAGGAATTGAAGCGAAGCTTCACAACAAGTGGGAGAAAGGAGTTGAACTGGAATTCAAGAATAGAAATGAAGCCAATGGAAAAATCGGTGAGAACAGTGAGGGCTGGTCAGAATGTGGGAGCAGGTAGGAGACACAGAGAGATTGCAGACGAAGAGAAAAGCCAATTTGAAGCTGAAGAACATTTTATGGAAGAACCAATAAGAAAGACTGTGGGATATGAACATCTGTCGTTTAGAACCGACAAATTGATGGGTCATGGAAGTGTCCCTCTTGTGTCAGAACCAGTTAGTTTGAAATCTAAAGAGGAAGAGAAAGAAAGCTTCCTCGACAAGGTTATTGTGGAATCCTATGAAGACACAGAAACTGAGGATGATGAAGTTGGAGAAAGTTTCATTCAGAAAGATGTTAATGAAAATCCTCCTCTTAACGGAGAAAATTTAGAAGCTAATGGACCTGTTTCGAGCGGCGTAAGTGATGAGGGACCAGATGTGGATAAGAAGGCAGATGAATTCATCGCCAAATTCAGAGAGCAAATTAGGCTTCAGAGAATTGAGTCCATCAAGAGGAGTGCAAGGATTGCCAGAAACTCTACAAGGTTATCTTGAAGATGTTTTGTTACTAAATAGGATGGAATAGAATTGGATGTTCTCTTCCACGGTTTTAAGGTTGTAATTGGATTGATGTCATGGTTCCACCTTAGAAATTGATATAACTATGGTAAAGACGGATTAACTTATTTTAACTGCTTTTGCCTTAAAACAAATCATGTTGCTAGAACTTCAATTTCTTGGTATGCTTTCAGGTTGCGCAATTGTTGTAATAGGAAAATATGTATTGGCATGTGTTCGTAACAAAGCCAAATTTGATTAATTTGAGCTCTACGTTGAAGCACGCCACCATTTGCAACTTGTGTGGCATATGCAGTCACAGAACTTGTGGCTTTTTAAACTTCAATGAACATTAAGCCACTTATGAGTCATCATTTCATTGAAGGAAAGTACCGGTAAATCTATGATCAAAGCAGGATATATATAATTTTGCATATTTTTCTGTGAAAGAATGAGGTAATTTGATGATATATGGAATGACAAAAAACTGATTTTGGCACAAACAGAAAGGCCTTGATCTTATTTGTTTTCTCCTTCTTTCGTTCTCTGTGGCCGTTTACAAGAGAAAAATTTTCAGCAAGATATGGATATACAATTGCACTTCATCTACACAAACCAAGACAGCATTCTTCGTTTTGACAGAGTAGGAAAGGAATTTCACAGAGCTAGAAGTGTAACTGCATAACCCATATCTTGCCGAAACTTGGGCAGTTTTGGGAAAATACTAGTTGCACAAACTTTTGGCAATTTTGGGAGTCAATTCATTGAGTGTGGCTATTGAAAATTATTTGTAAACATCACTCATAACGGGAGATCATTCTCTTTTATGATCTCCTTCTTGTAGCCTTTGTTTTGCGTATGTGATATGGGATTTTAAAGTAGGGGTGTACATCGGGCCAGGCGGCCCTAGGAGTCCGCCCTAGCCCGGCCTAATCGGGCCGGACCGAGCCACGGGCACAGACATCTGCCCAACTTGCTGCCCTAATAGTTATTTTTTTTAGTTATATATATATATATATATTTATGTTTATTTTATCTGATTTTCTTTACATGCTGTAATTTTTATTATCTATTTAAACTTTTCTTATTTTTTAATTATTTTCATTATTGATGTGTATGCTTACTGACATTTCTTTTATTGAATAATGAAAATACACGTATTTACTTAAAACTAATTATGTTAGTATAAGTTATATTTTGCTTGATAATTTTAAGCTATCTTTTTATTATTGATAAAAATATGAAGGTTCCAAAAGCTTATTGTTTTGAAGTATATGCCTATGAGTCTACAAAAAAATATTTTTATATTAAATATTAATTTATTAAAAAAAAAAATTTCGGGCGGTTTAGGGCCGCCCTAATCTGCCCTAAAATCAGATTTGTTCAGGCCAGGCCGGACTACGGGCATAAAAATAAGCCTGATGTCTTAATCGGGCCGGACATCAGGCATACTAGATGTCCTGTTTGGGTCTGCCCATGTACACTCCTATTTCAAAGTGCAAATGGGTGATAGTGAAATCAAGTGTATTAAAGGTCCCCACGCCAGCCTCCCATTGGGTAATTGAAAACCAAACACGAATCTTCTAGCTATGATTGTGGTTAAATCCAATACAAAGCAGAGTGCTCCCAATGGAAAATCCTGTTTATGTGGTCCTCTCTCAAGTAAATGTGCAAATCTATGGGCTGGTATTGGTTCAGCGGTTTTTTCTTTTCTTGTTCAATGCAATGATTCGAGATATTGAACATGAAAAGTAGAGATTTATATAGCCTCACTACCGTGTGGCTCTGAATTGGCTGGACTTCACTTTCACACAATGGGCCTTGGACCAACCTCCATGTGCAAATGCATCCCGGGAGACAAACTGCCTTCCCAATGTTTCTCCTAGGCCTTCCTTTTATTTGTGTAGAGCGGACTGTTTGTCCAGGAATTTCGCGACAAAAACACGACATGGGGGATAACCCAAAACACAACTTCTGGCTTGTGATCCTTGTGATTTTAGTTAGTTGTATAAATTATCTGAGAATAGTTTCATACAAGGCTTCCGAAGTGATGAGGACAGTGAGTGAGGCTTTGTTTGCTTAGAAGTTGTCAGCAAAAATAGGTGAGGGCTTTATGAGAGTGTTGATATATCTGTATCCCTGCGGCACCTAGTTGCCTCAACTTCACTATCACTTTAGGGAGCCATTTCTATTTTCTACATTTGTTGGCCTCCTTACATAGTCTCGTGTCGGGAGAGGTTGACGGATTGCTCTTCGCTATTCTGAGACTCCTATTTTCTTTTCTACCTGATTGCGTCCCCGTATCCCCGCCTATGATTGTGTTGGTCACCGAAACAAATCCATGGACACAAGTTTACTCAATATATAAATCAGTTTTTTTTTTTTTTAAATTTCGAAGATTTTGGTAGTAGAAAAAACAAAGTTAGTGGACGAGACTCTTCGCCAAAGAAAATTGAACGAAGAAAAATAAGGATGAAGGAAATGAAGCATTTGCTCATTTCTATGAATGAACTAATGTAAGTCTTCTCTCATTTCAGGACCCAAATGCCTAATGGGCCCCGTTTTTGTTAAAACTACCATTTTTGATGTATTATTTGGAAAAAGGTGCTTAAGTCTAATCAAATAAAAAGATTTCACAGAACAAATTGGCGAATCTAGAATATCCATCACCTAGACATTTTGTGAGAACTGAAACGGAGTAAGTTATGTGTGGAAAGGTATTTCTAATTCCTGAAAGAGTCGCAATGATTTGATTTGAAGAACTAAGTCAAGAAACAAATATAAAGAGTAAAGAGGCGTAAGTCTAGGTCAAAACTGGGACTTCATAATCCCTGAAAATCAGATAACCCTTTCACAATATGAAACCAACATTGGGGCCCAGATATGTTGATAATCATTTCTCATTGGAAAACCGTAATTTAATTCCCCCAGAAATTCCGCATCTCCAAAAATCTATTCGTCGTTTATGCATACTTTCTTTTGCAAGTTAAAATTTGACTTTAGAGAACAAATTCCGCTAACAACGGAAAATTATATTAGACCGTTGCACTTTACACAAAGTCTTCCTTTACTCTTCAGAATGGGAAAATGAAAAGTAATAGAAACTAACCCTAATCTAATAGGTACACCCCCAAGGCAAAAACAACATTGGTGGGTCAAATGGTACAAAACAATCGAGACCCACCAAATCATTTCTTCTAACAACCATATCTTAGACCCGACTTTGAACATACAACTCCCGAGTTCCCAATTACAACCATCTACCCCTTTTCTCCAAGCCGTACACGTTCGAGAGAGGCTTACTAAGATAAGGCCTCTAATACACAATGAACAAAATGTCCAATCACGATCGGGGATGCAAAGCATCGAAGGGCCGATGAGCAAGGGGGGCTGCAGCAGGGGCCCAGGGTCCGACGGGGATGGGCCGAGGGTGAGTTTGGGCCATCGGATGGTGGCGGTTGCCAGCAACGGCGGCAGCCGCGTAGGGCGGCACAGCTACCCGCTCACATGATGGGCACATGGTGAGGGTTGTGGGTGGGGTCATTTGCATGTATAGTTGTGGGGAAAGTTTCAGTGCTCTAAGCTCCTGAACTTCCTTCTGCAACCGCCTGTTCTCGTCCGTCAGATTCTCGCAACATCTCTTCAAGAACTCACAGTCTACCTCAGTTTGCTTCAGCTTGGTCCTGAAATTTCAGTTCATACTCCGTAAATTTTCATTCACAGAGGAAGTGTGTATATAATTTGTGATCAATGAAGGAAGATTAGTGAAAATTATCTAACCTTGCCCTTCTGTTCTGGAACCAGACCTCTACTTGTCTTGGTCGAAGGCCCAGCTGCTTTGCAAGTGCCAACTTTTGCTTCTGCAAACAAAGAACCACCTCTTGGTCAGCGAAAAAAAGTCCAAGTACCCCTTCGGTTGCTAAGAAAATTAAGATTTTTTCTCAGTCATTAGCCAGAAACAGAACAAGAGGATGATGATTCTTACGGGGTTGAGGGTATTGTGCTCTTTGAAGCTTTCCTCGAGTATAGCGGATTGATCTTTGGAAAGCCTAAGCTTTTTCCTGGAGGTTTCACCGTCTTCTTCATCACTGATTCCTCGAGAACAATCTCTGTCCACGTCATGCTCTTCTCCGTTGACCTCCCTCTCACTTCTCTTGCCGCTCACGCTCGAGATCGTGCTGTTTGGAGACGAAACGCCTGCCTCCTCTTCGCAGTCAACCCCCGAAGGCAATCGATTCACGTCGATTCCTCGCAGGAAAGATCGACCTTCGCCTCTGCATGTTTCAGAATCTCGATCTGCATGTCAAAAAGAGCACGAGGTTGGAGTAATTGACGAAAACATATGATTAATTCAACTCATATGCAAGGAAAGAGAAAATTTAATTTTGGGAAGAGCTTTGAAGAAGCATAAATAAAAAGGGGAACGAAAACGATGGTTAAATTGTAAAAGACATAATGAAAAGCAGAAACAAAAAGTAAAAAGGCAGGAAATTATTCTATCTGAGTGTGTTTGTTTCTCGGAAAAGAGCCGAGTTTAAAAGCAGGAGGGACGCGAAATAATAATAATAAAATAATATAAACTCGAATAGATCTGGAACCAAAAACCATGCAGATATAGAATCCATGGAGAAACAAACTAGAAAATGGAATAACACACACCCGAGAAGGTTAAGGCTTCGTTCCAAGAGGGTTTGTGAAGATTGGAAGCAGCAGTAGAAGTGGGCAGGAGATTGAGCTGGAGAGGATTTGGAGGATTGTGCGGGAAGCTTAAGCTAAGACTCAAACCCAAATCCTCCTTTTCAACCATCGTCTCTAAAACTTAAGATAAAAACCAAACCTTGCTGTGTTCTGAGCAAGTTAGGGTGTACTGAACAGTAAGTTTGAAAGTTTGAAGTAAGAGGGTAGCAAGATTATGGAGAGAGAGAGAGAGAGATCTTTGTTTTGTTGAGAGAGAAGTAAGCGGTGTGGGTTTGCTTTGGAGGGTGGCGGGGTTGTTGGGATTATATAGAAAGAGGAGAAAATGGGAAGGAGGTGGAGGGGTGTAAGTGCAATGATGACTTTATGTCAGGAAGCCCAATTTCCTCAATCATGGCTTTTGCCCCCCAAATAATACAACTCTTTTGTCTGTCCTCCCCCCTCATTTTACTTCTCCTCCCTGCCCTTTGACCATTTAGTAATTTCATCTTATCTTTTTTCTTTCTTTTTTATTTACTTCGTACTATAAGTCATCAGGAAACACAACTAACCCTATTGACCACTCACTTACTGAACTGACTTGCTCGGCTGGAGTATAAAAGATTGCAGTTACGTTCGTTTCGTAGTCTCTATACAAAAGTATTATTTTTATATAATATTTATTATATTTTTATAATAATATTTAATAATATTTTATTTTTAAAATAAATATATGAAAATTATTTTAATCTTTAAAATTATTTTTTTATTCTTTTTATATTTTGCATAAGGGTCATTAATTAAATATAAAATAATATTTTATTAAATAATTATTTAAAACATATAATAATCTTAATTGAACTAAAGTGATAATTAAAATCATATTTAAAAAAATATATTATGATAAAAATAATGGTGATAAGTTTTTTAAAATTAAAGTTATGATGAGGTTTAATATTGTAATTTATTTAATTTAAAATTTAAAAATTTGCATACAAGTAGGGTTAAAAATCCTGGACATGCCATTTAGTATTTAATGAATAATTTTAATTTTGTATCATAACTGTCATATGGTCACCGTTTACTTGAAGGTGAGAGTAGACATGGCTGCAGTCCGGAGATTGAGGCGTTATGACAATAACTAAAGCTAACGAAGGAGAAATAATTTCCAGAAGAAGAGAAAGGGAAAAAAAAAAAAAGATAATGGAAGTCCCCAAATAAGTGAGTGCAGGAGAGCTGAAAACGGAAGTCGGTAGCCTTTAGTTTGGTTGATGAGGGTGTCCAAGCTGCAAATCGCAAGAAATCTTGAGGCATTAAATCGAGTGGGGGCAGGCAGCACCTGAACAATTCTCCTAATGGAGAACCAATTCCCTACATCAACGGCTGAGGTCAAATGTCACATGTGGGGACACCCTCATCCTCCCTTGTTTTCCAATCACCACCCATTCCCAACATCAAATTCCAATGGATGGTTATGATTGCAACCTTTTCGTTTTATTTTGATTGTCTCTTCCTTATCCTATACGACACTAAAATCTTTCCCCGTGCCATTACCACGAGGGGCACCCCTCCCCCCCCACGTCGCTTTCTATACCTTTTCTTCGCTCTCTCTTTCTCTTTCTGTGAAAAACCAACTTTTCTTTTCTGTCTTTTCCTCAATCTCCTCCGCATTCTCGCGCGTCGCTTAATCCCTCCTTCGGCGGGACGCCTCTGCTTTACCGCGCGTGCCGTCACTCCCGAGATGTAGAGCGTGCTCGTGGGATGTGGTCGCTAATAATTGTATCCCCTGTTACGTGAGATAAGAACTCCCACTGCCGAGTACTATTCCAATGCCATCCAAATAATGCTCACTCCCCAAACTTGCTTGTAGCAGCCATGACTAGACCTTGGCTATCATTTGGAAGTTAAAGCAGCCTCTCATTATCTTAATTATAATTAGAACACAGCTGTAACCTTGAAGGCTGCAATCATGCATGAGAAAATCGAGTCAAACTAAATGATAAAATTAAAGGAATTGGTTAAATTTTGATCGTTATATCACTAAATTGATTACAAATTAATTTTTAATTTTTTGTATAAAATGAAATATTAATATTCTACACCAAAAATTAATGATATTTCATGAGTTATACTTAATCTAATTTATATAAACCTATTATCATATATAAAATATTTTAAACTATTTTTTATATTTTTAAATATTTTTATCTATTATTATTTTATGATATATATTAATTTAATTATAAAATATTATATATATATTTATACCTTTTTATATATTTTTAGAAATACAATTTGATTTTGATTTTATCATAGTCATCTCGTTGAACTTTAAATAGCTCTTTATCCTAATTCTAGTTTTACAATATTGGTGTATATATATATATATATATATACACACACACACACACACACGGGCGCGTGTGTTTTTTGTTGGGGGTTTATATGATATCTTTTTTATTATTTTTCCATTTAAACCTGCTTTTATATATCACAGATAAATTTTTTCTTTTACAAAATAGTTAAATTACATAATTTTTTATTATAAAAATATATACACTTTTTTATTTTTTAAAGTGAAGGACCATATATAATATAACAGGAAAAAACTTACAATTTTTTATATTTTTATTATTAAGTTTTTTAATTAAAATATAACAAGTATATAATTTTTTATTTTTTAATTAAAAAATTATACCTAAATATAATTTTAATTTAAAGATTTATGGGAAGGAAATATAGTTTACTTAATATTTTATTACAACAGCACCTAAAAATGTTGCCTCCTGGCCATTATTGGACAACTGCAAGATACTCCATTCTCAAAACCCGGTTCTGTCTTTTGGACATTTTGGGTAGCAAAGGAGGGATGTTAAATTTTAAAGGAGCCAAAGAGAGGAGACAAGTGAGAGTGGAATTCACGTGGGGGAAGAGGGGCTGCGGATTTGAGGGAAGCGTGGACGAAAAACCTGTCCCTGACTCACGTGGACCAACATGCCTGTCTGCACGACACGTGCTGTAACACTCCCTCGACCCCGTTTCCTTGTTCACTCCTGGGCCCCACACACCCCATTCGAACAAACTCCTCTGTGTCATCTTGTCCCTCCGTGCACCGACATCTTCCTCATCACAATCATTTGAACTCCCCTGCCCCACTCCAATACCTCTTCCCATTCTATCATCTCACTCTCTTTATCTGCGCGTATATTTCACCCCACACAATCCTGCCTTTCCCAACCCACAATGACATCCACGATCCATCAGTCAGCTGTGCCAAGACTTGAAAACCCCCTCATCCCTATCTCTATTTTCAGCTGCCATCCCTATCGCACTACGATCTACACAAGCCCAAAATTCCGACTTGACCTCGTTACCGTTGGGTTCATGACCCAATCTACAAGTAAGCCACTCCTCCAAGGATGGCAAGAAAGCTTCCAACCCAATATACTAATAATGATTGCTTATTCCTTTGTTCACTTGCAAGTTGCAGTCTCCAACTCTAAAAGCATGTTATTGTTTAGACAGTGATATTTATAAAAATAAGATTCTTCCACAAAACGGGCTAAATCTCCCGTATGGTCACAAGGATTAAAAAAAAATTAAATGAAATGGTAGTCTTTTCTTTGTTTCGCAAATCCCGCGGTCAAACCTAACTCCAAGTCGTGTGAATCTGATAATAAGAATGAGAACCAATGATTTTATTGTTATAGGGTTTGAATGTGATAAAGTAGGGATTATTAGAGTGATAGAATAAGGTAAAATAAGAAAATGAATGAAGTGTCCACAGGAATGAGAGACAAGATGTCGGGTGATGATTAATAGTGTCCCCACGAGTGCGTGCTAGCTGTCCCACGTGTTCCCGCGCATTGGGTTAAGGCATTCCACGGACTCCAATAATGGATCTCGCTTATAAAATCATATCACTCATTGGCTTAACACCACTACCCGACAAAACAACCCATCATGAACCCTCTTTCCACTTCCCAACCCTTTCCCATCCCATGCATCCTTCATGTTTTCCCATAACCCGTACGAGGCTCATTACCCATGTGATTTGCACGTGAACCAGGCCCCCCTTCTTCTTCCTCCCCTTCTGTTCCCCCCCCCCCCTCCCCAAAAAAAACTCTCTTAAATAATAATCTATGGCCCCTACCCACCAAAAAGAAAAACAAAACTTTTGAATATACTTCGGTGAAATTCATTCTAAATTCTAATCAAACTATCGGTTATTAAAATAAATAATAGAGAAAAGAGCAAAAGGAACTTTAAATTGAATAATAAATCTTTTCTCTTTTACTTTAAAGTGTTTTGCTTGAAATATGACTATAGAATAATTTTGAATAATACGACTAAAAAGAGGTTTATTTAATAATTTTTCACTTTAATAAAAAAACAATTTACCAAGTCATGTCAGGAGGCACCCAATAATTGGAATATTTGGCCAAAGACAATCCAAAGATGGGTCCCATGTTTCCTTCTTGGGTCCGTACATGGCTTCTTAGCATGTGATTCTCACGTGAACTCCGGACCCTGGCAGTTCTCACTTCATTCACAGCTGTTTATGATACGGTGAGACGTAGGTAAAATGACCATGTTAACCCTATATTTGTATCGCTGCTGTTGTTCAATGATTGGTGGTGGGCAGCATTAGGTGCTACAATTTCAGTTCTATTACCTGTGGACCCATCACCCCACACCCAGATTGATTAGACTTCACACCTGACTTAGTCATGTCCTCATCATGAAGAATCTCCTTTTGATTTTTGTTGTCTCTCCAATCCTAGTCTGTCTGTCAGTTATTTCTGTCACTGCCTTCCCAAATTACTGTGCCCCTTTGATTCTATTTTATTTTATTTTATTTTTCTCCTCTTCCATTCTCACAAGTCACACAACCTTGGTAAAATTACTATAACTTCATGTTCAGTAACGAGAATAGTTTACAAAATATAACGTTAAAAACAAGTTAATTAATTTTATTCTATATTGGTTGTCATAATTCCCTGTGATCATAATGACAGATTCGAAGGAGAGAAAACACAGAGATCGATACATATTTATGCGACCTGTCGCTAACCATGGATTTCAAAATCAGCGCAACATTGTGAAAAGGAGATGTAATTTGATTTAAGCAAACCAAACAACGGTTAGAAAGAGTCAACTTATTATCATCTTCGTTTATCTCGAACGGCCAAGAATTTGTGCCATCTACAACTAACAAAAATCTCCCAATCTAGTCGCCATCATTAACAACTACACAAAAACAACAATTACAGTGCTTTCGCTAATGTGGTTACTTAATCAATACAGTTATGATCCTTTTCAATGCTGATAACTTGTTAATAGTGAATATATTGCTATATAATCATTATATCACATCAATCATTTTTTTTCTTTTATTTAATTGAAAAATAGATCTGTGATGAGAATTCAAGTATAAGAAACGACGGTGGTCCCCGAAAAATTCTTAGAAAGAAATTAATATTTTGTTTTTGTAAATAATTAATGAAAATATTTCACATAATAGAGTACACTTTTTATATATTTGTTTTGATAAATTTATATTAATCTCCTGTACCATCGAATGATGTAAATACTATATTACCTTGATAGAAGATGATGCATGGTGCTTCCAGTTAATTGGTAACCGTCCTGTTTTGAGAAAAAGATATTTTTATTCAACCTCTCCCATTGATCAATGTTTTATATAAACAGACAGCAAATTTTTTTTTTTGTAAATTTTGCAAAGATGATGTTACTAAATTTTATACTTATTTGAAATGTCTAAAATCATTGCAGTTAGAATGTAGGTGTCAAATTCGTAAAATTTAAGGTCTCCTTTTTTTTTTTTTAACATAGACACAAAATCAATATATATGCAAAACTATTTTAATTAGAATGAATGACCTTTTTTTTTTTTAATATGGAGATCAGGAAGAAAATGTAGATATGAATTGGCTCAATTGATAAAAAGAAAATTGATAGAATTTTTTGCAATGATCCATGTAGCACAGGTTTGAGTTCTTATCGCGTTAAGAGCTCAAGTTGGTGGTCATTTGAGAGGTTCATTGACATCTAATTTAGTGGGTTTTGTCTCTCAACAAGTCTCGCTCCCAGGTTCATTCTTATACATGACAGAGTACCAGCCATAGATATCATAAAATTGACAAATATGAACATAAATTTAATAACAGACCCTCGAACATGTTACTGAAGCATTGGTCAATAATATTGGAATAACTTGTTTACTTTGAAGGGCGAAGGTAGAAAAAAGTTTTTGGGAAGGGGGCTCACATCGTTGGTATAATACTTAATATCTTTACGAAAAAATATTAGAACTATTTAGAATATATACATACTACATGAAAAGAAAATAAATTAGCACTTGTATGATATATTAAAAAAAAGATATTATATTGTATTATTATTCATAAAATAATGTATTGTGGCGCGCATCACTTTGATGGTTTGAGCTATTTTGTTACGCATGATATGAAAAAGGAACATACTTTTTTAAATATGTCTCATTTCTTTTGGTTTATTATTGATTTTTTTATGAAATACATGAATAAGTTCAAGTGAAAATAGATAAAATTTATTGATAATTTAATAAAAATAATAAAGTAAAACAATTTATCAAAGTTCTATGTTAAAAAAGATTATAGAACAACTGTTAAAAAATAATAATAAGTTGAAAAGTATTAAATATTAAAAGAGAAAAAATAGGTAATAAATAAGAAGTTAAATTACACATAATCTTATAAATTTTGAATTATATATAAATAAATTTATGACTTTTAAAATTTGACAACAAATTCTGTTAAATTTTTATATTTATACAAATAACTTATTCTGTCATTAGTTTATTTATTATTTTATTAATTAAAGTTTTATACATTATAGAGATTATTTGCATATGATATAAAAGTTTAGAGAAGTTATATGCATATAATTTAAATTTTAAAAAAGTTATTTGCAAAAAGAAAAAAAATAAAAGAGTTTATTGTCATTAATATATCATGTTTTATTAATGAAATAATAAACTAATTAATAATAAAATATTATTTATAAATATTTGAAAATTTATAAGAGTTTATTGTTAAGTTTGAAAAATTAAAAAAAAAATTATTGGTATACAACCTAAAATTAAAAAAATTTGTGTAATTTAACTTTAAAAAACATTAATTATCATATGGGGCACCTGCCACATTACTATTTTATTCAAAAAGAGAATAGAGAGACAAAAGAATGAACTTGCAAGTAAAATGCTAGAATAGTGGAGGGCTCCAACATTAGCTGCAACTTGCAACGCAAAGGTACTGTTGTGGCCTCGAGCTGTGGTCACCCCACGTGGATCCTACTTGGCGCACCATTCTCTATAATGCCGACGGACAGCAAAGCACACGTGTAGAATGTCTATCCCACCACCACTTTCGGTCAAACTCACTTTTTTTTTCTCCACGGTCAAATTCCCTCTTCCCTCGTCACCTTCCCCTCTCCTTCTTAACCGGCCTAGTCGGTCACCTCCCGACACAGTGGGATCCCCTAGCCGTCAGATCCATGAATAAACAATTCAGGGCTGTTGGATTGCGGGATTTCCCACACGTGCATCCCCAAAAACCAACCTTTCGCCCATTAAAACAATTGTTAAGTTTAAGCCAACTTGGCTTAGTTATTCGTTTCCGTGGGTCCCACAGTATCTGGCCACGTGACACGCTGATCTGTTAACCATGTGTTAGCGGTTAAACGAATCGTTTACTTGGATCGGTTTATATCGTTGATCGATGGTTCTGTTCCTGTTGGTTTGCACGTGCGCTGGATGTACGAACTTTTTCTCCTGTAATATGAAATAACAGTGCGGCTCCAACGGACATAAATGCCCATCCTTAACATTTCTTGTAAAAGCTTCGAATAAAGGGTTTATATCCGAAAATGGATATTTATTGTTTAGATCTGCTCAACAATATATTAGTTGGAAGCATGTTTGATTGGTAAAGCTCTTAATATGACTCAATTTGCAACAAAACTACCTAGCTAAAATATCCCAGATATATAGTAAATATAATAAACTGGAGTATCTTTTTTTTTTTTTTTCTTCCTAGCAAAATCGTTGGCTAACACTAACCCAATCATTCGATTCCTCAAATGATGAAAGTGTTGGGAGTAATTATAAGAGGGCATGGAACAATGATTAAGATTAAAATTATAATATTGAGTTGCATTTTGATTTCCCTTTGTTCATTGAAAATTGATATTAATTATAGAGGCTAGCAAGAGGGGAGCCCCACTAAAATTGGGCTGAGATTAGGAAATGATGGGAAGAGAGTGAGGGCCATGTTGGATTAAACAATGCAAAACCTGAAAAGCCCCTTTTGCATGTGTGTCCCTTGCTAGCCACATTTAGGCAAGCTGCTTCTTGCTCTTAAACGTGGTCTACTTGCATTCTTATATTCATATTCATTGCTAATTACAATGAGTATTCAAGTGTTGATTCTTTTAATATTTACGAGGGCAAGCTGCAGTTTGCAACACCGCACGAAGTTTCGAGCTGTATGCCAACTTAATCATTCACAATCCCAGATAGATATATGCATATGGGATTGTGGATTTCTGGTCACCGTCTAATAATTGCTAATCCAATCATGCTCATCGGGTTCTTCTTTTCCTAACATAGGTTGCGAATTGTGATGCTGTGATCGCTAATTTAAATCATCTTAAGAAATATCAGATTTAAATATTTGTTTAATTAATCAAATAATGGAATTTTTATAACTAAATAAGAGCAAATGATATTTGGCATAAATATTTGTAAAAATTATTCCCGATGATTGGCTGTCCAATATAGCAGAAAGGACATTGATTATTTAGGCAATGAAAGAACATACCGGTATGTATGAAGGAACAATATCAGAAGGATCCATGGTCCATAAAATTTCTTTAAGAAAATCTAGGTTTCAATTATGAAGGAACAATGATCAGAGGATTCATATTCCATACGATTTCGGAGAGAAAAATAAAAAGAGATTGCCCAAAAAATCCCAACGCAAATTACGGAAATATAAAAAGGCATATAATGAATGGCAAGGCAACCTGGTGAATTTGGTTCTTGGTACGACAATCCGGTGATTGATAAACTCTGAAAAAGCGGTGCGTTTTTCTAAAAAATTAATTCATAAAATAATATGACCAACCTTGAATTTTAAGAATATTTATATGAATCAATAATACTTTAGCGTGATATAGTTATTCTTGGATTATTGGACTACTTATGATCAATTGATCCATAATCCATTAACTAATAATACAGAATTAATTAATTAATTAAACTTAATTAATATTCAAATTTATTTAAATTTGAATTTAAAATTGTGTGAGTCTTTTATTTTTTGAGTTTCAAAATGAAAAAAAAATTAAGAAAGAAAAATCTCAACATATAATGTCTTAACGTATGTGAAAAAAAATTTCACTCCACAAGTGAGAGTAGAAAACATAAAAAAAATACTGAAACACATCTTGAGAATACTCTTCTCTTGGGCTATGGAGAAATCTACAGTGAAAAGTCATCGAAATTTGTCTCATGATTTCGATCCAAATTGCATGGGACAAAAATTAGACAAAATCTACTTCCGCTATAAGCAAGTACTGAAATCCCTTCAATTACAAAAGTATTTCTTTGTTACTTTTAAAAATACTCTTACCTCTATATCATCATTGTTGTACGAAAAAAAAAGTTGTTTAAATTAAACATTTTATACAAATTTAGGAATGTGCAATATATAATTTCAATAAAATGTGAATGTATAATATATTTTACTACACAAGTTATCCGCGATTTTTATTTCATTTATTAAAAGAAATAAGTATAAAAAACCTCCTCCCTTGCACCCTAAAACAAAAATTTTCCACTGCTTGTGTTTTGCTATTTTTGTTGTAAACTGTTTATGTTATTGGGTGGATGGCAATGAGAAATTTTTGTTTTTTGGGTCATTATAATGAGTAATAACCAAAGACCATTAAGAATAGCTGGTAAAATGAAGTGTAATGGCCCAAATATTTTGTTTGGATTGATGAATATAGTATGTTTTTAAGCAACATGGACCAGGTAAGAGCCCATCACACATATAATCTATTTGGACCTTTCAGTTTTAAGGCCTACCACGAGTAAAAGCCCACACTAGTGCAGGTTCAGGCTTGGTCTTTATAATCTATTTGGACCTTTTAGCTTTACCCGCAGGTAGCCTCACCTCATAAACTAACTAAATGGAATTGTAAGACTAGTTTCAATCCAAAAATTAAAATAAATAAACAATGAGTAAGACTAGTGCGTTCCATTGGTTTGGTTTGTGCAATGCAAGTGAGGGACAGTGACATTGACTTCTATAAGCCGCCGCCTCTTGGTCTGGTCTTGTTTTTTCATATTTTTTTTTAGTTATTTTTTGGAAAATAGGCTATGGTTTTTGAGTCCAGTTAATTCAGATTATTCCAATTTCTGTACCTGTTGCACGTAATTATAGTTGGTCTTCAAAACCATGGTCAATCATCTTTTACATTAAAATTCAAAAGTCTTATCCCACGCGGATGACTGTGTTGGTGGCTGCTTGCTTTCACCACATAATTCTGCTATTTACCAAGCAGATTTGTTCATCTATTCATAACAGTAATACTTCCACTTCATTTCTTTGTTATATCAATTTTTTTGTCACGTGCATATGTATTGTAGAAATATACCTTCTCTCTAATAAATGTCTCTCTGATAAATGACTCAATTTATCTCCATCACTATCCAATATAAAACGATTCAAATTTATAAACTATAATCTTAACTCATCATGGACTTTTATTTATTTATTTATTTTTTCATTAATTAGTTCAGGAAAATAATTTTTCTAGTTTTCCTTGTGACAACATTAGTTGAACATTGACAATGAGAATTGAGAAGATAAACAACTTAAATATATAACTCCAATTATAACTTTGAAAAATGAATTCGTAGAAAAACATAATTGATCAACTTTTAAATGAAAACCCTAGTCTCATCATCATGAAAAGAATATATAGCTGTGAAAAATGAAAGATATAGACATATACCTTAAAAAAATAAAAAGAAAAAAAGAAAAAAAATCTCCTTATATATTTCATTTTTTTACAAATTAGGTCTGGTTTAATTAAGTTGGGCCCAGAAATGAAGGCTTAGTTTAATTAGGTGTAAACAACCAAGAGCTGAAAACTACTCCATCTAAGGTCATATTTAAAATCACCTTATAATTACTTATGTTGAAGGCAATTCAAAAAAACGTAACTTAAACAACAATACGATTGTAAGTTCTCAATAGTATTATACATAAATAACGTTTAATTTGACACATTACTGGACTAGCATTACTATAAACAGTAAATCGAATTGAAACCTTCAAATATGAATAAAAATCAAGTGTAAACCTCCAAGTTTGGTTCAATGCCTTCTTTCTTCCTTCTATTTTCTTTGTGGGTCCTAGTGCCATTAATTTCAATTATATGTCAAGTCTAGGAGTTATTATGTTGGGATTTTACTGTTTTTGTATATGGTGAGATTAATTAGTTAAAACAAAAAATTCAAATTCTAAATTATACACTGTTGAAAAATCATCTTTGCACAATAACCCCGAGTATTTATATTCACTTAGTGCCATAGAATTTTCTAAGACCTTCATAGTCTGACTAGCCAGTCAAACCTATAACAGTCAAATTAATGGCCATAGGCACTTATTTCTTTGTTCTAATTGGATCGTGTATACTTTGAATGAAAAAAAGAAAAAGAAAAATGGAGGCCAAGCTAAGATACTTTCAAAGGGAGGTTAGCATTTTAGCAAAAGGAAAAGAATAACAAATGAAAGGCAGCAATGTTCAGAGTGGCATAGACATGCGGCAGAACTGAAGCCAACCACTGCTCAAGCAAAACAGAAGTCACCGAAAATTTGAATACCTTAGTTTGGGAATGGACATGCCAATATCAGACGACAAATGTGCCAGAAGTTAATTGGGCCATCCACCCCTCTACTAGCTTTCAAGGAGCACGTAAGAATAGCGCAGTGTTACTTACAAACGTGTACTCTCATAAGTGATAATATACAACCAAGAAGAAAAAAAAAAAAAGCATAAATGTATATTTTGATTGGAGTTGTATAAATTTAATTTGTAAATTTAATTGTAATTAAAAGTAAGTTTACATGACTATAATTTATGTTTAAAAATTATAAAAAAATAATTTTTGTCATTAATGTATTTCATTCAAAGTAAAAGTAGATTATTTTCACTTTGATACAAGCAAAGGTTTAGAGGATAAACTGTGAGCTCGGGAGAAAATTTAACACCGATCCAAACAAGATATTCTGTAAGGCAAACATACGTTTTGGTGTATAAATGAATTTTTCGACCCTTCAATCATCAAATCAAACACATCCTAAGGGCTTAACATTGGAAAAGTTCAGAGGTTCCATCCCATCGGTTAAGTAGCAAACACAAAATTTCCCACTCCAACAGAAATATTTTAAAATTCATTCGAGTCTCTGATTATAATCTGCGTGCTTAGAAACTGGTGCAATGCGAATGCGACTTAGCTGACGACAATATTATATGTAATTATAAATGTAGGTGACATGAATTCTTTTGTTATGAAAAATGAACAATAGCTCTTTCCCATGTAGGAACCGGCCAAGGTTTGTTCTTCACGCGGCAAAATGAAATGCATCTTCCCGTTAGATATCAGTGCTGCTCACGCTGACCGGCTTTCATTACAAAAATCCAGAGTCATATTTAAGCATGACTCTTTTGTATCACTTAAAAACAAAAACGGAAACTGCAAATGGGTAGCTGACCATTGATTCAATCAAGTACCTTCACATCATTTGCAATTTCGCAGCCATGGCAGATCCACCAGCTCAAAACCCAACTGATGTTCTCAGTCAGCAATGGAAATCCTTGCTGTACCCACGCTACACAAGAGCCACTGAAAACAACACTGGCCACTGTGATGGCATGAAAAGATAGAAGACAAAGCTTCGTTGGCTATCAATTATTCTACAAATGATACGAAAACATAACATACTTCTTAGTCTTGATGCTGAGTATCTTTTGCCAGATGCAAATGGCTAATGGCAATAAATTAACTTCCAAAATCACAATATAGGCACCCATTTTACAATTCCAGTACGTGCAAATATGAAATGTCTGCACTTGTTAAAAACGAACTTTCACTATATTTCATACTCTGTTGTTGTGTCAGATTCATTGGCTGGCAGCTACAGCTATTGGACAAATCACAAGCAAAGGATGAAGGAGGGGGAGGGTGGGGAAAGATCTGTTATAAAGGAACCCAAAAAAAAAAAGAAATTTGCAAAACAAGATAAAGCATGACATCCGTCATCAATATCGATCATACATGAGAAATGCCATGCACCAAACATGCCAGTTTGACAAGAGGAATTGGAAGGCAAATATAGACCTTAGAACAAGCAGACAATTCTTATCAGGAACAGTCCAGAAAAGACCATAGACTGTGGCTGGGACCTCTTTTAGGATATGAATCAAGTAAATAAAGTGTAGAAGAGCTGAAGATGGTTCAAAAATATAGCTCACAAATATGAAGGAAATCTCAAAACCAATTTTGAATCTCACAACTTATAAAATCCACCAATAGCTTAGGGCTATGTTTTTTCTACTCATTGACTGTGCATTTTAAAAAACTAAAGTATCCGATTCTCTTCCAGTGAAGATCACAAGCACAACTCAATGCATTTTTTAAGTTGTTGGAAGACATTTGGTTACTGATTGCAGAATTAACCCGAGCCACTCTCGAATAACTATAGCAAATAAAATGCACAGAAAAAATGAGAACTTGACAACATGTCCAAGTACAAAACTGTACAAACTGAAAGGATCCCTTACCTGATACTTTCTTTAAATTATATATGCAAGAAAGGGAAGAAGAAGAAGAAGAAACAAATTCTTAAGTGTCCTAAAGTTGCTTTCCAGTTATGTCCATGGTTTTGCTAATCTTCGTGCAATGATAAAGATGGCTATCAATATCAATGCAAAGTTTAAAAAAGTGGATTCATGAAATTAAAAACATGAAAGATAGATATATTAAAGGCAGAAAGCAGGCAGTCATGGTATTAACTTTCAAACCCATCAAGGTTATTCTCCGAAAAGAGCTCAGTCAGAGCTAGGAAGCATGAGCGCCTCCAATAATAAATCCAGAACTGAATTGAGGGTTTGCAAAACAGTATACTTGCTACTCACGCCCCAAACAACGTAGGGAAGACTGTCAAACATTGTGAACAATTGAAGAATCAGAATTTATTCAATGAAAGAAAAACCCAAAAGAGGAAAACACCAAACCAAAGCTCCTAAATTTATCATTGATTTCACTCTATTAACCATCTATATCTTTCTTCGCTTAGAGCTGAATAACACTTGGGATAAGTACACCAATTAAACTGAATCCCTGCATCTTAGCCTATTGCGCGATAAAACATAACCAAAGAAATTAGCAACTTTCACTTCCAGCATTCCTTTTCGTAATTCATTTGCTCTATACAAAATTCAGCGCATTTGTACCTCCATTCAAGATTCCCAATTTAACAAAGCCAAAAGTTTTTCAATCCACTTTGCAGACTGCAATTCGCTATAGCTTCTATCTACCTCTGCAAGACGCATCATCAAATGATCAACTTCCTCGTCAATATATAACCCAAGACCCAGAAAATCCAGCCCCAAATCCCCATCTCAAAAGCATATAGAAACATATAATCATCGGAAATTAGTATGCAGAGGGCAACATATTTATCTCTGCAACTAATTATATAACAACTATAATCAGGCATTAATATCAGAGAGAAGGAGAGAGAACCTTTGCTGGAGTATCTACCACCTTGTAAGCATCCGCAGTGAGTCCCACCAACCATAAGCCAGGGAAAACACACTGAAATTTAACAAGAAAGGTTCTTTGTTTAAGACATAGCATGATCACAATCTAAGCAAATAGTAATCGCACATGACCAAGAAAAATGACGGAGAAGAGAACTCATACATCAAGTTGTTTCTGCACATTCTTGTTCCTTTTCTTAGGTCTTCGAGCGGGCCTCGACCCAGTCATCACGAATATGTCCTCTTCAATCTCTTCCTTTGACAAAGCGATCCAGAATCTCCTCTTCTCCTTTCTTTCCGTATTTTGCGTCTCGGCGAAACCCCTCAAGCGAAGTGATTTCGGCTGTGGATGGTTCTCACCTTGCTGAACCGAATGAACAACGGTAACCGCCGGAGCCGTTTCCTGCAATTCTCCATGCCTCGATGCTCCTACTCCGATCTCGACCGTGCCTTTCGAGAATATTGGTTTTCTGGGCCTCAAATTCCATGGCTTCTGCACTATCTCTTCAGCTTCAGCTTCTTCAGCGTCCTCTGTCTCCCGCTTCCTCTCTCCAGCTTCATCATCAGTTTCATTGTTGCTCGCTCTCTCTAAAGGCTCTTGTTGCTGCTGTTGCTTCAGAGATTTCTCTCCCAGATAGCATGAAGAAAACCCAAATCGGTTTCTGGCAGTTCTCGATCCGACCTTGCAAGCTCGGGTTTCGGATTCTGAGTCCGGCTCAGAGTTATGGTCAGCAACAGCCGCAATAGGTTGGGAGGAGTCGCCGGATGTATGACGGCGGCAACGATGGTTAGTATTGGTCTGATTCTTGCCACCCCATTTCAAGAAAGGGAGCGAGAAGTTGTGGAGAGGCTGAGACTTCACAGGTGCGGTGGCCATTGAGAACCACCACGACCCTCTCTCTAAGAAGCTAAAAAATGAACCGTCTCGTATCAAAAGATAGCAAGACAATGAAAGAGTTCAGGAAACCCTAGAGAGAGAAGGGGAGGGATGGATGGAGGGAAGGAAGGAAGGACGACAGGCAGGCGGAGGGAGAAGAGAGATGGTTTCGTGGTGAAGTTTTTAGAGAGAACGAGGCGCTGCGTGTTTATATTTCTTAGGCACAGCTCCCTCACATGTACAAAAACGAGCAAGGAGTTCGTTCTTTTACGTCTATCTACACTTTCTGCCCTTGTCTACCTCTTTATTCCCATTTGGATCCTTTTCCTTCGCTTGCGGGGACCAGTTAACGGTAACGTTAACGGCATCACATTCACTCACGCCATATTGCCATATTCAATTACCCACAGGACTTGTATTCAACTAGTTACATCTTCATTAGGTATCATAAGCATATACTTAACTATCCAATAACACTTTCATCTTTATCACCCACGGATACCGACATTCATTTTGCAACACATTTTAATCTGAAATTTGATTCGTTTAAGTCACATAAAACTTGAAAATTTAATAGAGATAAGTCTTTTTTTGGCAACTTTGAGGAGAAAAAATTATAACACATAAATTTAAGAAATTCCAAAAATTTTATACTCAGTTTATATCAATAAGGCAGCTAAATCATTGTTGTACATATGTGGAGAATAATATTATTCTGCGGTTATATTGACTTGCTTGTTTAACAAATTTAATTTAAATAGGTATCTACTTATACATTTTATTTTATCTCAATTATCTCGTGATTGGTCATTGCAAGTTGTTTTTTTAATATTTTCTTAACATAATACTATCCCCAAAAAAATGATAACATAATAATATAATATATACATTTTAAACAAAGTTTAGAGAAAAATGGATAAAAAATGATATTATATTATAAAAAATATTTATGGACTGAAGTGTCAGTCGATAAAAAATGTAAATTTAATTAGAAATATATTATTTTTTATTGAAAATTCAATCACTCCATCCATTGATTTTTTTTCCTAGCCGGGAAGTAGTTATCAACTGATTTTTACCAATAAAATAATGATGTCTACTATTTTGGAAAATGCGGCAGCTTTTTTTTTCAAAAAAAAAAGTTTATTTTTACTCGCTTTTTGCATTTTTTTAAGTTTTAAATTGTTTTTTTCATTTCCATAATTATAATAAATTAATAGTTAATATTTATTGTAATTTAATTAATAATATTTTAAAATTATCATTATTGTTACTTTTTGTTTTCAATATTATTCTCTTCATCATTCAACAATCTTTTTTTGTGAATTTGTAACATAAAAATAATTAACTTATAAATAAAATTTACAACAAATATTACAAACTCAAAAACTCAAATAAATTTTTGCAAATCTTTACCTGGAGTTAATTAAAATTTCAACTGCAACGATAAGAAGTGATGAACGGAGAAAATACCAAAATATTAGAAAAAGAACATTTAACAAATGAAAGAAGATAATTTGATAAATATATTGAAAAAGAAAGAAAGAAAATATGAAGATCTTACCAAGAATTTAGAAGAAAGAAAAGAAAAATAAGATAAGGTATAGAAAAAGAAAAGAAGAAGAATATAACTTGGAAATAAGAGAAGAAGAAGAAGAAGGAAAGAAATGTGTGATAAAACTTTTAAATCAAAACCAAAATGATTTATTGGAAAATAAAATATATATATATATATATATATATATAAGATTACGGATAGGAAAGAAAAATTTAGCGAGGTTTAAAATTTATGTGACATAAATTTCAATTTTAAGCTAAAAATTTTGAATTTAAGAGTTATTAATTGAAGTTTAGTTGATTTTAATAACCCTTAATTTTGACTATCTTACCACTAAATTTCTTTAAAAAAATAGTAAAATGCATATTTGTGTACGAATTGTAATTTTTATTCATTGTTTTTAATTTTCTTTTAAAAATCAATCAAAAATTTTGAAAAGAACAAATCAAATGACCAAAAATTAGTTGAAAGCTTTTGTCGAAATTTAACAATATTATTGTAATATTAAAAGACTGTAAAAATAACTAATCATAATTACAGTTATATATATACACACTCAAACACACTATCTCTTGTCAATATATGTGACTTTGCTTGAACTTGACACCAAAATTTTTACCCTACTCAAATAAAAATCGCACGAGTTATATCGCCAAAAGAAAAATACACGAGTTGAATGAGTATTTTTGCACGGTCACGGTCAAAGATACTAGCAGAACAATTAACATATGTAAATTAATTATAAATAAGTATACAATAGATTGAATTTAAATATCTTAAACTAATAGCTCAAAATTATCTTCTTTGATGTCATATTATGGTGTGCTTAGTTTTGGTTGCTTACAAAACAGAGTGATTTTATTTTCAAATTGTATGTAATATTTATTAATATTTATCATTTTTCACAATAAAAATACAAATATTATTTTATTATATATATATATATATATTTCTTTTTTATATCATCTGCCCATAAGGCAGTGAAATATGGAGAATTGTGAATACTTATCGTACGGGACGGACGAAAATGGATCAAATCATTGATTCGACTCCATCTAATTTAGTATTGTGTTAATGAACAGATGACTGTAGGATTACAATTTTTTTTTTTAACCAATGATTGCAGGGTTACATTAAGTTGTAAGAAAAAAAAATAACAATAGTTTTCTATATTTTTATTATTAAATATTCTAACAAAAATATAATACATATATATATTTTTCAACTTAATATCATAGAATTAATTTTTTAAAAAAATTTTACACATTCATAATTTTATTAGAATATCTAATAAAAATATAAAAAAATAAAAATCAAGTAGCAGATGAACCCGTGCCTGTGGCATTTCAGGGATTGATCATTGAAGTTTAAATAAGACGATTAGCCACGTTAAATTATGGGCCAAATAAGATTATTTTCTCTAATATTTTATTTATTCTCAATTTGCAATAACTTTTATTCTCTGTGTTGATAACGAAAAGTAAAAAGTGAATATTGTTTGACTTCAAATCGTTAAAAAAAAAAGAAAAAAGGGAAGACTAGTCACGTGTGTTTTGCTATTATTTGCAAGAAGAATATTTATAATTATATCTATCATATTTATGATTGAGGTCTGATTTCCAGAGTTTTAAAATTGTTAGAGATCGATTAATAGAGTTATTCGAATTGCTTGTGTACGAACATTTCATTGGAACTCTCAATTTCTCCTTGTTAGATCCCAAAGCATCGATGCTAAATTACTTTAATAAGTATTGGCCAATTCGCTTCTTTTATTATCCTTAGTTTATGCATAATTGTCCTATTCTCCATCAAGCGATGACAAATCGAAAACAAGTGATATTCAATTTCTCAACTTGGTACCTATGGACAGTGTACATATATCTATTTTAATACGATTAATCTTCTATTGCATGCTATGTTAAGTTTGCAGATATCAACATTGTATTCTTATTTTGTACTTGTCTGTCAACTACGGATTTGAATTCCTTGCAATTTATATCTGTATAACGAGAGATGTTGTGCTTTTAACTAAAAGGAGTCAGCATATTTATGAGAAATTCAATTTATTTATTTTTAAACAGAAAGGATTTCCTTTTTTGTAGGTAAAAAAAATAAATAATTATAAAAAATAAGAAGAAGTAAAATAGAAGATAACGATGATGGAGGACCAAAAGAATAGAAGCACAGTCGCCATGTTAGTTAGCTAAGACGTTGAGGTCAACTAAGTGTTTGATTACACGTGAAATTTAGGATTACGTCCAATTATGACTACCAACCGTATATGCTTTTAACTTCTGAGTACGTAACCCCCCCGCTAGTTATCATCTATTTCTCTTTTCTCCTAATTATACGCTCTGACTCTACCATTCCACCTCCTAAAAAACCCTCTTAAATGGCATTATACTTTTATTTTTTGCCTCAAGTTTGACTTTTCATTCCCCGTCTTAGTCCACATGGCATGACTCTGTCAATTTCTATTTGCCACATGGGCTCAGGCCCGTATCGTACCAAAGCCCAACTACGATGTTTTCTTTCGTTGGTGTTTTTCTCTATTCCCTTTCCTTCATGTCCCTCTCATAGGGCCCATTTCGCTCCCGCAGCTCAAAAAATTAAAATAAAGGCGTGCTTCGGTGGATCTTGATCGACCCGACCCGAAAAACTGAGATTTTTTTTTTTTTTCGAAAAAAAAGAAAGGGAAACAGGCGTTCGCAGGGTGTTCAAGGGCCCTCTAATCTGTCTGCATTTCCCTCTCGAAGAAACTTTGATTGAGCATCAATGGGGTTCTTCACTGAACTGTAATCCGCACTGTTTCGCGGCCTCAGACCTTATCGTTTCTTTCTATTTGGATTTTTGGACAAATTCTACTCTGTCACAGTTCGGACTTTGTCTTAAAAATGGATAGGAGACTCAATGGACCCACCGGTGGCGCTGCCAGCACTAGATCTTCTCCAGCTTTGCAGCCAAACTACAGTAACCGATCAGTTCAGGTACCTATCTGTTCAATTTCATGTATAGCGCTTGTAGAGCTACAGCGTAAACCCTAGCTGCCATCTAGGCACCTTTTGAACGGCAAATTGGCATTCTTAGCTTTTCCTTATTTTCCTGTCGGCCGAGAAGGACTGCAGCTGACAGTATCTCAAGTGTCATTCTAGCTAAGAAGAGTCATATCTTAAAAGAGCAGCGTGCCTTCGATATAATAATAAGCTTCTACTTATTGTCCAGTTACTTAATTTTCACGCTGTTTCTTTATTCATTATTGGGTGTAATGCATGGAGAATGATCAGAGCTTTAAGGGCTGATAGCCCGAAATACTGATAGGAATAACGGGCACGTTATGCTTTCTATAAACATATTTTTTGGTGTTAGAGTGGACCGACGTTTGTTTGCTACTCTCTCAGATGCACAAGAAGACGATGTGAGGTGGGTAGTTGGATGAATCTAGTAGTTCCAAACTGCATGCTGCAAGCGGAGATTACTTTAGTTATTTTAGTGTGTCCGTGGGCAGTTGTTATAACCTACAGGACTATAGAGTACGCAACCGGTACTGAGTCTCTTCATAATTTTATGATGTTCTTGGTCCTTAAAGTGTCTGGATTAACTTTTGCGGGAACCTGCTGAGCTAAGATAATAATGAGCTATGAAGTGATAGTCATATTTGGAAAGTACTAAGCAAGTGAACAGTTGTCATGTGCTAAACCTATTTATAATATTATGAGGTCCTTGGTCCTCAAAATTTCTGAATTATAGCTTTATCATCATCAAATGGTTCACTGGGTTGTCATTTCAATCTGAAGCCTGATCATGGCATCTTACCTGTTTAAATGCAAAACATCTTGTAGATGATTTCTTTTTTCATGTTACCCATAGAATAGAGGTTAGCATGCCATGTTTGCCTTGTATTAACTGTATCAAAAAATATATATGGCTTCTAACATCTAATTCCAGGAAGCATTGGAACACTTGGCATCCATTGATCTAATTGACTTGTGCAAGGAAGCCAAAATTGAGCGCTGCCGGGCAACTAGAGACTTGAGAAGCTGTGGCCGTTATGTCCACCATGTGTTGAATTCATGTGGGCATGCTTCTCTATGTGCAGAATGTAGTCAACGGTCTGATATCTGTCCAATTTGTAGAATCCCAATACCCAAGACTGGCTCTAGACTGCATCAACGCCTTTATTATGAGTGCATCGAAGCTGGCCTTATCTCTAAAAGATGTGATGAAAGATTTCAAGAAATAGAAGACAGGGAGAAACAGCTAACTGCTGATGTCCAACGCCTTTATTCTTTGTTTGATGTTGCACTTGAGAATAACTTAGTTTCTTTAATTTGTCATTGTATCCTTTTTTGTGTCAGCCATCTGTTTCAGCATATAGATTAATTTTAATTAAATATGAAATCAAGAAGTACCTTTAAATAATTAATGAAATGAAACTTATCTGGTTTTGTTATTAGTATTATCACCTGAAAGTAACATCAATTTATTTTGCTTCCCCACCTATGTGGAGACTTCACATTTCCCTTAACAGAAATTTAACAGACGTGACAGATGTATGTATGGATGAAACTGCTGTTTCCAGTGATCCTGTCATTGCATTTTTGTTGGATGAAGTGGTAGTGAAGGATTGGTGCAAGAGGACATTCAAAAACATCATATCTGAATTACAGGGAATCTGTATCCTGAAGCCTTTTCAGTTGTTGATATCTGATGCTAATTTTATTCTGTGCTTTTATTGTATTCCCTAAATTTTAATGTTTCTTAACAATTTTTATTAGACAGTCTTGACATTGGAGGAATGAAAAATAGATTGAGTTCACTTCTCAAATTGACATTGCACTTGGCTGGTATATCTAACGTGCTAGAAGTTTTGGAGTTATCTTTCAAGGGTACTCTTTCAGCGCAACTTAATGATTTGCACCATCTCCAAGAGAGCGTATCAAAGACAAAGCAGGTCTACTTGTTTGCAAAATTTTGTATTCAATGTAGTGATTGCATAACTATTTATGAGTTTGCTCTATTATCTGGTTTTTCTTGCTTGCCTATGACATGTAAAATCATCAAGATATGTTCGTTGATGTAATCTTGTTGATGGTATTTCTAACTTTTGTTTTCTCTGTTTTGTGTTCAAATAATGTTGACATTTTTAGTGAGAGTTTTATACCAAATCTTGAAAATTATGGATGACAATTGTTGTTGTATATTCAATATAAGGTGGTCTTGGTTACATCCCAAATCTTGAGAAGTGTGAACGACTATTTAGAAGCTTTTGTCGCTGGATGTTTTTAATGAAGTAGTGTGGCATGTATGAGATGGCCTTTATAAAGTGGCCAATATTTGCCCTTACTCTTGCTATTTTAATTGATGTGATTGCCTATTAAGCATGTTGTGGTTATACTCTGCCTCTATCTGTCTCCCCCTTCCCCATAATTATGGAAGTTCTGAAGAGGTCATATAGATAACCTCATTGTAGCCTACATTCAAGTGACTAATTTGTATGTCTGTTGTGCCTCCCAGCATCTGGAGATTATTATTTGGTGTACAAGACATAAATTTTTGGAGGATGTGAGATCTCGTTTTACTGATAGTTCATCATGGGCTTCAGTTGTACGTGAACGGAAATCAGCGGCAATTAATCGTGCTTGGCCTGATGCAATAAACCAACCTGCAGAGTCAACGTGGCAGGATGGTTCTTTATTTATTGAAGATGCATTAAATAATCTTGAGTTAGAGGAGGGGTTAATAAAGGACATTGAAGAGGGTTTGGAAGTTGCTTCCTTGCAGAAGGATGGAACATCAGTTTTCAGGGCTAATATTGATGGGGTACTGGGTTGTTATCCCTTTAACAATCTTCGAGCTGCTGCTGACTTACTCTTTTTACGTGGTAGTTCTGATATGGTGATTGCAAAACAAGCAATTGTATCCTTCTCTTCTTGCCTTTTCTTGTTGGTATGGGTGCTTCTGTCAATAGTAGTAATTATTTAGAGCATTGCTCTTTTACTTTCCTTAATTTCTATAGTTTCTGTATTATTTGTATGATCGCCACTGGACAATTCCAGATGAAGAATGGAGAGACATAGTAGAGGACTTTGCAGCTACCTTTAGTATTAGTAGGCACTCATTACTGGAGTCTCTGATATTTTACCTTCTGGATGATCACACAGAGGAAGCTTTACAGGTAACTTGCATATATTATGATGCTCAGTGAGTCTGGCTGATGGTTTTCTCTTGGCTTCAAATAAATTCTTATATCAAGTTGATTCACTGGTTTCCTTCAACTGCAATGGTTAACATCTTATTTTTGTAGGTACCATGTTATATTAAAACTTTATTTTTAACCTTGAAACAATAGTGGCAAGTAAGATGGATCTGGTTTCAAGTTGTGGAATATTAGAACTACATACTTAATGTCTAGAAGTTCTTTTCTTTTTGATTAATGGTGAGTCAAATATCTGGAATGCTTGGTAAACTTAAAAAAGTAGTATTTACACAAAGCACCAAGAATCCCCTCCCCAAATAGACAGAAGAGGGGTTAAAATGTGACTTGGAGACCATTTTTACATTTTGATGCATGTCTTTTGGATGTCAATGTGGATTCTTCTTTGCTTTTAAGAGTAATATAATTTGTTATCCTTCTAGGAAGCTTGTCACCTTCTTCCCGAAATATCTGGCCCAGCATCGCATCCTAAAATTGCTGAAGTGCTGTTGGAAAGGAATAGTCCTGATACAGCTCTTATGGTTTTAAGGTGGGCCGGGCGTGATGGTGGGTCACAGATGATTTCACTTAAAGATGCTGTCACTGCAGTGCGGGTGAGGGTTGAGTGTGGGCTTCTGACTGAAGCATTTATGCATCAGAGACTGCTCTACACCAGAGTGAAGGAAAAGAAGTTGAATCATGGAGCAGCTGGGGATACTTCTGACAAACTAAAAGGTCAATATAGCAGTTGGCTGGAGTGGGTGGAGGCCCTGGTGACCGAGATTTGTTGCCTCTGTATCAGGAGGAACTGGGTGGATCGAATGATAGAATTGCCATGGAATTCTGATGAAGAGAAATATATACACAAGTGCCTGTTGGATTATGCTGTTGAAGACCCCCTTAAGACTACTGGAAGTCTTCTTGTTGTGTTTTATATTCAAGTAAGCCATTTAAATAGCTGTTTCTGCATCCAACACTGGTGCTACTGATTTATCATCATGTTAAGCAGTCCAGCTGTCTTGAGATCTTTCGACTGTTGTACCTCTGCAATTTGGGAAATGTCTATCCTAGTTAAGTTGTGCATATCATGTGTGCATCACCAATGTCCACCTGATCTGATAATTATAGCCTAAGTTATAAAGCACTGCCACATCCACTCATCACTAATGTCTACTGTCCCCATATTCTGCTTGCTCAATACTAGCACCACAACTGATGGGCATAAATAATGGAGTTGCTTCTGTCTTGCCTGGCAATCTTATTGTTGTGAGAGAAGTGCTTGTTGCCTCTTAAAATTAGTGATTCCCTTAGTGGAATCAGAGCCTATGTCAGCATCATTTGGCACTTGCTTGTGCATTTTTTTTTAAATATAATCCTTCTATGTACCTAGTGTAGAAAAGATTGTGAAATCGCGTTTTAGATGGTTTGGACATGTGTGGAGAAGACCTATAGAAGCTCCAATAAGAAGAGTAGATCAGGTGGAGAGTAATCCAATAATTAGAGGTCGAAGAAAACCACGAAAAATTATAGGCGAAACTATTAAGAAAGATTTAAATCTAAATGGTCTATCTAAAGATATGATTCATAATAGAACTTTATGGCGTTGTTTAATCCATATGACCGACCCCACCTAGTGGGAAAAGGTCTTGTTGTTGTTGTTGTTATAATCCCTTTGTGCTCTTGTACTTGTGGTTGTCTCATCCATATCTTCTTTGGAGAAAAATAAGTGAGTATCAATGATAATGCCTCACCTTTGCTACTCATGCATAGATGCCATATCTGGTTTCTAACGCCTATAATCAATGGGTCATAATTTGTTCAGTACTTCAGTTGACCTGAAAATTGATGTGGATTCTAGTTGTATCTTACTTTCCTATTGAGTTACCATTCTTGTTGCAAATGAATATAAACTGCTCTTAGCTTCTTAAAATGTGTCTGGGTATTTGAGAAAAATATGAAAGGATTCTCTGGCATATAAAAATATCTTTGTTTACCACAGCGCTACAGATATGCTGAAGCATACCAAGTTCATCTTAAACTTGAAAAGGTGGAGCGGGAGTTAGCTTCAGAAGTTTCTGTTGGTGAAGAAGCTCTATCTAGAATAAAAACAGCCAGTCACTGGAGAGCTAATTTGGTTGTAAGTGATTAAAAATGGCTGATATTGACGCACATATTGTTTTATGTGGTTTTTTGTCTTTGGATCATGGGAAGCATCAGTTAATTTTGACTCCAGTACTCACAGACTCACAGAAATTCCTTGACCCACATTGCATGAAAAAGTAATGTTTACTCATGAGAAAATTTTTTTGGGGGGAAAAAAAGTTTGCCTGTGAAGTACATGTCCTAATTGATAGAAGTTTACATATAAGTAAAATTTAATTTGTGTGCCTGTGATAAATTGGAGTGTATTTGTCACACAGGATATGTCATTGATTACTACTCTATCTTGTTTTACTTTTTAAATACTCAAAAGCAAAGCTAAGGAAATTACCCAAATACTGCTTAAATACACACACAAGGGTTAGCCAGTATGAAATAATAATGGCTGTGGGCTACGTTTCTGTGTATATGTTCTCTGCAGTCTGTAATCTCTAGCTTTGTTCCCCTTTTAACACTTTATACCCTTTTAAATAATTTGTTCATAAAAGAAAGGAATTGGAGAAAATAGAGGAAGTTCTGTCAAGATTAAACAAAGCAAATTAATGGATGACGATATGTTTCATGTGTCACATTAGGAACTCCTAGATATACTGAAGCTAACAAAGCATGCAGAGTGTCAGATGCAGCAAGCATTTATATTGTAATATGTCTGAAATTATTTTTCTAATCATATGTCACGGATTTATGAAATGTTTAGATGCTTGGATGAACAGGATAGATGCTTGGAGTTGTTGCCAGAAGTTAAGCAACGACAATTGAGGAGTGGAAAATTGACTGAGGGTGCTGTTACGTCTGATGTAGAAGCTGAAAGTCCAGCTAAGCCCGATGTTACTAAGACACAGGACTCCAGGTCAACCAGTTTATTGGTTCCCTCATCTGCTAATTCTACCCATGTCCTGGATGCAGACCATACACCTGGTTTGTTGTGGTCATCAACTTATGAGACAACAGCAAAAATTGGCCGTGCTTTCTCCACTATTGGCCCTGAGCTTGGCAGATTTGGTTCTCCATCATCTCATGACTGGTTATTTACCAGTAATGAGAGGAGGCAAAGATATCAAGGTAACGCAGGCAAAAATCTCAGATATGATACTTCAACTCCACGAAATCATAGGATCCATTCGTTGAATGGTTCAGCTCTTAAGGGATTTAACAGAACATCACCAAGCAATTCCCAAGAGAACATGCTGGATAAAATCTCAACAGGAGATGGATGGAATCAGTTTCTTGGTCATAATCCAAATAGCAGTCCTATGTACTCCTGGAAAGCTTCAGTTAATCCTGTTACTAGATCTACCCCCAACCATTCTAAAGAATTTGCCAATGACCTACTAAATATGTCCAGTAGAAAAGTTCACTCTCATAGAGATGATAGAAATTGGAATGTGGCATCCTCTGATGATCCAATGGATGTCTCTTGGAGGTAAGGACCTGGTTAAATGATTCTCCTTCTGCTCTTTTTTTTTTTAAAAAATAAAATAAATAGTTAATTTTTTAAATTATGTTTATAAGATGTCTGTGGGTATTGTTCTAATTCTTTTTAAGATTTACCCATGGAAGGTTAAATATATGTAATGACTGCATTGTTTTGTGTTTTTGGTTAGCCATATAGAAGGGAACTTTGCTATTGAAAAAAGCATCAATGGTGGACCAAGGTGGAGATCTGATGAAGAAACTGGTGATGAGGAAGAAGAGAAGGTTCTAGAAAGAACTATGGGGACAGCTTATCATGCAACTTCAACTAGGAGAACTAGAAGTAGCAGAATTACCAAGAGATGAAAGCACGACTCTTATTTGGTCAAGTGAGTCTGGAAATTTTCTGGAAAAGGAGAACAGGTATTATTCTTGTTGAAAGAGCTGTTTTAGGATGAGAGTTGTACCTTTTTGGAAGGTCAAGTTTTTTAGTTTACCACTACACTGGTCATAGTTGTGTAGCTAATATTCAAAGAAGGAAATATTAATTTCGAAGGTCCATTTCCTTCCCTTATTCCCGCAATGTTGATCAGAGTTATATAGATTTACTGATATTTTGAGCAAATTCAAAGCCGAGGGTATCGGAGTGGTAAGTTTCACTTTATCATCTGTCTAATGACTCAAAAATGTGCGCCTGGTTGAGCCTTTATTTTGTGTACACTTAGTCACTTGTTGGATTCAGGACATAACCCGTTCATCTTCTGCGGAGTTTCGTATGTATTCCCAGGGGTCATTTTTGTATTTTTGCAGTTAATCTCCCTGGTATGGAATGCAAGATATCGAATAAGCTTGGTAAAACCCAATATTTGGTGGCTTTTCCGTTTCCATAATCTGTAAACTTTTAAGCAATTGACTCTTGCTGGTAAACGAGGTTCGTTAACGGTGGTACAGAGGATGCAAAATGCCTTGTTGGTTACTGCGAGATCAGCAAACCAAGTCTTAGCCAACATCGGCTAAAATAAGCGCGCTTATTTATATGGTCTTTGTCAAACATCCGCGAAATGTCATCTTTGTATGACAGAAAATTCTGTAGACGGAACCCATTGAAATTGCTTTATTTAACACTTCCAAACTTGGTATTTATTACGTAATACTTTTCAAGCAAATTATAAGTATTTATTAGAGGGTACAAGGATCTAACTTGAATGACACTCGTTAGCTTGAAGAGGACTTAAGGACGCATGGATCTCTTGCACCGCTTACGTGGACCATTCAGATTGAATCGTTTAAATTTAATGTGAATAATTTAGATTATATATATATTAATTTTAAATTTTTAAATTTTTTTTCACTTTAGAAGATGTAAAATGTAAAATAAAAATAGCTTTATAACTGTCAATTATTTTAAAAAAATAATGTTTCATATAAAAAAATAAAATAAAATAATAAAATTTGAATGGTTCACATTGGAATATGTATAATGTTCGCATCCCCTGAATTTACAGAAAATTTAGATTTGACTCAGAGCTTGTATTTGTCATTTTGCTTGGGTCAAGAGGGTCAAGTCACGTGGCTCACCCACCCTATGAGTGGACAAGAGGATTGGAAAACTCTGCATTTTAGAGAGATATGATATGTAAAACTTATCGCTTAATTAGTGAATTTTTTAAATAGAATAGATAATAATTATATCTTGACAAGATTAAACTATTGTAGATATATTTATTTTGTAGATTACAATTTATATTCTGTGGTGTCTTGTATTCAAGGCCTGACTCGGAGATTTTTAGTTGAAGGTCTGCATGGAGTAGTTCAAACAATCACAAATCGTCGAAGACATTCCCCGTTTTTTTTTTGGGGGAGGGGTGGGGGGGGGGGGGGGGGGTTGAGTCCAAGGCTAAGGAAACTTTTCTACAAAATAATGCTTCTTCTTTTTTTCCTTTTTTTAGTTCTAAGTCGATTGGAATCACTTGATAACGCGGATTTAATAGGGACTTTGGTAGTATAATCTTGGCAAAATTATATTCAAAGATTTAAAATTTTCAAAATTTATAATAAAAATTTTTAAGAATTAAAATTATTCTTAAAGACTAAAATTATTATTAAACTTTAAAAGACTTATTATTATTATTATTAGATTTTAAAAAATTACTATTAAATTTTAAAAAATATATAATTTAAATAATTTTAAGTGGTAATTTTTTTAAATTTTGATATATTTTTTTTAAATTTTAGTAATAAATGATTGTAATTTTAATATCTTAAGATGATTTTAATTTTTAAAATTTTTATTATAAATTTTACAAAGTTTAAGTGTTTAAATACAATTTTTCCTATAACCGTGTTTTCGAAGTTGTCTTCCATTGAAGGTCCCACATTCCATACGAGACTGGTTCTTGAGGAGACTTTTCTGGTGTGAAGTTGAACTTCTACCCTGGTGGATTCCTTGACATGCCCTAGCCCTAGCCCTAGGCCCTGCTGCTCAGAAGCTTAACAGAAAATTTCGCAGAAAGTCTGTTACTTTTTCTTTTATTTTTGATTACCTGATCTTCTGGTAAGCGAGAAACCAGAAAGCTTTCATTTTTATGAGAAATCTATAGAGGGGCTTAGGAATGAAAACGGACGAGACTAATTAAGGAGCTGCTTATGATATAAATTGTTGGAGATTGTACTCTAGGCCAATCATTGTATTGCGAATATTGTTTATTATTATGAAATAAGAGTTTTTTTTTATTACATTATTATATTATTTGCATGTTTATATATAATAATATCTATGGATAAATCATTTTTTGAATTATCCAAAATGTCCCTAATCAATCATTCTTGTGGGAACAACGATGAATTAAGATTAGTATGATTTTGATTGATTAAGTGTTAATCATATATGATGATATGAATCAAAATCATAGGCGTGTGTTAGAGAATAGGACGCTGGATAGACCCGTCATGAGATAAGTTACATGGATTAGATCATAAATTTATCTCATATATAACTATGTCATTGATCCCTTGGACCTGAGATCACCATAAATTCCTACATGAAGGACACTGTACTTTGGCATAGTCTAATGTCACTTTTAATCGGGTGATTATAAAGACTATGATCAGGTATAATGAAATTCATGCAGAGGAAGATGAGTGGTCAAGATGGAATTTGTCCCTCTAATTAATAGAGAGAGATATCTCTGGGCCCCTCGATGAGTGTGACTGAGAAATGCATAGCCATGCTCAAATGGAAAGGGTTCTATCTTATCTCAGTCTGCTCGGAGATCGAGAAAGTTATAATCGAGCAAGTTGAGAATAACATTTCCATGTCTCATACTTTATCTAGATATCGTGTGACAAAAGGGATATGATAGGGTTATCCTCCACCGATCCCGTATGATTTGGGTAGTCACAATGTCTTGCCAGAGGCCGCTTGTGATTTGTGGGTAAACAGTGGAGTTGGCCCACTGCCACATCATATCATCCTTTCGCACACAAGAACGAACCAACTCGAACTAAAAATGCCACATTCATTGAATCAGAAATGTGTCTAGATTCAATTATATATCTTATGGAGGAATTATTTTATATATATATATATATATATATATAAATAATTAAATTCGAAATATATTATATATTATATATATATATATATTATATTTGATATTATATATATATATATATGGATTAATTTAAATTTGATTCTATCAGATAGATTTAAATTTAAACTAAATAATTTAAATTAAGTTCTAGATATTGTTAGTTTAAATTTAAACTATATGATAGATTTGAATTTAAACTAATAGATATATTTAATTAATTTTGATTAATTAAATATATCTGAAACTTAGTCTATAAATAGGGGTTTCCATATTAGAAAAAAATGATATACATAGCTATATTTCCAAAATCCTTTCGTACGGATACAGAAATTTACGAAACGTACGGACTGTTAGAAGCACACTGCTTTGAGTTGCTGAAATACCAGTAGAGGGAGCTGATCTGCGGTCAGTTCCTGTGATCCAAATAAAAACAAACAACAAACTCAATCGGAAGAAAAAAGGTAATTCTCTGAACCTATTCAGTTTAAGTGATTTTGGCGAATCCTTGGTGGGAATTGGGATCAAAATTTTTTAATGTTTCCGCTGTGTAACTCCCATAATTCCCAACATAAATGGCGTCTTGAATCAAAGGGATAAGATCAGGTTGGATAAGCTTTTTATTATCCCATTTTCGTACGAAAAGACATCTTACTCCTGCATGCCGTCATACGCTGGAATATACCCTTTCCTCCAACCCCGTCTCCTGGGAGGCACGTGGATCCCTTTTATTATAAAATACACTTAAATATAATTTTTTATATTTTTATTATTAAAATTTTTAATTAAAATATAATAAATATATTTTTTAATAATAATATAACACGTACTTAATTTAATTAAAAAATTATATAATTATTTTTAAATATTTTACTTATTATAATATTATTAAAAAATTATATATTTATTATATTTTAATTAAAAATTATAAAAAATTATATATATATATTTTATATCTTTATTATGATCTTTTTTAATTAAAATATAATAAATTTATAATTTTTTAATAATATTATAATAAAAGTATAATTTAATTAAAAAATTATACATTTGTCTTATATTATTAAAAAATTATATATCTATCATACTTTAATTAAAAATTTAATAATAAATATAGATGTTTTTTTCCTTCCTAAACACTGTCAGAGTTGGACTTCGTGTATTTACACTTTCCACCAAGATTTTGTTTTCCCGAACTCCATACTTTTTTTATTCTTTTTCTCTGCCCTTTTGCTTTCATGGTGCCGTCTTCATCATGCGCTTTTTTACAGCTAATTGTCTCTCTTTATTCTTTATTATTCTTGGCGTTCTCTTTGGTGGGATAAGAGTTCAATCCTTGTCGTTCACTGACTAGGTAACCAAATTTATTTATTAAAAATTCAACTTTGTCATCCTTACTTTTTTTTCTAGAAGAACTGCTTTAATTTCTGTCAACGTCTCCTATTGCTAAAATTTTAAATCTGATACAACTAGAAAACATATTTTATTGCTTATCTAGATAAACTACAGTGATTTTTTGTGATCAGAGAGAGATCCACTTTTTATTACCCCAAAGGAGGGAAAAAAAAAGAAGAAGAGAAAAAGCCTCGAAATTAGGTAGTGATTACTTTACCGACAAGATAAAGCTCTAGATTATTCTATGCTACTTTTTGCCATTTGCGATGAGAATTGTGTCGGATAAGGTTATCGATGGATATGCATCGCAAGTTCATTTATCTTTGTCCCAAGCTTATTTGGTATCGTCGAAAGGTTATTTTCCTGAAATTACTTTTTATCACTTTCTTAAATAAAAATACTGTTTAATCTATAATACAGAAAAATCACCTTTATTTATGTCGTCAACAAACAACTTGTTTATCAAGGAAGAAAAAAAAAAAAGACATTAGGGTTTGGGAGGAGATGACTTGTAATTCATGAAAGGTCATCGATTGAGCGTGCATATGAACAAAAATGGTCACTGTCCATAGAATAAACCGAGTTGTTCAAAGTTGACCAGCTAAGGACTTGGTGTTAAGTTTAAAACACATGCATTCAATAATATTAATAATAAGTAAAATCAACTTCATTTTCAAATTTTTTAATTAGTAATTACACCCTTAATCACTCATTGATATATTTACTATTACTATTTATTGGCTCGATGAAACAAAACTTTGTTATGTGTCGACATAGAATAGAAAGTGCTCTCAATATTTGCTAAGGTAATCGTGGGCTCGATTATAATTCAAGAAATTAAATGTACCCAATTTATTGTTCCCAATAAAAAGTTGGAGATCTGTCCAGATATAATCATAAATACGAACTTTCAATATGATTTATCTGGAAAATTATTCATGCTTTTAATAAAGAAAGAAGGAAATCATCTGTTGCATACAAAAATAAATTCAAAACAGTACGATGATTTTGATTAAGAGTGATAATTTTATACTCTTGGAAATAGCATTTTTTTTATTTATGTGATAATTAATTATTAAATATAAAATAATGTTTTATCTGTTTTAATAAATTTATTACTATAATCATATTTATTAATTACATAAAATTAAATTAATTATTTTTAAAATTATTAATAAAGTTAAAACTTCAAGTAATTAATTAATAAAATATTATTTTATATTTAATAATTAATTAATTATATCATAAATGAAAAAAATGATGATATCACTAAGTTACTTACAGCTCTTCTACTGATTGCATTATCAAAACAAAATTATGATTTATGAGTTAGAAAAAAGAGCAGAGACGCAACAAAACGACCAAGTCATATACCTACGGGAAGAGCATAGTGGTTGCGCGGCTTACGGCAGCTATATTGAGTATCTGCCACGTCAACACGCACCACCCAATGTTTGGTCAGCGATTCAAGGACCATGGTTCTGATTTGGCCGCGAAGTATGGTACAAATTCTTCATTTCTATGTGCTACAAGAAATAGATATATGGATAGTGTTTCATTCTCCGCCGCCTCTCTCTTCCTCTCTGCCAAAACTGAGAGAGAGAGAGCAACAGACAATTAATACATTACAAAAGAACAACCCCAATTCAATTCAGTCTACGTGAACCCATTCTCCATCTCTGTCTCGGATCATGTGTTTCGGATCCTCTGTGACCCGATACTCTGAAGCTCAAACCTAGTGTATGGTCCTGTTTGATCTGATTTGAGCTGAATCAGAATCGGTCGACATGACTCGGCGATGTTCTCATTGTAGCCACAATGGCCACAACTCAAGGACTTGCCCGAACCGCGGAGTCAAGCTCTTTGGAGTTCGATTGACTGATGGGTCGATCCGGAAGAGTGCTAGTATGAGCAATCTCAGCCACTATGCTGCGTCGAGCTCCGGAGCTCATCATGCCGGGTCTATCAATCCGAGTTCTCCCGGTGAGACGCCTGATCAGGGTGCTGCCGCCGACGGTTACGCCTCCGAGGATTTTGTTCCTGGATCATCGTCTGTTTCCCGGGAAAGAAAGAAGGGTTCGAATCCGATTCTCTAAAAATTTACTTTGTTTTTTGTTCATTCAATTCAATCTCTTTTTTTCCTTGTTGGTGGACTCTGTTTTGGAAGTATTCTTTTACAGCCCTTAGCTTTTTCTGAACTCATCGATCAAGTAATAGGAAAGAAAAATTTCGCTTAATTATGTGTTTTGAGTTGTGTAATCTGCATTTACTATCATAATACGTGTTTAGTTTTGCTTGTTTTGTCGCTTAACAGTATATTACTATTTGATTTGTGAATTTGTCCTGCTGGTAGTACTGTGAAAACAATTGAACCACGAAGGTATTGACTATATTTCTATTGGATACTGTCTTCTTATGATTGAATTCATAGAATGCAAGTATAACATGCTTAGCTGCATAGTTTCTAAAATTTAACGATATTGGATATCAGACCCGTCTCAAGTTACTGCGTTAAATAGCAGCAGCTCCTATTGCTCATGAAAGGTTCCGATTATCATCTCGTATCAACGAAGAGGCCAAGTTTTCACTAAACTGATCAATTGAAAAGAGAGGAAATTACAGAGCCCTTCCAGCATGGGCGAGAAAGAGAGTGGGGCTTCTTATGTACACTGAAACAAAAAAGTCATGCCACTAAATTTCTATTTTCTATTGGTCACTATGGATGCTGAGATGATTTTAAGTAGTTCGTTATTTATGAGGAAAGGGTAGACGGGAATTGAGTTCGGAGTTTTATTCAATTTTAACAAAAGTTGAATGCTGATTGTTTATCGATTTAGCATGTAAGTTATGCATCAAAGAAAAGGTAAAATTCTGCTACCAATTAGTGAATGGCATCTGATACCCACATAAATTCTGGGGCAGAAAGCGAGAGCACAGATTCAATTTTTACTGGTATTTATGCTTACGTCTGCATAGTAAGACACCCAATATCTTTATCAAGATGGGTGTCTCCCCCCCCCCCTCCCCTCCTCTTTTCTTCTCCCAAAAAATTTTAAAAAGAAAAAAAATAGGGTCTTTGTAATTCCATCCTCCTGCATTGTTCTTGATGATGGAGTAGATGAGGGGTTCTATAAGTCCAGGTTCACTTCAGGGGTTAACCTGGCGTGTTATGAAGTTCCCCCTTTTGTGTGTGTGTGTGTGTGTTTTTTTGTGTTTTTGTTTTTCTTGGGGGGGGCAGTAATTTCTCATTTTCACACTATGCTTGGTTCCCATTGAGGTTAATGATTTTAGAATGATGATTTGCTGAAGACCTGTCAATGTTTGATGTACTACAGGCCAGAAACAGAAAACCATTGATTTGTTGTGCATATTGAATTTTTGTTTCATTGAGTTGCTAGATTTAATATGCAGGTGTTCCGTGGACTGAGGAGGAACATAGAATGTTCTTACTTGGATTGCAGAAGCTTGGCAAAGGTGATTGGCGTGGAATTGCACGAAACTACGTTATATCAAGGACACCTACTCAAGTAGCAAGCCATGCTCAGAAATATTTCATCAGGCAAAGCAACGTGTCTAGGAGGAAAAGACGTTCAAGTTTGTTTGACATTGTTGCGGATGAAGTTAGTATCCATGTTTGCTAGTTCTATGAACCGATTTTTTTTTTAACCTCAAGATGCATAATGAAATTGATGCCACATAACTTATTTCATGGCCATTAATAAGAAAATCCGACTTCTATGTCTCTGGAGATGTGTCATGTTCTACCTCTATAATGAGGAAGATAAGCACATGTACAGGACGTAGATGGTCAATTGTCATATTTGAAAATTGTTCATTTTCAATCTTCTTGTGCAGGGGGCTTGACAATTTCTTTAGATTGACTCACTTTCCATTAATATTATGCATGCTTACACTATTTATATAATCATGACATTCCAGGGTAGTTTGGAGATAAATATTGCATTTTCCCTTTATTAATACCCATAATTAAAAATAATTAAGTTTCACCCTCATTCCTTGGTGCTTTCTCTATTTTCTAGACTTCATATATTTTTTTGTCATGGTTCTGTTGCAGACAGCTGACACACCAATGGTACCGCAAGACTTCTTGCCAGCTAGTCAGCCAGAGGCTGAAACAGAAGGCAATGACCCCTTGCCAGCTCCCCCGGCCCTTGATGAAGAGTGCGAATCCATGGATTCCACTTATTCAAATGATGGAGACTCTGCCTCTTTGAAGCCAGATGGCTCACAATCACAGTACCCAGTGCTATTTCCTGCATACTTTTCTCCTTTATTCCCATTTCCTCTGTCCTATTGGTCAGGATACAGTCCAGAGCCCACCAAGGAGGCAGTACATGAAGTGCTGAAGCCTACTGCGGTACATTCTAAAAGCCCTATCAATGTTGATGAATTGGTTGGCATGTCAAAACTGAGTTTAGGGGACTCTATTGGTGATTCGGGCCCTTCCTCTCTCTCACTAAAACTCCTCAAGGGACCCTCTCGGCAGTCAGCTTTTCATGCAACTCCAGCATGTGGTAACTCAAACATGAATGGCAGTGCGATCCATGCAGTTTAAGGGCCTCTTCTGCCGAGTTAACTCTAGGCTAGCTGCGTAGTGGCACAATTATCTATCAATGCAGGGTTCGTAACTGTGGTCTTGTGTTAGTCGTATATCTGATTGTGGAATAAGAAAATTTTTTCTCTTCCCTTTCAGGTGATTAACTTTGTTTCTTTGCTGATAGGCAGTAGCATAGCATCTAGGAATTATTTGGGTCTAAAACTTATTGTTTGTTCAGTTATTAATTACTTATTTGTTTTCTCATAGGAGTCCTGTAAAGTCGACTATGTAGTATGGTATTTTACTACAAAACGGATGATTGGATGATTTCTAATCATCCGCACAATTAAAGAGGATTTAAATTTTTTCTTTTTTAAAATCTTATGTCTCAAATCGGTACTTTTAAAAATGTAAAATTGTATTTTTTTTTTCATTTATAATTTTTGACTTTTTAATTATAATATTTTTAAACTTATAATTTGATATCTTAAAAAGGAAAAAAAAAAAAAAAAACCCTCAAAATCTCTTATTGCACCTTTCTCTAGAGTGCTCTTAAAACCCGAGTTAATCTAGCAAGCAAATAGCTAGCTCTTTTTATCTTCAAATTAGGGAGGCCGGTGGGCAAAAGATTGAACCTAACCATTTGAGATAATAAACGCTATTGTTAAGCTGGAAATCATCGATCTTGGGAATGAGTTTTGTTACCCGCCTTGTCTCCCTGTAGGGTGATCTTTGTTAACTACCTAGAGCTTATCATTATCTCCACCTTGGCTTGTCCTGGGTCTGATGTGACGGCTTGAAGTAAGTTATGGCTACTGTCAAACGGTCATGTGAAAATCTAATCTAGATCTTAATTAAGAGAGAAAGAAATAAGGAGTGTAAATTTTAATACCGCTGGTACTTGTCTTCTATAATAATTTGAGGGAAAAAGAAATAGGGGATGTTTGTCGTGTTCAGATGAGATTTATTGCTTTTTCCTTTCTTTCCCCTGCTATATACAAGCGCAGGACAGGAGAGAATTTTGGGGCGTGAAAATTGATACTGCTGTGAGCGGCCCCAGGAGAACATTTGCATGGCTCCATGTGCAAGCAGAGCATCCAACGACGCCACTTGTTCCTAATATTTTGGGTAATAGATAAATACAAGGTGAGGCAAACTATATGTTTCTTTCTGTCGCATCTCGTAATCGAAATATGAGGGCAATGAGGAGGGTGACTGCGAGGCAACTAGCTAATGAGGCTTCTACGACCAAAACGATGAATTCAAACCCGTCCTAATCTGTAGTACCACCAAACATTTTTTCACTCCCAAAATAAGAAAGATGCAAATAAGGTTTAAATAAAACAAGTATACGATTTAGTGTAAATGTCAAAAAGATTATCGAAAAATTGTAAAAAAAAAAATAGAAAAAAGACCTCTTTAAAAGATCTTTTTTTTATTTTTTTTAAAAAGACTCTTCTTTGATCAATTTATACTTCCCTCAACAATTGGATTCAAAAAAGCATAGGCTTCACGTAATTTCACAAAGAAAAAACTATTTGAATAAAAGGCGGAGTTAATACAAATACAGACCAAACTAAAGATATTAAGCATAACAAATATTTTGTTCTTTAAGATAATTGTATTTTTTCTTTTTGTGAGTTAAATTAATTAAAATTAAGTTAATATTAATAATAAAAGACTTATATACATCTGACATCCGCCTAACAAAAAAATGAATATTTTTAGGGAATGCTCGGGCAGAGCAGAAATGGACCTCTTTTTTTGTTAAAAAAATAAAAAAGAATATCTAATGAATCGTTGTACATTTCAATTTGAATTAGGAATTCTGCGTACAAATACAAGTGGTTATTAACTAAATAACCATCCGATCATATTCATATATGTAATTATGTATTACAAATTACAATAAAGAATAAGAATTAAGAATAAAGAAGGAGGATTTGAAATGCGAGATCTAAAAACATATCTCTCCGTGGCACCAGTGGTAAGTACTCTATGGTTCGGGGCTTTAGCAGGTCTATTGATAGAGATCAATCGTTTATTCCCGGATGCATTGATATTCCCCTTTTTTTCATTCTAGTTATTGACACGGGAAGGGGTGAAGAAGATTAGAGATACAATCAAATATCTGTGATTAATCCCCCCTTCTCCTTACTCCTGATCTGTGTAATGACATAGAGTACTCTAGAATATGTTTACCGCGAACACATACACACAAATGGAATTTGCACGATACAAAGTAACTCCATCCCCAACGGTCCAAAGATGAAAATCTTGGTAATATTCTGAACCATTTATGAACATCACAGCAAATATGATTAAAACGTTTATAGCTCCCACGTAAATAAGTAGCTGTGCTGCAGCTACAAAATGGGAGTTTGATAAAATATAGAATAAAGATATACAAACAAGAGCCAGTCCCAACGAAAAGGCAGAAAAAATTGGGTTGGTAAGTGTACTCCTAGACTTCCTAATACAAGACCTGATCAGTCGGATGTTTCAATGATAAATTCTTCATTGTACAATTCTCAGTTTCTCATCAACTTTCACTAATGTTATGTTTGGGAGTTTAGGAAGGAATGAAATGGAACGGATATTAATAGAATATAATGGAATGGAATGAAATGGAGTGGAACTTAATGAAACATATCATTGTTTGAGAGTTTTACAAGGAGATGGAATGTTTTCATTTAACCATTATTTGGGAGTTATTATAAAATGAATGGAATAGAATGGATAAAAATTATTTTCTTCCAATGTTATCTTTATAAATTGCTTTAGATAAAAAGTGTAAATAAATTTTCAAAACTCTTTTTATATTACACAATAACTAGATAAAAACATATTTTAGTATATGAATTTTATTCACATTATTTTTATATTTGTACAAGACCAATTAGTTTCTAAATTAAAAATTTTTAAGATAATTAATCATTTTTTAAAAATATTTTAACATAGTAAATTTTTTTAAAGAGTTCTTTTCTCTTTTTTTTTTTTCTTTTGTAAGTTTTGTAACAAGATTTTCATAATTTTATATCAATTAAATAAGATAAAAATAATATTATAATTTAAATATTTAAAGTTGGTCATCCCATTCTTAACCCTTCAAATTGGAAGGACAAGAAAAAATAAGTTTTAGATGACTTGGGATAGTTTGAAAAGCCATCTCTTACCATTTTATTCACCTCTAAAAAAAAATTTTTAAATAATAATTTAACTCTTAAATTTATTCTATTCCACTCTATTCCTTTCTAAAATAAACTCTCAAACATACCCTGAGTGTTCTAAAAGTGACAACCGAATCGAGCGTTGAAAATGCAATCACGACAAAGCCAAAGATAAATCAAAATTGTAGCTTACCCAAAAAAAAAAAGAAAAAGAAAAAAGACAAGAATGTAAGGAAGGTCCATTCTAAGTTCTAATTATGGCAAGTTTGTCCAAAAGGTCGGATCTACGAAGACTCCGCCAATGCAGCAATGTCATCATAGACCAACAGTCGTGCTTCTCATACACACCCATTCAGAGCAACTTACTAAAATTACATAGTAAAGATATTTATTTCCACCTAAAAATTAATAAATATAATCTAAAAGGGAGTTATATAATTTCTAATTTTCTGTCGTCATTTAATTTGGCAAAGTATCTTGCAGACAGTCTTCGACCCAAGCTGCATTAAAAACTTCGGGTTTTGATTGGAAAAAGGTGGTGCTGGGGGTTGTGCCGGTTTCGTTCCCAAGAATGGAAGGTGTTGATTACTTGGCTCCTGAGAGGAACAAGGCTCAGTTCGATGTTGAAGAGATGAAAATCGTCTGGGCCGGTTCTCGTCACGCTTTTGAAGTTTCTGATCGAATGTCTCGCCTTGTTGCCAGCGATCCGGTTAATTTTCCTTACATTGTTAATTATTAATTTTTTTGAAAATCTTTCTCAGCTTAATTTGCATATCTTTCTTTTCATTGTACGATTTAATGTACGATAGTATGCCGTCGATCTTTTTTTTTTTTCTTAATGAATTGGATTTGCGTTGCTGATGATTTGGGCGCAATATAAAGTGGATTCGACGTGTACATAATGTGGGCATATCAGTGATGGTCTTAGTGCCTTTTATTTTTTTTCCCATATCAAAAGAAGAAAATTTGATTCTCGATTGAAATTGAGTTTCGATGTTCGGTGTTTTTACTACTTCTGGTTCGTGAGAAGTCTAAATTGAAACTTTTGGACTATAAAACTCAATGTGCATCCCAACCAACCGGTTTTATTTAGCCTTTCTTTCTGTAGGACGTGTCTCCTATTAAGAAGTAAATTATTAGCTATAAGCATTATGAAAAATCAGTGGTTAGTCAAGGATTTACGAACTGCTGTACAGCACCAATATGTAAAGTAGTTTAATACTGGTTCATGCTCTCTTCTTTGTATATGTATAGTAATAGGTGATCATTATGGCTTCTGCAAGACCCGTAACCTTGATTGGTTGGCTGTTTTCTCTAGGTATTCAGAAAGGATAATAGGCCCATGCTTGGCAGAAAAGAATTATTTAAGAACACTTTGAGGAAAGCAGCTCATGCATGGAAAAGGATAACTGAGCTTCGCCTTACTGGTGAGCCTGTTGTTCTTTGTGTTGTTGCATTTGGTTTCCTAGCTTGTTATTTTCTTCAAAGGAAGGCTATTTGCTGCCCATAACAATTTCTATTTATCATACTTTATAACCATGTGAGTTGTATTCTTACAGAAGAGGAAGCTTCTAGACTTAGATGCTATGTGGATGAACCTGCATTTACGGATCTTCATTGGGTATAATTCAATTTATTTTCCTGTTTGGCATTCCTATTTTCCACATTCTACTTATCTTTAAAGGAATATGTGGATCAAAGTGACTTTGAGGTTGTGTTTGGTACTAGTTTCAGGATTTCACAATATTGACCTTTTCTTTACTTGACATGTTGTACATTAGAGGTCACTTCAACTACTTCCACTAAATTTTGAGTTATTTATATTCTCTTGCAGGGAATGTTTGTGCCAGCTATAAAAGGACAAGGGACTGATGAGCAGCAGCAAAAGTGGTTGCCTTTGGCTTATAAGATGCAAATAATTGGTTGCTATGCCCAAACTGAACTTGGTCATGGATCCAATGTTCAAGGGCTTGAAACGACTGCAACCTTTGATCCTCAAACAGATGAGTTTGTGATTCATAGCCCCACACTGACTTCCAGCAAAGTGAGTAAACCAGATAATGACTGAGGAGAACTTTTACGGGTCATTAAGGAAGTATTTGTGATTTGAGATTCTATAATCTTATGATGTTGCTGGGTGCTTTCATAAGTACAATAAGGCAAAGATATTGTACCTTTTTAATGCATTCACTGTGTCTACTGGTTATTTAGGGTATTTGGCTAACATGTTATCTTTCGAACAGTTATTGGATTTTGTTATCACTTTTTTTTTTGGCTGATTTTTATACAGTGGTGGCCTGGTGGATTGGGTAAAGTTTCCACACATGCTGTTGTCTATGCCCGTCTAATCACTGATGGTCAAGACCAAGGCGTGCATGGTAATTAACATATTTGAATGATAAGTTTCTGGTGTTAGATTCAGACTTCTGATAATTAACTAGGCATGCAATATGAAGGTTTCATTGTCCAGCTGCGGAGCTTGGATGATCACTTACCTCTTCCAGGCATTACTATCGGTGATATTGGAATGAAATTTGGAAACGGAGCATACAACACCATGGATAATGGGGTTCTAAGATTTGATAATGTACGAATCCCAAGGAATCAAATGTTGATGAGGTTAGTTCTTTTTAGATCTGTCATTTTTCTCAGCGAATCCTCTATTAGTAGATGGATTAGTGAAGATACCTTATTTAAAAAAATTATATATTTTGAGAGCATTGCTCTGGCACCTGCTCTTATAATATTTTTCCAGTATCAGAAGATTGCTTAGGATTGTTAAATGCCGGCTTATTCAAATCCTGAAACTGCTATGTTTTTAATTGAGATATTTTTTGTTGAATGCAATTTGATACTTTTTGAATCTACCAGGGTTTTACAGGTTACAAGAGAAGGAAAATGTGTCCAATCTAATGTTCCAAGGCAATTAGTTTACGGTACTATGGTATATGTGAGACAATCAATTGTGTCTGATGCATCATGTGCTTTGTCACGAGCAGTTTGCATTGCTACAAGATATAGTGCTGTTCGAAGACAGTTTGGCTCACATAATGGGGGTCTTGAAACACAGGTAAGATTTGAAACCTTCTAGTAGGGCTTGGTTGTTGGAGTATTCATATCATATGGGAGTTATGTTACCCTTTTTTTTTTTTAAATAGTCTCATCTTTCAATAAATAAAACTTTTTAAAAGCAACATTAAGGGTGCTGAACCCAAGTTCACCAGATAGAATTGTAAAATGACCTGAATTCTTAAGTTGCTCCTTATTTACTATGTACTTTTAACTCTCATTGCCTAGGTTCATGGCAATCTTGCTTTCCACTAATGTATGCTATTATACTTTTATGTAATTAGTAATGGGAAGGCTGATGTAGTTCCCACTGATTTTTTACACGAATGTATGGTATGTAAACATTGGATGGTCAGGTTTTGCATCCTTGTTTTTATAGTAGTTTAAGATCACTAATGGTTGAGTTGGTAATGCCTTTGTTTTTTTGCCAATGATTTTTCCACCTCTGCATCTTTGTCCATTCTATTTAGGCTATGTTTGGTATGGTAATGGAAAAGGTAAAAGGGAGGGAGTTTTTTATGATGTCTATTATATCTTTGATAATATTATTCAATAGTATCTATCTTTTTTTATTATTATTTTTAAGTAGGGGTACAAGTGTCATTTGCCATCTATTCTATTTAGTTTTTTCATTTCTTTTCTATTTCTATACTTAACATTCTGTATATCAAACATTGTGTGTCTTACTCTTTACTACCTCTTTCCTTGTAGGTGATTGATTACAAAACTCAGCAAGCTAGGCTCTTCCCCTTGCTAGCTTCTGCTTATGCTTTCAAATTCGTTGGTGAATGGTTGAAATGGCTATATATGGATGTGACCCAAAGATTGCAAGCCAATGATTTTTCAACATTACCCGAGGCTCATGCATGCACTGCAGGGTTGAAGTCCTTGACTACTTCAGCTACTGCGGTATGTAATTACTTATTACTGTTCATCACCCTATCTTAGTTGCTGAGTTTAATTATTCAGCTGCTTTAGATGGCATGTAAAATATGTATATATATATATATAATTATATATACAAGTAAAGTTATACAATCCTATACTGAAATTTTCACAAGTGATACCGATAGGTCAGCTTTGCTTTTTTTTTTTTTTTTTTCCTCTTTAGGGCCTCAATGAATTGCTGCTCGTCTGCTCCCATCTTTGGAGTAGGACTTTTATGATGTCTTTTGATTCATGTAGCTGATTTCACCTAGAGGGAAAAGACTTGCTTTTCTTATTATCTTCTATTATGTTGTCTAAAGTTTGTTGCAATGCAGTACTTGTAATTTAATATCATTAATTCGTATCTATCTAGTTATATATGGGATAGCTGATTGGATTAGTAATCTTCATTTCAGAAGGTCCATTTCTCTCTGATATTATTTTTATGCTTTTGTCCTGCATAGTGTTCAAGTTGTAACTTTGTTGAATTCATTCTAGTTCAAATAAAATAAAACTTACTTCCCCTTTGCAGGATGGGATTGAAGAATGCCGAAAACTCTGTGGTGGCCATGGTTACCTTTGTAGCAGTGGTCTGCCTGAGTTATTTGCAGCATATGTTCCTACCTGCACTTATGAAGGAGACAACATTGTGCTGCTGCTACAGGTTTATTAATTTATATTGTACTATTATATTGTGCTTCATTAATTTATACACTATATAGCAAGCTCTTCCTCAGTTGAGAATAAAATTTAAAGTGCAGTATGACACATTTTGGAATATAATCTTTATGTTTTCTGATATTGGATACGACAATGACATAAGTTATATGATGTTTTTAGTTTTACTTTGCCCGATACATCATATCTATAGTATTTTACGTCATTATAAAAGTCATAAAAGGATTAAAACAAGTAAAATAAACTTTATTTTTATTCTTGTATACTCCCGTTTGGCCTTGTCTTCATTCTTCAAGTCTTCTCATGTGTCCCTTTCTCATTTCTGTGGTAATTTTTCATGTTGGTACAGTCTGATTTGGGCAGGTTATTGGATTAGATGCACTGAAGGTTGCTCTTGCGCTGTTTGACGTTCTTTTAGAAAATCTCATGCAGGTGGCAAGGCATCTCATAAAGACTATTTCTCAGCTGGGCTCTGGAAAAAAACCTGTTGGTACTACAGCTTATATGGGACGAGTGGAACATCTGATGCAATGTCGTTCTGATGTTCAAAGCGGTATAATTCTATATTAAAATCAGATTGACTGAGAATGTATCATTTATAGTGATACATTTTGTTCTTACTTTTGATTGATGACAGCTGAGGATTGGTTGAAGCCTAATGTAGTGCTGGAAGCATTTGAAGCTAGGGCTGCTAGGATGTCCGTTGCCTGCGCTCAAACTCTTAGCAAGTTTACCAATCCAGAGGAAGGTATATGCTTCATTATTGTCTCTAAATATAAAAATCTTCTTTGGGAATATAGGTTCATGTGTGAGTGTAGTTTGCGTAATCCACAGAACATGATTGGACATTATAATGATAAATGCTAATAGTTTTCTGGACTGCAGGTTTTCAAGAACTCTCAGCTGATCTAGTTGAGGCAGCAGTTGCTCATTGCCAGTTAATTGTTGTTTCCAAGTGAGTTTCCCTGTAATGTCTTTAGGAGATGTTTAGTGTGATGGCTCCTCTTTTGGGTGAAGAGCCCCTTTGTGGAAGGAGCTAGAACAAAATAAGAATATATAATTGAATTGGTAACTTAAGAGATTTGGGTTGACCAAACATTTGCTTTCAGATTTTTTGAGAAGTTGCAGCAAGATATACCTGGAAAGGGAGTGAAACAGAAATTGCAAATTCTCTGTAGCATATATGCTTTGTTTCTTCTTCATAAGCATCTGGGTGATTTTCTCTCCACTGACTGCATCACTACCAAACAAGGTTCACTTGCTAATGAGCAGCTGAGATCCTCGTATTCCGAGGTTCGTCCTAAATGATTTCAAGCTGTTTTTCTTCTTCATAGATGGCACCACCTTTTATAGCGTCTGAGTTGATTATACGAATACTAATTTGATTATATGTTTTAAGGTTCGCCCCAATGCAATTGCACTTGTGGATGCATTTAACTACACCGATCACTACCTTGGTTCGGCTCTCGGTTGCTATGATGGAAATGTGTATCCAAAGCTGTACGAGGAGGCATGGAAGGATCCTTTGAATGATTCAGTTGTGCCGGATGGTTATCATGAGTATGTTCGACCAATGCTGAAGCAACAACTCGGGAATGCTAGGCTCTGAAGGATTTTGAACAGGGCTGGCAAATACCCTCATAGGTGTTTCAAAATACCCTGTAGTAGGCATCTTAAGAATTAGCCTATGCTAATTTGATCTAAAAGTGGTAGTAAAGTTGAATTATGGAAGGAAAAAGCATGTTAAATTGCATACGGAGACATAGAAAATCACTAAAAAGTCTACTTCTATGGTGGCCACTCATAATAGGAGGTTGAAATTTGGTGTATCTGGAAACACATTTTTACTACATCGTTGATAATTGGTGGCCGGTGTCATGATTTATAATCTCGATTGCATAGACTATTATGCAGCAAAGTTGCGTGAAAGATATTACCCCTAGCTCTGTAGTAGACGTAAGCACAGCAGTGAGTTCCGATATTTATCGAGCAGTAGTTTAGAGCTAATGCGTATGATTACATTGCAGCAGTGGAACAAAACAAAAGAATATTTTAGAAATAAACTTCATTCATTTTTCTCAAAAGGTGTTCAGATATGTAAAATTATTGCAAGTCACAAGGGATTCTCTTATTTTTATTTTTTAAATATAAAATATCATAAATTAAAATTAAAATTTACAAATATTAACTTTAGATTTTATTTAAAGCCACCTTCATTCACCTAATTTATTTTCTGTTAATGTGAAATTTATCACTTACACTTAAATTCAACAAAATGGTTACTAATACTCTTGTTACAGTTAGCATTGTTATTACCACTATAAGGGAAGGTCTTAGTTAAAAAAGAAAATATTTTAAAAATACTTACATCTAAAACGGTATTGTTTACAAATCAATTTCCAAATTCTACTTGTTTTAGGGAATTAAAAACTTTGAAGGATGAGCAAGCAACAATTTTAATGCTTGTGAGGGATATGAAGTCGTAAAGCAGGTTTTGTGGGCTTTTTGGCACCACAGAAACTTTGTAGGTATGGACATATTGGATTTTTTTTTAATAATCCATAAGATATATAGTTAAAGAAAGAATGACTAAAAAGTTTCTAATGTTAGAAACTTTTTTCTCTAACCTTCAATACTAGAAGTTGTTTAGTCTAACATCCTTCACACGCAGTTACATTTAAATATAGAGGATCTGGATTGCTCTTTCTATGTTCATGTGCTCTATGAGAAAGATGTTTTAATGGCAAATCTCTGTTACCAATCTAGTGCAAATAAAAAGAGATGATATTAAGCAGATGGTAAAGAAGCAATTACAACTGAAGAGAAATTCTTATATATTTTAAAAGTGTTATGTCATTTATATTTTTTCCAATAAAAATCCATCAAGTCATCGAATGAGATCCACGTTTCTTTCTATTTTGTTAGAATTCTTCTTTCGTTGACCCATTACTCATATTTCTCTCCATAAAAATACTCTATTAATTGCTAATGGGTCCCATATTGAGAAATATGAACTTCATTTGATGTGATTTTTGTCTTTTTATTAGAGAAAATATAAATAATACAGTACTCTTGGAGATAAATCAAACATCATTTACATCTTGGACATTTAAACAATCTCCAAAATCTATGACTGTCTCAAACCTAATTTCAACAAGTTAGTTTAATAATTAAGGCGGTACGCTTTTTATCTAGAATTTTTTATATTAAAATTTAGAGTCAATACTTAGGAGAATTTATTTTTTTGAAATGCATCAAATTGATGTGGTGATGTGCCTTTAAGATCCTTTAAAAAAATTAATCTTGATTAGCATATAACTCTACAAAAAAATAAAAATTAAAAAATAAATTTCACAAACCCTCCTTCACCATCTAGTGTACCCTTACCATTTGAATTTAAGTCGCAATTTAATAAAACCAACTCCACTGCTTATCTCACCGGATGATGAGAAAAAATATTGAAAAAATTATACAAATATTTATAATAAAAAATCTTAAAAATTAAAATTATTTTTAAAAACTATCAACATTATTAAATTTTAAAAATTTTTACTATCAGTATTATAAGATTTATTATTGAGTTTCTTATATCTAATAAAAAATTTTTTAAAACTCATAGTAAAATTTTTCAAAATTTAATGCTAATGATAATGTTATTAATAATTTTAATTTTAAAAATTTTATATTATAAATATTTGATAATATGAGCTTTTTTTTTTAAATATTTTAGTTTGGCTAAAAAAAGAAAAAGAATAATCGCCCCCTCTATACTGATAGGGCTGAAGATGTGCTTGTGTAGCTGTAACATTCACCATTTCCGAAAATGCTAATGATGCAGCGCATAAGATCTGGTTCTGCTAAAAAAGAACTCGAATTAAGGTAGGAGAAGGAGAAGACAATGAGTGGTTGCTCAAAATTAGAAATTGACCAAGAGGCTCCACGTTCCTTAAAATTGATTATACCCCAAATCAGTCGTCAATTTGAAAGACCATGCATGCACCCATAGCATATGTGGGGGGGACCTAGCTAGCTACCAGCCTACTACTTTGACATTCCATTTATTCTAGCCGCGTGACGTGTCTGTTTCATGTCATCTTCTTGCTTGTAAATCGTATTCACTTCTTTAAATATACAAAAATGATCTATTCTTAACTCCATCGATGCGCTGAGCTTTTGGTTGGCATTTAAGTTTGTACACATCAAACGCCACCTTGTTGAACAAAAAAAGATGCAATAGGTATAACCCCTTAGTTAATTAATTTTTCGTTTTTGAACAAATATTATTAATTTCACAAATTAGTAAGAAACATGGTACGAATCGACACATGATTCACAATGAAGATTACTCATACAGATTGTGATTCACCTGTGCTAATAACATTGTACCGCATGTTGAACATGCATTTGTATGTTATAGCATGTGACTCATTTTGCTTGAGCATTGGATACGTTTTTGGCCGAGAGAGAGAGAGAGAGAACGAGAGAGGAGATATAAGGCATAAAGGGTTGAGAGTTAAAAAAAAGAGTGAAATAAAAATCAAACTTAAATATATTAAATCTTTTTGACATTTAAGTTCCCAAAAAAAAATCCTTGAACCAAAATTTTTTGACCAGCCAATCAAGTCTTTAATCTTTATGTATTATTAATTTCATATAAATATTGAAAATTTTAATAATAACATAATAAAAATTAATAATATAAAAAATTTTAAAATATATTTTACTATCAATTCTAACCATTCTATCATTTATCTTCTCTCTCTCTCTCTCTCTCTCTATACGTGTGTGTGTTTTTGTACGATCGGATTCTGCATCACGTCTGGCTTGAATCCAGTGATTTTATCCATTTAAAAGCCTAAATGATTATTATTATTATTATTATTATTATTATTATTATTAGTAACTAGGTCAACTACTTTGATTTTAATTGTTATTTTTTATATTGCGCTGAAATAATCCCCATGATATATATAATCCTCTTGAGATCGACTTGAGAGTATATATGGCCATATATAGTAGAACCGCGTTGCACTTATGAATTGGTGCAATAGTTAAGTGGTACTGTATTGAATCTGTTTATAATCAATTATCTTATACACAGATTTTCTGCTTCGCCTGAATTCAAGTCACCTTTTTCTCTTATAACTTTTTCCCAGAGAATCGAAAATGACTAAAATAACTCATTTAAAAGTGTTATATTACGATAAACGTATAGATATATAAAATAGGATTATTAAACAAACGAATTAGTTGGATTTTAATTATTCAAAAAACCAAGTTTTATTTCTGCGCTAAGCTGCCAAAGAGCCGAACAAATAAATAAGGAGAAACTATATTTTACTTTCTTAAATTAAAATTTTAATTATAAAATTAGTACGTAATTTTTAAACAAAATAAAAAACTCCCTGTTTTGTTAATTTTTAAGTTTCGGTTATTTAACTAAAATATTAATTCTCAGTTAATTTTTAAAACTAAAATAAAAATTGGAGTTAAATTTTTTGTTTTACGCATATAAACGGTGAGTTAAGTCAGGTAATATCTTTGCAATCAAAATTGTATGACCTTTTGCTATTAATTTTAACTGTGATTTAATATTTTTATTTTAATTCAAAATTTAAAAAATCATTTATTATATTTTAAAAAATATATACTAATTTATAGTTTAAAATAAATAAATAAATAATGCAACAGTTGGACCCATATCTTTATTGTGCGAGGATAATAAGAGGCCCCTATCTCAAGCAACTAGTGTCAAGGGGCAATACCTCATTTTGGCTTGGCTCCATCACGAGCTTTCCCTTCTTCCCCATGGAAGAAGCTGTCCTTATACACACTGAAATTCAGCCAACCACTTCCACCTCCTCCTCCATAGAACCAAATGCAGAGAAGAAAACTCAACAAGAAGAAGGAGGTTCTGGAAATTATAAGAAAAGGGTGAAGTGTGATAGCAAACACAAACACCCAACCTACCGTGGAGTTCGCATGCGTCAATGGGGCAAATGGGTATCTGAAATCAGAGAGCCCAGGAAGAAATCCAGAATCTGGCTCGGCACTTTCCCTACCCCTGAGATGGCGGCTCGAGCTCATGACGTTGCCGCTCTTACAATCAAAGGCACCTCCGCTTGCCTCAATTTCCCTGAATTAGCCCCACAGCTTCCACGCCCGGCCACCCACTCCCCTAAGGACATCCAAGCCGCCGCCGCCGAAGCCGCCGCATTCACCCATCAACATCAACATCAACTGCAACCTCAACCCAAAGCATCGTCGAATTCCCCCTTGACTGGTGAGGATGACACATTCGTCGACCTTCCTGATCTTTCACTCGACTTAAATTACAGTCTTGAGGAGTTTCATCACTCGCCGCCGTGGCCGGTGGCTGGAACTGAAGATCCTCTTCTTCTATGGGACTCTTAGTAGAGATAAGAGATTCCTCCTCCTCCTCCTCCTTGTTGTTGGGTGCTGTACTAGCTAGCCAGGAAGCCTATCTATGATCACCATGGGAGCGAAGTAATGATCAACAAATTACCACCATTTTCGTCTTCCTTTTTTTAATAGTTTCTATCAAGAGATGGTGTTCTTTTGATCGTCTCAAAAAATTATAAAAATAATATTTTGTAATTATATACGAATTTCAAAAAATAATCCACTTGTAAATAGCTGTCCATATACTCCCTCTGATTTCTTGCCTTTCTTGTGATCCTCTATCTCTGTGTCTATAGGTAATAGTAATACTGCTCGCCATAATTTATTTAATCCTTATTGCCTCCAGCTAAGAATAATAGTGTTGACTAGAGCAGATATTGGCGACCGTAAATAAGCAAATGAACGAATTTTTATATATACGGCTCCTATTTTCATTTTTTATTTTTTAAAAATTAATTTAATGTTCATATGATTAATTTTTTATTTAAACAAAATTTAAATATAATTATTATGTATTTTTTAAATTAAAACATGACGTGAAAAAGTTTTTTTAAAAAAAATAGTTGTATTAAGTTAAAAACAAGATATTCACATATTATATTTTTAATATAAGAATATAATAATAAATTTTTTAAAATTGTATTTAAAATTTGTTCTTTCACTAATCTAAAAGATTAACGGCCATGGAGGTTCATCATAATTAGGGTGATGCTGCACATGAAGAAGCGCCACGTAGGATAATATATTTTGGTTTAACGAAAGCACCTGAAAACACTGCTTTCGTACAAGATGGGAGACATCAATTAATACGTACAGCCAGCTCTGAAGCGCACAGCATGGTTCGCGTTCAAATAAGTAAAAAACTCAGTTAAAATATTTTTTTAATTAAAAACACTAATTTGTAATCAAATAATTTTTGGGGGTAGAATATCTACTCATACTTCGATACAAAAGTTACCCTTTGTACTGCTTTAAGATTTACAGTTGAAATTATAAAATAAAATATTTATATTAAAAATTTTAAATTTTAAATTTATTTTAAAAAATTCTATAACTAAAACTTTTAATTGTGTAAAAAAATTATAATTCAAGATCTTAAATTAAAACATTTCATCTTATAATATTTTAAAATAATATCAAAATTTAAGATTTTTTTTGTTTGGTTTCTAATGTATTTGTATCTTCAATGCTTGTCTACAGCACATGCGCCGAGTATCTTTACGTCTTTTGAAAGAGTATTACAACTACAGTCTAAATCTTAAAGCAGCAGAGGATCTATTTTTCCCGTACACAGTACGCGGTCCTTGTGATCTCTTCTTTTGATTCTTCGCTTTGTATTTTCTTCCTCTTAAAGGTTGTGTGGCCCTCTTTAACACAACAACGGTAATCTTCGTTTTCTTCTTTTGATTTTGGTTCGGATCTTATCAATTTTTTGCAGTTCAGGATTCTATTTTACCAGATCTCCCTGTTTTGAAATGGATACAATATTGATATTTCAGATAAATAAGGCTTTTTCTTTTTAATTCCAGGCTTTTATTTTATTTTCCTTTTTTTTTTTTAACGTTTCCCCTTTTTATATGACTGAAATTCCCATATTTTCAGTGTTTGACAAATATTTATCGTCATCCAAAGAGAAAATAAACTAATGACTCAGATGTCTTACGTTAATGATTTTAGTTTCCTGTTTTATTTTAGTATATATAATCTTTGACTATTGTATTTAAAAAAAAAACTAAAAACTCAATGAAAATAGTTTCCCTTCAAGTTTTAACACCAAGCATGCAAACTATGACACTGTAGCAAATTATAACCATATAATCATGAAATAATAAAAAAACCTTATTTATGGCCAAATTCTAGACAATGTTACTATCATTGTCGTACAAAGGCAATTAATATTGTCATTCAATCAAAACAGCGACGCAGAGGAGAAGGAGAAGGAGAAGGATGAAGATAGGCATTTTGACCATCATAATTCATCCACCGAAAACCAAAAAAAAAAAAAGTCCAAAACATGCGCTGTCAAAACTTTTTCTCGAACACCGTGCTCCTTTTTTTGGTTTTTTGTTTTAATCTTAATGAATTCGCCACACACTGTGCCGGAGAAGCGAAGAAAATTTGCAAGGATGGGCCAGTGATGAATGGGTTTGGATTAATAAATATAAGTATTGCTATAAATTTAATAAATTTTCAAGTAAATTAAATTTATAATTATCAATACAAAATAAATATTTTATTTTTTAATGTATTTTGATCATATTTTAATTTGAAAGTAATATTTAAGTACATGTCTTCAAACCAAAAAAAAAAAAGTGTAATTTATATATTTTCAAGAAGATTAGACAATAGTTTATTTAATAAAGTACAACTCCATTTTGATCTCTCAAAAATGGAAAATTTTTTAATTTAATCTCTAATAGGATTATGTTTTCATTTTGATCTCTCACAAATTTTGTATTTTGCAATTTGATTCTTCATATAATTATCTTTTTAATCTAGTTCGTCACAAATAGATTTTTTTAATTTGATTATTTATAAATAGAACTGTTATCAATAATAATTTTTTATCAATTTATCATAAATAAAATTAACAAATATGATAACATATAACATATTTTTTTATATGTTATTAATAATGTCTTTCTATTAATTTACTATTAATCTTATTGACAAAAAATTGATAAAAAGATATTATTATTAATAATTTTATTTGTGAAGAATTAAATTAAGAAAATAATTTTTTGAGATACTAAGTTGAGACTTATTTTATCTCTAAATGATTAAATTAATATGATAATTTTATAAAAAAAATTAAATTAAAATTTTTGTAATTTATAAATAACCAAAATATAATTTTAATCTTTATTCCTAAGGGGAAAATTTTTTGTTGGCACAAGTTATAAGTCAAAATTATTTCTTGTAAAATTACGAAGGTCAAAATGTCAATGATGGTATATATGTAACAGGTTTTGGCATCTTCCGGAGATGGCCGGTGAAGAAAATTAGCACATAAGAACACGTGCACATCACTTTGAGATATTGACATTGAATAAGAAATGGTCCGACGTCTCCAATAATTGACTGAACAAGGAAGAAAAAATAATCAGAGTTTGTTATTTTCGAAAAAAAAAAGTATCAATTATTTCTTCGGTATCGTTATCTACAATGGACCAATGTCCCCTTCGTCTACGAGGCATTTGATAGGAAGGTACGAAGATTCTTCAAATGAATGGTTGGAGATAGACTGTATTCAGTTACATCTCCAAATGGATAAATAAATGTTTATTTGGTATACAAAAAATTAGGTATAAAAATAAAAATAAATAATTTTATAAATAAAAAATTATTATAATATTTTTATTTTTAATGATTAAATAATAATTAGATAATAATTGATAGATAATATTAAATAATGATTAAATAATAATTAAAATAATAAAATTAAAATTTCTCTTAATTTTTTTTTCTTTTCCCGTTTCTGACCGATACCAAACATGCCGAAAATTTTTTATCATGAAAGTATCCCGTATTGAATTTGACCGTTGTGGCTTCCATGAAAGCACGTATTATGATTTACTGTAATAATATATTGTGTATTTAGAAAAAAAAGGTAATAAAAAAATAAGAATATATATAAAGTTTATTATTTTCATTTTCATCCTTTTTGTTTTTCTGAATGCTAGTTCTCCTAATCCTGAAAGTACCTCATGTTGGGCTTGACTTTTCTCTAGTCGAACGGAGAACATCATTTCTAGCCAAGCATTTTATAGTTGTTTATTTTTTATTTTAATATATATATATATATATATATACACACACAAGATAATCTAACAAGATCGTCATGTTACGCTTTAACAAAAAAGAAGCCGCAGCCCCTCGTGTTGCAAATTATTCTGAGTTAGATTTCTATAGAAGGATTTATATTTTAATCCAAATATTAAATGCATCAAGTTAAAAGTACATAAAGTTAGACTGTTTTATGTCTAGGTAATATATATTTAGGTTTTGTTTCAATTTCTTTTCTTTTTTCTAATTAATTACAAAGGAGATATAAAATTTCTGAATTGCGGAATGAAAAAATGCGCAGATATTTACGTCCGTATGAACTCTATTACTTTTGTTTAAAGGAAGCGCTAACTTGAGTTAGCTTCTTGAATATTTTTTATTGATTTTTGTGAAATAAGTTATATGAACCAATTAATTAAATTGGAATTATCATTCAGCTTAATCTTTTTTTTTTTTAATCTCAATGAGCATTGAGTCTTGAAAAATATTGCTGCTTAAATGATTGAAATAACAAAGTGTAAATTACTCTCCTTTTTTTGGAAAGATATTTAAATTATATAATTCTTCATTATTTTAAAAATATAGACTCAATTTGCTTTAAAATCAAAAGATGCATATATTTACATTTTCTATAACCCAAAAAAAACTAGTTACAATTATATTTATTTTGACTAGAACATTTCTATATTTATACAACAATCAATGATCAAATATATATTTAATTGATATAAAATGTCAATTTTTTAAATTTGGTAAATTATAAAATTATTTAATGAAAACATTATTTAAAACAAGAGATGTATTCACAAGATAATTTTCTTAAATTTAACTAATTTATAGATAATAATTTAACTTCAGTAATAACATTTGTATTAACTATATTATAAAAGACATAAGTATTGCCATAAATTTAATAAAGTTTTAAAACATATTAAACTTGTAATTTTTAACACAAAATAAATAATATATATTAATAAGTTATAGTTTTAATAAAAAAATCAATATTAGTCTTAAAGATATTTTGATTTTCAAAAAATAAATATATAATTTCACATTGAAAAAATAAAAATCATATCATTTGTACATTTTTCAAAAAAAAAATTGTCCTCCAAAAAATTAGTTATCTAAAATTGAACTCTTAATCATTTCGGTAAAACAAGTGTTGGGCCGACGATTGATCCCTCTTTTTTGGTCTCTTCCCCCTCCTTCCCGAATGTTTATATATGACAAAACATAATGACCCACACAATTGATTCAGATGAAGTGTCCTCGCAAGAATGGAATATGAGAGAAATTAAAATTGAATCTGAACTCCCAGATACCTTCCCTTCTAATTAATTCAGCTAAAAATGTTTTACTGGAAATGCCACATAAAACACACACACATTATAATGTCTTTTTTTTTTTTGGTCTACGTATTTATATTTTGATAAGTCCGCATTGATATTAAAGAACATACTCCAACAATTGTTCTCTCAAACACATATCCGGATTAATAAGTGATTAGAATCTTCGAGTGTCAAGAGAGCTTAAAAATGGATGATGGATATCTTTTGTTATACCTAAGGAGGAAAGAAAAAAGGTAATTAGTCATAGGAAACGTGCGTGTAAATTTCCCTGGACATCTGATAGATCCTTAATTTCTTGGCTGTGTACTATTGCATTGTATGCCACAAACGAACCATCATTGAGTATATTAATGCCAAAGTGATCACTCTGCGTTTCTCGTTTATTCAACAATATGGTCCATTTAACCTAGATGAGATCAATTATACATAGTGACAGGAATTTTTTTTTTTTGGTTCCTTTTCGGTTTTGTAATTAGAACTTGAGTAATTAATTTCATCACACAAAAGCATCCTCGTTTGGCTTCCTGCCTCTTATATCTGTGTTATAATTTATATTCAGAAAACGAAATTAGGAACACATTATATATAACAGTCACTCGTTTCTTATATTTCAAAAATCTTTTGTCAATGTACTGTTCCACATATTCTCTTTTCTCTTTATTGTTTCGACTTTGTTAAAGATCCATGCATGTTGAACATAGGGTTGGAGAGTAGGATGTGAAGGCAAAGGCATAACAACTAGTATGGCTTACCCAGAGGAAGGGTACTGGGGGAAGAGAACAATGTTAAATAATATATTATGTCTTTGTAATAATTATTTTAATAATATTTATTTATTATTACTTTTTAAAAAATAAAAAATATTTTTTTATCTACAAAATAATAATAATAATAATTATTATTATTATTATTATTAATTAGCTGCATATCTAGTTAGTATGACTTAGCTTTATACTTGAAAAATCGTACATTACGGTCTAGGATGGATAAAGGTACGTATACATACAATGATGGGACACAAAATAATCAATCTGAGAGTACAATTAGGTTAATTAAGTCCAGTGGATGATAGTAAATTATAAAGTACAATGCATATCCGCCCAACCTGGAAACAAACAAAAACCGTCCTTGCGTTTACGATCGCCGCGGATTGTGTTTTTAATAATTTCTCCTTGTATCCATGCATCTCCATGTGCCTACACCCTTCCTAATTAATTAGTTTCAAGTTTCATTCAAACTCTCACTGTTTCAAGGTTTTTCTTGCACAATATATAACTGCGCTCCTCCGTCAGATTCAATTTGCTAGTGGCCTTAGGGATGTGTGCATCACAAGCATAGCTGGCAATTCTTTGTTTAATTAACAAAAAAGTATGAATTTCGTGAGAATTTTTGTCAAATTACTGTTAAAGTATGAATTCAGTGGCAATTTTTGTGAAACGTAAGCACAGTTCATGAAAAAATGCTGTTCTACGGTTATGAAATTAGTGTTAAAATAAGAATTTAGCGATAATCTGTGACCGTCGTTATATTACTGTCATGAAATGACTTCTGTTTTTTTTTGGGGGGGGGGGGGTGGTAATGGATGAAGTTGCCGGATAAGAGGCTGACGCTGGTGATGTCATGGCATGATCTGAATTAAGGCTAACTAGAACAAAGCTGCAATGCACAAATTAAAGACGACAAGCTCGCTTGTCCCTCTCGCGGTATCATGAGTTTTTGATGGTCCTCCCCAGTAAACCCCAACTTGGAGTAATGTTCAAACAATTTTTTTTTTAACTGGGGATCCATCAACTTGCGATAGTTGATCCCTGTTTATTTTATTAGGCTAACTAAAACATCAATATTTTATTGGATGCAACAATTATTGTAGAATAATCATCACGTAGTATCACAATTCACTATTCATGAATTATCTGCTGTAAAGCGTAAAAGTTGGAGAGAGGAATGTATAACTAGGGTTAGGTGTAAAGAAATATAAAGAGGCCAAATAACAGGGAAAAGGAACATTATAAAAGAAGAGAAAAAGAAAGGTGAAGGTGAACCCCCCCACCCCCAAGCTTAGAAGACAAGCTTGGAATCTGACATTTATTGCAGCCTTGCAGGAACATTTTCACGCTCTATCTGATGTCTTCCCTGTACATAAGAAGCACGTATGGAACAATTTGAATAGTAAATTGGTCCCATTGAATGATGATAAAATGTGCACTAGCCATTCGATGAAATTAATGAGTTAATTGCTGATCAATAATAATACCGTAGCGTTGAGGCAATTAAACATTTTTCTGTGTGTGTCAAGACTAATGGATGCTCAGTTGGTCTTGCTTACAAAGGGAATCAATTATACAGCCATGGAGTCTAGCAAGAAACTATAGCTATAGCTAGAAACACCGTAGCTAATAATGATACGTAGCCAAATAATATTCTCTTTACTGTCTTAAAAAAGGAGATTCACTGGTCGCTATAACGATGCGAGCATCCCATGACATGTATATGGCATGAACCAATTATAATTTAATTTTTCATGTTGAAAACAAATTAAATTAGATTTACTAAGAAAATTATCTTATTAGTTTTGTCTTCAATGAACTTTGTCATTAACGTGCTCTAGATCGAATTCCGTTTCAGTATCTTTTACTCTCTGTCTCTAATTCAAGCTTGGACCTTTTTTAACAAATTAAGACACTTCCTTACTAGCAGTACATCAAATCATGATTCAGATTATTTCAATTTACCTTTCAATATAAAATACAAATTATTTGGACGCAGATAATACCTAAATTGTGAAATATGAAGAAAGACGAGATAAATGATATATTATCGCAGTATAATGAGCCCGTGGAAATATGAGCTACATAAATTACCTTCTTTTTTCTTCTTATTCTGTTAATCGAATTGGACTGCCATTATGGCAAGGCATCGTTGGCAAACGGGGGAATGGAGCGCCACGCTTATTTATGATGCCGTTGCCGTCTTGTCGCATCCTTATTCATCAAAATTATTTGAGTGCTTGAAAAGAGTAATTAGCAACTTAAATATTTTGTCTCAATAAATTTTTTTACATGCACCGAATGTATGGTACATCAATGTAATTAATAATCAAAATTTAATTTATATAAATAAGATTAATATGTAATATAAATAAATTTTATATACAAAATAAATTATAACTATTAAATATATAAATAATGTAACACTTTTAATATATATACCTTTTATTTATAGTGACTTAAGCGATAAAGTTTTAATTTCTCTCCACATCATTCGGTGGTTCAAAAATTTCTCTTTTGATCAACTCATTCTCTCTCTCTCTCTCTCTCTCTCTCTCTCTCTCTCTCTCTCTCTCTCTAAATATCTTGAAATTTGTACAATTTTCATTTTTTTTCACTCATTAGAATGTGTTTAATATAAATAATAATAATAATAAATAAATAAATAGATAAGATATGAAATGATTTTATATGATTTTACTTTTAAACAATACTTTAATAATTTGATAACTTAAATAATTATTATAAAAATACAATATATATTATATAAATTATATAAGAAAATATATTTATATTGCAACGAATAAAATCAAGGCTCCATTTGATTCATAGTAATGTTAACGTAATCCCATTATATAATTTGTGAAATATTTATTATATATTTATATTTATTATTCTATCTATCAAATCACCTTTTTAAAAATAAAGATAAAATAGTTATTTCTTACCTTATATAATCTCATCTACTCATATTTTACATTACATTCACCGTTATATCCTTTAACCAAATAGAGCACGAGTGTAAATACCTCAAACACAATAATTTGAAAACCTTCTTGCAATATCTACATCAATTATTCTCATCATCTCCTCATTCGTCCTATCAATAACCCCTATCTTTGATGTGAAAATTTCATCTTATCCCTGTAAACAACTTTTCCTCGTAGGATCATTTGCCGATAGCCTTCCCATGGCCCAAAACCTTCACAATAAAAATTGTCACCCCATTGATCTTTGTTCTTTCTACACTATAATTTTCTAAACAAAAGTCATGGCTCACATCCTTTTTCACTACCACTTAACCTTTCAAAGTCAAAATATAACAATATCCTCCCCCTACCCCCACAAAAACAAAAAAAGAAAAGAAAAAACTTTTCACTTATAGTTTTAAAATTTGGTTGTTCACAAATGGAACCTTGAAATGTCTCTACTCTAGCATTCCTCGGAAACTATCTTTGCCTACACTTGTAAAACCATTTAGTTGGACAAAAATTGTTATATATTTAACCATATGCCTTTTAACCCCAAATTTTTATTTTGCAAAAGTGAAGCAAAAGCTACTGAATTCACCTTCTTATAGGTCCCAAAAAAAAACCCAAACACCGAGTCTATCTCAAGTAATTATTGGAAACTCCCACCGACCTCTTGGTTCAAGCTTAAGATGGATGGCTCTACTTGCAATAATTTCATTAGTACAAGTGGAATTGTCCGTGACTTCTCTAAAAATTGGGTTACAGGCTTTTCAAAGCAACATTATTTGTTGAACTCTAAGCAATTGATCTCAGACTGGATCCTGCTATTTCTCTCAGCTTGAATAAGTTGATGATAGAGTCAAACTCTTACTACTTGTTTGCTTGATCACTAGCGATGGCTTTATCCATCATCGCCATTATAGGAACTTAACTAACAACTGCAAGTTTCTCCTCAACACTCTTAACTAAGGCTTCGTCCATCAATCACATCCTTAGATAATTGATTTGCCAGCCATTAAGTAATAATTGATGGATCACACCTCCTCTCCTCACCGGCTTCACCTCTATCTTATTTTATTTCACAAGGTATCCTTCAAGATAAGTTAGGCTTCAGTGTTTTGTCCTTCAACCGCTCTCTTGCCCTTTTAGGTTTTTTCTTTATTTTTCCCCATATAAACACATGCACGAAAAGACTAATGAGAAATTTCTCAAATTTATTTTCCATAAAATTGTCTTATCAATTTATTTTTTTATAATTATTTTTTAATTTAATCTTTCATAAATAAATATTTCTTAATTTAATTATTTATAGATAAAATTGTTTTCAATAATATTCTTATGTTAATCTATTATTAAAATATTTTTCAACAAATTATTACTTAGTCATTAAAGTAAAAAATATTCCATCCATAAGGGGCCAAAGTGAAAAAATGATTTTATGAAAGAATAAATTAAAAAATATATCTTATATGTTAAAGATTAAAATGGCATTTTTGTCCCCAAAAAAAAACAGTCGCTTGAGTGCGCGTGATTATATTATATCCGACTTGGAGCCCATAAAATAGACTCACATCGGCCCTTGGGCTTCCCTTCGGCTCATACTTTTATAACATTATAACCTAGTAAGAGGCTTTCGTAGTGAAACTATTAAAACGCTATCGAGCAGAAGAATTTCGTCTAATAGGGATTCGGCTGAGTTCGTCTTAAATGTGACTCTGTCTGTGAGGTGAAGCGAGAAGAAAGAGATGGAGGAAGTGGGAATGTGGCTCTAGGAGCGAAGATCTTACCCCAAAAATCTTTAAATATTTTTGGCAATTGAGATTGGTATTCCATTTTCTTTCTTTCTCTTCTCTTCAACCAAAAGGTGATAATATCATTGCAGGGAAAGCTCTCAATTGGGTGGCCACTGAGCATTTACTTCACGTCTTCCATTCATCTTTTTCAATTACAAAACTTTACGTGATTTTCTAACTACTCCCATAAAAAAATAATAATAATAATAAGGGAGTGCCGTAAAATTTCTCTAAAAATTCTCTGGACATTTTTTAAAAGCAGCAATTTGGAACGGTACTTTGTGTTGTTATGTGGGAACTGGGGGCTTTTCGGGAAATTTCTTATTTTCTCCTGTTTTGTTTGCTCGACGACGAAAACCTGTGTCCACTCCAGAGCATTCCCATTTCCTACGAGCCCCTTTCTGTGAGTGAAACGAGGCACTTTCTGTAGGTCCCACCTTCCAAGCCGATCTCTACTGTCTCGCCACGTACCCACCCTCCTTCTTTTCCCCTCAAATGGGCGCCATTTGCCTCCTCTCTCGTTTTAAAAACTTTCTTAATCCATCTACGCCTCTTTGTTGCCTTCTTCCCCAATTCCGCCTTAAAACCCTAGTTCCTTTGAACTCCCACTCTGAACTTCCCTCCTCACCCTCACCCTCACCCTCACCATGCTCCCTCACTCCTTCGCCGTCGATTCTCTTTCCAAATCCCAGGACCTAGCTTCCGCCATTATCGCCGCCACTTCCCCCTCTCAAATCTTCTCCACTTGCGCCTCCATCGATTTCTTCCTCCAATCTCATTCACCCGAGCAATCTCGCCATTTTTTCTCCATAGCCTTCCCAACCCTAATCTGCAAGCTCTTCGGCTTTGACGACTCCAACTCCTGCCCTAGACCTCCTAATTCATCCAATGGTTGGATCGATACCGTCATCACTTCCAACGATTCCGATTTAGCCAATCGGATTTTCTCCCTCCTCTCCCCCGATGGCAGTCTCATCAACTCTATCTTCGCTGTCGATCGCCTCTCCCTCGTCAAGTACGTCTTCCCCGCTGAACGGTTGCCGGAGTGGACCCGTTTCCTGCTTTCCAGCCACAAGGATTCCAGGGTCTTATCGGACCTGTCTCCCTTATTTAGAGGTAAAGTAAAACAAGACTCCATCAAGGGTTCTTCCTATCAAATCCAGCTTAATGTGTTCGAGTATTACTTCTTTTGGTTTGCTTATTATCCAGTTTCTAAAGGGAATAGTGAGATTTCTGATCATGTCTCGGTCAAGAGAGCTCGAAGGTTTAGGTTAGAGAATTGGACTTCATCTATTCCTCGTTTTTCTAACCCTAAGCGCGGGGTGGAACAAAAAACGGAGTGTAATTTATACTTACGGCTTCTTTACGCTTATCTTCGGGCATTTGTGTCTACATATGATCTAAATGCTCACCAACCATATCGTAGTTCACTTCTTCATTATCCTTCGGGTTATGATGGCACGGTTATGATGCGAGCAGAGTTTTTGGTAGATACTTTCATACATTTTTGGTTGGTGGATAATGATTTTTCGCCCCTGTCTGTGAATGTGTGCAAGTCTTTTGGAGTTTCATTTCCATTTCGGTCAGTCTTGGGAGAGACACCCCCAACTCCTGGGTTGGGGGAGGTGGTTAAATTATTTGTGAGGTACTTGAATTGCAGTATTTTTGCAGCCCTTGAAGGTCATGAGGGTTCTGAATATTGTGGGAGTCCTGGACAGAGGACTACCGGTTCACTGGATGCCCTGGAGTCAAAGGATGTAACATCCAAGTTCGCTTCTGTGCCATCACTGGGATATTGGAACCCATGGATACAGAGACCTTTGTACCGGTTTTTGTTGAGGACGTTTTTGTTTTGCCCCGTGGCAACTTCCATCAAGAATGCATCTCAGGTTTTTGATGTTTGGATTAATTATATGGAACCTTGGACAATAAATGATGATTTTTCTGAACTTGATGCAAATACCCGTCGATCTGCTGCAAATGAAAGGAAGGAAAACTCTCTTTCTAGATGTGGTAGATATACACCTCGGTGGCAGGATTATGTTCTATCTAACTACCTATACTACAGTTCCTTGGTTATGCATTTCATTGGATTTGCTCACAGGTTCCTTCACAGTGATGTGGAGATAATAGTCCAGATGGTACTGAAGGTGTGTTTCTTAATCACATAACTTTTTCTTTTATATTCATATTATTTCCAATCCTTGGTAACTCAAAATTTTTTGGATTTTTTTTTGGGGCTGTTTGGTGTTTAAGATTTTTGGGATTTCTTACAAGATTCACCCCAATGCATATCACAGACTGCTTTTTGTCTTACGTGAATCATAGTATTGTATATCAACTATTTCTCACAGCCTACTTCATTTCATGAGTTTATCCTTGGATTTTTTTACCCCCCCCCCCCCCCCCCCCCCCCCCCCCCCCCCCCCCCCCCCCCCCCCCCCCCCAAAAAGTTTTAAAAATTACTATCTGAATGTTCTTCAATGCATTTTAGAAATTTTCAAGACTGTCTTAGGCTTTAAAATGTGGCCTTTGACTATAATGTATATTCTGACTACCCAGGTAGTACATAGTTTAACATTTAGAGCAAGTCAAGCTTCATTAGCCCATGAGTTTGTATGCATGAAGAGTGCGAAAAAATTAGGAATGCCCTAAACTTTATAGAGTGGTTATTGGGTGTAATGAAGGTCTTTTTGGTTTGCCTCGGTATGGATTTACCAGGAATAGGGAAACCTAGCCATGATGCCTAGGGGAATTCATTCTTCTAAGAAGGACACTTGGATATGTGCTTCCTGTAACTCTGGTTTCAAGTTCATCATTCATTTTGAGTAGTGCTGTTCCTGTTGGACCTGTCCTTGTATTTTAGTTAAAAGAAATTGAATCAACTCTCTGTTTGAAACTTTACGATGTGTCAGTAAGCTATTTCTATTATGTCTAAATTTCTTGTCATTGCGAAGCTTGAGGCTTGATTCTATCTGAAGTTATACTCATAGTAACCATTTTAGTTGTGAATTTTTTCCCCTGTACGGAAAATTTTACTTTTAATCTGTTTTATCAGGTGTTAGACACCTTGACATCATCAAAAGAGCTCATTGACCTTTTAAAGAATGTGGATACCCTTTTCCATGCCAGACAGGCTGGATCAAATAAATCAATGCTGAGTAATTTATACAGACACGTTCCTGTTATACGCGAACAGTTGCAGGCAAGTAATTTCCTCTCTCTGGCTTAAGTTTTTTAGTAGCATCTATCTTTCAATTTAATGGTTTTTGTTTTGTGTACTTCCCATTTTATTCTTCACCTTTAATGTTTATTCTTTGTTAATATGATTGACGCATGATTTCTTGTTCCCTTTTTTTTGGGGGGGGGGGGGGGTTTATATGTTAACGTTATTCATGTCTTGAATCTTGGCACTACTTGATCAGTTTTGGTTCATAGTTTGGGCATAGTAGTAAATGCTGCTGTTAGTACCAAGTACGAGGCTTGACCTTATCTTAAATACTGGTTATTTTTAGGATTGGGAGGACGGCTTATGTGAGACTGATGCTGATGGCTCATTCTTGCATGAGAATTGGAACAAAGATTTGCGATTATTTGCTGATGGAGAGGATGGTGGACAACAGCTACTTCAGGTTTTCATTCTTATTCTCTCTCTATAAATTTTTGTTTCTTACACTAATGATCATTACATACATGTTATAGGCTTCTCATTCTGGTGTTTGCCAATGCAGTTGTTTATATTGCGTGCAGAAGCTGAGTTGCAAGTATCTGGTGATAATATTGTAAGCAGCCTCCAATGCATAGATTCAGTGAAGGCAAGGTTGGGGTGCTTATTTGATGGGCAAATTATTAAATCGTCTTCAACCTCGCCAGACCCAAGGCAGCATCAACACTCCCATGATGAGATATTCAAGCCTAGAAGAGCTGGCAACCACGCATCTACTGATGTTAAATACAAAGGTGACTGGATGAAACGTCCCATATCCAATGATGAGATTGCATGGCTTGCAAAACTGCTTGTTCGGTTGTCTGCTTGGTTGAATGAAAGTCTTGGACTGAATCAAGCAGAGAGCAGTCCAGTGGATTCTACATGGTCGTATGTGGAGGTAACAACTGATGTCGCCCATGTATGTGGACCTTCAGAGGCCCTGAAGGTGTTTTTCTGTACTGTTGGTTCTTGGCTTCTCTTTCTGGGAGCCGCCCCCCTGGGGCTAATGAGAAAATACGGTCTCAGGGTGAACCTAAGGATGTTGGCCTCAAAGAAGTTTGTAATGGTTTTGATATTATACGCTGCTTTTAGCATCTTGAAGAAACTTGTTCGAGCATTTTAAAGCTGTACATATTGAATATACAAGGTGTATAGAGAAGTGTAGAAAATATGGAGAGAATGTTTTCCTTCAAGGATTTTGTGCATATGATGTTTCTGCCTTATGTAATTTACAAGCAATGTCATTAATACGAAAATGTTTTCCAGCATTCTGCAATTGGATTTGGAATGCAGTGGCATGAAGTGTGGATTATCTTACAATTATTCTGTCATATTACGATAAACGTGGCTCATAACCAGTGAAAGTACTCTGTTGATATGATTGGTATAATTTTGGAATGAAAGAAAAATGAATCGTTAGTGATAATGCATCAAACCCCGGGGGGAGGGGGGAGAAGAGAAAAGAAGGGGGGGGGGGGGGGTGTTTTGTTTTTTTTTTTTTTCTGTTTTTGGGGTGGGGAGGGGATGGTGGATGCATTCGAGTATTTTGATCCTTTTGCAACCAACTGTGAATAATAAACTCCTGCGTTATGGTTGAAGCTTGAATAACAAACTCATATTACACATATTTAGATGTTTTTATCTACTAATAAATATTAAAATATACATGAATTTTTTTTTGAAGTTGAAAATATTAAAATACTTTGAAGTATAATATTAATTAATTATAAAATTTGTTAAAAATGTACCGTTTAAACTTTCATTTAAATATTATTTATTTTGTGTTAAATTATTAAAATTTATAAATTTAATTTATTTTAAGTTTAAAAGGGGACTATTTTATATAACTCAAATATATATAAATAATGTTTGTTATATTATATGAATATATATAATTATATCTTGACTAAATAAGTATAATTATAATTTATCTTTTATTACAAAAAGAGCTAATGTAATGTATATTTTTATTTTAAGAAATAGGAGTATAATTTAACAAAAAATTTTATAGTTTGAGCATCTTTTAGATGAGAGAAGTATTTTATATTTTTGCTATTAAATTTTTTAATAAAAGCATAACAAGTTTATAATTTTTAAAGTCAAGTATATAATTTTTATAACTTAATATTATATAATTATATATTTTTTACATTTTTATAAATATCATATTGGTATTAAAAAATTGATAGCAAGAATATAAAGAAAGTATTAAAATCAACTATAATTTATCAAATATTTAAATTATTAAATTTAAATGTAATTTTTATATATTTGTTATCATGTTATTTAATTAAAATATAATAAATATATAATTTTTTAATAATGTTATAATAAATATATAATTTAATTAAAAATTTATACCATTATCAGAAAAATTAATATATTTATTATAATATTATTTAAAAAATTATAAAATTTGATAATATAAAAGTGTATATAAGTTTTTATCCCCATTTTACTAGATATACCCAAATGTACACATGGCATTCTCTGACTGGCTGCTAGTGGCATTTTCTTTTTTCCTTCTTCTTCTCCCTCTCTTCTCTCCCTCTCCACCTTCTTCTCATCTCATCTCCCCAACCCAAAGTTCATTCCCCAGAACTTTCTCTCCTTAAAACTTGGGAACACTGCACGCCCAGAAGAAGAAGGAGTGAAGAACCAGTTATGAACATCCCAAAGCAAGTGCACGAGCAATCCATTAACAAAAGTCGTCTCGTTTCCTCTGAAATTCTATTGCAGGCTCTTATCTGTTATCACTGACTTGTTATCAATACACACCAATAAAATCGAACACTTCATACTCTTCAACCATTCGTTTTCTCCACTACATCTCATCACAATCTCGTGAAAATCCCTACTTTCACAGAACTGAGCCTTCGTTGTGTAAAGGGTATTTCCTGAAGAATGCACTCAACGAGAAATTAGAGAGAATTTAACCATGGGAGTACTGGTTTTAAACTTCTTAGTGACAGCTTCTTCAGCCATATCACCTAGATAATCGACGAGGATTAGAAGATAATACCCGTCAAGAGGTTAAGAAATTTGACTCTTCAGATTCCAGAAAATTTGCTTCCTTTTTTCTTCCTGAAGAACCTTGAATTGGTGTTACGTTTGAAAATTGCTTTTGTGTGGTTGCCGTCGTTGATATTTTTATTGAGTTTGAACAACCTATTATTTTATTTGATTTCTCTTGGACCTTGTTTGGTTTAAAGGAGGGGAGAGGAGAGGAGGAATTTTAATGGAAGGGAGGAGAGTGAATAGAAGGGAAGAGATTTTAACGAAGGGGCGGGGAGATATATTGTTTGGTTTAGGAAGGGAGAGGAAGGTAAAGAAAATAATAATATATAGATCATTTTATCTCTTATATATTTTAAAAATAATAATAATATAATTAATTATTTTTTTATTTTTAAAAATTTAATATTTTTACCACTAAATTAAACAAATGTCAAAAATTATTTATAATTATAATTATTTAAAAAAATTTGTAAATAAATAAAACTAATTAAATAATTATTTCAACAAATATATAATTTAATATATTTTATTTCATGAAATTAAAATGTATCTGAGTTAGAAACATTGACATATTTATTTTTTTTTTAATATGACAATATACTGTGTTAATTGATAAGTTAAAATTTTTTTTTAATTATATTTATAAAAATTTTATAAAATATAAAATTAATAATCAAAATAAAAATATTATAGGGAAAGGAGTGGAGGGGAGGGGAGCTCAGTCCAAAAACACATGCCAAACAAGGGAGTCTCTCCCCTCAGACCAAACAAGGGGTTAGTTCCCAAATTTTACAGAGAGAGAAATCGGGGTTGGATTTTGGGTTAGAGAGATGGGAAGGAGAGGAAGGCAGAGAGAGAAAGAAGAAAGATAGAAGGAAGGAGAAGACAAGGATAAGGAGCTGGAGAGAAAGAAAGAGAAAGAGAAAAGAAAATGCAACTCACAGTCAATCAGGGAATCCAATGTGTCTTACCACACATGTACATTTTAAGTCGCCGTTAAATTTATTGAGAAACTTCTAATTAAGTATGTTATGTTACATGGATTGATTATCTAAACAATAAAATATATAATTACCATTTACAGAAAGACTAAAGGAGTAGAGTTGTTTATGCACTTCTTTCCAATCGAGGAAGTTGAATAATAATGGAAGAATCTCTTCTACTTAGCATTCTCTAACCAACGGACAACAACAGCAAGATACTGGTAGTTGAGCGCTCCCAATTTGGAATGCCGTTAAGGAAGGGTAGATGCGTGGACTCTCCGACCTTTCAATCCCCTCTGAAGAAGCAGCGAACCTACCCACCAATCCACCATATTTTATACGCTACCTTACTATATTAGTATCCCATAATCAAACTGTCTCATACTCTCATGGCACCCAAGAATGACAGATCAGCTGATATATTTTTGAACAAAGGAGCATGGACTCCAGAGGAAGATCATAAACTAGCTCAATGCATCGAAATTCACGGGGCAAAAAGGTGGAAGACTATTGCAGTCAAATCAGGTTACTACGTATTTTCAAGCTTCAGCCCAGTATTATTCAAGATCAACTAAAGGAGAAAATCGTATCTTGAAACCCAAAGCAAGTACTGCTCTTTTCCTGTCTAGTTGGGTTCTTAACCTGTTTTATATGCTTTGTCAGGTCTGAATAGATGCGGAAAGAGTTGCAGGCTGAGATGGTTAAATTATCTAAGACCCAATATCAAAAGGGGCAATATATCAGATGAAGAAGAGGATTTGATTCTTAGGCTTCACAAACTGCTGGGAAACAGGTTCGTCATACACAACTAACAAAGTCACAGAATTAAAGTTTGATTGAAAGCGACCCAGACTGAGCATTATGATAATCGTCATATTTGTGTCTAGGTGGTCTTTGATTGCTGGGAGGCTTCCTGGACGAACAGATAATGAAATTAAGAATTATTGGAATTCTCATTTGTGCAAAAAAGTTAATAACAAAGAGGAAATGCCAGATACCTCAAGCGCATTAGACACTATTCCCCAGAATATATGGGACAGTTCTCTAACAGAGCATGAGAATGTCGAAGGGAGCGCAAACTCTGATATTAGCTTTGATGTGAATGAGTTCTTCGACTTCTCCACTGAAGGACCCTATGGGCTAGAACTTGCTGAGGTTCCTGGGATCACAGGGAAGATGTCACCATTAGGTAGCTCTAGTTAAGTAGCTTTTTCTCTCTGAAAAATCAGTTATATTACATGTTCTCAGTTGAGATAGAGGTGTGGGTGAATTGCAATGTTGGATTTTTTTTTTTGAAGAAAATAAAACATATTCAATTTAAACATAATTAACTAAGTTAACACTGACTACCTTTTAAAAACTGTTAATTCTTGTTCTTAGAATATAAGTTTTTTTTTTCTGAAAATTCCCAAATATAGTTTTCCTAATATTCATCTAAAGTCGATATACGTTTATGAAGCAGAATCGATAGCCGTTGATAATGCAATATAGTGGGTCCAGAGCACTGATGCCGCTGCCCATTCCATTACTCTTTTTTATTATTGCCAAGTGCCCATTACTTCTTTCGGCCAGACACAACTTCGTCTCTTTGCTTCACCCCGACAGAAAGAATGTATCTTCACACAAATGTTTATAATAAAAGATACGAATTACTTAAGAGGGCAGCAAAACAAATGAATTGTGATAAACCATAGTCAACATAGACACTAAATAGTCATTCTTCTCGCACCCCAAGAAAAAAAAACGCAGAAAGGCATTTAAAATAGACCAATTGTCTAAACACAAATAACTAAAATCTAATTTGCTAAGATTATTAATAAAAAAAAAAGTGAGTCTAGTGAAGTATTCTTCCCCCAACGGGCTCTAGATATGAAGTATCAGGGAAAGCAAAAGCCGATCTCCCTCTCCAATTTGTACATAAGCAATGCAGTTTACTGGATGTGGAGATTACAGCCACTAATCACAACCTTGATAGTAACAGGCGATTCCAGAAATGCTTCAAAACCATTAACCATATTACCCAGCTCTAGAAATTAGAATCACCCATTGACCCTCATTATTCTTCACATAAACTATTTAATTCAACTAATGACTAAAAACTCCCAAATTTCTTATGGATGAACCAGCCATTAAGAAATAAATGGCTATTCTGCATAATGATGGAGTTATGCTGACTCTTGAGTTGACCCTTTTCAATATCTCATCCAGACAACATTACCTTCCACGCGTTAAGTGCTCACGTTTCAAAATGATATCTACGTTTGTGGAATTTGAATCTGATTTAGCCTGCTAAACCATATTGAATGCAAAATCATGTGGAACAGATCATATCTTATTGGTCTTGGGTTCCAAAGGAAATGCTTCTGCAACATCTTCACATTAGTGTGCAGGGTCAGATATTTTCTTATAGAAATGGATAATAAAATTTCCTTTAGTCTGGGAATATCCTTCTCGGCCACCACCACAGAGAACGTATTCCAGTCAAGCACTTCAATGAAAGGGAGGACAAAATTGTCTGCAATGATCACAGGAACACACTCGTAATATATGGCCTCAACGATCCTAGGGCTATTCACTTCATAGCCCATTGGACAAAGACAATATTTACTTGACTTCATGTGTTGAATATAAGTCATATTTCGGGAAACTTTACGAGGTAAACGCTTAAAAATTTTCATGTCTTCATCCTTTTCACCACCCCAGTACTTAAGGAGAGTGGGGCGCACTCTACCATGCATGCTTCCAGCAAAGAAGGCGAGGATTGGACGTTGTGATACTCTGTTCCCACCAACATGTCTAAGAGGCCTTCTGGGTGCCCTTATGGTAGTTTCAGGCAGGGAAACATCTCTTCCTGCAACAAAAATCCTTTCAGACAGATCAGCATTACATAGAGCTTTTATGGTGTTTTTGGCCAATTCCTCATGTTTAGTCACTGTGTAAGGACCCTGCAAGATTAGAATAGAGGGCGTCAAATATCACACTGACTTCTACACTAATAAATGCAATTGATAGAATTCCAATATTAGTAGCACTAAAGAAGCTGTATTGTGAAGGGGAAAACAAGGATTCTCTATCCCTTCCTATATGTGATTGTGATCTTAACCACATTTATATTTCAGTATCCAAAAAACAAAAAACAAAACCAAATTATTAGAAGCATTTAATTCTAAGGAACATTAGACACATGCCACATACCCAGTCATGGCAAGCAACGAGGAAATGGTCTGACCCATGTGTGCGATTCCAGAAGGGATACTTTGCAGCAATCCCATTCACATAATCCCTAAGAAAGACTGATAAAGGTTTCAAATCATGTGACCCATGCACATAGAGTGCCAATTCCAATTGGCGTGCACTGTATGGCAAATAAAATAAGTGAGCCTTCTCAGGGTCCTTGGTGACAAATTGCTTGTTTTCCTCCATGAACTTCATAAACCATCCTTCAGAAGCATAGATTCCCTTAAGGTGGGGTCTATGAAAAATAGGCCTCTTTCCATCGGGATAAATATAAACTTTAAGTATTTTTTCCATCAATTCATAACTCCTGAAATTGAGGCACAATATTACTTCAACATGGCTTTATGCATTAGAAGATGGTGAAACTATGTTGTCCAAATGATATATTAATGCTATTAACATACAAAAAGTGCAGTACAGCAGCCACTTATTAAGCTTCATATCTACCTCCAATTCCAAATGGTCTGAATTTGTAAACATGAACAGAAGAGCATAAGATGGCAACCTTATCTACAAAGTTATCATGGTTACTACGATATTTTACTCTGTCATTCCCCATGCATCAGACAGATGAAAACTTTTGAACAGTGCTTATGAAAACACAGTCACTGGTATTCTAAGGAAGATTATTATGTCACAATAACAGCGTTTGCACTTCTAGCTTCCCAGATCTTCAAACTGTTGCATTGTGCTGCTCCATGATGCATATGACATTAAGGCTCATATTCCCCCAGTCAGTTTTCAATTCCACTTTCAAAAACAAATTTGGTAGAGATGATTATAGAAAAAAAAGACTTTTTGGCTCCACTAGTTTAGAAGTGCTACAAAAAAATTGAAATCCCAGAAAGATTTGAACTATTTGCTAGACAAAAGAGATTTACCATAGTCATTAATGCAGCTACAGGAAAATCACCCTTGAATCTTCTTTTTGGCTATCGGCTGAAAATATTTCTGGCCAATTAATGATTGAATGGAGTCTTTTTAACTAAAATAAATTCCAAAAAAGGAAATGAAGATTCAATATTTTAATAATAATAAAAAAAGAGCCCAATAATGATTTATTGATAGATCCTTCTTAATGTGCATGTATGAGATGGTACGGAATGTATCATCAAATATGTAATATGATTCCCCAAGTTCTAGTTTCATTCTAAAGCTCAATCCTTGTTATGTCAGTTTCATGAGTAAATTATCAATACAGGTTAGTAATGACTCTATGCTTTCTCCACCTTTCCATGTCCAGTGAACTCCGCATGAAGGAGTGTGTTAAAGTTACAAAAAACACTGAGTCCAGCGATTCTTTGACACACATGGTTAGAGCTTCATTAAAGAGGGCTTTATACTCAAACTAGTATGTTGTTTTGGTTACTTTTATTGAATAGTTTAAGCCATCAGTGCACATATAGTCAACAGCCAACACTGAAAAAATCCAAGGAGTTTTCAAGCCTATAAGTAAGAGGTTACCCTCCCATTCCCCACAAAATAGAAGCAGAAAATACCTCAAAAGTCTTGAGTTAAACTCTCAACAAAATTCCATGTCTACGAGAACAAAATCTGGCTTGCACACTATAGAAACTTATTATTCAAAACTAGTGAGACGTGACCAAGCAAATGTCATTCTTTAAATCCTCTAAGTAATTGCAAAAAAAGATCATTAGCTGACATGTGCAATTCAGGACAAGATTCAGTAACAATAAGATAAATTAATAATCATAATAAATCAAATTTATTATGACCAAGTACCTTTTGAAAACAGAAACATTCCTAAATAAGGGGGCATAGAGATCGGGATCTTCAGTGACTGAAGGGGCATGTTCAATCTCTTTCCTCGCATACACAAGGGCCTCACTAGGTGGCAAGAACCATATATGTTTCTGAGATATATATCCAGTAAATTTCTGGTGATGATAGCTCTCCTTATCATACTTGAAAGAAAAGAAGTAAGTTCGAAGTTTTATCAATTTCTACCTGCAAGCGAGAATGGACAAACCCAAGAGGAGGTGAAGATGTTGTAATGTTTGTTGTATCAGTAAGCTTTTGGTCCCTTTTTCTCCCAGATACAGAATTCTTTGCTTGAGAAGTTTGCACTCTTTCTGGCTGAACTGGAACTGGCTGAACTATCTTGTCAGATGAATCAGATGAAATGACAGGAATAGGTAGACTAAGGTGAACCTGTTGAAGTCTTTCCTCTTTGAGAAATTCATTTGACTGTATATGTCCACTCAAGGATTGGTATGATGAAACAGTTTCAAGAGGAGAAAGAAACAATTTTTTTGGTGGATCACTCTGTACAAGTATCTGAAACATAATACCATATATTGTTAAAATGGCCCCAATACGAAACAATCTTCTCCAATCAACTTTATGTCCAAAGCAATGCCATGATAGCTCTCTCATCAAGATAAAACCAGAGTGCTGCAATGTTTTTTTCCATCTCATCATGAGAGATATCACATGCCAACCAATAGGATACCGAACAAACCCTAGTTTCCATAAAATAAGCATTCCATTCTTTAAATCTCCTCACCAACACGGGTCATTTGAGTACTTGGGCGCATAGCAGCACCAACACAAAATCATTTCAAAGCTCAACAAGGCCAAAGTCTTGAACTGTTATTTCAACAGAGACTTTCTATTCCCCAACTCCAAAACTGAAGCCTATGGAAAGAGACTGAAATATCAATAAACAAGCAAGAGACATTATTAGTCACAGATAAAATGTTTGAATAGAGAACCTAGTGCTAAAGTATCAACTCATGATACACCAGAAGAAAAAAAAAGAGGAATTAGAATGAAGGAACTACCCAATTTATTGTTATTTATGCTCATCACATTTTAATTCACAATCTCAATTTCTGAATGAATTTTCCTTCTAAGAGTTTCACAAGTAACGATAACTGTGAGTTCTATCTTGCAAGTTCCTTCATAACGTTTTCTTCCTACTGAGAACATTGAGCATTTATTGAATATTAGGATGTTTTTACTACAAAATTATAGTTATTCTAGTGGTAGTAATTAAAATAACAGCAACAACACCCATTTGCTTCATTCTAAAAGTGATTGATTAAACATCAATAATTTCTAAAGAAAAAAATTCACATTAAACTAGATATCACTTTTTAACTCATCGACCTTTAAATATAACACTATAATAAGTATTTGGTGGCAATCACTTCAGTTCTTTCGGGTAGTTGTTTCTAACATGACTAGTTGTCTACCAGCGCTCACTGTAATCTCAAACACTCCTTTGGCTTTAAAATTCAAGTACTATCAGAATTGACCTGTTTGGGATTTTAAGTATTCATGAAAACCCAGACCAAGTGTGCCTAATATAATGTCGCAGATTGATGGTTGGAGAGGGGGGGGGGGTTAAACCATGTAACTTAACTATAATACGATGTGAACTCTCTTGGTATGTGTACGCATGACACTTTAAAACCAAGGGGGTTGTTGAGTTCACAGATCTAATATAACGGCCACATGAGGAGGTTACGCATCTAATATAAACTTGTGATAAATATTTAGCCAAACAATATATGTTAAAGTCATAAACCTAATTTTCAATCTATCCACCATGATGTCATGTTCTGCAAGATTGGATTAGCTAAATCTCAAGAGGAATGAATTGGGAAAGTAACTAAAGACGAGATTCAGAGTTAATTTCAAACATCGCCACAACATCCAGTGTCAAAAAGGAAAATCTTTATTGATTCTAGGCCTAGGGAAGTAGGAAGCCGAGATTGCAACCTTCAATTCGCAGCATTCATCTCCATTATCAACGAAAGCCAATTTCAGGTGGTAAGGATACGCTTATCTAGCTAAAATTTGAGGTCATTTTATAAGGAAATCCATGCATAATAGCTATAACGATAAAACAGGATTGCATATTTACGTTAGTTTGTTTGATGACGGTGTCAATTCAATGATGAATTTTAAAACTCGAATATAAGAAAGCCGTGATAAATATCTATATCAACTGAATAGGTCTGTTTATTGTCCGCATCGCCTTTTCCTTACCGTATTTTCAATTATTAGAGCGACGAGTTCAGTGCAAAATAGAAAGAATCTGATAATTTGAATAGTAAAAATGGATATGAGATAAGGATTTAATAAAAAATAAAATAAAATAAAAATTAGATGAAAAGATGCCAAACCACGTTCAGAGAGGTCGAAGAAGAAAGACGATTGTGGATCTGATAAGAAGAATCAATAAATTGAAATGAGAGAGAATGAAACGGCAAGGGTGGCAGTGTAATTATGGCCTTGACTTTTATACACGTACTTACTGTGACGATTTACAGAGCAGGAAAGCTGGAACAAGCCCTCTCCGTCTCTTACATTCAGCCTTTTGCCTTTTATTTGTTGGACGATGGCGTTATTCTATTTATTGATTAATTAATAATAATAATGCCAGTATGGAATACCTTCACAAACCAGTTGATCGCACGGGCTTTTTTTTTTTTGGGATGTGCGGGGTATTTTTTTATTTTTTTAATTAAAAAAAGAAAGATAAAAATAAAAAAAATTTGCAGATGCCGATAAAAATATATTTAAAATAAACTATAATGTATAACACATAGTAAAAGAATATATATATATATATATATTGCTTTTAAATATAAAATTATAAATTTATAATCTTACAGAGAAAAAATTATAAATTTATATATTGCTTTTAAATATAAAATTATAAATGTAAAATTTTACAGAAAAAAACTAATTTATAATTTTAAATTTAAAAACAATATATATTTATAATTTTATAAGAAGGTTGTATTAAGCAGTCAAAAATTAATGTAAAATTTTGTCGAATCTTTATGATATGGATTATCAATGTGTTAGAAATAATACTAAATTGTTGTCTAGAAATAACACGCTATATAACTCAAGTATAGTGTCAAATGAGTAAGAACAACTATATCGACGCTTGGGTGTAGTAAAAAATAAGCAAGGCTTCCATATATTCGTGAATAGATGTGGGTATCGAGGTTAGTTAATGAGAGTAAGATTCATTTTGGAATTTAGAATACAAGTACAATTATTAGTAAGTTAATCAAAATAGTAGATATTATGATTAACAGGATGATTAATTTTACGTGTTTGTAAGAAACTAAAAGGATAAAAGAAAAAGTAAAAGAATTAGACACCTTAGTTTTAAATTTTGGTATACTGATAATACTAAATTTAGAAATGGAGTAAGTATAATTTATCTTAAGAGATAAAATCATTACGTTAAAATTTATAGTAAAAATAAAAACTTTTATTGTTATTAATATTTGCGTACCATAAGTAAGATTAGAAGAATATCACAAGATAAAATTTTGTGAGAATTTAGAATGTTTAATTAAAAAAATATGAATAGGAGAAAAGATTCTTTTAGGAAGAGATTTTAATGGTCATGTGGAGAGTCTATCTGAAAATTATGAGGGTTCGCATAGGGGACATGGCTTAAGAGAAGTAAATGCAAAGGATAAAACTATTTTAAATTTTTTAGTAGCGTTCGATCTTACATTAGCTAATACTTGTTTTAGGAAATGGTAAGAGCATCTTATTACGTACAAAAGTGGAAGGGCATGTTCTCATATTGATTTTTCTATATAGATTACAAAATAATACTTAGAGAGAGTTTGACTATTTAACATAAAGTCTTAGTTATGGATGCTCGAGTTAAGAGTAAAGTAAAAAGTAAAGGTTAAGATAGGGTGTCAAGGATTAAATAGTGGCAATTGAAGGGAAATAAAGAAAAGAACTTACAGATAAGGATTTTGGAGAAAGGATCTTAAAAAATATAAAGAAGTACTAATAATATATGAGATGAGATAGCTAAACAAATTATGAAGGTGACAAAGGAGATACTCTTTGAATCAAGAGACTTTGGACCTAAGGATAAAAAATCTTGGTGGTGGGATGCAAGTATGCAATATAAGATTAAGGTTAAAAGGGAGTGATCGAAGTATCTAAGGAAGCCACTGAGAAGGTAGTGAACGAAGTGAGAATTAGGGCATTTAATGGATTATGCCAATCCTTAGGTACTAAAATTAGATAAAAAAAGTATTTACAAGCTAACTAAAAATAGGGAAAGAAAGACAAGAGATATGGACCAAGTAAAATGCATTAATGATGAAGGAGGAAAAGTCTTAGTCATGGAATAAAATATCAGGAAATGATGGAATGATTATTTTCATAGACTATTTAATGAAAGACATGAGATTTTGTTACACTCAAATAGGCTAAACACTAAAGAGGATGACCAAAATTATACTTTTTATTGGAGGATTCGAAAGTCAGAGATAAAAGAAGCATTAAAGCAAATAGAAAACAACAGAGCAATTGGACTAGATAATATATCCATTGAGATATGGAAAGATTCGAGAGTCAAAGATAAAAGAGACATTAAAGCAAATGAAAAACAATAGAACAATTAGACCAAATAATATATCCATTAAAGTATACAAGGGTTTAGGAGTGAAAGACATAAATTGGCTCACAAAATTATTTATTAAAATTATAAGTTTTAAGAAAATGTGACGAGTAGAAGAGAAGTATTTTAATTCCTATTTATAAGAATAATAGAGACATATGTGATGCTTATTATAATTTTCCATTTTTAGTGAAATTAAAAAAAGTCTAACAAAAATTTTAATTATTTTGAATTTAATTACTTTTTCTATCTCTTTTCTACAATAGGTCTTAGGGGAAAAGTTTTACTAAATTTATGCCATCCGCTATTTCGTATATAATTACGGGTCGAATCAAAACAAAATACTTTGTTTGGGAAGGAATTTTGATTGATAAAAAAGAAGAATCTACTTCAACTGACATGCCCTTAGGTACGACCATACATAACATAGAAATTACACTTGAAAAAGGTGGACAATTAGCTAGAGCAACAGGTGCTTAGTATTCGACCAATTAGTAACCCAAGATTCTATATTTTTCTTAAATGAGAAAGAGATCTACTAAGGCAAAAGACTATAAAAGTAAGATATAAAAAGGAATAAATGCTTTCTTTTTTTTTTTTTCCATTTTAACAAGAATTTCTAATTTGCATGGTTTAATCATTAATCTTGAAAAGTTTTATAATAAAATTAGGTCAATTATTGGTACAGTTCCCTATCCATGATTCTATTATGTAGTAAAAAAATTTTAATCGTTCCTCCATGAAAATTTTTTTTTATAGCATAGTGGAATATGAAAATAACAAAAATAACTATAATTACTAAAGACTGATTAAAAGTTCTAGCATACGGGAGTGGGATCCATATAAATACAAGATAAAATATAACACTGGGGACTTAGTTTATACCACTAAAAAAGAATTCCCTGATAGTCAAAAAGAAACTATAAGGATCATTCCTTATTCACAAAAAGTCAATGTCAGCAATTGGGCCACTACTCATGGATATGGAAGAGTTGGAGGTTCCAATCCACCCAATGAAAATGGGTGAGATTCAAGCTCTTTTGGGGCCGCAAAATACATAGGTATAGCATGAATGACGTCATCACATGATATGATTCATATGTTGTGGATGATAAAGACCCATCCCCGAAGTGGAAACTAAATCCATTTTGCCTGAAGTTTTAGAGTCACATAATATATTGTCATTTAATAAAAATATAAACCATAACAGAGTGAGAAATAATTTTTTTCGTAACATAGATAGGATTAATATCACACAATAATTCACAAAAGGAAACATCAAGTACAAATTTAATAAACAATGGTTAATATAAATATAGAACTTTATGAAAAATAATCAATTTACAGAATAACGTTAATAAAAAAATATACTAAATTCTGCAATATTTAATAGGAATACAATATAGCATAACAAATAGTAATAGAGGGTATTATACAAATATATAAGGAAGTATATCATGTGAAGTTTAAGGTTTTGCACATGTAAATACATAATTACAAAAAGCAAGATAATATGCATGAAATACAAAAAACAGAAAATACAACAATCAACAATCGTTCAGCTTGACCATTAGGCCTTAAAGACTATCAGACTCAATACCTAGATCATGTTGCATTGGTTTGGCAGACTCAATACTCAGATTATGTTTAAGAAAGAACTATCTTACACAACTCTGTGTATAATTAAGTAATCCTGATAGCGTGCCGAAGTACTAGAGTTCGAAAAAATTATATTTAAATACTTAAAATTATCTTTTCACTTTTTTAAGTCTAGATTTGTCCTAGGGCCCTTCCGATATCCTACATAGTTCATAAATTAAGGTCCAACATCAAAGTATAGAATAAATTTTAGTATAGCTATAAAAGGCTCATTCAAGTATACGAAAAACTCAATAAAGCCCAATAAATCTAAAATAGGATTGGCCTGTGTTTATATATATATATGAAATATGGCAAAGTAGCTTTATTGAGGGGATAAGCCTCGTGTGTGTTAGAGTTGGCCAATAGATAGCTGTTGTTGTGTTGAGACCAAAAAATAAGCGAAAAATGAATAAAGGTATTTGTCTATTATGTCACTATAAGGGACAAAATGGTTATTTGGACCCTAAAATAGCAAAATATTAGAAAATAAAATAATAATAAAGTATATGATTGGAGACATTAAATAAGGCCTATTTAGCCTCAAATAATGTTAAAATATAGTTAAGAACTTCGAGAATGCAGGCTAAATAAAATATTACGGAGAACCTACTAAAGGATATATCAATAATTTTGTAAATTTTAATCAAGGAAGTGTTAACATGACACCATAGGGTAGGGAAAGTGCTGATATGGTGCCTTGAGCAGGGAAAAATGGTGATATGGCACTATATGTAGGAAGATTCTAAAGATTGCACGAACTACGAAGCGATGACACAAGCTTATGTTAACAAATCCTAGTAAATTCACATATTATGAAAATTTTACCGCTAACATCAGAATGACATAGATACTAACTTAAGCAGTATTAAATGCAATCTTATCTTCACATATTACAAAAAGTAACCATAGTTAAAATTTTACTGTAATTAAAATCCAATGACTAATATTCGTCCATAAAATGTGATGTTATCTTAACCATTGATGTAATCCAATAGCTTAGCTTCTCTTACTTTTTAAGATTAAATCACAACCCTTGATCTAATCTAAAAGTCATATTAAATCTCTAAAATCAAGATTAAATCATAGCCATCCAATGAATTTAAAGGCATAGATTTAACATCATAAAACATAACAATTCTTAACCATCCATTTATAAATAAAACTTACAAAATATACACACACTTTCATGCCACACTCACACACACACAATTTGGCCAAGACAAGAAGAAGAAGAAGAAGGATAGAGAGCTTGGCCAAAGGAAGAAGAGAAAAGGGAGAAGAACTACCGGAAAGAAACAAACACCGCGAAATCAAGGTAACATAGATAAACTTTCTTCTTCTTGGTTTTTCTTCTTTTTTTATCCAAGAATTTTTCTCTTCTCTTCCTCTTTTTAAGTTTTCGCTATGGCTAGGTAAGATGAGGAATTTTGTTGTTTTCATGAATCTAAGCCAAGAAAAGATGGAAAATATACATATATAGATAATAGATTCATGTAATTCAAGAAAATTCTGACTCTTGACAATTTTTCTATAAACTATAAAACTTTATATTTCAAGAAGCCATGGAAAAAATTGAAAAGAAAGTAAATATGAGAACAATAAGAGGAAGCCTAAGGAAGAGAAAGATTAATATAACTTTGATTTTTATAAAAAATTTGTCAAGAAACCCTTAAATTTTGATTTGAAAAAAATTGTAAAATATACACGGAATTTCTAAAAATTGGTTAAGGACTTTTGTTCATCTCCTTTGAATATCTATATATGGCTTTTTGGTGACATAAAAATGAAACAAAATCATATACTTCCCTTGATACATAGGTTCAACCAACATAGATTTATATATCTAGGGAAGAGTTTTCCAAAATCCAACTAAATTAGGTTAATCTACGTAATAAATAAAGTCTATAGTAAAATTTTGGTAAATTATGGATCACTATATAAAAAATTAAATTTTTGAGAAAAGTATTAACTAAGAAGTTCTTGAATTTTTATTTATGTTATTTGATATGTTTTTGGATGGTATACGTGATCTAATATGTTTTACATGCTATTTAGATTATGCTGATATTTATTTTGTAAATTTTGGAATCCATTTATGATGGTTAGAAATTTATGCAGCATAATATCAAGAATAAAATATGTGATGAATATGTGTTTTGAATTTAGGCTGTCTGCTGTACTAATATAATGCTTACTATCTAATTTCTTGACATGGACAATATGCTATTTATTGTCTAACTTTATAAATATTGGTTATTTGGTAAAGGACTAACCTTTATATATATATATATATATATATATATATAATATGACAGAATAGCCTTATTTAGAGAATAACTTCTGTGTGTGCTATAGTTAGCCACTGGATAGCTGCTGTTGTGCTAAATATCTAATTTTAATTAAGAAAGATACTTAAAAATATCTAAATTACTAATTAGAATTGGTAAAGGTTATTTAGATATTTTGTACCTATTTTGGACTTATTAGATTTATTGAGCCTTCTGTATATTTGAATGAGTCTTTTGTGACTATATTAGACTTTATTTTGTACCTTGACATTGAACTCTAATTTATGAACTATTTTGGACGCCAGATGGATCCAGGACAAATTTGAGCTTAGAAAAGTGAAAAAATGATTTTAAATATTTAAATATAATTTTTTAGAATTTCAATATGCTGTTACGCTATCGAGATTATTTAATTATGCACAGAGTTGTGCAAGGTAGTTATTTCCCAAATATACCCATTATATTTTGATCAAATAATAACTTGGATGACATATTATTATAATATTTTTATATGACTTTTTTTAGGTATCTATTGAGGAACGTCTCAATAAAGGAAGCAAGGGTGAGCCTTAGACCTAATCACGGGCCGGGTTTAGGCCCTATTTAAAAAAAAAATTATCTTTTTTTAAATTTTTAAATATTAGATATATTTATTTTATTACTTATTAGGCTTACTTTTTCCTTATTTTAAATACTAAATAGCTTAAAAAAATATTGCAAGAAATTTAAAATAACTTGAAAAAATATATATATATATATATAATAGATAGTAAAACCTCTCAAAATAATAATTTTTCTAATAATATTACTGATTAATAATTTATTTTATTTAAATTATAATTTATTACTAATAATATATTATGCAATAAGTAAAAGTAAAAAAACATAATAATCATATATGTTATATAATTCTTTTTTACTTATATCTATAGTTATAAATAAATTTTCTAATGATATTATTTATTAATAATATATAAAAAAATTATAATATGAGCGGGCTCGGGTCGGGCTTTAAAAAAAAGCCCAAGTTCTGCTCATTTTATATTTGAATTTTTTTAAAACGGTCTCATTTTTTATTGAGTTTTTTTTTTTTAGCTCATATCCTTTTTTTTTTTCAGTCCGGGTTGGCTTTCCGACCCATGATTAGGTTTGTGAGCCTACTAAGTCATGGCAGTGCAACATGATCTGAGTATTAAGCTTGGCAGTCTCCAAGGCCTAATGGTCAAGCTGGATGATTGTTGATTGTTGCATTTTTTGCTTTTTGTATTCCATACATATTATCTTACTTTTTGTAATTTTGTATTTACATGTGTAAAACCTTGAGATTCACATGATATACTTATTTATATATTTGTATAATACCCTTTATTACTATTTGTTATGCTATATTATATTTCTGCTAAATATTATAGAATATAGTATATTTTTCTATTTATGTTATTTTGTAAATTGATTATTTTTTGTAAAGTTCTCTATTTATATTATCCATTATTTATTGAATTTGTATTTGACATTTCTTCATGAATATTTTGTCATATTAATCCTATCTATTTTGTTGAAAAAATTAGTTGTCAATTTGTTGCGATTTATATTTTTCTTATAGGCCAATATACTATGTGACTCTAGAACTTCAAGCAAAATGAATTCAGTTCCCACTTTGAGGATGGGTCTTTGTCATCCACAACATACGAACTATATCATGTGATGATGCCTTTCATGCTATACTTGAGTATTTTATGGCCCTAGGACAGCTTGAATCTCACTCATTCTCATTGGGTAGATTTGAACTATTATTAGCTCTTCCATATCCATAAGTAATGGCCTAGTTGTTGACATTGACTCCTTGCGATTAGGGGATGACCTTTATAGCCTCTTTTTGACTATATGGGAATTTTTTTTAAGTAGTGTAAACTAAATTCCCAATATTATATTTTAGCTTATACTTATATGAATCTCGCTCCCCTATGTTGCAACTTTTAATCAGTTTGTAGTAATTATAGTTATTTCTGTTATTTTCATATTCCACTATGTTATAGAAAAATTTTATCATCGAGGAATGATTAAGATAGAAAAAGTAATTAAATTCAAATTAATTAGAATTTTCATTAGAGGTTTTTTTTCAAATTCACTAAAAATGAAAAATTAGAGGAGGTGTTACAACATACAAAAGTGTCCAATTTATTGAGGAATTAAGCTTATGAACCATACTACGAAGTTATAGGAGAAGGTAATTGAGTGAAGATTAAAGCAAGATATTCAAGTTATGGAGAATTAATTTGGTTTTATGCCAAAAAAGTCAATCATAGAAGCGATATACTTGTTACAAATATTGATTGAAAGATATCGAAAGAATCAACGAGATTTACATATGGTATTCATTGATTTGAAGAAGGCATATGATAGAGTGCCAATAGAGGTTTTATGGAAAGCTCTAGAGAAAAAAGAGTTCGTATTACTTATATTCAAGTAATCCTAGATATATATAATGAGGTTATAACTAATGTTATAACAAAAGATAAACATACAAAATATTTTTTTGATAACTATTAGTCTGCATCAGCGGTTAACTTTGAGTTCTCATCTTCACTGAACATATCCAAGAGGCGGTGTCACAATGCATGTTTTTTGCAAATGACATAGTTATAGTTGGAGAATCGAAGGAGGAAATGAATGAGAAGTTAAAAATATAATGACTAGCTTCGAAATTACATAAATTTTGTTTAAATAGAAATAAAACGAAGTATATAAAATGTAAGTTTAATAAGAAATGCATTAATTCTAGTGTATAAGTGAAAATTTGAAAATATGTCATACCATAAGTCACATGGTTTAAGTATATTGGGTCTATCATATAACATAACGAGAAAATAGAAGAAGATGTAAAATATAAGATTCAAGCAGGGTGGACGAAATGAAAAAGTGGTTTGCGCGTTATTTGTGATAGAACAGTATCAGTCAAACTTAAAGGTAAATTTTATTACACAGTTATAAAATCTGTAATATTATATGAAACTGAGTGTTGGATAATAAAAAATTAATAAGAGAATAAATTTAATGCTACAAAGATTAGAATGTTGCATTGGATGAGCAGACATACTAGATAAAAAAAAATTAAAAATAAATGCATTAAAAAGAAAGTGGAGGTCGCACTTATTGTGAACAAAATTTGTAGAATCACAAATTAGATAATTTGGGCATATATAAAAGAAACCTATAAAAACCTTGAGTAAATAAGATGAAAAGTAATCCAATAGTCAGGGTTAATGAAGACAAAAAAAAATTTAGGAAAAACTATTAAAAAAGATTTAGAATTAAATGATTTATTTAAAAATATGATTTACAATAAAACTTTATGGTATCGATTAATTCATGTAGTCGACCCTACTTAATAGGAAAAGGCTTTATTGTTATTATTGTTGTTATTGTAGTGTGTATATATATATTAATTAATTAATTAATAATAATGCTAGTATGGAATACTTTCATAAATTTAAAAAAAAATTAAGGGAAAAGAAAAAAGAAGAACACGTGTGCTTATGCTTAAATCAATATTAAGGCTTCTTCTCTCTGAGACCACGCATTTGCCGCGTTGTCTTTGGGGAAGAAAAAAATTACCTTTCATTCAAGTAATACTTTTGTTGATAAAATGACACTATTGTATTAAGTATTAACCATTGTCTTTCTTTTTAATTTCTCTATAATAAAAGTTGTATTGTTTTTACTTTTTTACCATTTTCAGACATAAGCATTTGATCATTTTCTATTCCCTGATGAAGAAACAATGAGATTTAGGGGGGGGAGATAAAATAGATACAATGCCATTCGTTGGAAAAGAAAAAAATTTATTTGTGTAAATAGTGTTTTATAATTCCATAATTATAAAAAATATGTAATGCTTTATATTCTTATTATTAAACTTTTTTATTAAAATATAAAAAATGTATAGTTTTATAGACAATTATATGATTTTTAATTAAATCATACATCTATTATGTTATTATAAAAAAATTATACACTTATAACATTTTGATAGGAGAATTTGATAATAAATATATAAAAAACTTAATATATCTAGTCCTGATTATTATATATAATTATATTTAAAGTCATGATTTTATTGATTTTGTTTAGAGAAAAATTTTTAAGATATTTAAATTATACAATTTTTTCTATTATGAAAAAATATATAAATTCTTTTAAAATTAAAATATGACTAAGATAACCTCAAAATTAATATTTATTTTTATTAAAAATATAACTTATGTAAAGTTCTATTTTAATGTTAATTAAAATTATAAATTTAATTTATTTTAAATTTAAAAACAATTGACTGTTTTTACATTGATTAAATATATATTTAATATTTGTTATATTATATAATTAATAAATATAATGATATTTTAGTTAAAATAAATGTAATTCTAGTTTTTTTTTATTACAAAAGAAATTAATGTAACATATTTTTTAATTTCAGATGAAGAAAGTATAGATTCTCAAATTAAAATGAAGCATTGCATTAATTAAACATTTTTTTAAATTTTTTTTAAGGTAGGCAGTGAAAATATATTCATGGGAAGAAAGAGTGAAGTGAAATATCATATCATTATTTGGTATCATATGATAGAAAGAAAGATTAAAAGAAAAAGTATAAGAGAAAGAAAAGGAAAGAAAAAAATAAAATGAATAAATTATCACTTATTTTATTTTATATTATATAATGAAAAGGAAGAGTAACTTCTCTTTCTTATATGTGGTTTTATGAAATAAAAAATATACATATAAATAAGATATTAAAGTAATTTAGTGTTCTTTATTTGCTTTTAATGAATAAAAATTTAGAGATAAAGTTGAAATATAAAATTTAATTTTTTTTCTTTTTTCATTCATTTTCAAAGAAGTTACCTTTTAATGAAATCCATATATTTAGGATAACTCCCTATTTTTAATTTTTTAACTTTCTTCTCTCTTTGTGCACATCAAACGAATGAAATGGTGCATTTGTACATCATTTTCTTTCCTAATCCTTCTTACTAAGCATAATATTATCCATTAAGACTTCTTATTTTGTTTAAAATTTTTAACAATTATATAAATTTAAATACAGTCATATATATTTAAAAACTTTTATATTCGCAAATTTTTTTTCCGTTACACCAACTCCTTATATTTTAATAATTAAATTAGTATTTCAATTTTTTAAATTTATATATTATTTCAACTTAATTCTTTAATTCTTAAGTTTAATTTGTGCCAGCGTGAGTCGTCATTTAGCGGGGAGAGCAACTTCGTTTCTTGAAAGCAAACACGGATTGGGTGGTTATGCTAGCCAACCAAAAAAAGCCACGTCAGACTGAAATCCACGTGTACTCCGACAAATTGCACATCGTTAAGGAGAAACCCAGAGAAGCAGCAAATAGTCAAATACCTTTGTGATTTTGTAACTTCACCTGATATACGAAATGACCAGAAGCCCCCACCTAGTCTGACGTAAAGTCGATGAGTCTCAGCCCCCAATACGACGATAAAATTCTGTCTTGAAAGTTTTCGATCCAAAGTATACAGAAACTCAATCTAAAGCTACGAGTCGGTTCAAATCTGGGAGTACTAGGGTTTTGTTTTTTTTAACTTTGATCAGATTCTGGAAATGGAGGCATCCTCCAGTTCCGAAAACAAGTTATAGAGAATTAAAGCTATTATAAACTGTTTTAACTCTGGAGAGTTCGTAGTAATACCCTGTTTTGGCAATGGCTGCACCATTTTTCTCAACCCCTTTTCAGCCTTATGTTTATCAGGTACCTACATCACTTAACGCCCTTGACGATTAATAATCTCTCCCTCTTGTTCTTTAATCCAAGTTTCAATTCGTTGCTTTTCGTTAATTTACAACAGCTTCCGTAAATCTGATTAACGAATTAATATGTTTGTTACTTTTATGACTTCTCGTCTTGCTTTATAGCTTGTGACATTGGAGTCTTTCATGGGATTGGTGTTTTACCCTTATTTTAAGGTTTGGTTATTGAACTTGCTTTTTAGGGTTTAATTTGGTAAGGTGGCTTTACTGTATGATTAGCAAAATTAATATGCGGCTATACGCTTAGGATTATGATAATTTGCTCCATCGGTCCAGGCATCTATTTTCCCATGTGATGTGCATACTGCAAAATTATTATGCAGCAAAAGGAATGCAGGGAAGTAAATAGCTGACTAGTCATTGTTTCACTAAGCTTTCTTAATATTTGGATTTAGATATACTTACAAAGGCGCTATGTTCTCTGGCATAACCATTCAGTATGTGCTGATTATAAATGTTCTAAAATTGTTATGGATTTTGTGTTTTGTGCTTGCAGTACAGAACCCTTTTTTTTTGTTGGGGGGGGGGGGGGGTGGGGAGGAATTTGTTCAAAAGCAATTGACGTATATAGTTGTATCCTTACAAGATGTTTGTGGTACTTTTTCTTATTGTTGTTTCGATGGTCCCCCCCATTTTGCTAAATCATCAAGTTGAGCTGCTCATGTTGAATTTTATTCTGTTTAGAGTCCGCAAGATGTAGTTATGCCTTTTCAGATTTTAGGAGGAGAAGCTCAGGTGGTTCAGGTATATGTATTACCATCTTACCTTAAAAATTTATTATTATTTACAATTTTGTGAAGTCATTATGCTATTGGTTCTTGAATGCAGATAATGTTGAAGCCACAAGAAAAAGTTATTGCAAAACCTGGTAAGTTCCCGGGCACAGGGAACTTTTTTTCATGTTGGAATTTTTTTTTAATACATTTTTCTTGTTGATGCAGAGTTAGTTTTATTTCCTTCTCATGTTGAATTGTGGATACTGATTACATGCTTGAACATGATGTTGATGGTACACAAACATGTTTTCTAAACAATAGTACATGTTGCATTGGGGGATTAGGTATTTGTGATGATGTATAGCTACTTAACATGGCCAAAGACTGACTATGATCCTCTACAGTGAGATCCCAAACATTATCTCTGCAGTATCTATCAAACTTTTTACCTCTACTATGCCCCTCCTCACAAAACCTTACTACAGACGCAATGTTTGGGATCCTCATAGTAGAGGATCCCAGTCTGACCAAATACTGGTCATGAGCATCAAACAAGGATGAGATGAGCAATGGATTTGATTGGCATATTTGTAATTATCTTTTCATTTTCTTTTCTTAACTAAGTATGTGTGTTTGAATTTGTTTAAAACCCTTTGAGGAATTTATTTTGTTGACATAATCTCTACATTCATTTTTTATGACTAATTGGTCCTGAATCATGCCCGTAAGTTTTGTTTGTGATGTTTCTAGCTCCACTTTAATTCTTAAAAGGGTGAGTAGGAGTCATTAATTCCGAGTTTATCTGAAGTGAATATTAGTGTGCTTGAACTAATACAGTACTTCTTTTAGTGTTTATCAAGTAATGATATATATTTATATGAGAGACTCTACCCAAAAGTCAACTTTGTTTCCTTTTGTACACATAATTTAGTGTTGAAACTTATGGATCACATTTATTTATATTTTAACGTAATACTTGTGCAATTGCTATTTGCAGGTTCCATGTGCTTTATGTCTGGATCCATTGAAATGGAAAATACCTACCTTCCAGAAAATGAAGTAGGCATGTGGCAGTGGTTATTTGGAAAGACTGTAACCAGCATTGTTCTCTGCAATGCTGGACCAAATGATGGATTTGTTGGAATTGCTGCACCTTCTCTTGCAAGAATTCTCCCGGTTTGTGCTTTCAGACATCTCCCAAATATTTAAACGAGGCATTTGTGCACCTTATTTGAGGTTTTCATATTTATCATCTGAATCTGAAAGCATCATTGGATACAACTGACTAAAATCCTCTTGTATTTGTCTGTTACATATTTAAATACAGCTTGATCTGGCAATGTTTAGTGGAGAGATTTTATGCCAGGTATAACAAGTTGATTGCTTTTGTTGTTTCTTTGGTATGTTTGGATAATGTTTTCTTGGACTCGTTTGATATTCGTGGCTTTGTTGAATTTATATATATTTTAATATTTGGGGACAGGAATATTGTGTAACCTCTTTTGGATTTTCTGTAGCCAGATGCATTTCTTTGCTCTGTTAATGATGTGAGGGTCAGTAATACAATGGATCAGAGGGGACGAAATGTTGTTGCTGGTGCTGAGGTTAGATAATGCAAATGTCAAATTTGTTTAACTTATTTATTGTATTTGTTACTGATTTGCTATTGCTTGTTCTAGCAAGAAATCTTTGTTGGTTCTTGTTTGAATATTTTTGACACATTAGGACAATTGATCTTGCACCCCAAGACGATGCAGTCTGTGTAGGCTACCATGTATACAATGTAGTCTTGTAACTATGTTTGTGTGTGACGATAATATATAGACAGGAGATATGTCAAATGCTGGATAATGGGTGTAATTGATGCAGAACTTGTTTCTCTTAGATGGGATGTCTGATGATAATGATGTTTCTTTTAGGCTGATGTAGTTGTAACTTGTACTAAGAAAGGAAGGAATACATTTTCCAACCTAGAAGAAACTAGAAGAAAAGTTGGACTGCGCTTCTATTATTTTGGAAAAGTAATCTCTTACGTGTATATTTGAGGAAATATCAAATGGCACTAGTAGATCGTGCTTCAAAAATTGTGCTTTAACAGAAATATTCAAGTAAACTTCAATGGAAATTATTTTGTGTTCATTTTTGTTTTGGTCTGATTCTTTTTTTTTTTTTTTTTGTTGGCGGGGTATTTATTGACTACACTTAAGATCAATATTTAATATAGATTTCAAGAGAGCTATCTATCATATTGGTTCTTGAAAGATTTTAATGACATCATTTTAGTCCTTAAAAGTTTATTTCCATCCGTCCTGGCCAAGAATTTTATTACCATCAATTTAGTCCACAAAGATTTCAATGGCATCAATTTAGTCCTAATTCTGGACTAAAATATATTTTTTAAAAGAGTTAGAAGTAAATTGTCATCAATAAATTTTTAAAGAATAAATTGATAGTGGTAGTATTTTTCAATTCAAAGAGCAAAATGGTAGTTTATTCGTTCATATGTGAGATGTTTCATTTGACACTTGTCATTGATGTCTGATTCATGTAATATTTGACATGCAAGATTGCAATATTAAGTGCTTTTGTAGACCTACTGTTGGATTGGTAAAAATCATGTTTAATGGAAAGTTATCTGGGTGATATAAGACTATTAAATTTCATGTTGGTGCACGTGCAAGTTGCCTGCTATATGATGACATGCTATGAGATTTTGTTAAAACTGTGTTTCTTTCAAAGTAACAGCGGTTTACTGTTGGAAGGGTCATGTGGGAAGTAGTTAGCCTTCCTCTCATGCATTCTTCATTTCGTTTGTATTATATTTCTGATCTAATGGTTCGTAGCCTTCTCTAAGACCATGTCTATTGTTATAGGGATTTTTAAGGCAGAAGCTATCTGGCCAAGGGCTTGCATTCATAATAGCTGGTGGATCAGGTATATTTTCTTAACTGATATGTGGATAGTTAAAAATTGAAAATCATTCTTGAGTCTTGACTAAGGTCTACCTGCGGAGTATTTTTACATGCGTTACTATATGTTTTGATAATTCCCATGTTCGGGTTTATATAGTATTCTGTTTGTTGCTAGTTGTACAGAAAAATCTTGAGGTGGGTGAAGTTCTTGCTGTAGATGTTTCTTGCATTGCTGCTGTGACGCGTACAATTAATATCCAAACAAAGTATAACGGTCCTGCAAGAAAGGCCATGTTTGGAGTAAGTAGCTCCGATATCTAAAGCCTTTTCACTATTCCCTTCTCTTTTCCCCTCAACTTTTGTTATTTTGAAATACTCATCTTTCTCCGGGCTGATTAATCCATGGTTAACTTGCTATAAGAAAAATTCATAGGTTCTGAGTCTGATATTATTGCATGCTTTACATAATTACATTCCTGCTAGTAAACTTGGTACAACTTTGTTTTATTTGTGCATATTATGGCAAAAATTGTGAGTTTAACTATACGGACAAGATCCACTTTAGTTGGCAGTATATATTTTTAAAAATTTATAACAAGGATCATGCAACCACCCTTATGCACACTGAAGACTGCATTAGTAATTTCCACTTGATTCCTGAAGCATCATGCGATATTTATTTTAGTGCATCCTTTTATTCTTCCCAAGTATTATTGCGATCTTGAAATTGCAGGGTGACAACGCAGTAACTGCTCTCCTAACAGGACCAGGCATTGTCTTCATGCAGAGTTTACCTTTTCACCGTCTCTCTCAACGAATTGCCAGGTAGCATGCTGCTGTGCCAAACGTAAATCAGATCACTTGAATAAAACTTAAAGAATAAATTACTGATTGAGTCTTTGAAATTTTTTCTTTCTTAATTTGATGTTCTAAAAATAAAACCTCTCAATTTAGTCTTTGATCTATTTTGTCCCAATTAAAAAGGTTCCTTCGCTTGACAGAGTTATGGTAAGTTAGTTGGGAAACAGATATGGCGTACTGAGTGCCTACCTAGCCATTAAGTGATAATTTGGACATGCCCACTTGTCTTAAAACACCAAAATGACAGTTTGCTACCAAGTAGATTTAGTGGAATTTTGGAGCTTGTAGCAAAACTTCATTGTTTTGGTATTTTAGGACAGAGGTATGTTTAAATCATCCCTTAGCAGTTAGATAAACACCCATTTGCGTCATGTCAGGTTCTTAGTTAACTTACTGGAACTTTGTCAAAGAGAGCTACCTTTTTTATTGGGACAAAATGATTGAGGGATTAAATTGAGAGGTTTTATTATTGAAGAACCAAAGGAAAATAATATTTCAAAAACTAAATCAATAGTTTATTCAATATTGTTTTTTTAACCCTTTATGCATTTCAAGTAATTTTTAAGTGAAGGCAATTTCTTTTCTTCAGAGCAGTGACGTCTCCAAACATGCGGGAAAATCCGAAGTTATTGGTTCAGATAGCCATTTTCTTTTTTCTGGCATATGTTGTCATTGTATCTTCTTTACTATTGACAGATGTGTGAAATTCACTCTTTTTTTAATTAAAAAATTCCCCCGTTCTCCCATCATAGATAGGTTGATATATGGATGCAAGGTGCTTCGAATATTGTAATTTTACCATCTTATGAAATCTCATGTTTAGCCAAAGAGTGTCTGCATTTTTTTCTTTCCTCATGTATGACGAGGATAAAGATATTTAAGAAACTATTATTTACTTACTTGGTGAACATGGATAAGTTGTTAGATAGGAAAAGCATTGTTGTAAACCTTAATCTCTTAGCACCGCTAAAAATGGAGTTCTTATGATGTGGCAGTTTCATCTTTGTTATTTAATTATGTTATATTGGGATAATTTAGTCCTAGTAAAAAGAGTTATACCTTGATAATTTTGTAGGTATTTCCTATTATACCTTTTAACGAGGAGTTAAAACATGATATCTTGAAATTGTTTCGGGCCAATCATATCTTGACATTTTGTTAATTAAGCACCATCTTTAATTGTTCGCTCTTCAAGAATTTGTGTAGATAATTTATACTATTCATGCATAATATTTTGAATTTCGATTGTTCATATTTGTGCGCAACTTTAACTATTTAAAAAATTCCTTCACATATTGCTATTTAAATAAATATATTAATAATATTATTATAAACAGTAAATTACATAAATTTGTTCTAAATTTTATTAAAATTATACAAAGCTTTTTAAAATTTTTAAAACAAACACAAATTCCTATAAAATAAAAAGTTATATCATATTTTAATCTAATTTGAAAATTGTTTTTACTAAAATACTTTCAATTAACTTAAATATGTTTTTTTGGTTAAATTTATTGAAATCAAAATCTACATTTTTTGTTGCATATTTGAAAACAAAATTTACTCTTTCTGTTTCATTTTAGTATATACATTTATATATTTAAGTTAATGAAAGGTATTGTAGTAAAAAAATTTAAAATTTGACTAAAGTGTATTTAAAAATAAAAAAATTATATAATTTTAGTAAAATTCAATAGAAATTTATATAATTTATTTTATTTTAAAAATTATATATAAATTTTTTATGTCTTTAATAATACTTTAATTGGTGGAATGGTTTATCTTGCCTTTAACAATATTAGTTGAAAAGATGGTATTCTCTTCGTATGATGATTTTCAAAAAAGTAAATATATACATATATAAAAGCTCAATGTTTGACATGTAACTAACTTATTCATGGACATGATTGTTTCTTTTATTTTTAAGGCTACATTTTAATTTCAAATCTGTTCAAGTTATGCTTAATGTTATAGGTTCAGTACTTTGATGATAATAAAATCTAAATATTATTTATGTAAAAACTCATTTAAATATTATTGGCCTAATTTATGAATTATCTATTAAGTGAATATAAAGGGCTAGTTTGTGAATCTTTGTCATTAACTATACAACAAAATTATTAATACACATATAACAAAAAGTGTATGGCTTTTCATGTAAATGAAACATAATTTGATTTTAAAATAGAAATGCTCTCTATTATAGTTGTCTTTTTTTTTGGGTAAAAATGATATATTACTTTAACTTGTGTATTGAGCTTTTTATAGCATTTATAATGAGTAGACAAGATGGGTTGGATGAGAAGAGTTTCTTAAGTTGACAATAGTTACAAAGATGAAAGGTTTTAAAAGTTAGATACATAACAAATTTGCTCTAGCAAAAAAAAATGTTGCACAATTGAGATTATCTCTAACGGTTAAGAGATATTAAAAGCCTTTATATACACAAGAATTCAAGTGTAAATTTAGCAATAGTAGAGAAAATAAAAAAAGAAAGTGCTTTAAATTCCTTATAATATTTTTGTCTAATGTCTGGTCTATGTGCTTATTAGAAGCAAAATGTTAAAGCTTAGAAAGAATCTAAAAAAAAAAAGTCAAATTATTTCATCAATCTTTGTTGTAAAATTTTTAAGTGATTTAGTTGAAGGTTAGTTGTACAAAACCCTTAGTGGTGAACATGAAAAACCATTGCTATTGTAAATTTGGTATTTAAAGTAAAGAAAAATCCTTTAAAAAATTTTTAAAAAAATTAGAAGTAGGCCAAAAAGGCTAAACTAGGATAAATCTATGTATGTTTTTCCTAACGTTTATTCTTTTGTATATTTTGCTGAACTTGTCTCTCGCTTTTGAAAGATCTCCTTCTCAAAATTCTAATTTACTTTGTGTTGCATTTACTTGCTCTACTATTGCACATTATTCAATTGCATTGCATTACTATTTTTGCATCCTCCATTTTTAGTAAAGTTTATCTTTTTATTTTATATGTGTGTGTGTGCATACGCGTGCTTTTTTCACTAGTTCAATAACAATCTGTTTATCATTATTTATGTGCTCAATCTTTTGTGTATTCAAAATTTGGAAATTATTTGCTCCTCCACTTTTATGTAAACAACAATTTTTTATTATTTAATTTTCTATGCAACACACTTATTTAACCCCTCTAGATGTGATTATCAATGCTCATTTTCTTCTTTAGTTAGACCAACTAACCTTTTTTTGTAGGACCCATTAAAAGATACATGGGTAACACCCCTAATTGGATTTTAAAACTAGTAGAAAAAGATATGTGCTACAAACTTTGCATTAATTACAATATTTTTATCCTATTTTTTGATTCTTTATTCCAAATTTGTTCATATTAGGAATAAATTGTGTCAAGTGATAACAAATAGAATGTTGGTACCAATTGAACCCAAAAGACTATTGTTGATCTCACAATAACCACTTCCAACCAATGGTTTTTAAATTAGATCAATCACTAAATTGATGGATGCACGACTTTATGATTTATTGGTCTGATTATGATTAAATCGTGATCGAATTGGTGATAATTAAATATATATATATATATATATATATAATTATATATTAAAATTATAATATAACAAATAAATACTAATAATTTAAAAATTACTAATTATTAATTTTAATATTAAGAAAGAGACATGAGTAATTTTGGTCAAACACTTTGATATCTGAGAGAGATAATACTAGAAGATGAAGTGTGAGGAAGAACAAGAACAAAAAATGATCAAATATACGCCTTTTGTCTTTTTTATATTTTTTTCCCTTTATTATTATTATTATTATTATTATTATTATTATTATTATTATTATGTTTTTGTTTCAACTCCTTCCTTCTCCTATTGCTTTCTATTTTCAACTTTTTAGACCTATCCAAGCTAAAATACAAATTAAAAAAAATTCAAAACAAATTGAACATTGAATTAGTCTAACTAGTTTTTAGCCAATTTTTTGTCATGTTAATTTTATGGGCTAACTAAATCAGTTTAGTTATTAGTTTATTGATTTTAACTGATTCAGTTAATTCTAATCCAATTTTAATAGCAATACTTCCAATTAATTTCTTGCAACTAGTATCTAAATAATTCTATCTCAACTTGTGCATTTCATAGGTCATATTCTATTTTTTTCATTAAAAAATGAGATCTTTTTTTTTGTCCAAAAAAAAAAGATGGTGCCTTTACTAACTTTCCAAATAAAAAGATTAGATTTAAATATAATTTTTTATATTTTTATTATTGATTTTTTAATTAAAATGTAATAAGATATATAACTTTTTATTTAAAACATATTGTATGCATCATGTAATTAAAAATTTTAATTATTATTACAAAATTATATAATTATTATATTTTAAAAAAATTGATAATAAACATATAAATAATTGTTTATAAATTATTTTCTTAATTTGACAGTGCAAAAAGAGTCAAACACATTTAACAATGAGTATGAGTCATTTCTTCACCCTCCGAGCGAGTATACCTTATAAGTTGTAAACAAATTTTCCTAGATTAGAGTGTTAGGGATATTATAAATCTTGAAAACTTTTTGGCCATTGGTGCCTTTCAGCTTTTTGACACTGATATGATCATGCCTCGAAATAAAGATGTGATCGGCACATAATATAAGGAGATCTTGCATCTATAAGCTTTACCCCAATAAATCTTTATGTAATTTTCCATGCATGATTTTATGAAAAACAATTTCAAATTAAACATAATTTCATTACTTTATTCATTCCTATAAATTTCAAGATTTTACAATTGCCATAATCAAATCAAACTATGTTAACTTGTTATAAAGAATATGATAAAGTATCCTCTTAAAAGTAGGACATTCTAATTTTGCCTACAATAACCAATCAATCAAAATTTACAAAAGAGAGTTTCGCTTACACTTTCTATTTCACGAACAACATAACTAGAGAGGAGATCCTACTTGTAGTTTATGGAGTTGACTTTAGAGTATAAACAAACATATACAAAGACAATATTAATATTAGACAACCCAATTGCTAGCTTTTCATTAACAACTTTCCCAGACTATATTGAAGGAACCTTGGACATAAATTTCTCTCTTTACAAAAATAATTAATTAAATAAGATGTGATACTCAGTGAATAAAAAATAAAGCACAATAATTAAAGTGATGAGTTGGTACAAAATTTTTCTAAATAAAATAGATTTTGACAAAATAATAAATAACAAAAATTGTAAATGTGGAAGGACATGAAATGATTTTTATAAAAATTCAAATTTATAAAGCTTTTAATAAAAAGAGATGCCAATTAGTTGGTATGTATAAAACATTAAAAAAATTGAGATGATGAAAAATTTGGTTTATTATATTATTAATGCATGAATATACAATAAGCATGTAGATATATAATATTTTAATTAACATAAAAAGTTAATAGGAGAAAATTATAACAAATAATTAAAAATGAAGTTAAAAAAAATTAAAAATTTAATGTTAAATAGAAAATAATCGTTATACAAGAACAATTTAATCAAAATATTTCATTAAGAAGGTCCGTATGGAATTCTAAGTTCTAATATATATTAACATAGGCACATAACCCACGAGAGTAAATAATTTCATATTTAGACATAAATGCTTGGCCCATGAATCATCAAAGAATATTCAAATCGATACCATTTCAATATTTAATTATAGAAACCACGTGATGATATCTAGGTTGTACCAAATGCTAACAAAATTATTGTTAGCAACTAGTGTTCTACGTAGTCTCACCTCATATATATTTATGTAAATATGTAATATTATATACAAAATAAAATTCATACATTAAATCTTTCAAATAATCCAATCCATAATAAAATCTCATGACTAAATGTACAACATTTCGTAATATTTATGCAAATTCATAAAACAAGTTAAGGTAACTTATTTATTTTTGAATTTCTACTGTGACACATTCAGTCAACATAAATCTATGTCAAATTGGAATCACAAGCAAACGTAATATATCATAATTTGGAAGATAATAATAATAATAATAATAATAATAATAATAATAATAATAATAATAATAATAATAAATAATAATAATACACTCAATAAATTCATTACCTAAGATGTTTGTCCTATGGACATACAAAGTTCAGACCAAATAGAGAAAGTAAAAACAAAGAGATAGTTAAAAATATATCATACTTTATAATTTACTCATAGTGCTAGTTAAACAGTTTTCAATTCTTCCATTCTTGAATCACCACCACACTCTTTATGGAATAATTGAATTGTTTCTTAAAACAATCATAATGGTTCTTTCAATTCAAGAATTCCATATATGATTCAATTCTTTCTTCTTTAAACCAAATAATAGGACCTACTCAATAATACCTCTTCGTCTTATATCAAATCCTGGTTTTACCTTATCTTAGTTTGGTTATTGGTTTCTTTTCTAAAGCTTCTTTTGATTTAATTTCTCCAAACTTAATTAGATATCCTAATTTAGTGATTAACCTATCTTATTAATGATTTAATTCCTAGTGTGCTACTAGTCTACCTTAATTAGGCTTGGTTAATTCCTGCAAATAAATTCACACTCTACTATTATGCTAGTTTAATGTTCAACTTATTTTAATTATCGTACCATTTATTTTAAGTTACTTATAGCAGTTTAACATTTAAACAAAAATTTATTTTACTCCTAGTATTACTTCATCTTATTTCATATTAACTCTTCAATGAGTTATGTAAATTTAAAGGTTACTCATTAACTCATGGTACAATATTAGTTTTGTATGATACATTCTATTTATATCATTGATATGTTTTAACCTTAATATAATGCAGGCATAAAGATTTAGGTGGTGGTGATGTCATTTGGTTTCATAATTGTAGCTTAAATATACAAAGGCTAGCTTACCAAGCAATGAAATTCAAGCTTGAGATTTCTAACTAAGTTCCTTCCCTAAAATTTGTCCAAGTATTTTATTCCTTTGATTTATTTGTTATCCACTTTTAAATTATTACTATTATTATTTACCTTAATTAGATTTATCATTATGTTTAGTTGTAAAAAAATAAAATTCCCATCTTCAACCTAGTTATGAGAAATTGCAAATAAGAGTTTATTTCACCTATAATTGGAGCCCTATTTATGGGAAAATTAGCTCATCTAAAAGGTCATAATTTAAGCTTGCAATCTCATCAAAATACCTTAAGCTCAAGTATTAATGGAAACACAACCCCAAGCATAGCTATGGATGAAGCTAGACAAAGAGAAAAACTCGAAAGGTAAGAGGGTCTAATCCACCATAAGAGAGGTACACAAAGAAACTCCAGATATAGACAACAACAATTTGCAAGAAAGAAAACAAGCTTCACACTAGGAAAAAGAAAATAAAAAGGGACGAGACAAGTGAAAGAGATTGACTGTAATTGTTTAGAGTCAAATTGTGAAAATTATAACCCAAAAAACCACTTAACTTGTGTAACAGCCCTAGCTCCAAATTAAGCTAACTAAATATAATTGTATTCTTAATCATTAGTACTTAAGGTCTAATGTCAATAATAATTTAGTAATGAGTAAAAATATGAGAAAATTTAAACCTGTTCATTATTAATTCTCATCAATCAAATAACCAAAGAGATTCATGCTCATAGAAAATTTAAAATTTTTATTAACATTTTTGTCTCAACCTAAATACCTTTATGAAGTCTAAAAACTCATATATATTAGACTACAAGTCATCACTCATCACTATCATGGTGAAAGATTAGGATTTAATAGCTAAATTGGGGGTTTAGAGACTTAGGTCACGACTTGGAAGGACTTAACACAGCCAAAGTAGCCTCTAGAACCTTTAAAAGCATTAAGACACACTCACACCACGACTTGAACACTTCTCACCATGACCTAACTCAAGTTTGGAACCCAAGAACTAAAATTATAAACTTCCACCATAACTCTAAAGTCCCACGTTGTGACTCAGCTTAATGTTGGAACCAAAATACATAAAATTTCCAATCCTTACCATGACTCAAGACCTTCACGCCATAACGAGGTGTGTTTTTGGACCTCTTAATGCCATTTGCTTGATTCTTGCCATTACAAGATTGCTTTTTGGAGCACTCTAACCCTAAATTTCACAATTTGCTTTGTTACTAGAAAACTTGCGTCGTGGTGCGCTTCACTTTTGCTACCCTCTAAACTTATTTTAGCCATGACTAGAATATATTTGGCTATGACTTGACTAACCTTTAATCCTAAACACTTAAATATATGTCCCAACATTTTGCCACTATCTTAAATTGAACTCCAAGGCTCCTTTGTGGCTAAAATACATGGTTTTAATGGCATAGAATTCTTATATATTTCAACTTGCTAACTCTCTTCATTTAAGGGCTTAAGAATTGATTAAACTAATTAAACTTTACCACATATTCGCAATTTACCCATATGACAACAATGGTATATGAAGCTACAAGTGACAACTTCAAAATGCACATTTTCCTACCAATGAGCCTTAAACCATTTTGAACAGGTTTCAATGAACCAAATAAACATGTTCCTATCCTCAAAATTCTAGAACAACTTTTGATACAACATATGGCCATGAAACATCTTTAGAATTACCCAACAATTTCTCATTACAGCAAAATAAGCTGAGGTCTACCCAAGGGATGGATCAACTTATAACCTACGAGACCAAAATAACCAAACCATATCCCTTAGACTCCTAAACTACAACCAAATCCAAAGTAATAATTGTTCAAGTATTGACATCCATCTTACTCTTTATATGATAGCAATATTCAAGAGCTACTTTTAAAATTTTTAAGGAATAAATCACAACATAGACTATGCCTTATAAATTTTTCTAAACACCTTGAACAAGTGTAATGAATATATTTAAACTAACCTGAACATCCAAATCTTTTATACCAATAGTTTAATCATCAATTTTACAATGCTAGATTTTTAAAGGTCATATAATTTCAAGATACTCATTAATAATTATCCTGATACAATTACAAACACTAATTCTGCAATGTCTCATATAAAATCAGTCTTTATACTTGGTAATACATAATACAATATGGCAATTATACAACATATTAAGTAATACTAGCATGTCCATCATACAAACCTATTTAAATAAGACATTCAAGCCTATACATTACTAAACCATCATGGTAGGCTTCCATTAGCTTTTCCTTGCTACTAAAAGGTTCAGTTCTTTAAAATGTTAGCTCACAACTGAGATGAGATATAAAATCTTAATAACAAGAAGCAATTTCCATATATATATATATATATATGTACAAATTAATTAACATAATGCATTTTTATATATAGAAATATATTGAAAGCATTAATATCATTAGCAAATGAATTAATTGGACTACCAGTTACTACTGTCTCATACTAGTAATCACATATAATATGTTAATGGCGAAAAATAGAGGGAAAGACCCGTCCATGGTACCAATTTCCCATTAAGCACGCTTAGGACTTGGTGCATTCCATTTAGTCTAATCACAACTCAGTGCATGATTACGACACAATGCATAAGTGGCAATATGGTCGTAACTCCACCATGAACATGCTCATAGTACAAAACAATCAAGTAGCTAACCAATCATTAGCGTAGAAAACATATGTGCAATAAATATAAGATCAAAATAAACATGTATATGGAATTAGAAATTCCCTCGATTATCTCAATAAATCCTAATTACTCTTCCTCTAGCTACCTATAGGCTTTAGATCCAATTGGGCCTTTACTGGGATATTAGGCCATAGTCATGCGGGTCTAAAAGAATTTGGTCTCCATGAAAACTGAAATTAAGCCTCTAAAATTTCTCTTTGGTATACTCAAATAAATCATGGAGCCTTAAGTTTTGACCTAATTAAATTCAAATCCACAATAATATTTTATTTTAACTAGAGATTGCCCAAAAATTATTATTTATCTTAAAATACCTAAAATCATCACTTTCTTTAAAATTTGTATTTTCTATAATTTTTTTCTAAATTTTCCATAATAATTCCTCAATTCTCTTAATTCTAGTTAATTAATTTCAGAATGTTATACCTAGCACGATTAACTAAAGTAAAACGAAAATACAAATTGAAGCAAGCTAAAGTAAACATCTGGTTGTCAAAAAAGGTTTTAATCAGAAGTTGAAATAAATTAAATGAAGAAGTGACAATAATATAAAAGAATGATGCAACTTCTATCACCATAATACACAATCCAATAAGCATGATATGGTCAAGCTCAATAGAAGGAAATGAAGATGATGGAGAAAATCTTCATAAATGGATGCTAAACTTGCAAAAGAGAAAATTTTCAAATGTACAAGGGAAGCTTTAAGTCACAGACCAATTAAGGGCATTTGATTTGATAAGGAAAAATTAAGGGGCCTATAAGCAATTTGACAATAAAGTAAGGGTTGAGGAAATTTAAAAAATTCACAAGATGGTCCCTCCACTCTCTACTGCTATATCCAATTTTAAAATAAAGGAAAAGAAAATTTTAGGAAGAGATAAAAAAATAGTTAGTGTCGCTTAAGGTGGAGTAGAACTTGGATTCCTTTAATTGCAAATGCAAGAATATAACCATTGAGGCTTTGGCAAGCTTGTATTTTAACTCTTTTTTTTTAATTTATTACTTTAAAATATTATTTTAGTTTAATTATTCACAATTTAATTTTATTTTCTTTATTATAATTTTAATTTTTAAATTAAAATTTTAATTATTCTTAAATTTTAAATTTAAATTTAAATTTTATTTATTTATTTATTTGTAGGTATTACAGATATGTGGAATAAGAAAACCATTTTCCAAAAAAAGGTAACCATTGAAACTTATAACTAAAGTGCTTAATTTTCTTTTTCTTTTTAATTATAAGGGATATAGATTATAGTAGTTTATGTCCCTTTTTTTAAAATTTTTAAATAGATAAAACTATCTTGACATCAATGTGATGGGAAATGACACCAACATTGAGGGCATCAAAAGACACATACTTGGCTAGTTTGTGTTTCAACTAAGACGTGGATTACATTGGTCTATCTCAATGAGGAACCACATCAATGACTCCCTATGAGATGTATTAAATTCTCAGCCTCGGGTCCCTCTTTTTAAATCGTTTCACTTTCCTTTTCTCATTTTCACCTTCAATTTGTCATTCTCCTTTCCTTTTCTTCATCACTCTCCTAAGTTTTTCATTTTTAACTCTCTCATCTTTTCTATTCTTTTGAGTGTAGTCCTAAAAAATTTCCTTTGATGTAATTAAAAAGAAATTATAGTAGACTACATTTCCTTCTTTTATTATTCTTCATTCTATAAAAATTGTGTAAGCCACTAACTTCTTCAGTTGGTCAACATCTTATTATAAATAAGTTAAATTTTTTTTTTATAATATAGTAATCACATTTTTACATATACATGTTCAGTTTACTATGCTTAATTTTTTTTTTCTCTTATGGCCTTTCATTGAAAAAGAAGAAGAAGAGTTATTTATTTATTTGTCTGTTATAATATAACTGATTAATATGTTACAATATTAAGTTTGTTTTGTAGCAGGCTATGTAAAAATTATTTGGGCCATTAACTTTTTCTGTTTGTTAACATCTTATTATAAGTAAGATAATCTTTTTTATAATCTATTAATTAAGTTTTACATCTATATGTTTAATTTACTCCATTAAATTTTATTTTTCTCTTCTAGCCTTTGAAAAAAAAAAAGAGCAAACTAGAAATTCCTATACCAATTAGGTACACTAGATTTATATGTGCATATCTCAACCATCGATATAGATTTGAATGTGGCATAAGATGATGTATATGAACCATTAATATTCCCATTCACTAGCTAGTTTTATTGTACTAATAAGCAGGTCTCACTATTTAGCTTTTACATAACAGATGTATACTCGTTTGATTCTTAACTTACCATGGACCATATATCCCAACTGAGCTCATTTCAATCACCTATTTTTAATACCAATCCTCTGTCACATCTGGATAAGTCAGAAGATATAATAAATGCATTTGAGAAGGATAATGAATATGATGCTCTATTGAATATTAATGATGATGGAGAAGATGATGTTGAGGGAAATGATGCTGAAAATGATGTAATAACTCTATTGGCTCAATATGTGGATTGAGTATATGTTGTTAATTGTAATGACCTTAACTTCTACTCATAGTAATTAAGTTTAATCATGTAATTAATAATTAGAAATCAGGGCCTAAAGCCATTATAATTAATGATAATAGGAAAAAGGTGAAAAAATTTGAATCTTGATGTTATTATAGTCATTAACGAAATAATCACAGCTATTTATGCACATGAGTAAATCTAATCATCAATTTTAAGTTTTAATTTATTTATCCATTAATTTCAACTTATAAAAACCTCCTACATGTGTTTCCAAGTCATCTCTTAGCATTGTCATAAGAAAAACCAAGGTTTCTACATTGAAAATAAGAATTTTGGAACCTTCATCGCAGCTTGGACCTTCTTCACCATGGTTAAGTTGGCTACTGGAACCTAAAAACCAAGTTTGGAGACTCCCGTCGTGACTTGGTACACCCGCGCAGTGGCGTAAGTGACTACTATAATTCAAAACTAAAATTTCACACCTTGCGCTGCGATGGAGTGCTCTCGGGGAAATACTGTTCATGTTTTCATGATTTTTGTCGTGGTGGGTATGCCTCTTGGGACTTTCAACCCAATTTATTTGAATTGCATCGTGGTAAAGTTGCATTTTGTTACCCTCCCTGGGTAAAATTTTCGCCTTGCGTTGCAGTGCTCCTCACTTCTGATTGACTCATGGCCACTGTTCAGTTATTCTTGGCTGCGGTGTGAACCTCTTCTGCATATATACCTCCCAAGTTTTGTCTCATACACTCTAACACTCCCTTTAGTAGTACTCTAGGGCCATTTTATTTTAATTTGTGGGGCTCTATGTAGTTTACTTTGCATGCCTCTCATCGCCAACTCAAATTTTAGGTGTTGATGTCTATTCATCTACTATAATGCATTAACAATTTATGTATCAATGGTAGCAAGAAGGATTCATAACCACTAAGATCATCCTTTATAGTAATACCATAACATACTTCCAAGAGACAAGTCATATATGTATACCTATTCATCTAACAATGTTCCATATCAAATATAAACCAGTGTATACATCAGGCACCAAATTGTAAAGAACCTAACCCCCTATTAGTTACATTAGATTCCACAATAATTAGATTACATAACTAGTCCTTATATTTGGCAATTCATGATGTAATGCGGCAAATATATAAAAACTAATATTTTTGTTACGCAAACCCAATTTGACAAGATTTTCAAATCTATATGTTTCCAAACCATACATTATGCTTTCATTAATTTCTCATTGCCACTAAAAGATCCGGCCCCTAAAAATATTAGCCTACAATCGGGATAAGATATACAATCTCAGTAATAAGAGACAAATTCCATATGTATGTACAGATTAATCAATATAATGCAATTATACAAAAAACATTTAAGGCATCAATATCATCAGCAAATGAACTAGTTGGACCATTAGTGATTACCGTTCCATACCAACAATCATGTACAACATGTTAAAGGTCAATAACACCGGAAGAGGCCCGTTCACAGCACCAACTCCCTAATAAGTACAACTTGGGTTCAGTGCATTCAGGGGTTTGATCACAACCCAATGCCTGATCGAAGCATGATACACGGGTGGCAACTACACTATAGCTCCACCATGGACTCACAAAGTCTAATCACAACATAATTTAAGTAGCCAACTAATCATTTAGTATTACAAAATCATACATGTATAGCAAATATCATATTAACATGAACATATACTTAGAATTAGAAAATTAACCTTAGTTATCTCAATAAAGCCCAATTACTCTTCCTCTAACGACCATTAAAATCCAAATGCATATCAAGCTTATGACAAGTGTAATTATAATCATTTTTAGCAACAAATCAGATACCTAAAGAGTTGAACTACCAATGACTATCTAGAGGTTACTTACCTAACCACCAATGGATTCCAATTTTGGATTCTAGCTTCTCTACACCAGAAACCACCATAGTTCACTCCAATTTCTAGGTAATTTCATATAAAATCAAAACCCATATCATAAGTCAACTATAGAGGTCTTAAACTAGTAGAAAATACATCAAAATGAGAAGATGATACTTACCTAACAATACTTATAGCCTTAACCTCTGAAAATTCACCATGGAAGCACCAAATAATAAGTTTCAATTTTGGGTGAAAGATAAAAATGCTCTAAATGAGAAACTAATCAGTTTAAATTGAAGAGGAAGAAGAAAAGATTAGGTTTTATAAAGGTCACTTTAGCTAAATCTTGCTCTAAATGGGAGAAATAGAGCTAAAATAGTGATGGAAACTAAGTGTTTTGCTCTCATAAATGGGTGTAGTTGCTGAACCTTAAGGGTTATTAGTGAGACATGGGCTGACCCATTAGCCCAAGATCCAATTAGGCTCATTTCTAGTTGTTAGGCCATTGCTTGGTAAAGTGAGCTATAAAAACTCTTAGGATTAAGAAGAAATGTGCTGACCCAAAAATCTATTTAAGTTTTGGTGTAAGCTTATTTGTCTTAAAATAAAAAAGTTTATTAAGGTTTTGGGCTGACTTAAGGGTCCATTCAAATTGAGTCTGCTTAAGAATGTAATTAGACATCTAGGAAGAATTAAACCTTCTTATAACTAAGAATGGACTTCTATATTGGGCTCTAAACATAACTAAATGGATCACATGGCCCAAATTAAATATCCATCTCCCTTTTCACTTAATTAAACTTATTAATTATCCAGATTAATTTCTTAATTCATCATAATTATCCTAAATTAATTTTGGGGTATTACATTAATTACTATAAATCATAAGATATCATGGCCTACACATATGTGTTTCTCTATTATTGTCACAGAATCATTTGAAACTTGACTCTGATATAGTCTCATCACAAATTATAACAATGGTGACCAAGAATCCATTAGTTTCTATTCGACAAATTATTGACAAGGTGCAAAGCTTATTTGGCTATACAGTGTCATATAAAAAATGCATAGATTATAAAGCACTAAGCAAATGGTATCATATTTAGGAACTAGGAGTGACCATATACTTTCTTGCCAAGATGGGTGGGTGCTATCCAGCACTTCATGCTAAGATCATATTACAAGTTTGTTTATAAAGAATGCCTATAAACCAACTCAACAGTAGAGCCTTCGGTGAAATTCCATCGAGTATTTTTAGACTTTTAAACTATGTATTGATACTTTTGACTACCTGAAACTAATGATCTAAATCAATATAACATTTTTTATATGGAAAGTACAAAGGCTCCATGCTAATTGCAAACTCACAAGATAGGGCCAATAAGGTTGTACCCTTGCATTTGCCATTATTGAAGGAGAAACATAAGTTATAGGTGTGATTTCTTTCTTTACTTTGACACTAAATGGTGTTGAATAAAATGAGGATTTACTTGATTTCTAATAGACATCTTGGAATTTTAACTGTCGTCCCTAATTTAGAAAATGGTTAGCAGCTATCACACACGTATCACATGTTCTGCCTTTAATACATTACAAGCAATCTGAACATAATGTTTAAGAGTAAATGGCTAAAGAAGAGATTCATTAACATTAGTACATTTTTCCTAATTTGTATGATGAATTGATATATATGTTTGTCAAATTGTTTACTTGTGGATAACATGTAAAGGATACTTACATAAGCATCATATAGTAGATAAACAATTGGTCTAATTATGCCTACTCTATGCAAAGGCAGCGAATTGGATTAAAAATATTCTAAAAAGTAAATAGGCTCATACATATGATGTATATGGTCAACATTGGGGGCATATGATAATAAATTTGGTTAAGTGCATAAACAACATATTAAAAGAGGTAAGATTCTTGCCTATAATAGGCTTGGTAAAGGTAACTATATAGAAGTTGAATAGATATTGGATGAAGTGTGCACAAATTATAACTACATAACTTGAGACTGGTCAACTTTTTTTTTTAAGATATAAAAAGTATTTGAGACTGCAATGTAAGGTTAGTCTATCATATCGAATGTGTGACTATGACGAGTTTCAGATTCAAAAGTATCCTTGTCAACATATTATTGTTGCATGCGATATGATCTCCCTTGACCTGCTATAGTATGTGGATAGATTTTTAGACTAGATATCATAATAAATACATACAAGAATAAGTTTTGACCAATGGGAGATAACTATATTGGCCCTAAATAGTTTTCTATAACTGGTGCTTGATCATACGATGATTTGCCAAAGAGCTCAGCATGTCATCTAAGATCCAAACAAGATGGATTGGTGTGAAGGGCTAAAAGAGTAACAATGATATGGGTTGTGCAAACAAATTAGTTATAACCAAGTAACCTATTTGTCCCATCATCCTAATGGAGCTTGATATAATTGGCCTTATTTATGTATTTGACTTTATGGTATATTTGATTCTATTGACGTGATGATAGATGTGACATTAAAATATATTTGCTATAATGTTTTGTTCACATAAATTTTTAATTAGCTTTTGTATAGAAGTTAATTTATTTCCATATGATTTTTCATGTGATAGCCTTAACTTGGTGAATGTAGAAGTAAAATGGCTAGCCATCAAAGCGCTGTTAATTCAAGCCCAAACAATGACTCACTTTATACTTGTAGACTCATCACACGTCACAGTTGATAGCAAAGCTGGGTAAGTTAACACAACCATACTTTTTTTTTTTTAATTTAACTAAGTGTGAACATTTTTATGTAAACATTATAATTTCATGTTTCAAGCCAATTGTTATCGTTGCAGGTGACATATAATATAAGAGGATCACATCTTTAAGCCCCCACTTATAATCATTCTGTGCCTTATACAGGCTAGTTTCTACATGATATCCCAACTTGGCTACTTCAATTTCAATACAGCATTAGCTTTAGCCTTTAAAGAGAAGAGGCAGGTAAAGACACATACCTTTTAGCTGACTAAGGACGAGGTAATGATTATTTTGCAAGACACAATGATCTAATTTGGGCTATCTTACATGGGAGAAATCATGTCAGATGGATAAATTACGATTAGCAAGTTATGTGCTAATATTTACTTAGTGTGACATCATTACAGGAGATAATGGATAGAGGTTCAGTGTCCTATGGCTTACCTATACATTTACAGACCTACTAGATGATGTAGATGACAAGGCTATACAACAATTTACATAGGTGTATATCTTGAGTTAATTGAAGGATATTAATGCTAGACTAGATTGGGCATAAGTTGATGCTAATATATTTGTCATTACTTGCAAATTTTAATAAAGTTTGTCATTATAATTGAGGATCGATGGTGTTAACACACTTGTACAAAGAAATGTATAGTGTAACAAACTATGACAAGGTAAATATTGGTGATTGTCTAACATTGCTATACTTATAAGCATAAGATTGATTTGTTCAGCTTGTTTTACAATCACCTCTTTAGCCAGACCCATATATGGAGATTTACCTTTTGAAACCATTGCTAGGCTTTAGATGAAGGCATGTCTCTAGCATATTTGTTAGACAACAAGAGCCTTGCAACGATATAAGATTTTTTATGGATCAAATGAAGGATAATGAGTTCATTTTGCAATCATTACTTAGTGTCTTTTGATGTATAGCATGCATCCGTCCCTATTATTTACTTTTAGATCATTGACTTTCATTATGTTAATTGTGTTTTTTATTAGTTTAGTAGGTAGCAACATATCCCCTAGAAGTCATTTAACTTGGGGTCCCCTCATATACTTCAGCTAAGAGGAAAAAATAAAAAAGATTAACTGCATAAGCACATTATATTTATTCATGTATGGAATGTATGGCAGCAAATTATTGCTTAGGTTAACATGAAAGATTTTCTCATTGATTGCACCTTTAATTGCACACATTAGTATTGGAAATATACATGACAATGGATCCATTGTGGGAGTGGCTCTCAGGGTTTCATGGTAAAGTTTTGTATAGTTGCAATTGTTTTAGTTTCACCTCTTTTATATATTTGTACTTGATCTATATAATTAACTATTACTTTTTATTTTTTATAGGTTGATGTATTGAAAGACTTGTATGGACTTGTCATTATTGACCCTTCAACACTTGATTATAAGGAGTTAAGGGAGAAGGTAAGCGGAGGCATGAGGATAATGTTGCATACCCTTGATGAATATTAGGAGATGATAGTCTCTCAGTCTACTTTACATGCACCTTATCTACAGAGGCCACTAGAGTCAAAGGCAGAGTTTGGAAAACGAGATCATGATTTTATATCCATTAGGCAGTCGATAATAGATGCTACAAGTAATGATGGTAGTCATATATATGCATTATCATCTTATTATATGCTGGCACCCATCTATAAAGATATCAGAGGTTCAAACCCTTCTTCCTTTACATAGTACACAGACTTTATGAGTACTAATCTTTTTTCTTTTGCACTGAGTGTATCATTTACATATTTTGGTAGTGCTGGTTTTTCTTCTTTTATATCGAGTGTATCATTCATAAATTTAAAAAATGATGGTCCTTTTTTGCTTGAATTATCAGTTACGAAGTTACATTTTTTTACTTCACTACCCCAAACCATGCAATCTAATAGTGTAACCTTTATGATACTATTCATCAATCCATTTGCATTTAATTCAGAGTATGTTGGTGCGTTTTCTATAGATTGGGAATTATCTTTTTAACAATAATAGGAGTTCTTCACCTTTAACCAACCAATGCCACTTATTTAGTCTCCTTAAAAGAACTTGAATTCTCAGTTGACTTATAATTTCAACAATAATGGATTGTCAAATAAAAAAGAAGAAGAAGAAGAAGAGGATGAGGAGGAGGAGGAGGAATAAAAAGAAGAAGAGAAGTTAGTGCAACATTACTTATAATGACTCAGAAAAAGGCCTTGGTGCAAGATAAAAAGTCGCTATGGTTGATTTAACAATTTCTTCTATGATTTTTTATTTTTGTACTTAGATTTTTACATTTATTTTTTTATAAATGTAAACTTTCTATTATTTAAAATTTACTTTTTGTAAATATATTTAAAATTTTACACTTATCTAGAACTTTATATCATGGTATTTTTTTTTCATTTTACTAATATAATAAAAAATTTTAAAAATTTCAAGGGAGATGCAAACCAACCTAGTCTATGTTCCCCTTTTATATTAAAAAAAAATTACAAAGATCATGGACTCACCTAGTTTATTATCTATTGGACAAAGACTGTTGATTTTTTTTTTTTATTAGTCACAATTTTCCTTATACCTCAACCTTTCAAAAAATTTTGTTTCATGGATTGTGAGCTCACCTGTGCTACAACCCTACAGAAAAGAAAATTTTTGATAAGTTACAATCTCACTTATACTACACCTCTATAAAAAAAAATTATTCATTTTGGTCTATTATTTAAATTTTTGGATATATATATATATATATATATAGTGTCAACAAGCTAGCATCTCTCTTCTTCTGTCTTTACCTCTAGGCCACCCCACATAGGCTTTGTACATCCTTGAGATATAATCTAAACCATTTAACTAAAATTTAGATAGTTTAGATTTTATATTTAAATCATCATTTTTTTAAAGTCTATAGTCAAGAGATCATTTTTATTATATATTTTATTTTTAAAATAAAAAATAAAATCTTAAAAAAAAATCTAGGTCATTTAAATTAGATGTGCAGGGGATTCAATTCCCAAGCCACCACAACCTTAGAGTTTACAACTACATGAACCTAAGGTTGGCTTTGTATGCTTTAAAAATTGGTTGACTTAACCTCTTCAATCTTTGATTTCTTCGGCTTTGTCTAACTTTAAAAGGCTATAGTTTTTTGGGTATCGGAACTAGTTTGTGATTCTTATGGCTACTAATCTGAAAGGACTTCTGCTTGAGATCTATCTAATCTAAAAGGACTTCTACTTGATATCTATCTAATCTTCATTCCAGTGTGTGCTTTTGACCTTGGGCCGTTGATTTTTGGACTTAAAGAGGCTTTTAAACTTCGTTGCTATATGAAATCTAAACTATCTAGGTTCTAAATATGCTTGGAATTTGTACCAAATGGGGAAGACTGAGCATCATTGCAAGGGAAGAATTTTATATGGGCTTTTCCTTGTGTCAGTTCAACTTGTTTGATTTTAATTGGAGTAATTGACAATAGGAGAAAACTTAGAAAAGTAAAAGTTTGATTATTGTACTTTCGATTTGTTTAAAATTTAATACCATGCCTTGTTTTGTAAGCCTTTGATTTTCATTCTCATTGTTTTTTTGTTATTGTTTTGGTGTTATTTTTCTTACATGAAAAAGGAATATACCATTGCGGTATATTATAAATTTAAATGTAAAAGATTATGATTCAATTCCTATGGATAGTCCTTTCATCTTTGTTGGTACATTGAAAGAAAACAATTTTTGAATCTAAGCATTTAGGCAAGGGTACTGATTTAGACCTTGTGCTTACCAATGCCCAGACCAACGAAGATTAGTTCTAATTTCAATTGAACTCCTCTTCTTTTGAATTGGGGTCTAGGGCGATAATGTTTATGGTTTTTGGCTTTCATTTCAATAGTTGTATCTATCATTTTTACATCCAATTTTAATCCTATCCAACCCTTCTCGCTCCCTAAAAAAAACAAAGGAGGGAAAAAAATAAGGAAAAGAGTCACTCTGTCTCTTTTGAATTTCAGCATATCTTAATGAAGCAATGTTGATATCTTAAAAATACCTCAGTCTAAATTTGTCGAGCTCCTAGATGGCCTAATTTATCAATTTTTATTGAACAAGAGTAACCTTTTATCCCAATAAGACTATTACAAATTTGTTACCATTGATCATGCATTACGTATTCTCATTCTTCAATATAGGCAATCCTTATGAGGAGACTGTATTTTTTTTCCAAAAAAAAATTCTTGAATCATTCATGGAGATAAATCAAGTTTTTCTTGAGTTGAATAAGTCATTTGCTTTTTGTATACCAAAAGTAGAAAATATAGTGGTGCAAACTGAATATGAAAAGAATAACTTACTAGCTGTTGATATGTCTACCATGAAATATGTAAGCATTTGATTTTCTTTTCACTTTGTTATGCATAAACATTCTTTAGGAAATTAATTGCTTATACTACATAACAGCCTGAAAACTCATATTGGGATGAATTTGGTGATAACTTGTATGCAATTCCTAATATACTGCCTGTTTAATTAAGCAACTTAGTTATAAAAGCTTCTTTAACAAATAAAGCTAATGAAGATGGTAAGATTATACTCTAGTCTTTAGATTGGCAATGGTGAGTTTCCTTCTTTCTATAGTTAAGCATAAAACACATATCTTTCCCCTAATGCTAATGTCTCTCATTGGTATGCAGTCAAGTTTTTGATAGCTTTGGCCTTAGTAGAGGTTTCAAAAGGGGTATGGGTGGATAGATGGTGAGCAATTGAGGTTTTAGTGATTCTCTTAGCCTGTGACTTGTTGCTCTACATACACATAATTTTTATGAACTGAAATTTATTCACTAATTGAGGTTGGGTAGGGTTGGTATGTTAATGTTTTAAAAACTTCTTCCTCCCTTTGCTTGTAAATTGCTGGATAGTGATGTTAAAGTACTTATTATACTTTTTTCTACTTCCTTTTGTTTAGGACATTATATTCAACATAGCCCTACAAATGGTGATCCATATTATGATATCAAAAAAGTTAAGCCACCTACTAGTATTCTAAGGTCTATGTTGATGACAAATCCAAATGGTTCCTATGATTTACCAAGTGGTGATGTAGCTATTTTGAAGCCAAATAAGTGAGTACATCTTGATAGTGATTCATGATTTATCCATTTTGTCATCTATATGCATGGAATTTACTTTTACCTTTCTTTATAAACAAGGCTACCTCTAAGAAAGAAATAAAAGGGTTATAATCAACATATTCTTCTAGTGATCTATCGTTTGAGCTCGACTACCCCTTGTGTAATCATGTTATGAAAGATGCTATGCTAACAAGCAAGCGCTATTTTAAAAGCTTCTGTGACAAATGTAAATTTTCATGTACCTACATTATTCAATATTGTTAGAAACTGAGTTTTATAATTATGTTTCCCTAGTACCATTTTCTTTTCTACACAAAACTATAGTATAAAATGTTACTTGGAATTTTGTATAATATACATATATATACACAATTTTATACAAGTATTAGGGGCTACATTATCTCTAATTCCATGTGTGTCTGTGATAGCAATTCACCACTACTCACATATTATAGAAGAAAGAGCAAGGCACATGTGTACAACTATTGAACAAGTCAAGGAGCACATAGCACTTAGTATGGGTAACTAATAGCATGTTGCACTTTGTTTAGGTAGTTTACTATAACTGATCATAATCTAAGGCCACTTTCGTATTTATCTCTGTATTTTTAGTAGTTATTTGTTAAAGTTAGTTGTTAATATTTTAGGCATCTTATTATAAATAGGGGCTATGAGTTAGGTTAAAGGGATGGATTGATCGTTATCTAATGTATCGGGAGATTCTCCTATCTTGTTGATTTATTAAAGATTTTTACACTTATCTCTCTAGTAAATATTTTGTTACTACTCACTATTTTCAAAATTAATATCTAAGTTCCTAAATCTTATCATTATTTGATATTAGAGCTTATAATTGGTGGCTCTGAAAAAGGCTACCTGTGGAGGGTTCTAACCAATGGAAGGCCAATTGAAGTGACACAAAGCGTAGCCACTGGAACGGTAACTTTTCAAGGGTAGTTAATTGATAAAGACTAAGATAGTATATGATATCAAAGTTCTACATTGAGTAGTATGGGATGCTCAATAAGATATTTAAATAGGGTGATTTTTCCACTTCTATAGCTAGCTTTTAGGAGAGGGTTTTCCACCTTGCTTGGGTACTCATCAATTGACATCAGAGCCTATTCAGCCACTATGGTTAACATTAGGTCCACTGCACCTTAAAATGAACATGCCAACTCACTACCTATCGATTCCATTAACCAATAATTATCCTCTATTGCCTTAAAATTAAATACGCTTGATTCTCTAGCTACTCAAGTCGCAACTCTAAAAGCACAAACTAGTAATGCTCAACAAGGAGATTCAAGCTAGGGCCTATGAAATAAAGGCAAAATTACATGATCTAAAGATGATAATGTTAAAGGTCCATGGTGGCTTAAGAACCCATCTTGGAGACACCATACTAAGATGGAATTTCCTTAATTTGAAAAGGGAGACCCACGTGGATGGATTTTAAAAGTAGAAAAATATTTTTTCTATTATCAAATACCCAATGAGTTGAAAGTCCATGTCACAGCGATGTATTAGAAGGGGAGGCACTTGATTTTTTTGCTTGGATTAACAGTGAACAAACCATCAAGAGTTAGTTCAAGCTTTGTAAGAAACTTATGGGCCCGTTGGATTTCAAAACCCAGATGAGCACTTATGCAACATTAAGTAAATGGGATCAATTCATGACCATCGTTAGGAATTTGCAAAGTGCACTACTCGGCTTTCACAATTGGCCTGAACATTGTTTACTAGAAGTCTTTCTTAGTGGTCTTAAAGGAGAGTTAAAGGTTAATGTCAAAATCCAAAAGCCTAGAACTGTTTATAAAGGTACGAGTATGGCTTTAGAGTTTAAGGCCAAGCAGAGCCCAATTTGCTTAACCTGTGAAACAAACCCAACAACTCGAAACCCTACTTGATCATTGGCTTAGAGTACAAGCACAGAGCACCAAGCTTTATCCTAGAATGATCCTCCATTAGCAATGCGTAACACCCAATTGTCATCATCTCGTTCGTGGGATGTAGAATGCTAAGCTTGACATGACAAAGGCCTGTGCTTTTTGTTGCAATGAACAATTCACTCCAGGCCATCATTACAAACAAACCCAGTTTTCCCCTCTCAAGCTCATCGAAGAAAAGGATGTCATGAAAGAAGACAAAGAATAACTTCAAGAAGGTGAAAAGCCTCCCTCTGATTTGGCTAAAATCTCACTCCATGTGATTTTGGGGATGAATTCGCATGCCACCATGAAGCTTCAGGGGGTAATTGGAACTAAACAAGTGATGATTTTAACAGATAGCAGTTCTACCTATAACTTTATATTTGAAACATTAGAGAGTGCTAGGATTATCAATGCAGTAAATTTCTACATTCGGTGTGTAGATTAGAAATAGGGACATCATTAAATGCAATTTACTATGTTTAGAGGTCACTATCCAATTATTTGAGCTTACCATCATTCGAGATTTTTACCTTTTTTTTAATAGGAAGAGCAGATTTGATGCTATGTATCAAGTGGCTAGCTTCGTCGAACACTGTGCAAGCAAATTGGAATGAAATTTTATGATCTTTCATCTAAATGGTAAAAGATATAAATTACAAGGGGTACAAACTTTAGCTTTAACTCATGCATCCTTTCAAATTCTCCGTCTGGTATAACACTCAGAGGGTAAGACCACTGAACCACCTCAAGTTATCCAAGAGATAATAGATACTTATAAGTATATCTTCTCTGAACCTTTATCTCTTCTACCCTTCCAGACTCATTCACATGCCATACCTCTAGTTCCCAATACCAAAACACCCAATGTTCGGCCTCACTGTTATCCTGACTACCACAAGATAGAGATCAAAAAACAAGTTGAAGCATTACTATCCTGTGGCTTTATTCATCTTAGCTCCAGTCCATACTCAAGCCCAGTCCTATTAGTCAAGAAGAAATAAGATTCTCGAAGATTCTGTGCTGACTATATGAAGTTAAATCAGATTACTATCCCTGATAAATTGTAAGAAACGTACTGTACACGCAACGAAAATTTTAATTTAATTCGTTTCCTCCCATGGATCCGTCGACTTGATTAAATTGAGTATGAGATAAAATATTACCTTTGCAGCGTGCTTTGTCCTTTTGGATCTCAGGAACTGATGTCTATGCACAGCCTCCTGTACCGGTATCCACACGAACGATGTGGCAACTTGAAAGGCTTGCTAGCACCTTCGTTCACCACATCCGTATGCGAATTGACGAGAAGACGATCTTCTCTCTCTAGGCGTCCGTACACTTTCTCTCTCTATGTGTATGGCTGTGTTCTCTCTCTCTAGGGTGACGGCTTAGGGTTTTAGAAAGCTAACTCTTTTGTGTATTTAAACCCTAGCCTACCTTTCCTTTTATAGAGGTATATTTTAGATTAAATTAGTTAATTTAAATACATTATTTAAATTAATCCAAACTAATCTTAAACAAATTAGTTGAAATTCGAATTTATCTCATAAATTCAATTTTAACTAATTCATTTATAAATAAATATATATTGAAATATATAATACAATATATATTCATATCAAATATATATATATATATTTCGAATTAATTACATATATATATATATATATATCATATATATACATATATAATTATCTCACCCTAATTAAGCGTAACATTCATCGAATTTAAACACAATTTTAGGTTCAATGAATTTGGACATTCTTGTTCAAGTTGATTCGTTCTTATGTGTGACCCTTTAGGCCTATATGATATTGGCAGTGCGCCAACAATGTTATCGCACCCACAAGTCACTAGTGGCCTCTAACAAGACATAATGACTACCCAAATCACATAGGGTTTGGTGATCCGATACAGCCTATTGTATAACCCTGTCACATCCCTTTTATCACACGATATCTTGATCGAGCATGAGGCATGAAAATGTCATCCTTATCTTACTCGATCATTAGTTTCTCGATTTACGTGCAAACCCACAGAACGAATGAAAAAATCCTTCCATCCAAGTATGGCCATGCATTTCTCAGTCTTACTCATCGAGGGGCTTAGAGATATCTCTCTGTTAACCAGAGGGACAAATTCCATCTTGACCACTCATCATCCTCTACATGAAGTCCACTATGCCCGATCATAGCTTTTATAATCACCCGGTCAAAGGTAACTTTTGACAATGCCAAAGCACAGTATCTTTCATGTTGGAATCTATGATGATCTCAGGTATGAGGGATTAGTGACTCGGTTATGTATGAGGTACACTTATGACCTAATCCACGATGCTACCTCATGACGGGTGATCCAGCGTCCTGTTCCCAACAGGCGCCTATGATTTTGATTTGTACCTCCATACATGATTAACACATAACCATCAATCAAAATCATACTCGTCTTAATTCATCATCGTTCCTACCATGATGATCAACTAGGGATATTTAGGATAACTAATATAATTTATCCAAGAATATAATTATTATAGAAACATGCAAATATAATAATTGTAACAGAAAAACTTTTATTCTTAATGAAGCACAATGTTTACAAATGATTAGCCTAAGACACAATCTCTAACATAAATACCCAATTCCCAATATCGATGAGCTTTTAGATGAACTCTAAGGAGCCACCTATTTCTCTAAGATTGACCTCCGATCAAGGTATCATCAGATACATGTTACTCCTGATGACATACCTAAAACTACTTTTTGGATACACTCCGGCCATTACAAATTTACCCTAATGCCTTTTAGCCTTACCAATGCTTTTGGCACATTATAAGTTGTTATGAATGATCTTTTCAGGCCTCATTTTTGTAAGTTCATCCCTATCTTTTTGATGATATACTCATCTTTAGCAAAGACATCCAGCAACATATTACTTATTTGCAAATTGCTCTTCAACTTCTCAAACAGAACTCATATTTTGCAAATATGAAAAAATGATTTGTTTGGTCAACGACAAATAAAGTTCCTAGGGCATGTAGTATCATCTGTTGGCGTGGGGGTAGATCTTACAAAAATTTCAGCAGTCTTAGAATGGCCAATACTTGGAAATGTGAAGGAACTCCAAGGATTCCTTGGACTAACAGGTTATTATCATAGATTTGTGCGAAACTATGGTGTCATTACGAGGCCTTTGATAGATCTTACAAAGAAAGATGGGTTTTTGTGGTCTCCAAAAGTAGAATTAGCCTTTGTCCAGCTCAAAAAGGCTTTGACCACGATACTAGTTTTGAAATTGCTAGACTTTAGCCAACCGTTCATTATGGAATGTGATGCATCTTCAGATGGAGTTGGGGCCATCCCCATGCAGTATGGACACCCTATTGCCTTCTTCAGTAACAGATTCTCTTTCTCTAATTGTATTAAATTAGCTTATGATAGAGAACTTTTGGCTTTAGTTCTTGCCTTGCAAAAATGGAAGTATTATTTGTTAGGGCACCATTTTGTGGTACATACTGACCATTGCAGCCTTAAATATTTGCTAGAGCAAAGGGTGACTACCAACGGACAACAGCAATTAATTATGAAACTCCTATCATTTGATTTTACCATTAAACATAAACTAGGAAAAGAGAACAAGGGTGCTGATGCACTTTCAAGGCGTCCACAGTAAGCTGACTTTTTAGCTTTTGCATTACCAATTACCTTGGACTTCCTGCACCTTCTTGAAGATTTGCATAATGACCCTTATACTCAGCAAATTATTTCCTCCCTTCAGCAAGATTCCAAATTTGTACCTGGTTTCTAGCTGGTAAATAATAATTTGTTTTATCATGAACGGTTGGTCATTCCTGCACATTCAACCTTACGGTCAACGCTCCTATCTGAAGCACGTGAAACATTGGCCGGGGGACATGGTGGATATCTTAAGACTCTTAAAAGACTCTTATCAAACTTTTACTGGCCACGAATGAAGCAAGATGTCAAACTATTTATGCAAAATTGTCTTGTTTGTCAACAAAACAAATATCAAACTCTTGCCTATTGGCCTATTACAACCATAACTAATTCCGAAAAGAATCTGGGCAGATATTTCTATTGAGATCATTGTGGGACTTCCAAAATCTATTGTTGTGGATGCCATCCTTGTGGTGGTAGATCGTTTGAGTAAATATAGCCACTTTATTAGTTTAACACACCTTTTCACTACAACGATTGTTGCTGCTCTTTTTTGCAAGGAAATAGTTTGATTACACGGAATAGCACGCTCCATTTTGTCGGATAGAGATGTCATTTTTTTAAGTGCATTTTGGCAAGAACTTTTTTACCTAAGCCAGACTCGCCTTTATATGGGCACTTCTTATCATCTTTAATCGGATGGACAAACGGAAGTTGTCAACAGTTGTCTAGAAACTTATATTAGATGGTTTGTACATGAACAACCAAAAGTGTGGAGCAAATTTTTGGCATGGGCTGAATATTCTTTCAACACTAGTTTCCATACATCCACTGGCACCACTTGTTTCAAAATTGTGTATGGAAGAGATCCCCCAACACCGCATCCTTTTGTTCTGAGAGAAACTCGTCTTATTGATATAGAAGAACAACTTACAGAGTGAGATAAATGCTAAAGATTCTTCGAGACAACTTGTTAAAAGCTTAAGATCGTATGAAAGCTCAAGCTAGCTCTAAACACCGCGAGTTGTCATTTGAAATGGGTGATGCTGTTTTTCTTTGAATTCAACCTTATAGGCTACTTTCTTTAGCCAAGCGATGATATGAAAAGCTTTCTCCTTGTTTCTTCGGGCCTTATACTATTATTCATAAGGTTGGTCCAATGGCATATGAGTTAGAGCTTCCATCTTCATCCATGATTCATCTTATTTTTCATGTCTCCTTATTATGCCGGCTAAAGGACATGTTCGTTTTACACCATCGGCCACTCTTCCCATTAATGTCAAGTGGGAATTACAACTTCAACCAACCAAGATTCTTTCTCACTGATGGACACGTGAAGCTGGAAGGTTAGTTCTGGAACTCTTAGTGCAATGGCTTGATCGACCTCTTCACGACGCCAGTTAGGAGAATTATGACTTGTTGGCCGAATAATTTCCTTCATTTCGCCTTAAGGACAAGGAATATTTTCAGGAGGGGAGTACTGATAGCAATCCACCACTACTCACATATTCTAGAAGAAAGAACAAGGCATATGTGTATTTGGGCAGTTTGCTATAACTGACCATAATGTGAGGCCACTTCCATATTTATCTCTGTATTTTCAGTAGTTATTTGTTAAAGTTAGTTGTTAATGTTTTAGGTATCTTATTATAAATAGGGGCTCTGAGTTAGGTTAGAGGGATGGATTGATTGTTTTCTAATGTATTGGGAGACTCTCCTATTTTGTTGATTCATTAGAGTTGCAAGTGTGAGATTCTTGCATCTATTTCTCTAGTAAATATTCTGTTACTACTCACTATTTTCAAAATTAATCTCTGAGTTTCTAGACTCTATCAGTCTGTGACGCAAAAAATATTCTAACAGATGATCTCTTGCCAAATAAAGACACTAAGAGAAACAATTAGTCGCACAGTGGAAGGCGTAAATGCTAGTGCTGAAAATGTTGGGGGCACTTTTCATGATCAAGGTTATTGAAATTGTTATGATCCTACTCAGACATCTGTTGGTTATAAAATTATCCTCATTTACATTTTTTTGTTTGCATGATTTGAATTATTCCAGATACAGATTCTGCTCACTGTTTACAGCCTAAAATTCCATCTTCGACCTCACCTTCTGCATTGAAGGGAGAACAAAAGGTACCACCTTCTAATGAAGGAACAACAAAAATACAGGAGGCAGGTGATGATAGTAAACCTTTTTTTGTCCCACAGCAGAAATCAGAGAGAGTTAGGGGCACTAGAGCAGTTGATTTGTCCGAAACTGCTCATGAGTCAATGAGTGTAAAGGAACCTGCCTCACAGGGGGAGTGCTCAGCAGGTTGAGGAAGTGCAGCAAAAGTTGGCTCCTCGTCGGGCAAGTAATTTAGTTGGCGCTATTGTCCTCATTTCTTTTTTGGGGTAGGGGAAAATGGAGGGGAATATGTTTGTGCTTCTTGATTGTGAATGTGATTATGGTTGTAAAAGGCAGATAATGGAGGCTCAGGAACCTGCTGTCAGGCAGGCAAAAATCGGCTAACTTAATTAGATTCCTCATTTTGCAAGAAAGAAAAAGAAAAATAAGAAAGTTCACTTCCCTATAAATGGTAAATCAGCTCTCCTGTCTCCTCCCTCCACCAATTCTTGAGTCTAAATCATTTACATAACGCTAAAATTTTTAGTGGACAATGGAGAGGCTTTTACTTCTATTAATATTGGTTGTGAATCATTTAAATTATAATGGTTTTGTTTTGTAGACATGCGGTGGAAAACTCCTGGAGACCTTGGAGTCGAGAATTATATGATGCCTATGGGCCTACCTTCTGGCCATAATCCATACTGGAATGGCATGCAACCTGGCATGGAAGGATTTACCCCACCATATGTTGCAATGCAAATGATAGGTTATGGCTTTTAGTCCCCTTAGACATGTCATTTGGGGGTGTTTTGCCTCAAGACCCCTTTTGCATGCAGGGTTACATGTCTGTTTCCACCCCGAGTTATGAAATAGCATGGTTTGAAAATTAGAATTTACACCACCAAAAAACAAAAACAAACACGAAACAAAACAAAACACACAAAATGTTAGGGCATATGTCTTGCTGGTGGTGAGAGGGTTCGAGGGTGTTCGCGTAAATGGCTGTATGTTTATCTAATTGTATATGTGGATATCTGTGTGTTCTTTTAACAGCCAACTGAAAAGATACTATTTTGGATGATGGTAGGGATCTTGCTGAGTCTAGTATGGGCATGAATGCTCCACCTCCAATTATGAGTAGAGAGGAGTTTGAAGCTCAGAAAGCTTATCTTAGGAGGAAGCGTGAATCTGAGAGACAATGTGAAAGGTAAAAATGAAACTCTCTTGGGTGCTTTGTCATTGTAATCCTATTTGTTTAAGAGAAATTGTAGAAATGTTTGATTCACCTTCAAGTTGAGTTGGTTTTCCACTGTAAACTAGTGGCGTCTGGTTAAGAATTTATCCTGTGACTAGTGAATCCTTATATTTACTGCATAAATACTCAACCTCTGCATGTCTTTAGTATACTAATGAAGTAATGTTTGATTAATTGTTCTTAAACTGAGTATTTTGCCCATGAACTCCTAAATTCTACAAGGTCATAACATCTTGAATGAAATCGTAGACATGGTTTTTTTTATACAACAGATATCATGAACAAGTAAATGATCATTTCTATTAGGTTGATTTATTTATAATGTCAGTCAAAATTTACTTTGGTTTGCCCCCTCTTTTCTTTGTTTCTGAATGATGGAAAATAATTCTATGTTGTGAATTCTGGTCAATTATTTACAAAATATTCTTTTGTGTCAAGTTTATATATTTTCTCGTCATATTTGTCTCGGGAACTTGGTTCTATTTGAATAACGGTAAGAGATTAATGATAAAGTTTTTTTTATCACGATTGTTACTCTTTAAATAATGTTAAGAAAAAAATGGCTGTTCTTTTTTATCGTGGTTTTTTGTTGCTTGTAATTTGATGATATTGTCTTGGCTTATCTTTAAATATGGTTTCTCTTCGCTTGTTAATAAGTTTCTTTACTTCATCATGGATCAGGGACTTCACCAAAGAACGGGAGTTTGGTCGGTAAGGGGGCAGTGGTGATGTTTCTTCAATGAAATCAAAATCCGTATGTGCTTTTTATTGTCTTATCTGTTTTTATGGACATTTACGTTACATTTTCTATTTTGAGTTATTTTACCAAAAGTTTGGCCAGAAACCTTAGAGCTTGCGAAACAACACTGATTTCTCTAGATAATCCCACCTCTCTTGGTTCCCCAAAATAACTATATTCTTTGGCAATTAATCGTTTTGGTTATATTTATTGATAATTTTCATTGATCAAGTGATACTCTGGTTGATCAAGAAAATGTTAAGGGAGTGACGCCTTCATATTTCTCCATATTTCTGCGATCAACGTCAAATCAAATGGTTTAAAGTGAGTTCAAAGAAAATATAATAACTAATAACCAAGTAGAAGTAAATAGGCCACATGACTGTACCGGTTGTTATGGGGCAGTGCCATTATTGAAATGTCACACTCCTAGGGCTCTGAATCCTCCCAGATCATTCATACTGAATACGGTATATTGATTTGCTTTAGAACAATAACTTTTACCTCACTAATTCTACCATAAAATGCCAAAAAACATTTAATTGGCATGGGATTCTAGTTAGGTGGATGTGAAATTTTTGTTCCAAAGAGAATGTCAAATTTTTGTTGCTTAAAAGTATTGACTCCAAGATTATTGTTGATTTTCTACCAGTTCTGTTTTTTCATGCCGGTACTATAAAGTCGAGCGTTGTTGTTGTGATAAGAACAAGACAATGAGTCAATGATTCATCGAGTTGCTCCTGGAAAATGGAAGTTGGACAAATGGTTTTTAACTTCTCTCCCTAGCCTTTGCCTTATAAAACTCTAAACCGCTTCTTGTAGGACTGCATCATTTTTTGAACCGACTAAACTGGTGTCGTGCGTGAACTTGGAGTGCCGGTCGTGTTGTATTTTTGGGGATTCCATGGTCATGATTGGAGTTCAAATCTCAATTTTTTTATTATTTTTTCCTCTTCGTTTCCCCTCGAGTAATTTCAAGTAATTCATTTCATGGTTCTTATAGCTTTATAGGCAAAAGGGCGATGCATAATATTCCCTTTGCTTTTTGTGTGTGTTCTCTTTTTTTGGGTGCAGATGTCCATTCCTCCATCATTGAGTTCCAAGTACCATCATCACCACGCGGAGCGGTTATTGCCCGATGGATCTGCCCGCCAGGTGGAACCTCCACGTCCGGCCAAAAGAAAATCGGAGCAACACCTCAATCGCAGGCGTGACTGAGATCACCGTCCTCATAGATCAGATTCCTCATCGAAGCTCTCCCCTGAACCAGTGACGAAGACCTCTGCCATTGCGACAGCAGATCACAAGCTGAAGACCAGCGTCTTCTCCCGCTTTAGCTTCCCTGAGAGGGAAGTAACTAGGAAGAGGAAGCTATCCAGTTCTTCTTCTACTGATGCCGCTAATGCTTGGGTGTCTTCAGCTGTATCGAACAGGTATTGCGGCGATTACAAGCCAAGTGGCAGAGAGAGGAAGAGTAGTGCTGCGGAATGAAGCCACAATATCCAAGCTGAAACAAGTCTTTCGATTACAAATTCTTCAATATGTTTCGTACATATACATACGGCGGTCTGTGCGAATGAAATTCACATCGTTGCTTCCATAACTTATCAAACAATTTCTTATGGAAATTATCCTACTAGACAACTTCTATCCTCCCGGATTGGTAAGGTTTGCTTTTTCCTTTGTTACTTTCTTTATTTCGACCCTTTTGCTTATTTCTAAGGTTTCAGATTCCAAATCCCTTCCCTCAAAAAATGGTTGCCAACAAACTATTGCCTCAACATATAAGAATCCACATCTTGGTACAACTGATACCTGACATAGCATGATACTTCATGCACCTGCAATGTAAATATCTAATGAAGAACCACAAAATACAAAACTACAAAATAGAGGATTGAAACAGAAAAACCAAAAGAGTAAGGTATTAGTGGCCAAATCTATAGAAATACCTAGACAGAAAAGTCAAGGAGATGAATTTTGTCACACAACAAATTATGGATGGAAGTCACAAAGAAGACACTACATAAATTAAGAATTTCCACTTCCAGTGAAAGCAGGTGGAGAAAGATGACCATAGAAATGATCTTCACCATGTTAGGAGCAGAGTTGTCCTGGAAAAGACTAGAAATTTAGTAAACTAATACCCATGCATAACTACAAAATTTCAAAATGAGAGAAAGAAAGACTAAATAAATGAAAAGTTAAGAGACTCTTCACTCAAACCATCAAGCAGACAAACAATCTCAAACAATAGCTATATCATCTGTTATCGTATTCCCCAGCTTCTAAGATGCTCAGCATAAAGCAATACACAGCCTGTGAAGAAATAACCAGATAATGGGTAAATTCACAAATTCCATCCAAACCAAGCAGCAAGGCACATTGGAAGCACCACAATCACAGTATCAAAAAGCAGCAGGCTAACTCACAGGTATAGAAGCATATTTCTAGCATCAAAGCACATACGCATACATCAATGGTTTCAGACGCATAACAAAATAATATACAATGAACAGAACCATCCACAGAATCACTTTCCAAGTCCAAACACAAGGATGAGATCTTCTCAACAAAGATAGCTTATGATCAACATGAATTAGAGCAAAATAATTGAAGAATAGAAACTAGAGGGAGTAACCGCTTAAATCCATATCACACTGGTTTGTTTTGGCTTAATGACACAACTGAACCAAGCTTACAAATGAGGCACATGCCAAATAACCTCAAGACTACCTGCCACAACATGGTCACAATTAATCACATCTCACCACTTTTACTACAAAAAACTCATTGAAAATTTAAACATGTTCTTTCACAACCACCTATACAAATCTCTATAGTAAAGAATTGATAAAAAAATCTAGACAAATGGAATTGATCAAGAGAATGTTCTGAATAAAGATCCTAATACACCAATCATTGAACAAGCAGATAAACACTCCAGTTCCAATTTTAAATTAGCAACATGCCCACCGATAGAGAAGGCAACAATTTTATCAGAGCAGTCAATTCAGAAGGATAACTATAAACAAAGCAAACAGAAGTTTGTAATCGTGCCAATACTAGCTATTTGGTCAGTTTTATACAGTACTCTGATATTCCATACCATAGTATTTTGGTTTTTTAGGAATATAATCTTAGGGAGACTTTGCCATAGCTCATTTCTTATGTTGATTGTCCTCTTCGTTTGTTCCAGGTCCTTACAGTAATAAGCATCAGCACATAACATAGCATACGGAACCAATAATAATATATAGTTAAGATTCTTTAGGTGAATAAAGCACAAGATTTATAATACGTTCAAAATCTATCCTTGGATCAATGTTTCAATTATACTATGCAGCTTAGTCTTCATAATCTCAATTATAACATGCCAATTATCCAACAGCTATGATTTATCTACGTAATTCCTTCCTACATAAAAACCACAGAGGAATAGTACAAAATTATATTTTCTCTCTTTTGACAAAACAAGAAGTCCTGAACAATTTATCTGCAGTCAAACATGACCTAGTTTCATTATCTCTCTAGTTTCATCCATTTATATGGCTTATGCAACTCACTGCAACATTATCAAATCATCCGAGTAAGACCGAAGCGCCATTACTAGAAACAATCACAAATATAAGCAAACATCCAGAAGCAGCCCACTAACCTTTGTTTTTTTTTTTTAATTTCCATAATAAAAAAAAAAAGTTAAGATGAATCCAATCCCAATGAGAGGGGATCATCCCGGTCTTTCTTGCATATGCAAAAATCCCACCAGCCTCAATGACAGGCCCAGCATCGCCAATGGGCTTCAACTTGTACTCCTTTCCAGTCGAATGATTGATCAATCGGCTCTCGCCGAGCTCAACTGTAACAACATCTCCTGTTTTACACTCCTCGCATATTCTCACCTCCGATTCCAACGGGTAAACTTCGCCCGTTGCCACTGAATTCCTAAAAAATATTCGTGCCTATGGCTCAGCCACCACAGTAGCTACCCCAGAAGCGCCCAGCGCCACCGGAGCGTGCTCACGAGAAGAGCCGCAACCGAAGTTGGCTCCAGTAATGATAATTGGATACTTGGTTTTCGTCTGGTTGGGCTCGATGAATCGAGTGGTGTAAGATGAGGGTAGCCCAATAAGAGCATATGACCCAAGTTGTTCATACTCCTCGGGTTTAGACGGGACTAGGGTTAAATACTCAGCGGGAATTATCTGGTCAGTGTCGATATTGTCACCGACGACGTAGCAGAGACCATGAAAGGTGATGGAATTGGCGACAGAGGAAGGAGAAACGCTCGCGCGTGAAACCAATAAAGCAGTTCGTGGAGTGAGCCCTTGGACGTAGTTGGTAAAGGGCTTCGCTGCAATCGAAGTGGTGGGAAATCTAATGAACTGAAGAGCAGAGGAAGGTGAAAGAGAGAAAGAGAGTTTGGGAGAGAAAGTGAGGCCAAGGTTAGTTAAAATTGCAGAGGCCGCCATTGTTGAACGACGGCTATGCCATGCCAGCCAGGGCTGTTCACTGGTACATTGGGCCTTAATCCGCCTAATCGCATCCGGTTGAGTTGCGAAAAAAAATATAGATGGTTGGAATTTTAAATATAATTATATCGGGTTAAATTGAATCAGGGAATTTGTTTGTCGCAATCCATCTGTCGCAATCTATCTTAATAGTAATTTTTTGTAGTTATTAACCTTTTATTATTTTTATTTAATTTGATTTAATTTTTTTTATGTTGTAATTTTTATTATTTATTTAAATTATTCTTATTTTTAAATTATTTTTTTATTGATGTACATATTTATTAATTTTTTTATTAAATAATAAAAATATACATATTTATCTAAAATTAATTATATTAGTATAATTTATATTTTACTTAATAATATTAAGTTATTTTTTTATTATTGATAAAAATATGAAAATTTTAAAATTTTATTATTTTAAAATATATACTTATAAATTTATAAAAAAATATTTTTATATTACAAGTATTAGTTTATAAAAATAAAAAAAGGTTAAGGCAATCCTAACCAACTCTATCTCAGTATAAAATCAGGCTTATTTGTCCCTAGTTGATCCGGGTTGAGCCAAGCCACCAATATAAAAACAAATTTTATGTTTTAATTGTGTCAGGTAACAAGCATATTACATGTTCAGTTTGACTCTATCCATAAACAGCTCTATTACTGGTCAAGAGGAGGATCCTCTGTGACTCAGTTGCAGCACAAGTGGATTTCGAAGATCCAGATTCTAAATATTTTTTATTATCTTTTAATCTTAATTATTTATTATTGTCTTTTTAATTCTGGAAAAATGTAAAATCAGGATAAAAGGTGAAAACAGTTTTTTTTTTCCAATTTTCATCCCATATGGAAGTTGATTCTACGTTCTTCTTTTAAATTAAAAAATATATATATTAAAATAAAAAAGTAAAAAAATTTAAAATCTAAGCCAGCAAAAGATGCTTTCCTGTTAGTTCAAGTGGAGAAAATCAAAGGAATGGATGGACAGCAGGCAAACACGGGGACAAGTTGAGCAGGATTTCAAGATTTCACGAACAAGCCATGTTTAATAAATGGAAAATTATTGCATATTAAGTTAACAATATTTATATTAAATAATTTAAAATTATTTTAAAAGGTTTAAATATACAAAATTTAATTTAAGATTTTAAGTTATATTTTTATACAGTTTAAATTTTTTATCCTTAGATATTTAAAGAATAATTTCTTAATTTAAAAATTTTTAATACAGATATTTTTAATTTGAGACTTTTAAATGTACTTCAAATTTATTTTAATTTCACTTCTATATCCATCATGTTCCAATTTTATCTTTCAATTTTATTTTTCATCTCTTAATTTTATTTTGTTTTAACATGATTCTTTAATTTTACTTTTATTTTTTAATTTTATTTTGTTTTAATTTATTCTTTTAATTTATCCAAACTACTCAAATTCTCATTCTTTTTAATCCGATTAATTTCTTTAATAGAAAGGTTATCAAATTTAAGTTAATAAGGAGTTACAAAAGACTTTTTTATTAAACATTTTTTGGTAAGTTTTATTAAACATTTTTAATTTAATGATGTTTAAGAGAAAAAAATTTATGTAGATTTTGAAAATTAAAAAGCTAAATTAAAAGAAAATAAAATTTAAATAAAAATTTAAATAAAAAATTAAATAAAATTTAAAAAAACGAAAAAGTTAATTTAAATAAAAGAGGCTAAAATATATTTTTAACAAAACTACCTTTAAAAAGCTTAAGTTTGAGCATTTTGGTAGAGCAACATATATAAATATATAAATAAAATAAATAAATAAATCGATCCGCGCCCTGCGTCGAAACGAAGCGTATTTCTTACCTGAGCCTAAGCCTGATGCGTATTGAACGAAAATGCAAGGCCCACCTATTGGTCTGATCAGTGCTGGCTTTATAAAACGTTAAAGTTCCGGCTGAAAAAAACCCTAGCTCTCTGATTTCACGTGGTGACTGCGCGGCTCGGTTGGTATCTTTGTCTGATCCAATGGGTACTCTCTCCCTCCTTCTTTCTATCCTTTGTTCTGAATGTATTTTCTTGTTCTGCTTGTTGACTCTGAAGAACTACTGAATTTCTTCCTACTTGATCCATAGTTGCTACCTTCATTTACGTTTCTCTGAGCATTACGCTGCCTTCCTTTCTTTTTCCTTAATATGATGTAGTACTTGAATTGTTGTTTCGTCGTTGAAAATGTTATAGCTCATTATATAATTTTCTCTGTTGGAACATTATGATTTCCAGTTTGCTTAATAAAATCGCTCCCTCTAACTTTCATTTTCGGCGAAAACTTATGAAGTTAGCTTCGTTTAGTTCCATTTAATAAGAATTTCGTAATTGAAACTGTAAAGTGTAAGCAGTAAAAAATTATTCTATAAAATTAATCATAGAATTCAGTGAAAATAACTGATTTTCATTTTATATGGGCTGTTTTCATTTGTTTGATGGTGCTATCTCTATCTTTTTTTGGTTGATTGCCCCAATCATATATTAAACACTTTACAAATTTCTTCGGCTTCTTGTCAAGTCTGGCTGTAACTTTCCTGAAATTAAACTTATTACTTTTGCTTATTGGAGCCCAGTTTTTGCTTGTTATAATCGTTCATTTATATGAGAGAAATTTTGTGACTGATTTCTACAAGCTTGGGTTTCGAGAAGCCAATTCTTGACCACTAGGTTGGATAAATTTATCATAGCTTGGCGTGGTAAATATAGGTGGTAATTTTCAATGAGGGAATGGAATTGATGAATTATGTGTTTTCTATTTTGTTGGTTTGGGTGACAATAGGTGCCTACAAGTATGTCTCAGAGCTATGGCGCAAGAAACAGTCTGATGTCATGAGATTCTTGCAGAGAGTCAGGTGTTGGGAGTATCGTCAGCAACCTTCCATTGTCCGCTTGACTAGGCCTACTCGTCCTGACAAGGCCCGTCGCTTGGGTTACAAGGCTAAGCAGGTAAAGAACTCTGTTCATCTAACGTGATTTCTAGAGGTTATTGTCTGATAGTAGTTCTTTTCTTTCTTTTTATGTGGGTGTTATCTTAATTTTGTTGTCTTTGTGGACTTTTGCTCGCATACCCTGCAATTCATATACAATGCCATGTGAGGGATGTATTATATATTTGATGGTTTTATTGTTCTGTCATGCCTACATGTAGAAATTGAGGATCCTGTATTTGCCAAGCAGTGAGAGTAAGCTCTGATTTATTTCTAATTTACGCTCTTCATTCTAAGGTGACACGCCCGTTAAAATGGGAATAAAATGTGCACCATGAGGATGGTGATGAAACCATATGAATAACAGATAATTTACTGAGCTAATTTATGTGAAGATTTGAGAAGGTGCTGGTTAAGCAGCGCCCAGATGCATATGCATTTTATGTACAATGATTGGATGCTTCCTGAGACCAGCTATACTAAACTGAACAGTCGATCATCTGACCAAGCAAGATTGTCCTCTTACCGATCTTGCTTTTGTCTTGATCCAATACAAATTTTATTCTGTTATTTTTATAAATTCTCGTAGGCTTCCATTTACAGCTGCATGGTACTTGATGAATATTGTTTGTCTTCCCATTTAGTTATGGTAAAGCGAGGTCTGATCATTTCTTTTGAATGCATAAATCTTACATTATGTCACTGAGCTAATTTATGTGAAGATTTGAGAAGGTGCTGGTTAAGCAGCGCCCAGATGCATATGCATTTTATGTACAATGATTGGATGCTTCCTGAGACCAGCTATACTAAACTGAACAGTCGATCATCTGACCAAGCAAGATTGTCCTCTTACCGATCTTGCTTTTGTCTTGATCCAATACAAATTTTATTCTGTTATTTTTATAAATTCTCGTAGGCTTCCATTTACAGCTGCATGGTACTTGATGAATATTGTTTGTCTTCCCATTTAGTTATGGTAAAGCGAGGTCTGATCATTTCTTTTGAATGCATAAATCTTACATTATGTCATGGGCTTGGTTATATTTTAACAACTGACATAGTTTTTAGTATGTGTTCCTCATTAAATTTTTTTTTTTGGGGGGGGGGGGGGGGGTATGTGTGGGGGGCTGATTCATCCGTCCTCACTGGCTAAGATCTAGTTGTGATTGTGATTATAACATGCAGGGTTATGTGGTTTATCGAGTCCGTGTTCGGAGGGGTGGAAGGAAGAGACCAGTTCCCAAAGGTATTGTATACGGGAAGCCCACAAACCAAGGTGTTACTCAACTGAAATTTCAGCGGAGCAAGAGATCAGTGGCTGAGGAGCGAGCTGGACGGAAACTGGGTGGCCTTAGGGTCCTTAATTCGTACTGGGTGAATGAGGTTTGTCTTCTTTACATTGCTGAATCTGATACTTGATTATTGGTTATGGATCCGTTGCTGGTAGGTCTGATACAAATGTAATTAATACAGGACTCGACCTATAAATATTATGAGATAATTCTGGTGGATGTTGCCCACAATGCTATCAGAAATGATCCAAGGATCAATTGGCTATGCAATCCTGTCCATAAACACAGGGAGCTACGTGGGCTCACTTCAGCTGGGAAAAAATACAGGGGCCTTCGTGGCAGAGGACATCTCTACCACAAAGCACGTCCATCCCGCAGGGCAACCTGGAAGAGAAACAACACTCTTTCCCTTCGTCGCTACCGCTGATTTTGCTCAAGCTATTATTTACTTCTTTTTCTGAATATTAGTTGGATGACATGATATTTTACTGTTTTGACTCGGAAATCGTGGAGTTTTGAACGCCTGAATCACCCTTCTTTTTGTCTTAATCGCGTTTCATGGGTAAGATTTAGCAAACAAGGAAGATCTTTGAATTTTTTTTTTCCCCTTAAAATCTTTTCATATAATCTCGTGCCATATTTATTTTCGACTCCCATCTGGGGATCTTGATGTTTGGCACCTCCAGACTTCTTGTTGGAAGTCATTTATGATTGAAATCAGCATTCCCTTGCCTTCATTATACTGGCAAGTGCCAAAGCTGCATAATGGATAAAAAAGGAAATATGACGGACTTTTATTATCAATTTTCACTTAAAGAATTAGAATGTTTTGCAAGTAAACAATTATATGACGTAGCAACTAATTGAACCCTTTCCTTGGGAGCTGAAGTGGGGGATTAGGTCCCTCGTTTTGCCGAGATCCTCTATTTCTTTCGTGTACGATTACATATTCTCTTGGTAACCGAATAACTATAACAGCCTGAATTTTGTTTTCTGGAGTTAAAACAATCAATTCTTGATTTTCAATCGGGCGAAATTTTGAATAAATCTGTTATATTGATATGCAAATTTTATTGGTTAAAATTTTATTTTGGTCTCAAAAATTATGTTTATTGAGTATATGTTGTTTTAAATAAATTCATAAGTTTTGAAAACATTTTAAATAAATGAGAGGCTAACGTCTCTAGTTGACTTTCGTTAAAGAAGATATAGCGTCTCATATGGCATTTGACTAGTTATCTTTATATCTGCCGTTACCACTTTGTCATTTTAGTATTTCAATTTTTTTTTTCCTCTTCTTTTCTCTCTCCTTCTCCCTCTCTTCATCTGCACAATCTAAGATGAAAAATCAAGCATTTTATTTGGGAAATCATATTCAGGGAGTTCATATCTGTGGAAACAAATCCTCCGAAATGGAGTTGCGTAAAGCGCGTCTGAAGTGGATGATGTGACCAAATGCTGAACGTGGATCACAATAACGGTTGGGATGAAGTTTGGCAATTACAGCCTAAATAAATCGTTTAATGTAGTAGGTTTCTTTCGTTGTGAAGCAAAAATCTATGTCAATCTGCCATGGTTCTCTAGTTTACTGTGTGACCAACTCTAGTCCACTTTGCCAATACCCTCTCACTCAAACACCATTTTAAATGAAAGCTAAAAGTGAAGCAGTGGCTGGCTTAAGCTTTGCTCTTTGCGTTTTCATTATCAGATTTCAACTTCATTCCTATTCGAAAGTGTTGTCCACTTCATTCCTAGCAGAAGATTTCAACTCTTAAGAACGTTATAAGCTATATAATCACTAATGTCTCAAGATGTTTAATAAACCAGTACCTACCATAACAACGTTTGTTGAAGGAGGGAAAATTAAAGTGAATAACAGGACAAACCTGGGCTACTTAATATGTTGGGTTACAATCCCATAGAAGATCTCCTTCACTTCCATAATCATTTTTCCTCATATCTATATCAGTTGGCAACATTAGCAAAAACGTTAAAGGCATTTGCTGCTACAATAAGTCGTTTTCATTTCCTTTATTGAATTCAAAACACTCCACTTCCTCTTGTTGAGCATGCCCGCTCGATGAAGTTTCAGGACCCACTTCAGCTCCATCTTTGTCTAGTCGAGCCATTTCCACTAGTTGTTCGTACACCTCGTCCCTATGCTTTCAACATATCAAATTCTGACCTTGCGACAACACAGAAGAAATAGAGGAATGAAAATTTGGGACCATAGAACCCCAAAAGTCCTTGAATTTGAGCCCATAATGATGAGACCACAATTCGTATCAATCAAATCTTTGGGTTTAAAAATGAGGCCAAGTAGAGAGGCAAGCTTGATGTTATTATGAGTATTGGGAAGTTTCACAAGTTAAGTAGGATTTATAAGTTTAAGAGATTTTTTCTTTTAATAAGCTAATTTTTTGAAATAGATTCTTTTTTTAAGCTTGTGCTCATTACACTTGATCATGAGGGGCAGCCAGAAAAGCCATCAATTGGGGAGCGATCATGGAGTGAGGAAGCCATCAATTTTTCTTTTATTCACTCTAATTTTCCCTCCTTCAACAGTTATTATAGTAGGTACTGGTTTATTAAACATCTTGATACATTAGTGCTTATATGGCTTATAAAGTTCTCGGAAGTTGAAATGTTCTACTAAGAATGAGGTGGACAACACTTTCAAATAGAAATGAAGTTGAAATTTGATAAGGAAACGCAAAAAGCATAACTCAAGGCAGCCACTGCTTCATTGTCAACTTTCATTTGAAAACAGAGGTGTTTGAGTGAGAGGGTATTGGCGGAGTGGAGTGGATGAGTTGGTCACACAATAAACTAGATAACCATGGCAGATTGATGTTGATTTTTTGCTTCACAACGAAAGAAACCCTACTGCATTAAACGATTCATTTAGGCTGTAACTGCAAAGCTCCATCCCAATTGTTGTTGTGATCCACGTTCAGCATTCGGCCACGTCATCCAGTTCAGATGCACTTTACACAACTCCACTTCAGAGGATCTATTTCCCATATCTGTCTCTGATCTTTGACGAGTTTGTCTCTCTCATATTGCTGGATATGTTACCATGAAATCCAATGAGAGAAAACTTTGTTTCTTTCTCATTGATGCATGCACTTTAGAAATGAGCAAAGCTCACCAGCCTAATTAGGGTTCTTTGAAATCTAGGGTTCTATCATGAAAGGAGGAATCAAATTTAGGTTATTACAAAGGCTACAATTGTGATGTGAAATCTAGGGTTCCTCCGATTGAAGTTGCACCACGAATCTACTTGGAAGAAAAAGAAAAGTGTTAATGGGTATAATTGATTCAGATGTAATAGACACTTTTTGTTGTTCAAATAGGTATTGGGTCCAATTTGAATGGTGGATTGGGAGGGAAAGAAAAAGACATAAAACCCAGAAAAAATAACTAAATGTTTTGCTTGTATATTTATGGGTGCTTTGGTTGTGGGATACACTTGGATTTTAAATTTGAGGAAAGTAGATCTATGGCTTTCGATTGTGTATTATATATTTTCACATTTGTATAAATATGATTTTTTTTTTTCCGATTGAATAGAGACATGGCTGCTCATTTGGATTTTGGCATAATGTGAAGAACTCTGAACTCAAAAAAGCCTATTGATATGTAGAGATGGGTAGTGAATTGAACATGGTTTAAGGCTGGCTCAGGATAGAACCGAGAGAGTGAGAGGGAGGGAATGAAAGAGAAAGAAGAGGCAGAGTTAGAAAAATAACAGCATCATGGCTAAAAACTTGCCACATCAGATGTCATATCATTTTTAATAGCAGGAAGGTAACGGCATCAACCTCTGACACGTAACAATCTGTAAGATTCATTTATGCTTTATTTTGTTTGTTGCAATATAAACGTATTTTTTTTAATAATTTATATAATATTTATTAAATTTATATAATTATTAATTAATTTATTAAATTATTATTTTAATTATCAAATCACTTTTTTAAAAAAAGAACATAAAAATTATCTTTTATCTCATTTAAAATTTTGATTGAATATAAAATTTTTGAAACAAATATAAAACATTAAATATATTTTTGGACCGATATAAAACTTTGACCAAATTTTAATTAATAACACTCTAAAATTAATTCTTAACTTATAAAATCTTGTCTAAAAAAATCAATTTAATCATACAATGTGTAAGTAACAAAAAGTCTTTTAAATTTAAACGGTTACAGATTGAAAATTTTCCTATTATTTTTTAGAATACAATATAAAATACATTAAAGTATTACATTATAAAAGCTTAAACTAAAGAAAGTTATTTCGTTTCTACATTTCTGATGAAAACCTTCTTGTTTAGAAGGTATAATTTGACCTTTGTGAATGTAGAAACCAGTCATCAAGTGCCAAATGTCTTCATGAAGCAAATAAAGAGGTGGTAAAAACTGATTCACCAAGTAACTTGTATTGAGAATCTGCAAAGACATTAAAGACCAACGCAAAAGAAAAAGGATTTAAAATCACATTCTAAGCAACAATAAATTGAATTACTTGTTTGGCTGCCTCGAAAAAAAAAAGGGACTCGAGTGAGAGTACTGAAATTTATCTATCTAGCATCACTGCTGAAGCAATATTCTTTCAGACCGAACACAAGTCAACACATTTGTTGACAACAATGCTAGTTTCGTGGTGATAATTAGGCCATAATTTGCCAATCTTTAGTTGTCAACATTTCTTGCATTATGGGATGAGCACTAGGTCAATATTATTTTTTGCCTAACTTTGTTTCATAAACGCAAAATTGATCAATCAATTTCTACAATAGTTTGATCACATTACATGATTTGGCATGTTAACTTTTTAAATATGATATGATTCCGATAATATCAAATAACATATAAGTGAAGTCATTACTGTATAATCTTTAATTTGCTATATAACTTGCCTGGATTGAGAAATTCATATCTAAAGCCACTGTTGAATATTTGTAAGTCAAAATCAACCTCCAAAAATAATGGAGATTCAAACCTTATTAACCTCACAATTAGACTTTGAAGATGCTTTATGTTGCAAACGAAGGTAAATCTTCTGTCCAGAGTATATATAAACATGCATATGGATATAATGGATTAGCGCAAGGTCCTCTAATTAAACTTAAATTGTCTTTTCTGCTTGTAGTTTTGTTAAGAATTATTATAAAATTAATATTAAAATTAAAAGATAAGCATTTTTGTGCTTTGCTTTTATAACTATCCCTGTCACAGCATTATCCAGGTAAAATATACAGCTAATAACATTTACTTTAATAGTTCACTCCACTATATTATGCCAAAAAAATGTACTTAAAAACATTTTTATTTACTGAGACGGGTGCCTCATGAATTATTATAATGTTTTCAAAGTTCAAATCAAAACAGCACCCTTTTTTTGGGTAATTTTTCTTTAAAAAAATAGTCATTTCCGAAAACAGAGGTGTTTGATTTGGGATTCATCAGACATTGCAAAACCAAATTTACAAGGCCTTCCATAACAATTCGTCGGGGAGCTGTGCTCTCTGCCTTTTTACATGCCATCTGGAGAATTTATCTCGTCTAACACGAGATCACAGAAGCTTCAGAGAGTAGACCGCTGATAGCCGGTCGGAGCCAACACTAGAGCTGTTCCTTGATGTAGCATTCCTTAAGATTCTGCAACGCTTGTCGAATTGTATCCTCGTCTTGATTGGAATATTTCAGGCATAACAAGCGTTGAGCAACAACGTAAGCCCTCTGAACAGGATGATACTGAAGACAGTTGACTTCCATTCTCTTTACTTCCTGAACATATAAATAGCTATGAATCGAAGCTTGTAAACGAAGACAAAGTATATGTGACGTGCCCAATAAAAGGGTAATTAACTCGCCATCCTCCAGAGCGAAACCAAAAGAGGGGGAAGGAAGGTGACGAAAACAAAATAAATGTTGTAGTACATATATAATTTGCCTTGACAAGCTAAACAGCAGCAAGCCAATATCTGATGTTGAACTGGTTTAAATCTTGCTTTTCGCCTAAGAACTCATTCTTTAGGAACTCAAAGTCAAAGGATATATATGTACAAGATGCAAAAAGACCAATACTACCATGTTCAGAGTGATGATCGAAATTCTAATATCCGATAATTTAGATTTATGCATGGATGTGGAGGTAAGGCAATATTGTTGGCACATACATGACGTTGACAGCTTCATAAAAATTGATCAGACCAATCTACCCAGTTAGCACAACATTGTCCATGTAAACTTATAGAAGTACACGCTCTCCTTGGCAATTTTCAGAGTCTAATCATCTATAATATGTAAACTAAATACCATTTCTAAGGTTCTAAGCAATTCTGCATTTCTCTTGGAAATATATTGTCAAACCAAGGGGAGTCAGATTTGAAATTTCTGTCTGGTGTTTTTCTAATTTATGCACTAAATTGTAACTGAGAATTAAAAAGCAGAGATTTCAATTAACTTCTATTGCAGACTACTTTGTGGTAATAATCACCTTTTCTGTAATCTTGAATGTGATCATTCTAGCTGTCTCGATAACGGAACTCGGTAACCCAGCCACTTCCGCTAAGAGAAGCCCATAGTGTGGGACACGTCTAGGTCCTTCCTTAAGTTGAAACTTTGAAAAGCAGAACATCAGTTCGTAGATCATCACCTCAGTGCTTAATGCAAGAACAGAGAAATAGATCTACTACCTTGAAATCTAGATGGCTGTTTCTCAACTCAACATGAAAGTGAAGAATTTTCACGTTTGGATAGACAGTTGCTAATTCTGACAGGTTCTCCATATGAGTGGCAAATATGGTATAACTGAAGGAGAAAAAATATATATAGCTTGGTGACACAGAGAGAGAGACCGATCAATGAACACAGTATTCAGTACGTTTGTTTCATTGTTGGTGAATGCATGCAGAAAACAGTAATATAGTATATACAACTATCTTAAAATTATAAGTCCACCGATAAACATCAAAATGGAAATTCCCTTGCTACGAGTGTTGCGGTCATTTATGTTTTCTTTTCTAATTAAATTAAAAGGAATATGAAGATTAACCTTCACTTTATCAGTTGTTAAAAATCCATGCCATTAAAACAGCAATCGACAAATGCTTATCGATTATGATTTTATGATAATTGAGAATCAAGAAAGAATTACGCTTTAAGTGACAAAAGATGCTCGCAGCAACTCCATGCAATTGCAAAACCATCAGAGGAAGAAGTAGCCCTCCCAAGTTCATCCATAACAATTAGACTCCTGTATCCAGCAAATTATTTAGAAAAAACTCTCATTTGTACCCAGAGCGATGAAGATTAAGAAGGGCATTACCTTTGCGAGACATTCTGCATGATAAAAGCTGTCTCTTTCATCTCTGTCATAAACTACACATCCAGACAACTTTATATAATAACATAAAGAGCCAAGGAATATGATCTTTGCTATGGAAAGTCAAAGTAGTATTTTAAACCACGTGCCCCTAAGAAAATTGGAATATGGCTGAATAGCTTAAATGCAGATGCAGATGTCTAGGAATTGTACCGTGCTAGAGTTTGATTCGAGACTATCAACTGCACCCATCCTAGTAAACATACGGTCAACAACCCTCAGAGTTGAGAAGCGAGCAGGAACATAACATCCAACTTGAGCAAGAATCACTATGAGGCACACTTGTTGAAGGTAAGTACTCTTTCCACTCCTGGTACACAATATCACCATTGATCAGCACTAGCAGCTCACTTGGAGGCTTTTGCAACCAATTAGCTGTAATTTTATTATTTCGTTCATCAATCCTCTTTTATGTAACAGTAAACTTTTTCTTTGAATTAGAGTGATCTTACATATTGGGGCCTGTGACAATCACCATATTTGAGGCTTCAGATAGAAATATATTATTGGCCTGCAACGTGAAAGATTAACTCATTATTTACCCACATAACAATGCAAAGTTTCATACACGGGAGAAAAAAAAAACTAATAGAACTTATATAAGCACATGATATAGCCAGTACGTACAACGAAGTCGTTGTTTATACTCTCAAGGATTGGGTGTTTACCAGCATCAATTGCCATTGGTCCATTCTCTAGCAAATAAATTATCGATTAAGAATTTTCCTCATTGAACTATCGAAAGGTACAAAAGTGTTAGACAGATCTTACCAATTTAGATACCTGTAAATTCTGGTCTTGTATATCTATCAACAGGCTTGGTGGATATCATATGAGCAAATGAATTTACAATCATATCCAACAGGCACAAGACCTCGGCAAGCAGTGTCAGCACAGAGACATTCTCGCGAATGGCATCCAGAAGTTCTGTAAATTGTTTCAATTACACTTTATTTCATTTCAAAGAATACCTGAAAGATAGAGATAGTGCAAGTCCAGGAAAATCAACACGTAATATCTACATCTAGAAAATAGAAATCTAATCGTTCTAATTAATTTTAAATTTTTAGAATTTATGAAACAAGATCAGTTTTATTATGTAATCATACTTGACTAGTGTCAACAAATGTTCGTTTTAGATTCCAACAGTAATTAAGAACATTATCATTACCATAGTAAGTCTACCCCCCAAAATACACACACCTAAAGGGGGGAGAGATTAATATTGGATTCAGTTATACATATACAAAACTAAACACATCAAGACTGTGAGGATTTTTATTGCCAGAACATTAAGCACAACCTTCCAGGCAGACCTCTGTTCTTGTAAAGCACTCAGCAGTGGCAGATTTATTCCTAGCATTCAACTGCAAATTTCATCAAAGTGAAAGAAAAATGAACACTTTGCAAAAGCCCGGACAAAATTGTGAAGGAAACAATATCATAGTGGGGTAGCATACAAAACAAATAGAGCTGCTTTTTAAGTTTCATTTGTCATCAGAATTCCCAAGTTATATTTTTCGATTTGAAAGTCATTCAAGTCATGTTTGATTTAGCATTTGCCTATATTATTTCCTTCCAAAAATAAAAAAGTAAAGGTTGGTTTGAAAATCCCTGATGTTTTGTCTTATGCAAAAAAGTAAGAATCCCCTTAAAATTGGCAGAAAGCCACATGGGAAAGAAGGAGCATTTTATTATTTGGTAGTTATGCATCAATAATGATAGTATTAAGACTAAATAATATCAAACCCAGAGTCAAATATGGAAATTTCATGTAAACTTAATATAGCCTAATTTGTGGGATGCCTGTCTCCTCTTTTCTTCTAGAGGACAATATGGACCATTAGACCTCATAATTGACTTGGCATGGCTATGATTCCATCAAGCTTCAATGCACACACATTAGTGGCACATAATGTTACGTGTGAATAAGAAATAAGAAGCTATAATGTAATAGTAGATTGGAAGTAGTTAAGTTAGTAGAAGTCTAACTAATTCTCTTAGAGGCTATTCCTTATGAGGATAAAGAGGGAAATACCTTGGACAGGAGAGTTGTTGAATAGTACACTACTTGATAATTCTTTTCTTCTATTGTCTGATATCAACTGATATCAGAGCTTTCTCTAGCTCGATGGCACTGGAGACGTGATCTCAGGACCCTTTGGTCGACATTGACCAACGCTTGGAACAGAATGTTGTGTGGCTAGAGGTGAATACAGCACGATTGGAGCAAAATATCATGGAGGTGAGAGAGTTACACCAGTCACTTTTGAGAATTAAAGGTTTAATTACAGATATGGAAGCGAAGATTGTCCAGCTAACATCAAATGGGAATGGCGAAGGTCAAGGAATCTCATCAAGCACAAACAGACCAATCAATTACCCTTAGCTCAGTTCTTTCAACGGTTCGCACAATGACCAACCTTACGCGTTCCTAACTAAACACTATTGCATAAAATTTGTGAAGTTTGGTGGCAATGACCGCCGAGCGTGGGCCTATGGCTTTAGGCAATTTTCCACAATTGACCAGACACTTGTGCAATAGAGAGTAAGGTTGCTGAATGTTCACTTGGAAGGCAAAGCACTACAATGACATCTTAATTACATGAAAAAGAAGAAGAAGCTGACAAAGGTAAGCTAGGAAGATGATAGGCAATAGAAAATAGAGAAGGAGAAATTGGGGAGGGAACAGTGAAAATAGAGAAGAATCATAAGAGAAAGAGAGATTATAGGAAGAGACTCAGAGAAGGAAAATTGTCCCGATGGCCAATGCTATGCTCCAGCCACACACTGCATTTTTAACATTCAACTTCTGCATGTTATTACAATAACGCCCTTCCTACTTGTGTTATTACAAAGCTACCCATCATAACAGATTTATTCCCTATCAGAAGGATATTATAAGAACATAGCAACAAGATTCACAAACGTTAAGAAGGAAGATGCCATGGTCGAGATCAATTACTTGTAGATGGAAGGTTCAGTAGATGAATACCAAGACAAGTTTGAAGAATTGTTACGAAAGGCGGATTTGCCAGAAGAAATAGCTATGAGTTGCTTTATAAGAGGCTTATATGATGACATTCAAGCTACAGTCAGATTGTTTAAGCCCAATACACTAGCCAACACCATGTATCTAGCCAACCTCCAAGAATTTTCCATCAAAGCACTGCATACCCAAGCTCCACCACCCCTTGCCAGACAAGACAATTCCAATTTTCTTTCCAAGTACTCAAGAAACCAATATACCTGCTAAGATACTTCCAAGAATTTCAATTACCTAACCCAGAAACTAGCCAATATAACTAAGAACCCAAGCTTGAAAGCACAACTTCTAGTACCAACTCTAAGCAGATGAAGCAACTGACCAAGAAAGACATGGATGAGAAGAGAAGGAAGGGCCTATATTACTAGCCCATGGAGAAATATACACCAGAACACCAATGTAAAAGTTCCCAAAGTTTCATGATTATAGTTCAAGAAGATGAAGAATTCCAAGATGCATTAGAAGCTAAAGATGAGTCACAAGGGAATTCAACAATATCAGTGAATGCCACTGAGGGCCAAGAAGGAATTTCTATGATAAAGGTACAAGGACAAATTAAGAAGCAGGGAATAACCATCTTAATGGATACGGCCAGCACCTACAACTTCTTGGATTCATCAATGGCCAAGAAGTTGCAGCTTAAGCTTCACCAAGCTGAAGAGTTAAGTTGACCATAGCTAGTGGTCAAAAGCTTATGGTTAATAGAAAGTGTGCATAGCTAGAATGGATTATGTACGGTGAGACATTCAAAGCTGATTTCTTAGTGATGAATTTAAGGGGATATGATATGATTTTGGAGGTCCAATAGCTCTCCACGATAGGCAAAATTATTTAGGATTTAAAGGCAAAAGTCATGAATTTTGTGTTGGATAATAGAAGCTATGAAATTAAAAGAGTTATGGCAGCTGCACTAGAACTTAGGGAGTGGATGTTACAACCAAAAGACTTACAAGGAACCCCTCAAGCTTTCCTCATTCAAATGACATAAGAAAAATGGTTGTTTATGGCTAATGGAAAGGGAGACATGGAGACATTGTAGAAACAACTATTGAAAGCATTACTTGTAAAGTTTGAAGACATTTTTCAGAAGCCTAAACCCCTCCCACCCTCTAGAGCCTTTGACCATGCCATCCATTTGAAAGAAGACCAACCTATCAGTTTCAAACCATATAAATAAGCCTGCTTAGAAAACAAAAATTGATAATCATGTGCAACAAATGTTAGCAAATTGAGTCATAAAGGCTAGTAACAGTACCTATGCCTCTCCAATGGTGTTGGTAAAAAAAAAAAAGGATAAGCCGTGACATTTTTGTATGAATTATAAGAGGCTTAATGAACAAAGAGTAAAGAACAAATTTCCTATCCCTATCATAGAAAAGTTGCTTGATGAACTTTATGGAACTCAATTCTTCTCCAAGTTGGACTTAAGGGTGGGATACCACCAAACTAGGATGAAAGATGAGGATATTCATAAAATAACCTTTTGAACACATAAAAGACTTTATGAATTTTTAGTGATGCCATTTGGACTTATTAATGCTCCCGCTATCTTCCAAAATCTCATCAACTCTATTTTTAAACTTTCTTTAAGCAAATTTATATTAGTGTTTTTTAATGATATTTTAGTGTACAATAAAGATTGGCAAACTCACTTGCAGCACTTACGAGATACATTGAGGACACTAAGACAACATGCGTTATTTGTTAAGAAAAGTAATGCACATTTGGAGCCACTCAAGTTGATTATTTGGGACAACTAATCTCAACCAAATGGGCGGTAGCTGGCCCAAAGAAGATTGAATCACTAGTTTCTTGGCCTACTCCAACCTCTCTCTCAGCTCTAAAGAATTTCCTTGGCCTCACAAGTTACTATAAGAGATTTCGCAAGAACTATGACAATTTGAATAAGCCTTTCACTGATCTATTAAAGCGAAGTGACCATCTTATATAGAATATAGAAGCTGAAAAAGCCTATCAAGCACTTAAGTTAGCCATGACCATCACTTTGGTTTTAGCATTGCCTAATTTGCAAATCAATTCATGGTTGATACAAACACCTTAAATGTGAGTATAAGAGCTGTCCTATCTCAGCAAGGACATCCCATAGCCAATGTCAGCAAAGTGTTTGCTCCACCAAGAGGAATTTATCAGCCTACAAGAAAGTACTCATGGCCATTGTCTTCTTTATACAACAATTGAAATTATACCTTTAAGGGCAGAAATTTCTTCTTAAAACATATCACTTGCCACTCAAGTACTTATTAGAACAAAAGTCAATATCTTCTGACCTTTTCAAATGGGTGCACAAGATGTGAGGGTGTTAGAAACCAACGCCAAAAAAATACTAAAAATGCTCCTCTTTTATTGAATTACCAACACAACAAATAAAATCCCATATCCAAAGCACAAAAAACAGTAAAAGAAGAAAAAGATGCTAAGAAAGAAAAAGAAAACACTCCTTTAGCATTCAAAAGGCTAGAAACTCCCCCCACCCAGACCAAATTCTTCCTTACCTCACTTAAACCCTAAATCCCTCTATAAATCTCTCCAAAGACATACTCTCTCATTCATCCAGGTCATCCATCCTCACGTCCCATGTAATAGAGTTGGTTACTATTGTTATTTCCCTTCCTATCTTTTTAGCCAGCTCATTAAGAATATTTACATCTTGAGACTCTTCTCTCATTCTTCTTCTCTCACACATCTTTAATAACTTAAAGCTCTATAGCTTCTGGTCCATAATTTCCCACCCTTTCAAGTTTTATCTTGTCCTCAAAGTGAGAAGTGGAATTTGGAACCAGGAGGATCCTTCCAATAAGACCAATAGGACCTTGTTCTTGCTTTCCCAAGGGACCGAAACCAACATCTTCTAACTTATCTTTGAAGCCAATGACAATAACATGAACAATGTACAATCCAAATTCATTTTGTAAGATTAAAAATATCTTCCAATTGTTGGATGCTACGATGTTGTATCCATCACCCAAAGCTGCTTGTCTATCCCAACTATTAAGTTCTCCATTGACATGTATTTCAACATAATCCCAAGGTTTTGCATGATTCATCATATCAGCCTTTTTGTAAAAAACAACCTTGTTGGATAGATCTAATTTCTTTTTCCCATAGGTCTTACCTTAGTAGCTAAGGGTTAATGGCAAGTGATTTGCTCATTTTAGCATTAATTTCATTTAAATTGGTGCTAGTGTGCAAATTGTAATGCCTGTTCCATCAACTGGTACTATTCTATCTCCTACTAAGGTTGTGATGCCACTTGATATTGTTTCATATATTGAGTGAGGGCATATAAAATACACATGTCAATCTATGGCCCGAACTGTTACCATTAACCTTACCCAGTAATTACTTCAGTGTTGGCCCCAATAATCATATTAGGAAATGAATCATTCTTGATGTTTGGATTTCTTGTGTTTTCCAACTAATACACTAAGGCCATTTTCAGTACCTATATCATCTTTGATAAATGATTACAGTGGAATTATCACTATTTGTTATCAAAGCATTTCTAATTATAGTGTGCAAGATACTAGAAGGTGGATGCCCACATGACTGACCCACTACACAATCAAGTAAACGCTACCAAGACAACTTTTGTCACTAGTAGTAGTGCCATACATGTTAGCATATTTCTCATAAGAAATTATTGCAGCAAAAGAATAGTCTTCTCCCATAAGACCTTCACTTGTATTTTTCTTTCCCACATGTCCAAATTCCCTTGTGATTACATCTTCCATGATTATCCTCCCATTAAAGTTATTAATCGGATCTTCAACAATGTCTTTACCACCTCTGATGACTTTGTTACTTCCGATACTTGCAAGTACAACAATCTTACTTTCCCTTAGCTTAAAATATGTTGCAATCTTGACTGCCATATTGAAACACATGCCATATGCTTTTCTCTGATCAATTACTAAGTAGAGATTTACTTTAATGAAATGATAATAGTTGCCAACTCGTATTAGCCTGTCGCCAATGTTAACAACTTTAAGAACTACTACTTCCCTTCCAAAGTTAAGAATTAAATTTGCATCTCAAAAAATTGTTTCACCTAATTTTCAATTATTTTTTGTTATGGGCAACTTGTCAAGTAAGGGTACATGATAGATATGCACAGCCCCTTCATCTTCTTTTACCATAAGTAAAAGTTGAGATTGTTAGTCTTGTTTATTATAAGACATTCAAAGCTTCTCAGAATAATAAAAAAATCCTAGTTCTCTTATTCCAGCATCTTTTGCCTCTGTGGATTTTCAAATTTTTTATCGCTTTCTATTAATGAGAAAAGGACACTAGTTGAGGTTTCAAACTCGCCTCCTTTTGCTTCATTGTGATCGTGTATGTCGTACACTCCCAAGGTGATCTTTTGGGCTAGGTCAAGAACACCAATGACTCATAATATCTAGATCTATCCCATTGCATGTTAAGCTAAAAATAATGAACACCTCCCAGTTTTGACCTTATGTATTTTCATTCCAATTTCAACCCTAGACATATTCACTAATGCTTCATTCCTCCCTTCAATCTTGTGAGCCTGCAACATCTTTAACTTAACTCATGTATCTTCTTTAAACCCATTCTAGATTGCTTAAATAAACAAAACTTCAAAAGCTTCTTTTGACAGCAACAATTCTTGCCCTATCTCTTTATGGTCTTTCTTCTTGGCACCTCCGTGCTACAATGCCACAATCAACTCTTGAATATTCACTTGTGATTGGCAAGATCGTTCAATTGCTTTGTTTGTAATTGCATAGCTTCCTACCACTTCATCCTCCTCTGTGCTCAAATGTGTCTCTGCAAGTATCTGTATTTTAATCACAACACTACTCTTTCCTTCCACGCCAATCAAAATTACTTGTGCTTTCATCTCCGCACTCTTACTCGTTACCTCCGCACCAGATGGAAGCCTCACCAATGCTGCAGTGTTCACGCATGAAGACTTTGTCATAAGTAAGCTCCTTTCTAGTTGGGTATAGGTTTCCCGCATTTTGTAAGTAATTGGGCCACCCTTCTGTTGTAATTAGGCCCAGAAGAATTGCTTCTCCAATTCAATTTTGGACTTCTACATCGTCTGACTTCTTTAACCCAATCCAGGACTCAGTCAGTCTCCACCTCTTTGCCATCTCGATCTTCATCCTTTACCATTAACAAAGTTACTTGCTGTCGATTACTGCTCCCCTTATTTGTCCAGAAGATCTCTTTCCCATGAACTTTCTCTTCATTCTTTAGTGCTTCCTTGTGTGTTGAAGATGTAAGAATCGATTTAATTTCCTAAAACTCATATTTATCAATAGTGGCTGATTGTATTTCTCTTGTGGTTTTATTTGGTGCTGACTTGATAAGCTCAAAGATGAGAAAAGTTTCTAGTTTTATTCTCCTCTTTTGGGCTGTTTTGGGAAGCAAGAAAGCCCATTGAAGCCTCTTGACCACGTTCACTTTTAATCATTTCCTCTTTGTGCTTCTCTTTTTCTCTAGCTTCCTTCACATCCTTTTTAATCTCTGATTCAGCCAACTTTTCTCCTAAAAATGGTGAAAGCTCTATTTTATAGTCTTTGGAAGGTGCCTTCTCCTTTCCTTCGTCACCTAGATTCCTTCTTTCACTCTTTAGCATATCATTCATCATTTCTTTCATATCTATCAATATTTCTTTCATATCCTTCAACACTTTTTTTATCTCTTCCAGGTCCTTTCTGTACTTCTCCATTTTCCATTTAGTAATCACTCCTTCAAATTTTTCCTTGTCCCTTTGCCATTTCTCTTCCTGCAACTCTCTCTTCCATTTATCTTCCATTTAGCAAACACTTCTTTAGTTATTTCCCTCATTTCTCCCCTATCTCTTTTTTCTTGTATTTCCTTTTTTCACCTAGCAATTAGACTTTCACTTTCCTTATTGAGAATCCTTTCCTCATTGAAGATCCTTATTCTATTGATTTAGCCTCTTAAATTGTCGTAGCTCTTATACCAAAGAAGCTAATGCCAAAACAAGACTAAAAATGCTTCTCTTTTATTGAATTATCAAAACAACAAATAGAATCCTATATCCAAAGCACAGAAAATAGCAAAAGAAGTAAAAGATGCTAACAAAGAAAGGAAAATACTCCCCTAACATTCAAGAGGCTAGAGACTCTCCTCATCCAAACTAAATTCTTTCTTACCTCATTCAAACCCTAAACCCTTTTATAAACCTCTCCAAAGACACACTTTCTCCCTTCTCCAACTTATTTATCCTCATGTCCCATGTGATAGAGTTAGTTACTATTGTTATTTCCCTTTCTACCCTTTTAGCTAGCTCATCAAGAATATTCACATCTTAAGACTCTTCTCTCACACATCTTCAACAACTTATGCTCTATAGCATCTAGTCCATCAAGGGGTTTAGCCATGAGATTGTCTATAGGAGAAGGAAGGATAATTGTGTTGTAGATGCTCTCTCTTGCCGTGAGTAGTCAGACGATGTAGAAGTTTCTTGTGCTGTAATTACAGCAATTACCACAAATCTAATTAACAAGTACAGCACTCTTGGAGTGTAGATGATAAGCTGTAAACTTTTATAAATCAATTGCAAGAGGATCCTACATCTAGGCCTAATTATACATGGACCAATCACTTGTTAAAGAGAAAAGGGAAGCTTGTAGTGGGAGCAAATCAGAATTTAAGGGGCTAACTTCTGCAACATTTTTATCAAGATGTAATCAGTGGCCACTTAGGCATGACAGCCACTTACAAAAGGATTGCTTCAATGTTTATTGGAAGCATTTAAAAAAAGATATATAGAATTTTATCAGAGGTTTTGCTAGTTGTCAATATTACAAGGCTGAAAATGAAGGCACCCCTGGTTTGCTTCAGCCATTGTCAATGCCCAAACATTTGTGAATTGAGTTGTCTATGGATTTTATTGGTGGGTTGCCAAAATCCTACAACAAGTCAATAATTCTTGTGGCTGTGGATAGATACCAAAAGCAACTCATTTCTTGGCTCTTAAATACCCTTAAACCGCAGTTAAGGTAGCACAGCTATTTATGGATAATATAGTAAAATTATGTGAGTTCCCTGAGAGTATAGTGACTAATAGAGACTTTTTTTTTTGTGGGAACTTTTAGCAGGAGCTCTTTTGTCTATATCAAGTGAAATTAGCCTATTCTTCAACAGATCACCCATAAATGGATAGGCAGATTGAAATACTAAATAAGTATTTGGAGTATTACTTGAAACGTATGATAGTTGATTTCCCTAAACGATAGATAAAATGGTTGCCTCTGGCCTAGCTTTAGTATAATACCACATATCACTCTTTTATAAGTATATTCCCTTTCTAGGCAATGTATGGGATAGCTCCACCTAACCATTTACCTTACCTTGTTGGAAACTCTTCTAATGAGGTGGTTGATAGAAGTTGCTTAGGATAAGAAAATACTATTCAACTATTAAGATAGAACTTATGCGAAGAAGAACATCGAATGATACAGTAGGCCAACAAACACAGAATAAACAGGGAGTATAAGGAAGGTGACTAGGTTTATTTGAAATTACATCTATTTAGGAGGAATTTTATTAATAATTCCTCCCTTCACAATTGGCTACTTGTTACCTTGGGCCATACTTGATTATGAAAAGGATAGGAACAATTGCTTATAAGTTACAACTCCCAAAAAATTCACGAGCACACCTCGTTTTTCATATTTTATTGCTGAATAAGCATGTAGGAACTAACTTGCCTATTAGTTCTACACTACCTGCAGCTGATGAACATGGTTAGTTTACAATGGAACCTCAAGAAATAATAAGCAGGAAGGTTGTTAAGAGGGGTAACCTCCCTATGACACAGGTGCTGGTCTACTAGAAACACACTAATATGGAAGATGCTACTTGGGAAGATTTCCTCGCCTTGCAGCAAAAATTTCCTCATTGTCCTACCCAAGCTTCTGTCTCTATTATTAATCCTTGAGGACCAGGATTCTTTTGGAGGGGGGAATAGAATGTTACTTGTGAATAAGAAATAAAAAACTATAATGTATTAGTAGAGTTGTTGGAAGTGGTTAAGTCTCTGTCCTGTAGAGTTACTGAATAATATACACTACTTGATAATTCTTTTCTTCCATTGTTTGATATCACATAACCACAACTCTAACCAAATTACATTGTCAAACAAGAAAAATTTTGTGTATACCTTGGTGTTGTTCCCCAGTTCCCCATTATTATGTGATGCATAGGATCATATTCATGAATTCCAAATAATCAAATTACTCACAGACGCAAGTTCCAAAGTTGAGCAATGTATGTTGTTCCCATGTTTTATGACCTAACATAAGCCATGAGAGCATTAGCTCTGCAAAAAGCAACTTCTAAGAGGAACTTCTTAAACAAGAGCAAAGAAAGGTTAATCCTAACCTGAATGAACTTGCTATGAAGCTTTCCTTGAATATCTTTCTGTGGTATGATAAAATAGAATCCCTGCCTGTTTTTAAAGATGAGTTTTAAATTGGGCAACTTGAAATCTTCACGATACTTATTTGCAAGATTGTGGATAGCTGCAAATGTAATGCAAAATAATATTCTTTAGAAGACCTTCGTATAGTACGTTGTATTCCAACAAAGATTATATAATTGACGAAAAAGAAAACTAAAGTAGACAGATGGTATAGAGACCTTCACTGGTGTCACAAAATGATCTCCGTGAAATATCCAAGAGGCCGTCAATCCCAACCTTGACAGCAAAGCATTGCTGAGTTCGGGCAACAAAAGGAACTCGGGCATGAAGTACATCTTCATCAATAATGTCCCCAATCCTAAAGCAAAGATAATTCCTAAAGAATTGAGCGAAATGTTTCTATTTTTTAAGTTATAATATTATAAATTTAATTTTTGATGTTCTATCAATTAATTTATCATCATCAGCAAATACATTTCCATGTTCATTGTCAATGGGATGTGGCCTGATAGTACTACCTTCGCGTGACCTGGGTGGAAAGCTTTCTATCAAAAACCTTGGCTTCCCAAGGATGAAATCCAAATAATTTTTATCGCATTAATAAAGATTAACTAATTGTGGGCATTGACATTCAGTGAATTAGGAAAAAGCAAAACGATAGTATTAATCGGCAACTATATCAGAAAGGAAGCAAAAATAGGACAAGCTAAACTATGTTATTGCCTTTTGCAATGTGGCAAATAGGTAGTTATAAAAGATATTAAATTACCTATTATTTGACTTTGAATATTCAAGTCAGTAGTCTTCTAAGTTTGAGAACTATATTTACAAATATGGATCCATATGCAATGTCCCAGTGATTTAAGGAATCTGCATAATGGTTGCATGTGCTCATAGGCAGAAGAAATCCTCGGCATACCTTTTTCTAATAAGATCATATTTCTCATTTTCACAAACTGACTTGTAGATATTTGACAGAAGAAAACTTTTCGCATCCTTAAGCACCTGACATGTTTATCAAAAGAAAGGATCATTCATAACCTTCTCTTCCACTTTTATTTCCTCACTTCAGGTATATTTGATATATATATATATATATATTATATTATATTCTTAAGAAAAAAAAGGTACCTTAGATAGTAGTGGCAGGGCGTCCAAAGCAGTCTTAAGGAGAATAACACTTGATACTAACACTTGACTCTTTTTAGCATGATCAACTACTGGGGATTCATTTGTAACTTTCTTTGGCTTAAAGCAGAAGTGACATAATACTCTATCTGAATTAAAAGCATTGTCCAGTTCATCGTTCATCGGTATATGTTACTACCAAAGGTGTATAAACTTTAAGAATAACCTTTGTTCAAATGTTCTTACTTACCAGTCTCTTTTGGAAATTTACGCAAAACCTGGGAGAGGCCAAAAAATAGCTGTTCATTGCTCATCAACTCATCCTAAAATGAAATATTAAAGATATATTATGGAGTAATGCTAGTTTTCAAGTCTTGAGAATTATCATTAGTCTACATTTAAGACTAATAAGATGCTATATAAAAGCCACTTTAACTAAATAACCACTAACCTTGCCCTCAAAATTTTTATGAGATCTTTAAAAATTGAGATAACTTAGATGATAACAGGAATTTGACATGGCACATGAGCGCAAGCATGTTGTATGAAGGTCAACATGCACATCAATTTGTTCATTATGATAATTTAAAACTTGGACAGATGTTATCCCTTGAGAGTATGAAACTATATAAGGACTCTTTACTATGACCTCTAATATACCTCAAATAGACAATAGAAACTGTTAAACAAACCTAAATGTCAATAATAATGCAATCAGCCCTCCTGTAATCTAAAGAAGGATATTCTTGGTTGGAAATTTACTTGTCAGTTATGTACCATAAGGATGCAAACTTTTTTTAGCAGAGAATAGTAATACCCTAACCAATCTTCTTACAAACTTAAAAAAGTGATAATCTCTCCATAGTAGAATGCACCATAAGGATGCTACATAACTTTCAACAGACAAACATGCTGATATACAGGTCATGCTTGTGATGATGAAACCTTCAAACAGAACTTCATATTTTTCCCATCCTCTTATTTTTCACATCATCATTGACTGTAACGGTCAGGTCATAGGTGCCAAAACTTATTAGAATTATTACACCATGACAGTCCTCAGAACTCTAATGTCTAAATTTCGCATTAATGATGCTAATTGTGGATAAGGAGTAATTATTTACTTTATACAAGAAGTATGTCACTAGTAATGCCAACTACGGTAGTTGAAGGACAATAGTAGTCCCTTCATATGTTTATTGAATGATTTAGATTATATGTAAACCAGCCCTATAGGCACCGTGCTAGCCACTATATAACAGTCTCATTATTGTGCTAGGTATCAATTCAAAAGCTTACTTTGTTTTACTATAAAGTTATAGCTAGCCTTATGCAAGTCTTGTTTCAAGAAAATATCGAGAGAACTTCCTTTCAAAGTTAAATTGGATGTTTGACCTGGCAAAACTACATTTAAATTATCAAATTAATGAAAATTCAATTCCCCATCAAAATGTTATAAATCCAATCATGGCCCCTATTCAGTTGACAGGTAATCAGACTCAGGTATGTAAGTTTTTCAGTTGAAAGACATAACTAATGTAGAAAAAGTTCATTGTCTATTGTAGTGCAAACATCTTTGCTCTAAGTTCTAGACTACAGCACAGAAGTTCAATGAAGATTAACATTTCAAATTTGTAAGGTTGTGAAGCAAGTGGAAACTGTAAAATGAATGAAAAAGCTTGCAAATTAAGGGACACATTTAATAAGAAGCATATGATATAGATGTAAATGAGAAACCTGAAATAACCATAACACGGACCAGGCAATCAAGGCGAGCATTAATAGTTTGGATGTCTTTAAGAGGCTGCAACAGATTAGCACGGAGAAGCCTAGTCCTGAAGGGAACAAATACAATGTCATATGGGTAACGCTGCATCAGCAAACTTGTATTATTCATCACGTACCCTCCGATAGTTTTAGTTGTCCTAAGCATGTGAAACAGACTTCTTTTTTTGTTGCTTGTTCCTAGTAGGGCAGAATGGAATGGCTCAATAATTTCCAAATTTTGGACACTGCCATCAAATTCCAACAACAATATCCTTATAGACTTCAAACAAATGCAAATTCAAAAGTAGATATGTTCAATTTTTATTATGAACATGTTCATCTACTTGAAAGAAGATATGTTAACCCCAATCAATTGTGTAGTGATCTTAATTTCAAATGTCAACTACCTGGACAAGTCGAAAACATTGATTTTCTAAAATGTATATATACACTTAAAGATAGTGACTTGACAACATATTTGTGTATCAAAATAAAACTCTAAACACTATGCCAATAGGTCTCAGTGACACTTCTGTTTTTGTCAGACTTTCTCTAAAACCTAAATATTTAAGTCATATTCAGAAGTAATATCTGTATAAATTTCCTTCCTCAATTTTATTTTGTATTAACTAGTAATTTTATGTGCTTCTTTTATCAGGAAGACAAAAAATGAACACCCTAGCTTCATTGGTAATAATTGCAACATGCTTCATACATGTGATAAAACATAAACAAATAGAAAAGGTAGTCTCACCCTCAACATGCTTCATGGGGGGAAGGGGAGGGCGCAGAACTTCTAATAAATCAAATGCAATAATAGTAAAGAATAGCAATATGCTCTGAAAAGCAGGCAAGCTAACCTGGTAGTATCAATATTCATGTGATCAAATGATCCATTAAAGGTGACCTGAGATAGTGTGATGGACAATAAAACTGAGTTAAATCCCCCATATAAGAACTAAGAAGTAAAGGTTGAAATTTAAATTGATACAGATATGAGATTTCTTGGTGGAAGTATCATAGAAGTTGGACATTGATCACTGTCCCAAGAAACAATATCAAGGAGAACACAATTGATGGCAGACAATGGTCAGAAGTTGATTATGTAAGGACTTGTGGGAAATATTCAACTTGATAAACTTATCATTAGGAACAAGCATGTGCTTAAAAGTTGAAACATTAAATGTAGTAGCAGTAATATAATGGAAAATTTGAAAAAATACTAGTCAGTACCCTGTGCACGATGCGGGTGTTTAAATCTTTCTTCAACACATGGCCTATTGAGCATACAGCCATGTGAGTATTGCTTGCAAATTGCACAGAACTTAAGAGTTTATTAGTTAGCATAATAAATACGATACAAACTAAACCATAAAATCATGTGTTCATTTTGAACTTTACCCTAAAAAATTGACACTTAAGTTTCTGTATAAGTTTTGGCCTATGGAAAAATATATACATTTTTGTAGGATTTTATAATGTATCAATATGATATAGGAAAAGAATTAAGTAAAGTTATTTAGATGTTTATTATAAAATCTTTCAGTGAAAAAAATAAAATATAGATTGTAGTAATTTTTTATAACTCAAAACCATATTATTTATTTATTTATTATGAATTCAGCACTACATTTTGACTCTTTAAAGACAAATTATTTCATATGTTATACTTCTATTAAATATTTAAAAAAAAAAAAAACTTAAGAATCGCAACTAATTTTTTTCTCTATTATATACCATCAATACACTAAAGAACCCAAGAAAGAGTCATATCAATTGATTTAAATTTTCTTAATTGAATCGGAATCTAGAAGGATCTAAGGGTCTTTCGTCCCAGAGATTCCATAGTTCCACCTCTTTTTGCGTGCACAATGCACCTATACATAACCGAGTAATTCTACAGGCATGATTCTTGCATTCACGAACTTGCACAACCGTGCAGATGAGATGACTCCGAGTCCACGTGGTCCCACTCAATTTTTTTCCAGTTAAATTTAGATGAAGCCACTTGTATAGTTGCTCAGAGTAGTGAATGCAAAAGTTGTGCAAATAGCATTATAGTGTACAACTCATTGAGAAGACACAGGTAATGATCGTGATAAGATAAACATTGACTTGTAAGTTACAACATAAAAAGTCGACCACATAAGGAAACAACTGTGCTTACCGACAATGAGTGATTAGTAACAATAACCCCTTTCTCTGCTTCGGTCCTGTGCAAGTGCAGTAAAAAAATGCAGTCGAAAAGTTACAAAATAGCAGCATTAACATGTCACGTGTTAAATTTCATAATAAGACAATTACCACCTTGCCAGGATGCATCATGTGATAGGAAGAGTGGAGTATTACCTTACACTAGAATTGAGACAAGTGACCATCATAACAATTCCAGAAGAATAATTCTAGAGCAAGGCTAGGAGAAGAATTTTTCACTCCTTGTTGGGTGTCAAGGCGATAAAATTTAATATTAATTTTATTGAATAACATCTTGTTATCCTTGCACGAATAAATGAAACTAAGCAGTCAAAATAACCTCTGTATCTAACATGAATAACTGAGTAACGGAAATACCACTTTATAGTGGCTGCAGCAGCAGCCAAGCAGAGATAATACTGCTTGTAATAAGTGTCCAAGCCAAGTGCCGAAGGCTCCTTGGACGCTAGGTTTTTTACTAACATAGCACCCTAAAGAATAATACTTCAGTGAAACTCAGGATAAACAAAAATGTTGAGAATCCTAAATCCTGAAAACAACTGAAGGACGGAAAGCATATAACAACACCTTTGTGTCATCAAAACAGCCACGGGCCAACATAACCTGCGTAAACAAAGACTGATATCATAAATAAACATTCTGCAGTGATTCATTAAAATAAAACATTTTAGACACACATCATTCTCCTTAATAGAGAAAGCGGCATCACCTTCTTCACTGTACCATAGAATCTATCAACCAATTCTGTAACTCCAGCTGTGGAATTGGGTGCCGACTTGTTTGGAGGCATAATGATCACAATGGGATCATAGAAATGCAGCAATGTTTTTGTATTTTGATATGAACTGCTGGTTTCAATATATTGAGAAAGATGCAGTGATGCTGACCTTAAATCAAAAGCAGCTAATCCGACCTGAGCAGATTATAAATTCCAGTTAGACGTATAAATTTCATTTATCTGAAACGAATACTTTACTTCTGGCAGGAAAAATAGATACTGGGAGTGAAACAAGCTTTCCAGCTCTCTCAAATGGTTTAAAATCCAGTTTTCATCAAATCCCAAGAATATCAAACACGGGGGGAGTGTGTGCTAATGAATGATGATTGGCCAAACTAACTTACGGATTGTGGTTCCTAAGTCTTTGTGATGATAGCCATCACAATAAAACAAAAAGCTCCTCTAAGTGATTTATTCTGAAAATATATCATCCTACTCGGTAATTAAAAGGACGAGTCGTCCTTACAACTAGAAGGAAAAGGGAAATATATATTTATTTCTAGTTGTACTTAAGAAAGGGAAAGGGAACCAAGGAACAATTCACAACATTCTCATTCGAATTCAACAATCAGAAGGTTAAATTTCGAAGATATCTATAACATCTAACAACCATTCAACTAGGGAAAGCAACCTAAAGGGAAGGCTTAAGAAATCCTAATTCAAAATTGGAAATAAAATACTACTTCCGTTAGGGGATAAGACTCAAAACCCAAACAACTAACTTAAGTTACAAATTAAACAAACCCTAAATCCTTTTTTTTCCGGTGATATAACAAGAAATCCTAATGCACATCATAATTTTAGTAGCGTCCAGCTTCAGTTAAAACCCTAGAGAATCAGAAGTGCATGTGATATCGGCTAGTTACAGATAGTCCAACCAATATAGAGAATGAATACACGAAACTCAACGCATAATTTTAATTTCTGATGCAATTAGAAATAACCTCCACATGCACCTCAGATATACACAAAGTGGCCGAACACGTGAATTTGAAATTAAATTCCAACTCCAGTAACGCAATAATTTTTTTTTTTTTTTGCCGATTAAAACACACGCAAATGGCGACAATTAATTCTTCACTAAAATCCATGATCATTGTGTTTCCAGTGACTATTTGTTTGAAATTTCTCCTACTTACAAGTCAATAATAACATTTAAAACCGCAGTACAAGCCAAAAGCTGTAGAAATTACTAACAATCGACCATTAGAAACACAGATTTAAAAACCAAACATTAAGTAACATATATGCTAGATCTTTCAAACGGTTAGAAGAAAGTTCCTGCTAGCTTGCTTGATTAATAAGAAAGCTTGATGAACAAGTAAAATCAATTCCAACAAGTTCGATATCAGCGGAGACTAGAATTTTTTTAATCTGCGATAAAATGGATTAAAGAATCTGTATGAAAGAAATGGCCAACATCAACATGAGTTCCATGTAAATGGAGCACATCCTATCGAAGGATAGGAGAGACGTAACCTCTTTCGCTCTATTCTCGATGAGACCGATCACGATACTCGAACTCTCTGCCCCGTTGTCTTCCATTGCCTTCTACGACTGTGCTCGTTAAGTTTTAGCTAATTTTGCTCTGCGAACCAGCCGGAAAGATAGTTATAAGAGCGTTTGTGTAGCTGCGCAGCGCAATAACCCTGTGATGCGGACAGAGATTCGGCAGGAAGCTACTGTCGAATTAGCGGGAAGTTTGAATTGGCCCTTCAGAATCGGACGTCGTTTTTTAAAGGACTTTGAGCTAACCGGGTGGATCTAAAACCGAACTGAGTTGGCAGGGCCTAGAGTCGAGCCTGAATCAATTTTGCTTTCTTTTTCATAAAATAAGAAAAGAAATTTTGAATGCTATATATTTATAATTATTTAATTATTTTAAATACATGACTACTCAATTTAATATATTTTTATTAAACGTATATAGTAAAAATAAAAATATAAGTTCATAGAAGGAAATAAAAAAAACATAGATATAAATAATAAAACTTCAAAATAATAATAATAATATGGTGGAAATATTTCTTTTTTTGGGATAATTTTTTAGGATAAAAGCAAATGTTTATACCTACTTGTTTTTCTTAAAAAAATATATGTTTATTATCTTAATTTTAAGTTTTTTTTCTTTTAACTCTAAAAATATATTTTTTATCTCACTTCCCCAGTCAAAAATGCAATAATTATACTTATAAACGGTCTGGTAAGAGTTTAATTCCTTAATTATTTATAATTTGTAAAATATATTTAATAATTTTTTGCTAAAATTATAAAATAACTGCTAAAATTTTTTTTTTAATTTTGGTCCTCATATTTTTTAAAATTTTATATTTCTAATGAATTGAGATGACTAGCCTATTACCTAACTCTATTATTATTTTTTTTTTTTTCATCTAACCCCACTACTTCGATTTGCCAAATGAGCACCAAGTTAGCAAAGTTGATGTGCTACCCTACTTTGACCTAGAAGATTGCCATGTATTTTTCTTCTTTATGGATCATAGGGTGAGATGAGTGAATTCAAAATAGCTTATGAAAACATTGAAACATGAAAATAATACAACTAGTATTTCTTAAAATATAGATTTTTTTAATAAAATAAAATATATAGTATAATTTAAGCATGTTTGATGCCTTTAAATGTCAAACCAAATATTTGGTATACATTTATGCATTTTAATAATTCATATATAAGTGACTCTACAAGTATGTATATTATGTGAAATTAATTTGTTAGAATTATGAAAGCTCAAAATGCTTCTCAAGTTGTACTATGTTAAGTATCAATTATTTGTTAATGTGCAATGAATAGCTTCTAATGTAGACTAATATAAATGAATTGTGATGGACCTTTAAAGGTAAGCCTAGTGGTGTTAGTTGTAGTGGTCTAATATGCAACAGTGATAAGAGATGAGTTTTGGATTTTAGAAATTTGGCTTTTGCTCTTTTTTCAGTGTAAGATTATGAGATATTTTAGATATTCTCAATTAGACTTAATCATGAGTTAAAAAGTCTACTTGAGCCAATTGATCTGGCCCAAAAAAAAAAGATATAAGTTTAAAAAGAATACTCAATGAAAAACTAACATATTTTTAAAATGTATAAATATAAAATAAATTCAAACTTTTTTAAAATTTGAGTTTGCCTATATTATAATTAAAATTTTTATATTATTAATTAATAATATTATTTTATCATAATTTCACCCACTTTACCATAAAATTTTATATTAATAATTAATAATGTCTATTTGTTATTAATTTTGAGGTCCTAGAATTTAATAATGATTCTCTACTAAGTTTTGGTCTTGCATAAAAGATTTAGCTTAGGTTCTAACCATATCCAATTGTTTTATGTTCCAATTTAGCACGGAGATTCAATCTTGTTGCTTTGCGTTGTAGTTCTTTATAAAGATTTATGGGTTTAAAACTCATATCCCATTACCCTATCTCTTGATTTTGTGAATATTTTTAAAATTAAGTAATCTCGATATATGTAATTTCTAAGATCTACATGCAAGAATCCTTAGATAAATTCCAAATTTATTCTCTTTGTTATGATGGCTCCATCTTACATAAAATGTTTGGATAAGTCCTGGTTGCACTTCTCTTAATTTTAATTTTGTTTCAAACTCATTATTATTTTGGTTTTAAAAAATTATTATTTTTTAAGTTAAATCGAGTTTGGCATGTTTTTAACAAATTCAAACTCATTTATGGAAATAGAACTAGGCCCAAGTCTAAACTTTTTTGAAACCTGACCCATGATCCGGTGTAACGTTAATCTTACCTGGAGTTTCAGTTTTAGAGAATTTGAGGTTCATAGTGACTTCTCTAACTTGGTGCAACTTCTGAATAATTATTTCAAGTATTTTTCTCATTCAAATCAATTGATCTATATTATTCAAACCTTGTTAAATAGAACACTAAAAGGGGCATTTCGATTATATTTATAGAGAAGGAAATACCTGTATTGATCATCTTGCTAACTTAAGTATGTACAAGATAAATATACACCTTATTTGGATATTTCTTACTAATAGTTTGATGTCCTAACTTTATTTTGAAATTTGGGGTGCCTATATTTTATAAGCTTTTTGTTTAATTCTTTTTATTTGTTTGGCCATTAAGGTCCCTTAAAAAAATGCTAGCAAAATGTTTTTTATTTTATCTATCTTTTTCTTTACATAATCAATACGAGAAACTTAAATCCAACACAGAAGCTATAATACAATATCGTGCACAAAGACACCAGTTCGAAAGGAAACAAAATAAAAAGTAAAAAATCAATCAAACATATTTTCCCCTTATTTTCTTATTGTCTTAGAAAATATTGGATTACAGATTGGTAAATATAGACCTCTCTAAAATTGGTTTCAAAGCTTCAACAACGGAGGCGTGAACAGAAAGATTTCAGCTATGATGATTCAAAGAAATAGAGAAAAAAAAAAAAAAGCGGAGTTTTGGTCACTAAAAGATATATTTTAATTATTTAACTCTTAAATCATAAAATGCATGATTTACATTTTAAAGTTTTAAATATGTTATTTGTTAATTTTTGAATTATATACTAATAAGGACAAATGTGTAGCAAATAAAAAAATTATAAAATTTGAATAATATATTTTTAATTTTAAAATTTAAATAATTAAAATATGTATTTTTTAAACTGGACTGTATATTTATAAAATTAATAGTTAAATTATATATATGAAAACCAAGAACTATATTTCTTATAAAAAAATTTTCGATTTCAAAATAATAAAAGAAAGAAAGAAGGATTTTAGTTAAGTTGTTTGCGTTTCTTATGCCGTGTTTGGTAGACTTAAAAACGGTGAAAAAAAAAACCAAAGGGAGAAGAAAAATCTTAAATTCGTGTTTGATAGACTTGATACTCCTTCCTGATGGAAGCCACAGCTTTTGCCTCCCCTTGTGCTTTCCATTAAAATGTGGATGGAAAGCATTTGTTTACGAAAGCATAAGAAAAAGACTCATTTGGCCCAAATGACTGAGCCGGTTATTAGCCTTTGCTCGAGTCTCAATTGCTTTGCTTATTTTTATGTTTATGGATAATTAGGTTCCTTCATTCCCTCTTCACGTGTTTATATGTACTCGTAAAAATCTTGATAGTGGTGTGTACAATTGTTTAAAATTCTCTACTTGAGATTGAGAAGTGACAATGACTGTGCCAGTGGCAATAGAGTTTTTGTTTGTTGGTTAATTGACAAAAATTAATTTTTTATTAATTTTTTGTATTATGCATATTTTAGTATGATTTTATTTTTTATTATTATACTATTTTTATTTTATCAAATATATAAATAAAATAATTTTTTATTATTCTTCATGTTATACCAAAATGTAATTTTAAATCAAAAAAGTTTATTCTATTTTTATTTTGATTCTCTTAAAATTCTTTATCCTCTACTAAAGGCATTCTCACATTATGTTTGACACTAAAGAGAGCAGCGGAAATGAGAGTGAAAGGAAGAGGTAACAAACTAAGAGGCTGTTTGGTCCGAAAATGTAAAGAAGAAAAGAATATAAAAGAAGAGTAAATGGGGATAGGTAAGATAAAAAAGATTTTTTTTTGTTTTTATTTTTATAAAGTTGATTTAATAATTAAAATGATAATTTAATAAGTAAAAAAATAATTATAAAAATATAATAAATATTATACAAATTATATAAACAAAAACAAAACCGACTCTTGTTTTTTGTGAAGAAGGATTCCTAAATAGAAATCTCCTATTATGTGTCACCTTGCCTCCGATTCCATCACAATATTTATGGAATGTTATTGATACAAAGAGAAAGAGGAGGCAATTGACCATTTTATCCCAACAAAACCAAAGTGATGTTTCAATTTTAATTTTATGAAAATTAATAAAAATTAATTTTATATTATCTTTTTTGTTACAAAAATATTTTAATCATATATCATTATTATCATTATTTTTATAATATTTTACTTTTATATTATAAAATTTTATTTCATTTTCATTCTATCTATTATCTATTATATATATATAAATTGTAAATTCAATATTATTTATTGACACTATTTATAATGTCATGTCATAACTATACTATGTATATACTGTTTTGTTATTGTTTATATATTGTCTTATTATTTATATATTATTTATTATTGTTTAATACTGTTCATTGACATATTTTTTTCAAAAGAAAATTTTCTTAAAACCCATGTTTTTTTTTGAAAAATTTTTTTTGACAATACTCACATTTTTTTCAAAATCCCTTGATCCGTTTGATGCCAGTTATTCCAATTCCTTCTATTTTATCGTCTGAAATATCATTCTCATTTAAACAGTATTTTGGCGAGCATAGCTTCTCCGTACGCTTCTGGCTCAACGGGGTCACTTCTAAATACAGCACACAATGAAGAGAGTTGTTGAGGCGGAATAGCTCTACGTAGCTAGGCTTTGCCCCTGGAGTGTGTTTTCCATCACAAAAGCAGCGCCGGCATTATTCCATAAACGGAGGGGAAAAGAGCAAAAATGAAATATAGGGTTTCGCACAAATTCCCTGTGTTCCCTCACCTTGCGCGCCCCAATTATTTGCTTAACCAGTCTCGTTTCTTCACTTCATTCGTCAAAAAGTTTCAAGCAGCTCAAGCTCGAGTTTCTATAAATGGCGGAAATGGCAATTCTCAAGGTCAGTGGCGTCTCCGATTGCAACCTCAATTATATTGAAACTTTAAGAATTAAGTGAAGAAGGAGCAATGAAAGTCTCTCGCTTTAAGTTAGTGCTATAGCTCAATAACTTCGCTATATTAGCTTCTGTAAAAGCACTTGTTCCTCCTGATATCATTTTTCTGCTAAACTTGTATCCTGCTTATATTTTGTTTTCTTTGGTTGTTTCCCCCCAATTTTTGTCTGTGGGTATTTTGTTTCCTGCGAAATATTATTTGTTTTCCTACTACTTGATCGATGAAGGTAGTTTCCTCATGGTCGCTCTGACCCAATTTTATGAATGTTCACAATGTGATTCACAGGTTCTGTTCGTTAATGTCAAATCCGGAAATTTAAAGCGTGAATCCCATTTAAATTCTGAAGTCCATATGTTGGACAAATCAAGCAAGATGACTTTTAGATCAGCGTGTAAGGAAAACTGTCTGAAAATGTGAATGATGAAAATTTTCAGTCTATCATATAGCTTTAAGCTTTTCAGATAGCAATTAGTAATGTGAGAACTGGTAAGTTATATGTCTGTCTCTTTGAAATTATCTTGCCATTGCCTTAATCTTTATAACGTGGGATATCCGGACATCTTTCTGCAAACCCTCAAGATACTGAAGCTGGTCTAAATAATGTTTTGTGATTGTCATGTTTTATATATTGTCCATGTTCAGAAACTTGGAGCTTATGGCTATCAGTGTGCAGGTGATTCTTTTCTTGTACCTGGCGCAACAGTAGCTGCCATATTTATGCTTGGTGCACTCCATGCCCGTCGACTATATGATAACAAGAAGGTGCACTTTGATAACTCATAAGTCATTGCTTACTCCAAAAACCTAGAGCAAGTTTTGGTATCTCTGTCCTTTTCTTCTTCTTTTTTTCTCTGTTAAGAAAAAAAAAAACTGGACTGGGCATTGTCTCCGTCCATATTGGAACCAACAGAACTGCCCCAAACCCCCCTTCCCTTCCGATATAGGGAAAAAACATAAGAAAGAAGACCTCCTTTCCCATTGGATCATCTTTGTTTTCACGAATGATTGATCATTGACATTTGGGCTAATCACATCAGAGTCCTCCTCTCCATTCTCTATATACCATTGTTAATTGGGGACACATTGCAAAAGGAGTGCAGAGAGGAAATAGAAGAGAAAACTTCTGCAACACTCAAGGCAGATTAGCAGTTGCAGTTTTATTGCTGGTGGAGCCATATGTTTAACTTTGTTTTTATGCATAATGTTGGGATTCTTTCAGATGCGTTGCTTCATAAATTGGATTTCCAGCATATGTTACCTATTTACAAAAATGAAGTCTTAGAGGATTTATATTATAGTTACCTATCTCTAAAATAAATGTTTTTTGTTTTGTGGCAGATTGAAGAGATGCGGGAGAAAGGAATTGAATTGGAGTTTCAACCTGATGTTAAGGTAGCAATACACTACTGGCCCCACCCTCCCCCTCAAAAAAAAAAAAAAAAATATATATATATATAAAAGGACAATTGGTTGTCCTTATTTCATGTATCTGTCTTAATGGCCAATATGTCAGTTTTAACGTTTTGACATATGTTCTATGACCTGTTCAACTATAGGCTACATTTTTGAGATTGCTGCCTCTGCGTTCATTGTCTAGATGTTGGGGATACTTGACAAGCATGGTAAGAAGTCTTCTAAATCTTTTTTATTATCATATTTGATATTTATTGATGTTTTTGTCTAACCTCAAGTTAAATTTGTTTCTTGCAGTTGTAATTTTGTTTTTCTCCTTGATAATTTTGCTTCCCTCTTATCTTGAATGATGCAAATTCATATTGTGTGTTGGATAATCTTTCCAGTCCAGTGAAAATTTTTAAAATTATTTTTAAGTATCTATCATCTTTTTATATTCTTGAAGTTTCATGACTTTACCTATTAAGGAAAAATATTCAGGAAATTCCTGTGTGGTTAAGACCATATGTGTACGGAGCTTGGGCTCGGGCATTTCATTCAAGTATGATTGTTTTGCCTCTCCTACCTTTCATTCTAATATTCTTCACTACATTATATGTAAATGTGATCCTGCTGATATCTAGATTTAGATGAAGCTGCTTTACCTCTAGACAAGTATGCCTCTTTGAGGGATTTTTTTGTTCGAACTCTGAAAGAAGGTTCCAGGCCCATTGACCCTGATCCACAATGTCTGGTAACTGGTAACAGCTTTTTGGAAATCTCAAATTTCCTATCAGTTTCCTCTGTTAGCATTGTCAACTGATACATAACCTGTTTGACCATCTGCAGGTTAGTCCCGTGGATGGTACAGTTTTACGATTTGGGGAGTTGAAAGGAACAGGTGCAATGATTGAACAAGTCAAAGGATTTTCATACTCTGTTTGTTCTCTTCTAGGTGCAAGCCACTTCCTTCCGACAATAGCTGATGATAATATGCATGAGGAGCATATTGAATCAATAACCACTACTGAGAAGAAAAACAGATCATGGTGGAGTCTCTCATTAGCTTCTCCCAAAGTTTGGGACCCTAAATCATCATGGTAATTAGATTTTGTATTTCTAATTGCCTCCTGCCGCCTTGTCCAGGATCAAATTGTTGAAGGGAATTGATGATTGATTCCTAGCTAATTCGCTCAAACTAACTCCTACATTTTCACCATGCATATACTGTTAATTGAATATCACAAGGCATATGATAATCCATATTTGCAGCTCTAGGAGGAAACTGAACTGAAAATGTTGAATTATTGTTGCTGTCATCATTGTTTTTGCCTCATTACTTGAGGTTCTATTGGGTACCAACCCTTTTTTTTTTTTGGGTTGGAATTTTTTTCTGTGTTTTTTGAATAACCCAGTTTATTCTTATTATGAAGAACATGAATATGTTCTTGTTTGTTAGAAATCACGGATCTTATGGGATTAGGATTAATAAGATTTGGATCAATATTTCTCTTTTTATTCTGTTATTAATAAGATCAGAATTAGTCAACTTTATCCTTCCTGATTTTCTGTCCATGTATCTTGCCAATTGGGTAGTTTAATTTCAGAATATTTTCTCCTTGATTTTCTGGATTGAATGGCTGACTTTGTAGCCATCTTTCTACTATTTATTTGTATGACTTTCTGCCATGGATTATGAGTTCAGAGAGTACAGAACTCTGAAAATTTTCATAGTATCAGAGTCTACAAGGGCATGCCATGAATCTCCACATATTTGACACCATAACCATGATGGATCAAAACAATGGAGAAATTCTGATGCCGGAAGCTCCACCTTTTTATGCTCAGCCTAGTGCTTCTGAAATTATTGATGACGACTACACCAACCCCAGGGTCAAGGTTGAGGTTGACCCTTTGGTTGAAGAAGAGATGCAATGCAACTCTAAGATGCCTGCTGATTTTCTCAAAGACTTCCATTTGGATGAAGAAGAGATGCGACACAGTTCTAAAATGCCCGCTGATTTTCTTGAAGACTTAACTCCCCTTGCCTAAGTTCAATTTTAAGGGCTACCCAATGATTGCTAGAGAGTATGAGCGTGTAGGAGTTGGAAGGCCTCTTGTTCCTGTTGATAGGTTGCAATATGAATTAGAAATGCCACCAATGAATAAAAGGAAATATAATTAGCAAAATACTGCATATGAGCTTAATGCTTTGTCCATGCAAGAGAAGGAGCTCTGTTAGAAAAATATAGACACCCAAGCTGCATGTGCTTCAATTGAGAATCTTCTTGGTAAATCCACCCATGGTTAGAATCAGTCCTCTTCTAACAAAGTTATAGGGCCCGGAATCATTGCTCAGTCAAGTAAATTCTCCATAGCATTAAACACTTAAGTTCATAAATCCAATACTTAGATTGTAGACTGGAGAGAATTTCTGCCCTGGTAATGCCTCTCTTGGATGAATTTGTGCCCTGTTCAGATAATTTAGTTTTTAAAATTGCTGATACATCCCTTATTGAAGTTTGTGGCATTGTTGCAGTAAGAATTAATGATGAATTGATCTTAAGGGACGTTCTTCTTGTTCTAAAATTAACTTGCAACTTCTTGTCTATTAGCAAGCTTGCAAGAGACCAAAATCTCATGACTAATTTTTATTTTAGTGGCTGTGTTTTCTAGGATTTGGAATTGGAGAAGAAGATTGGCAATGCTAGGGAATGCACTAGTTTATACTACATCAGTAGACCAGAGAAGTGGAATAAAGTTGTGCTTACTTGTGCTCTGTCTAGTGACAACATCATGGTATGGCATTATAGGTTTGGCATCCAAACTTTCACTATATGAAGCAAATGTTCCCTCAATTGATAAATTAAAATCCTTCTGAATTCCTATGTGAAATTTGCCTACTTTCCAAACATGTTAAACATACCTATCCTTTTCATACCTATAAGCCCACACAACCTTTCACAACCATGCACAGTGACATATGGCGGCCATCAAAAGTAAAAAAATATAAGTGGTGCACCGTTTGTAATTTTTATAGACAATCATACTTGCTTAACTTGGGTGTTTCTTCTTGAAGAAAAATCAGAAGTAAGTGCTACATTCAAAGCCTTTCTTAACCTTGTCCAACATTAGTTTAAAATTGACATTAAGGTTTTTAGAACAAATAATGCCAAGGATTATTTTAATTCTATACGTGGGCAATACTTGAAAAATCATGGCATTATATATCAAAGTTTGTGTGTTAACACCCCTTAACAAAATGGGGTATCCAAAAGAAAAAATAGGCATTTTCTTGAAATTGCTAGATCCATTATGCTTGGATAATGAATGTGCCAAAAGTTTTTCGGGGGGAGGTTGTCCTTACGGTTGCATATGTAATTAGTGGACTGCCTTCTAAGCTTTTTATGTGTCCTCTCCTCTCAACAAAAGCTCCTTGAAACCTATCCAAACACTCAAATTACGTCCATAATTCCAAAAAGGGTTTTTGGGTGCGCATCTTCTGTTCACAATAACCATGGGGGAAAACTTGATCTTAAAGCAATTAAATGAATTTTTCTTGACTACTCTCCTACCCAAAATGGTTATAAATACTACTCACCTAAAACTAAAATATTTAAATCACTATGAATGCCACATATTTTGAGAGAATTAGCCATATTATTCCCAAACACTCATTCAAGGTGAAAATTAAAGTGAAGAATGGCTGTTTAGGCAAGATATTGCACTTGAAATTAATGATGTTGTCATTGTTGCATAACTCGAGATCATTCCAATTTAAGTGCCATCCCATTTTGCTCCTGACCTTCCTCAAATAATGCCACTTGAGCCCAACCAAGCCCTTGCACCAAACACGGCTAAACTCACTGAACCCAAGACTTGTCCTAATCCCATAAAACAGAAGGAAATCATGGTATGTTCAAGGAGGAAGAGTGACCTCATGACTAACAGCAATTCAAAGCAGAGGAAAAGTGCACAGTAGCTAAGCAAAGCCAAATATCTTCCCCTATTTCAAGTACTGATGATGAGTTGGAAGTACCTATTGCGTTGAGAAAGGGATAAGGTTATGCATTCAACATCCCATCAGTCATTTATTTCTTATGATTGAATGTCACCTAATTTTCAAGCTTTTGTGACTAATATCTGCTGAAAATTTACCATAGAATTTTTAGGAGGTAGTAAGGAAACAGGACTGGAGATCTATCATTCAGGAAGAATTGAATGCTCTAAAGAAAAATAGAACTTGGAAATTGACTAAACTTCCTTTGCGCAAGTACTCATGGGTTGTAAATTGGTTTTCACCATAAAGTATAACCCAAATGGTAGTATCAACAAGTATAAGGCTAAACTTGTTGCTAAAAGGTTCACATAAATCTATGGTATTGACTATCAAGAAACTTTTGTCCCGGTTGCAAAGTTTAATATCATTAAAATTTTACTCTCTAGTTGCAAATTAAGATTGGCCCCTCCTTCAGCTAGATGTGAAAAATGCCTTTTTGAATAGGGGTTTAGAGGAAGAAGTATACATGGAGATTCCTTTTAGGCTTGAGACAAAGAGCAACTCCACTAAAGTGTGTAAGCTTCATTAGTCTCCTTATGGGTTGAAGCAATCATTAAGAGCTTGGTTTGATAGATTTACAATTGCAGTTAGAAGTTATGGGTATACTCAAGGTCAAGCACACGATACCTCATTTGTTAAAATTGCATTTGATGAAAAAATTTGTGTTTTGATTATCTATTTTGATAACATTGTTATTACAGGAGATCATAATGAGGAGATAAAAGTTTTGAAGGAGTCTCTTGCCAATGAGTTTGGAATGAAGGACTTGGGAAACTTGAGATATTTTCTAGGCATGGGGGTAGCAAGGTCAAAGAAGGGCTTCATAATATCCCAAAGGAAGTATACACTTGACCTGCTGAAGAAAATAAGAATGCTAGGGTGCAAACCAGTTAACACACCCATGGAATCCACTTACAAGCCTGCTCCTCAAAAAGAGAGTGCTCTTGTTGACAATGGAAGGTACCAGAAGCTAGAAGGGATTAGGGAAGATAATTTATCTCTCTCATACTCAACCTGACATTAGCTTTCCTGTTAGCCTTGTGAGCCTATTTATGAATAAGCCAATTGAGGAGCACATGGAAGTGGTTTTCAGAATTTTGAGGTACCTAAAAAATGATACTTGGAAAGTGTCTCTTCTTTCAGAAAGGGACACATAAAAGTGTTGAAGTCTTTTTAGATGCAAATTGGGCTAGATCTATTACAGATTGAAGGTCCCCTGTTGGATATTGTACTTTTGTGTGGGGTGATCTTGTCACTGAGAGAAGTAAAGAACAATAAGTGGTAACTTAGAGTAGTGTTGAACCTGAATTTTGAGCACTAGCTCTAGGTATATGTTAGGGGATTTGGATACAAGAGGTCCTTGAAGAATTGGAAATTAAGGTTGAAATTCTTATGAAGGTGTGCTGTGACAATATGGCTACCATGGGCATTGCCAAAAATCCTATCTATCATGATAGGACTAAACATGTGAAAATCGATCGCTACATTGTCAAAGAAAAAATTAAATCAGGCATGGTAGACTTGTCCTAAATCCCAATCAATGCTCAGATTGCTAATTAACTCACTAAAGCTATGCCAAGTGTCAAGTGTAAGGAACTAAGTTGTAAGCTGGATATGATCAATATTTACTTCCCAGTTTGAAGGGGAGTGTTAGAAATCACAGATCTTATGAGATTAGGATTGATAAGATTTGGATCAATATTTCTCTTTTTATTCTGTTATTAATAAGATCAGGATTAGTCAACTTTATCCTTCCTGATTTTCTGTCCATGTATCTTGCCAATTGGTTAGTTTAATTTCAGAATATTTTCTCCTTGATTTTCTGGATTGAATGGCTGACTTTGTAGCCATCTTCCTACTATTTATTTGTATGACTTTCTTCCTTGAATTATATGATTTCAGAGAGTATAGAACTCTGAAAATCTTTGTTAACTTTTGATACTAAACTAAGAAATGCAGCAAGGAAACTTTCTTCTCTACAAGCTGTTCAATTTTCTGGAGACCATGTCCTGCTTGACTGCTAGATAAGCTTTCTGAGTTCTGTTCACTTTTTTAAGTTGTGCAAGATTGTGACAATCCTTGGAGTTGTTAGCAGATTTAAAGATCCAAGGTCCATTTACTCCCCTTCCCTTTGCCCTTGCCGTTGACTTCTGCTCAAAGATTGATGTCATTGACTCTTGCTTCAATTGCATGCCTAGAATGTCTCATCCCCATGGAAGCAACGCTCCCACTCTCTGCTCCTAGATATTTTGGCATTGGGCAGGAAGTAAATACCTTTTGGATGGTTTGATGCTAACACTATGAATGAAACCATTTTCTCCCCAGGTTCCCGATTTGCCTCCTTAGAAGTTGTCAAGTGAGAGACTTGGATTGACTTCATTGGCTCAGAAATTTTGATAACTTCTGACTTTATCTCTTCTTTTGGGCTGTTCTTGAGCAAACAAATCAATACAAGCTTCTTTAACTAGTTCATTCTTCAATCGTACCTATCTTCTTCCACCTTCTTCAAAATTCTCTTCTTTGACGGCTTGAGTTTTTTGAGAAATCTGAACTTCCTTAGCTTTCAGCTCAGCTGGGACATCCAAACATGGAGGAAGCTTTAATGGTTGATCTCTGGTAGGTTCCTTCTCTACTTCCTCATGCTTTTCACTTCCTGTCATCTCCCTTGAGCAGTTTAGAATATCCTTCATAATTTCTTTCATCCCTTCTGTATTTCATATCTGGCTTCCTTTTACTCAGCAGATTCTCTTTCAAATTTTGCTCTTTTGTCCTCCATTATTTGTTCTGATCTTTCCCAGATTGTCACCGCACTGGTACCAAAATGATGGAACCCAAACAAACACTCTAGGACTGATGGGAAATATACTGGAATTGATGGAATAAAATAGTAAAACAGAGGCAAAATTGCCTTTATACTGAAGCACAGAAACCAAAAATAAATGCAAAAAGACAGAAAATTCTCTAGTTATTTGAGATGCTAGAAATCTTCCAAAGTCACTCCATAAATTTTCCCTTCACTATTGCACTCTCAAAGCCTCCCATTGATGCCCCCAAAAGCCTCTAACCAAATTCTATTAGCCTCCCCATTCTATCCTCCATATTCCCATGCCTAGCTGTCCATGTTAGTTACACAACATCCTCACAGCATATCTTTCCCTTAGTCCCATGGCTATATCATCTAGAATATATTGGGGGTCCATCAGGTTCTAACAAATATTATGGAGCTTTACCATTCCATAAAATACAGGTGTGGGGAAATTCAAATCTTTCCAAGATCCGAGCCTGGCTTCTCTTTTTGTGTGTTCTGATTGTCAGTTTATCATATTACATTTACAATACCCAGTACAGGAAAATTGAGAGTAGAGTAAGCTACGTAACATACAAATTCTGTAAATTATTTTCTTCTCATACAGCATTATTTTCATAGTCTTCATATTGGTGCATTATTTTCATAGTCTTCATATTGGTGCTTCTTTTCCAATGCCATAAAAGTAAATTAGTTCCTCCTAAAATGTGTATGTTGCATTAGTTTGTGGCCCTACAGAACCAATGTATCTGCTTCTTATTAAATTGCTATAGGATGAATGTAATTTATGAAAGCTCATGTATCATCAAAATTTCCATTGCAGTCCAAAGAGAGGCCTTTTTTACTGTGTGATTTACTTAAACCCTGGGGACTACCATTGCATACATTCACCAGCTGACTGGAACATTCTCGTTCGCAGGCATTTTTCTGGTAAAAGATTTTGTTCATGAGACCTTTACTTTCAAACAAATTGAGAATGGCTCCTTATTGTAATCTGTTTTGATGAGGAGTGTGTATTAGGATATTACTTATTGCTGAGATATTGTCACTGATATATGGTTATGATCAAATAGTAACTCTTTCCAGAAAAATGTGGGGGAAATTGATAGAACCCCTATATTAAAATATACTGAACAACACAGCAGTACACAATAACCCTGGTATTGAAGGTTAAGAGGGAATTTCAGCTGCAGACACAAGGTACAACACTTCCAAACTCGCATGATATCCTGCTAGAGGCAACCCAGAGAACTCAAAACTCTTCTTTAATAGAATATATGAACATAGATATTTCATAAGACACAATAAAGTAGCAAAAAAGCACTTAGACCCACCAACAACACAATGGTTCACATGCACAATGACACTAACAACAACTAAAATGGATACATTGAAACTGAAACAAGAAGAACAAGAGGCACAAGACAAATGCTAGCTTTCAAGAGGCTATCTCTCTTCCAATCCCCTTTCCAGAATTTCCTTCTCTTCCTGTTCCTCAGTCTCTCCCCTTCAAATACTCATTTTCAACTACTCTCAAACTGCTCTTGTCACTTTACCATCATGAGTTACCCCTTTTATGCCTGTATTTCTCTGTCTTCTTTGGTTATGAACATTCCTACCTTCTGAACCATCAGTCCCTCTTTTCTCTCCAACAGTCCCACCTTTCACTCTCTCTTTCACTCCCTTTGGTCTCCTGCTATATATTGGGGCTGCGTGTGTTGATTGAGTCCCATCAGAAACATTCATTTCCAGAAAAGTTCACATATGATGTCGCTGCCTTTGTTAGCCCTTGAATTGAAGAGAGACTATCACTTGGTCAAGAATTCTTCTGTTTATTGTAAACTACCAAGTTATTTTGTTAGGAATTTACCCTGTAAGGAATCGATCAAAAGCTTCATCATTAACTTGTTTTTGTAGTTTTCCTCCATTGAAATATGTTTTCTTCTTTTTTCTTTTTCTTTTCTTTTTTATGAGTAATGAATTTGAGATCATCAATATATTAGATAAACAGTTATATCAGTAGATGGGGTAGCAAGTAGGAACCTACTCTATCTGTTAATGATTACATCTCCTGCAATCAAATTCAGAAGAGGACAGGAATGTTAGGAAAGAGGCGCTACTTTTTTGTTTTTAAATTAAATTATTGATAGGTGCAATTGCAGTTTTTAAATTGTGGGTTGTAAGTGTTTGCTTGACAAATTAAGACGACTTCTTCAGTTATATTATGAATAACCATTAGAATTAATAGGATGTCCCCAAAAAAAAAGTACTAGAACCAGATTTGCTAATTTCACACGTTAATTTTTGTCAGACACTATTCTGTTTTTATTCAATCTTTTCTCAAATTCTTATTTTCTGTTTCTGTTGCAGGGCGTCTTTATCCCATGAATGAACGTGCTACAAGAACAATAAGAAATTTATATATTGAGAATGAAAGGGTAATTTTAACTGCAAAGGACAAATTCAACGATTGTGTCTGTCTATCTACTCGTATTATCTCTCTTTTCAAAGCCTTGTGTTATTGATCTATAACTTAGAATCCTTTACCTCTTGAAAATTTGAATATTTGATAAAAAATAGGGACCACAATCTCTTCCACTTGCTGTGGAAGTATGAGGCATGCATGCTGTGGTTTTCCCTTTTGTTATCATTTGAATATCATTCTCTAAAAATGATTATATTTTCAACTGAATAGTTATAATTCAAAACTGGATTAACTTTCTTTCTAGTTATACAGAACATTCAATCCTCTCTGTCAACTCTCTTGGGAATTTTGCGCTAGGCTAGCTATTTATGTGCTGTGGATGTTATTGATTTGTGCAACTCTTGAATGATTTCAATTTATGACACCATGATTAACATCTTCGATCTTCCTCTCTTTAATTTATGATCGCCTATCGTCTTATTGATTCTCTCCTTATTTTGGCCAGGTTGTTCTTGAAGGTCTATGTCAACGAGGATTTATGTCACTTGCAGCAATTGGTGCCACAAATATTGGGTCAATCCAGGTTTTTTTTTTTTTTTTTCAAATGGTTCCTTCTGGCTGTATTAAAACTATTCCAACATCCTAATTTAATATTTATTTAACACACAAACACATAACAAATGCTACAGCATGTTCCTGGAATATATTTGAGAGGACTGGTTACCCTGGAACAAGGCTAATACAGTTATGCAAGTCTATCTTTATTTTTTTCAAAAACAAGCTCATGACACAAGTACACGTGTTAAAGCGTGCTTTATTATGTTTATGTGTATTGGTTTCAAAATGTGAATAAACAGTAAATTTCCTTTCTAAATATAATGTTACTCGATTGAAAAATATAAACCAGCAGACTTTTAAACACAGACAGGGATGACATGTTTGTATTTATTGTTGATAATATCATGTCATGGACTGGGCTTTTCATTGATGAATTTAGTTTAAACCGTGACGCGACAGCTTTTCATTGAGCCTGAACTCCAAACCAACAAGCCAAGGAAGAAGTTTCTTTACGCGGAGCCTCCTGAAGAACGGGTTTATAAACCCGATGGTGTTGGTAAGATGCTAAAGAAGGGAGATGAGGTTAGACTTTGATTGTCTTTAAGAACTTTCGTGCTTCATGCTCAGTTATAACTTAAACAAAAACAAAAGAACTACAAAATGGCTACTAGTAAGTAGAGAGAGATTGTTGATGCACTGGTGGATTTCTTAGCTCTTTGCTTGTTTATCGGTACTTAACTAATGAACTATCACATAGGTTTGGCATAATGTAGTTTAGTCTTTTCCTAATCCTCAGTTGGGTGCTTTCAACATGGGATCGACAGTTGTGCTTGTTTTCCAAGCTCCCGTTTCGAAACTGCTCAAAGAAGGGGATCCAGTACCGGAGTTCAACTTCTCTGTAAGACGTGGGGACAGAGTTCGTGTTGGTGAGGCTCTGGGCAAGTGGAATGGTTCGTGATCAGTCAAAACTGTCCGCGGTTCCTTCTATTTGTTAATTGCGTATGCAGTGGCTTCTGCACGGGGGGCATCAACCACGTCATTTAGCAAAATGGTTTAATTGTGCCTGGGATAAATTCTTTTCATATTACTCTGATATTGCTAAACTCAATTCTGCTTTCGGAGGAAACTGCGTTCATTTACACCGAGTGGGAATTTAATTGTGCGGTTTTTATGTAGAAAATCTTTGTGATTTTAATATTTTTCAGGTGCCCTCGACGGAGATATTTATTAAAATTTAGTATTGAAAAATTGAATATTATTTTTATTCATGTTTATAAATAAGTAATTTTTTCATAAAACTTAGAGTTGAATAAATTATATTAACTTCTTTTGAAATTTGATTAAAGTACACTTATTTTTCTTTTTCGTTTTCAAAATCACATTTGACTTTGTTCCAATTATTTTGTCAATGAAATTAATTTGTATAAATGTGTTTTTTCAAAGATAAAATTATTTAATTATTTTTATTATCATGTGAAAAATAAATATACAACCTTATAATGATGTAAAAAGTGAACTTTGACAAGAAATAAATGAGAGAAGGTTTTTCCAAAATATATCAAAATGCAATGAGAATTGAGTGTAATTTTTGTTTTTCGTTTTTCCCCTTAAAAAGGTATCATATATAATTTAATCAAATTATAAAAAGAATTAGCATAATTTACTCGTTAAAATTTAACTTAATTATGATTTTGTATATTACTTAATAACATATAATAGTAGTAACACTTGGGTGTCGTCAGTGCATCATAAAAGATTCGGTAGGTTAATATTAGCTAATGCAATTAATGTTTATAGGTCATTTGATGGGTATTGTGTAAAACTATTAACTCAAAAGAAGGGTAAGTCATGTTAAAAATTTATAACAAGTTTTTTAAAGACAAAAATATTTTTATCTTCATTTATTAATATATTATTATATCATTACCATTAGTACCTTGGTTTAGAAAATCAAACCCTGTCTACTGGGTTTATTGAAAAATTAATGAGTCAATTATTAAATTAGTTTGATTAATATATAAAATTGACATGTCAAAAAATCAATTAAAAATTAACTCATTGAATTTTTTAAATATATTTCTTCTTATAAAACAGTACATTTTATCTTAGATATATTTTTAAAAACTAAAATTAAAAGCAATAAAAAAGAGAGAAGGTTGAAATGTAAAAAATTTTATAATATATATATATATATATATAAGTGAAACAGAAAGTATATATTTTGTCATTTTTGGTGTTTGCTTTCCACTATTTTTCATCTCTTAATAACATTTTTCTTAAGTAATGTTTTTAAAAATAAACTAATCATTGAATCGGTAAAAGTTTCATGATTTATTAGTTGAACTATGGTCAAACAGTAATAATTAAATATATATATTAAAATTTTAATATAACAAGTAAATATTAATAAATATTAAATATTTGATTATTAATTTAATATTTTAAAAAATGTTTGGGAAATCATTTTTAATTGAAAAAATAAAAAATACCTATGATTAAAAATTACAAGTATTTAACATTAAAATTTTAAAGCTTTTAAATTATATTAAGATTTTACTTATTATTAAAAAAACCAAAAAAAAATGACAATTTTGGTCAAACAATTTGATATTTGAAAAAAAATATTATTATAAGATAAAATATAATTGACAATAAACACGAAAAAGAGTCAAGTATATACTTTTTGTTTCTCTTTTGTTTTAATATTTTAACCACTTCTTTCTTTTAATATCTTTTATTTTTAATTTTTAAAATTTATTCAAGATAAATTATTTTATTATATAAAAAACTATTTAAAAAAAAAGAAAAAGTTTTAGACTAATTCAAACTAATTTTTAACCAATTCAACTGCTTTTTTACCACTTCAACTGATTTTTTGCAAGTTTTTTAGTTGATTAGTTTCTTAACTAATTGAACTGAACCAGATTTCCAGTCGAACTAGCTAATCTAATCTGATTTTTAAACCAATACTTCTAGGTATCAAAGTATTTGGCCAAAATTATTCATTACTCTATTATTTGATTCTTAATATAATTTGAAAACTCTAAAAATTTAATATTAAATATTCTTGAATTTTAATTATGGTTAACTTTTATTTTTCAATTAAAAAATAACTTTTTAAATATATCAAGAAATATGAAATTAATAACTAAATGTTTAAAATTAATTAATATTTATTTATTATATTAAAATTTTAATATATAAAATTTTAAAAATATATATTCAATTATTACCTATTTAACTCAACCACTGTTATCACGGTGAAATTAATAAAACGTAAAATTAATGCTTCGATTAATTCAGTGACCAGTTGCTGGACCTACTTGCTCTCAATTTCCATTATTATTTCCATTGCTACCATCATTTTTGCTGCACTATCATTACTGTCATTAACTTTATCTTATTACTATTATCATTATTGATATTACTATCACTTTTGTTGTTTTGTCACTGCCATCGTTATTATTGCCGTGCTACCGCATTTATTATTGTCATTATCACAATTATTATTTATAAGTATAATATTATTTATATTTACAAAATGTTATTGTCATTATATTATAAAATATGTTTTATCATTTCAAATGTTAAACATTAATACAATAAATATATGATAATATGAAATACTTATAAGATGGATAGCTTATACAATATTATTTAATATTACTTATACAATGAACCATTATCTTATATTACATGTTAAACGAGGCATTAGTATTCACTATTATAAGACATCCAAAATGAGCTTGACATTTTACTTTGAAAATCATCAGTATCACATTTTTTAAAAGAATTAAGCTTAAATGTTATTTTTTAATCAGATTTTTTAATTCAAATATAATAAGTATATAATTTTTTAATTGAAATATGATAAACATAAAATTTAATTAAAAAATTATATATTTTTTGTACAAAAATTATATGATTACCATATTATTATTAAAAAATATATATTTATCATTTTTAATTAAAAATTCTAATACCAAAAATTAAAAAAAAAACTAATGGAAAAAAAATCCAAGGTTTTGTTACTTTTTTTTTTAAACTTTCTTCCTTCTTTCTCCCTTCTCCTTATGCGTGTTTCTTGGCTAGTTCTCCTCTGATTTGGGCAGAAGCTAGGTCGGTTGCTATAAGGATTCAGAAATTAGGATCAACTAAATACTATTGATAATAGATTCTCTTTTTATGGCAATCAAGAAGGTAAATACACATCCTAGCCGTTCGCTACATTATTACCGGATCCCTTTCCGGCGTCAGCAGACGCAGATTCGGAAGAAAGGCAGCTTTTAAGTCGCCATGACGGTACTGTAATGGTAATATAAATGTCAAAATATTATGAATTTTAATTATAATATAATAATTATTAAAATATAAAAAAACATTTTATTAAACATATTATTTTTAATTATTAAATTATTAATCTATTCAATAATTAATAACTTTTAGAGTTAGTTCAATTTTTTAAAATTAATAAATATAATTATGATAATAAATTTAATAAAATAAACTACATATTATTCTATAAATAATATTTAATATTTATAATATTTTAAAATTCATATCATTTCTCCACAACAAAGCTTCAAATAAACATCTAAATTTATCGAGTCTGAAAGCACAAACCGAATTATACATGAGATCCTCATCATCACCGGTATTGGCGATGTACTTGTCGGTGACCACTTCCGCAGGAATAAGGACCCCCAGCGATACGGACTATTACAGGGGTTGTTATAAGAGTTTTTTTTTTTAAGAATTAAATAATTCAATTAAAAACAAAAATTATAACTGTAAAAATAAAAATTTAAACTAAAAAATTATATTTTAAAAATTTTAACTGCTATTAAAAAGTTTGCATTTGAGACACGTGTAGCCCTTTAAAACACGCCCTACGACCATTCCCATCAGTTATATGCAGCATGCTGCAAAATCAGTTTCAACATCAAGCGGGATTAGTCGTTACTAGCATTTATTATAAATTACAAATGTAGTTGCAATTTTGTAAAAATGTACTATATTTGATGCCTACTTTTACTTAAAATTTTATTTTTATCTTTTAATTTCATTTAATTTTAATTCAATTCTTTAATTTTATTTCAGATTCTACTTTTTTTTTTTCTCAGTTCTATTAAATTTTAATTTAATTCCCTAACTTTCTTTCTAGTTTTACTTTCATCCTTTAATTTTATTTTATTTTATTTTAATTTGACTAACTTTTAAAAACTATTCAATCTTTTTTTTTTTTTTGGGTTTAACACCATCAGATTACATGCTTAACCAAGAAGTCCTCTGTAGATCATTGCTAACTTTAACAACTTCTTGTTTACATTTTATAATACTCTTTCTATCACTATCACTGTTTACCGCATTTTATAAATAATATGAGCATATTATTTTCAGACATGGGTGATAACTTTATCTCCTCAGAGACAATACCCATAGAGATTGAAAAAAAATTGAGAGCATTAGTTAAATTAAAGTAAATTAAAATTAAATTAAATTAAAGATAAAAGCAAAACTTAAATTAAATTAAAATTAAAAAACAAATATGAAAATTAAAAGACAAAATTAACAGTTGACGTAAAGTTGAAAAATTAAAAATATATTTTAGCCGCATAATTCTGTGAACAGCTGGAATTAACCTTTATATGAAATCCCACATTAGAATTGCTACCAAAATTTACATTTCATATCCCCCCTCAAAGATAAATCTATGACATTCCAGCAAGGGTATCAATCATAACATAAAATGACCACATGATCAATAGTCAAAGACCAACACAGTCAGACCATTATTTTTCCTCCAGAAAAATAACATATCAAGTTGGAAAATTTCTTACCAGAAATAAAACATGAGTGAGGTACACAATGGTCGATTCCAGGCGTAAAAATGGAATGAATGCCGCATGCATATAATTTCTTGATGTCAGAGTTCAGAATCTGGTGAACAAAACCACTTACAAATGAAATAATTAGAGGTCTGGCGAAGCCTCTTATCATTCACCTCCGAACACAATGAGTGACAAATCTAAATCCACTAAAGCCAAGCCCCTCATCTCACCATTCTCTTATATCAAAACCTTGTTCCTGAATTAACACAGAAGAGTCATCAATTAGTTCCAACAAGATTTAGCACTCCTCAATATCCTCTCATCTACAGTACGGCATTCAGATTCCTATTTTCGAATCTACAGATCTAAACATCCAACTTTTCCTTTTCTATTTCTTTGATCGAAGGACATAAAACAATCAGCTCGAGTCATCCGATTAACTGCATTCTAAGCGATAAATTACTTTTAATGGGCAACCACAAATTTCGAAACGGGCAAAAAAATCATAAGTGGATGATTTAAGATCAAAGTAAAAAATGAATATGAAGTATGAAATCAGGGGGTAAACGGAATATGAAGGCACACCTACGTTTGTTTAGAGTAGGACGAAGAGGAAGGCACGCGCTTGTTCCGGAACATCATGTAGCCGACCGGCAATACGACTCCGATCACCATTATGGCGGCTCCGATGAAGTATCTGAGCGGGCTAGGTGGCTCCACCTCTACGAAGGTCCTAACCTGCATCATATGGAATTATGAAGCGAAACAGAGAAAATTTTGGAAGTAAATTAGATGATAATGAAAACCCGAAAACTATTGATCCTAAACAGTTCGCTCAGAACGAGATCGGGATAGGGGAAACCAAGGGAGACAGAGAGCGAGAGACAGGGACTTACAGGCATATCGGGAAAGTCGAAAACAGACAGATTCAATGTGATTGTAGTCGCCACTCCCTGCAATTGCGAAGAGGTAACACGGTGTTTGGGGGAATTAGAGGCAGTACGAGCTTGCCTGTTTTTACTACCCACGCGGCGAGGAGGTTAGCGAAACGCCTGAAAGATTTTGCCCCCCTCTGGATTCCTGCACAAAGGACAATCAATTTTGGTAGTCTATATATATATTTTTTAATTTTTTAAATAATTATTTTTTAAGTCTATAATTAAAATATTATTTTTATCTTATATTTTACTCTTTTTAATAAAAAGATAAATTTTTTTAAAAAAATCTAAACTATTTAACTCAAATTTAAACAATTCAAATTACAATAAATAAAACACTCCCTCTCCCGAAAAGAAAAAACAAAAACAAAATGGGAATCCGTTTTCCTCCCTCACCATGCCTCTAATGATATCACATGGGTAAATTTTAAAAATTGGCCAAAAAAACAGAGAGTAAATTTGAAAATAGTGAAATTTCTGTCTTTATATCTTTGTCTTTTCTTTTTTTAAAGGGTCAGTTTATAAATAACTTATGATTTTAAGTTTTTAACAAGAAGGCTGAATAGTTGTTGGAAAATTAAAAAAAAAAAAGATTTATCAGTGTGATTTGGGGCCCAAAATTAAGTTGTTTAATGTAATTTAAAATACATAATTTAATATTTAATAATTTATTTTGTTATCATTTCAATCAAAACTGTGTTTATAGTTAAATTTTTACATTAAGATTTTACTTATTTATATTTTGAATAAATTTATAATATTATGAGATTTTATTAAGATTTGAATTATTAATTACAATTTTTTGTTACCAAAAGTCTTTTTTTTTTTAAATTCAACTGATTAAAAAGATATGCATCAGCATTGTATCCTCCTCGTCCCATTGATTTATGTCTGTCTTAATATTTGACACTTTCATAAGAAAAATTTTATAATACTGATAATGGTACTTTATTTAATCAACAATGATAAGACTATTAGATAAAAATAATAATTATTTTGATCCCTATATTTAACTAAATTTTTAATTTGATCCTTGTAAGTTTTTTTAATTAATCATATACTTTTCAAATGTTTAAAATTTGATCCCCACATTTGGTTTTATCATCATAATAGTGTCCATTTATTGCTAAGGATGCTAATGAAAGCTGTTGTGTCACCAAACAGCCTTCCCATTAGACTGTAACTTGATCCCTTCGCCGCCTTATCTAAGCTTGGTGCACCTAGAATGCTTCCCTGGGCTTAGATTGTATTCCCACACCTAAATCACCCCTTAACAAGTCTCAAGTCCTCAAAACCCTTAAACACCTCCACAGCCCCCTACTTGCATCTTAAAACGCTCGGACAATTAAGTGCTCACAGTCAAGAATAAAACAAATAAGAAATATTTGTCGTTTGGTAAAGGCTGGTGTTCCCAAAGCCATAATCATGTTCGTTTTGTGGAGGCTGTGGAATTGTTTGAGGATTTTAAGGGACTAGCTAGGAAAAATGGAAAGGAAAGCAACAAGTTGAGCAAGTGGTATGAATTGTTGAGAATAGTTTGAAAAGCTAACGAAAAAAATCATGTTTGGCAAGTAGCCATGAAATGGAACACGTTGACTAGGAAATTACAAATATAAGAAGGTTTGCCTTTGGAAAACACCAATTGACTAAATTAATCCATCATAAACTAAGCTCAAGTCCTACAAGTGTTAATCAACTAGCTTATGTAAATAGTTGATTGGTTAAGAACTAACAGTTAAATGGCATTGTGAACACCGTATTTTGTCCGGACATACTCCAAAATCATGATAAAAAAATATTATTATTAGAAAACTAATAAAAAATTTTCAAAATCAAAAATCAAAAAGAAAAAAACCCAAAATGAAAAAAAAAACAATAAAAGTATAAAAAAAATAAAACAAGGTAAAGGCCCATTAATCCCAAAATTAGAACAAAAAAATCATAGAGGGAACAATAGAAATAAAAAGAAAAAAATGAAGGAAAAAAAAAAAGTAAAACCCATAAAGAAAGAGAAAAAAAAAAAGACTAAAAGCAAGTTAATCATCCAAAAATAAGTAAAAGAAGATAATAAAAATAAAAGTCCAAAAAAAATTATTATCAAAAAGGTATTACAAAAAAAGGAATATATATAGTAAAAAAGAGGGAAACAAAAAAAGAGGAGTTAAAATTTTGGAATACAATTTAAGAGAGTCCAAACCAAAGAAAAAAAAAAAAAAGGAAAAAAATTCCACCCAAAACACACTCAAAATTGGGCCAGAACTGAAAAAAAGAAACTCAAAGAGAGAAAGCCCATTTCATTCGGCCTACAAATTCTGGACCCTCTGATAACCCAAATAACAAGCCCGAAATGAAAAAAAAAGAAACCCTAGAGGCTGGTCCCCCCCTTTGATTCAATCCTCGAGCAGACACACAGAGAAAAGGACGAAAACGCAGATGTCAGAGAGACGGAGACACACAGAAGGAGAGAGGGGAAAGGATAGAAACAGAGAGCGTGGGTAAAAGAGGAGGAGGAGGATGCAGATAGAGGGGGAGCTCTGAGATAGAGGAGTCGAGGGCGAGACAGAGGCCTCTGGTCCAAAAAAAGAGAGAGCTGAGAGGGGAGGCTGACGAGAATAAAGGAGAGAAGGGGCTTCGGAGAGAGACAGACACTCTGAGGCAGGAGGGGGGACCGAAGGAGTTGCTCGCTTCCCGGCGTGCCTCTTCCCGAATCCATGGGGAAGCCAGGCCGAGGGAGGAGTCGAGAGTAAAGACACAGAGAGAGAGATCGAGAGAGGAAGACAAAGAAAGAGATTCTCGAGCAGAGAGAGGAAGAGATGCGAGAGTAGCAGAAATGGGAGATTCGAAAAAAGGTCTGGAGGAGATTTTCTTGATTCGGGAATAGAGAGGGGGAGCGCGAGCGAGAGAAAGGGAACTGAGCCAACGAGAGCTGAGTGGAGAAAGACATCGAAGCAGGTAAAGGTATGAAATACAGATTTCTGTTTCTATGCATAGTTCATGTATCCTGCTTATGGTTTAACTTATATCTGTATTCGGGTGGATATGCCTCCGATGGAAATCCAATTTTTGTGCTTCCTGCTCATTGAGTTGCTGTTCGATTTTCCGTCTATATTCATTGTTCATTCCCTTGCCCCAGCTTCCAGTAGGAGTTGAATAAATTTTGTTGCATGGTTCTTACTTGTTTGGGATTGTTGTACTCTGATTTCTGGCCTTTACCATATCTCGTCTGGTTGGATCGTATTTGAATGCCATCTCCCCTCTCAGTGATAGAGGATAAGGGATTTGGGATTCAAAATGGTTTGAATTTATACTGTGCAAGTCTCTCAACTTTTGACCTATATTGCTCTCTGATTTTGGCACTGCTATATGGGTTAGAATAAGGTCTAGTATTCTATCTTCCTTGTTCTCTGTCATTGTCCTCGATAAATCTACATCAAAGTTCTTTTACTGTGATTTTTAGCTTGAGATTTTTTTTTCCCCTGTCCTTTTATCTTTGAAATTTGATGTCCTCTTGAATTCGGTGTGAAATCTGAGCCTGCTGTGAGTTCCTTTTTTTTGGTTCTAGCATGTCATGAATTATTCTCCTTTGGTTTGCTTTGATTCTGAAATTTGAATGCCACTTTATTGAGTCTAAACTTTCCTTCATTCTCCAATAGTGGAGATCGACATGTTGTGTAAGGGTTATCTTAGGAGAATAAATGGCACTTGCCTTGGTCAATTGAAGTTGCTGGTGCCTTTGGATTCATTGAGTTATTTGGAATAGGTTTAGGGTCTCTGATTTAAGCCATGAAAGGGGGTTGTGTTGGAGTTTCTGGATTTTACAGGAGTCTATAGTCTCTACTCTGACAAATTGAAGTGATCTGGTTTTATTCCTCGAACATTGGTGTGAGTCTTTTGATGATGAATTATGGTTCTGTTTTTTTTTTAAAAAAGACATATCTGAGATAGAAATTGTATAGTATTCTGTCATGTGTAGGTCTTTTGTTTTGTTTTTTTTCTTGGAAGTCAGGATTTCAGTTGGCCTCTGATTTTGTCTAATGGATGGTTGCATGATCATGCAGCTTGTTTTATCACATGATAATGGTTCTTTTTTTTCTCATTTTCACAATTCTCTGGAAATTTTGAGTTTGAAATATGCGTGAAATGATGGAGGTTTACTATTTTTTTTGGCACCTATTGTTAAATGATTTGTAAGATTTTTCCTTTTTTTTTGTGGTCATAGATATTAATGTGCATTTCCTTTGTTCTGTGCGAGGTCCACGACCTGGAGGCTCCTGATATGATGAAAACAAAAGAGGCAAGAAGCTACCCGAGGAGATGGTTGGAAGAGATATCCGGGGTCATCAAGGAGGGCGTTAAAAAGATGGAGGAACTCGGAGACAAATGATTGACCGCGATTTATTCCTTTCATATGTTTATTTTACCATTTTTGTAAATTTTGTCTGGAATTATGATATTGGTTTGGTTGACCATAAGAACACACACCGACACAAATGTCTTCCACTTACACATACTGTTATATATATATATATATATTTTGTGTTCTTAGAATAGCTGTGTGAGAATTTTATTCCCTCAGACGTATAGGAGTCAAACCAAATGGACCATGTGAAGCAATAAGCCTCCTTGGTACCTATTCGGGTCTTAAGTTTATATTTTTTTTAAAAAATGGGGTTTCAATTGTTAAAGTCAAATTGGTTTTCTTTAAATTTAGCAAAAAACATATTAAAAAAAAAAGAACAAAAAAGACTACCCAACAAAAAATAAAAAGTAAGTGAGAATTAAACTTTTTGAGACTGATGAACTTTTCTCAAACTTTTTTTTAATAAAATTATATTCTATAAAAACAAAAACAAAAAAAGACAAAGAAAGTGAAAAATGAAAAAAACAAAAAAAAATGATAAGTGGAAAAAAAAATTAATTAAACCCTTTTTGTAAACTTTAGAGCTTTTCTCTAACTTTCATTCAATAAAATTAGAAGTAAATGCATGCTTTACAAAAGTTGAAAACAAGTGTTTCAAAACAAGAAAAACAATTAATAAGAAAATTAGAGACAAGAAAAGAGAAAACAGTAAAGAAAATGAGATCATTTTAGTAGTGTTCATAATTTAAGACATATAAATCAATCTTAAAATGGATTTTATTTTCTTTTTCTCTTCTAAAATAATAATAATAATAATAAAACAAAAAAAAGAACCAAGCAAAAAATAAAAAATAAAAAAAAAAACACAAACAAAACAAAGATAAATAGAATTTAAAACAAAAAGAAGAAGAAAAAATAGAACACAAAAATAAAATTAACCAAAAAAATAAAAAAAATAGAAAAACCAAAAAAAAGCAACAATAACAAAACCAAAAAGAAAAAACAAAAAGAAATAAAAATAGAAAAAAATATAAAACAAAAAAAGTAACAACAAAAAAGAAATAAAAAAACAAAAATAAAAATAAAATAAGACAAAAAAAAACAAAGAAAAAGGTAATAAAAACAAACCAAAAAAAATGAAAATGATAAAAAAACAAAAATGATAAGTAAAAGGAAAAATTAAAAATGCAAGGAAAATTAAATTAAATTTTTCTCTAACAAATCAAAATATACCAACCAATTTCAAAACTTGTTTTGTTTGTTAAAGAAAAAAAAAACAATTTATTCTCTTTGTCTTTTCACGAAAAAAAACAACACTCAAACAAAAAATTAAATATAAAAAAAATAATTAAATTAAAAAAATTAAAAAAAATAAAAACCTTACAAAAACCATAAAATAACAAAAAAAGAAAAAGAAAAAGAAAAAGAAAAAACAAACAAAAAAAGAGAAACTGCAACCAAATATAATTTCCCAGCCGAACTACGTGGACTTTGATTCCTTTCGAAGGGTACGTAGGCCCTAGGCTTTTATCCTAGGTCAAGTCCGCTTTTGTAAATAAATATTTTCTCTTGATTTTATTTCCTTTAATTTTATTTCTTTTATTACTTCTAATTTTATTTTATTCCCTTTTCCTTATTTATTCTATGAATCTCTTTTTGTTTTGCTTCTTTCTTCTCTTTAATTTTATTTCCTTAAATTTTCCTTTCTGTTCTTTGCATGTGATTGGTTAGGGAGAATTAAAATAGAATAGAGGCCATATTGATTTTGCACAACTGACTTAGGGTAACCGTTCTTAGGAATGGGTGTAGTGGGGTGCCTAACACCTTCCCCACTCACAATCGACTCCCGAATCCAACTCTGGTTCACAGACTATTTTTCAAAGTAAAAAAGGCTTTTCCAAAGTTTTGCCTTTTCAAAAATAAATTTTGGTAGCGACTCCTGAACCCTATCAATTTGAACCTTATTTATCTGAACATCGCTCTTTACATTTTAATTTCAGTTTTGAATTTGATTTTTGAAGACGCCACGCAGTCGTATTTTCGGGTGTGACAGGCATAAAAACCAGTTAATTGATACAAAAAAAAAAAAGAACTCTAGGTTGACTTGATATAATAATAATTGACTAGTCTAACAAACCAATCGACTAAGATATGCACAATAATAGACTAATTTTTACAAGTTGTCAATTAATCAGTTGAAAAATTGCAAAAAAATTAGACATTTTGTCAATTCTTGATATCTTTTGATTCAAATAATTATGTTGTTTTATATAAATAATTAGGTATCTTATTGGAATGTGTAGAAAACTAAAAATATTCTATCATATCATTACTTAAAACTAAATTTTAAATTTAATTTTGATAAAGAAACATGATGACTCAAAATTAGTTTATAAAAAATTAATTTTAACCATATACAATATAAACTTTTAAAATAAGCCGCTACTCTCAAAAATTCTCTAAACTATAATTTATACTTTAAAAGGTGAGAGATCCATTATTTATTGTGTTTATCTCTCAAAACTATTCTGAATAACTCTTAAAAACAACTTTATCAATACCTTGCAATATTTATAGGGAATAAATCTATCTTCAAGAATATTATAGTATACACATTTCAAAGCTTATGATTTTCTATTCTAAATTTTGACTCCATCAAAGATATATATAAACAAAGAGAGACATATTCGTCCAAACAATGTTGAGAAATAGTTTAGAGCAACTAAACCTAAAAATTTTGCATGAAATATCACCTATAAATTAAACTCGTTAACTCATTTGATACCATATTTTATCTACATTCTAAGTATGAAGTATAAAAATGTTGGGGAGTATGAGCGTGTGTCCAAGAGTGTGCTAGTTATGTTGTTTAGTAGTTATACAATAATTTTGATCTTTTGAAGTTAGAAACTAGTAAAACACCTATAAAATAAGAAAAATAATAACATAAAAAAATAAAAATATGTATAAGATTTATTTCTTTTATTTTCAATCAAACATTCTTTTCTTCTTATCTTTCTTTTATTTCAGAAGTACTATACTAGCTTTTAATTTCAAAGCATCTGAATTCAGTTATTCAACAGGTTGCTAGTGCATAGTGTCACGGAGATATTGTTACCTTCTATCTCTAATAAAATCCAAGAATGCCCTAATGGAGGCCCTCTGTTCACTTATTGTTTAACTCGGAAATATCATTACTTTTCAAGTATCAAAATATTACTTATTATTGAGTAATTTATGATTTTAAAACACTTTTAATATCTCTGAATTTATAGTAATTTATGTTTCATGCCAATTCTTTGAAGTAATTTAATTTTGTTCTTCTGTCACATTATTCATGTAAAATTTGAAAGTTTGTTATTTATTTATTAACAACTTTAAATTTTAAATAATAATATGATAGAGAAGCAAAATTTAATCATTTTAGATTAAAAAACTGTTGACTTAGAAGAGCCAAATCGAAATTATTATATAATTAGGGGATCAATAATATAATTTTTAAATTGTAATTTGTTATCGTATGAGGCCAAAAATGAATCGATAATCATGGCCCGTCTCTGATGCTTACTGCTTATTTCGGAGAAACAGTAGAGTTTGAGATTAGATCTTGGGTGGTTCTAACCTTAGTTGGGATTGGTTTATAGAACAATACATAATTCCGTAAAAGAGTATTAGAATCCTCTTTAACTTCGAATGATTGTACTCTTAAATTGGTTTTAAATTTCCAGGTTGGAGATCCAATAATCTTACACAGTATTTGATTGTCAATATCAGATCTACATATATGTCCAAGTTGTGTGGCCAAACCCTCTTACCTGATGGAATCCATCATTTTCAGGCCATTAACTTCTGGGGCCACTTTATTCAATCAGACAGCACAAGAGGAGAAAGGGGAAAGCGAGATGCTCCATGAATTCTGATATATATGCGGGTATGTCAATGCCATGAATATGAACTCTGAAATTTCTAGGGGAATGCGAATATATGGTAGGTGAGAAGTGATTATCAGCTATTTAGGTTCCAGATTACGTCTCGTACGTATATCCGATTGAACTAAGATTAAATGGTCGTATGAACTGTGTGCCTGACATGGATTATGACCTCTAATAATAACCAATGGCTACACATTCAAATACTACAAAGGGCGCAACACAACAGCCTAAAGGGTCCACTTCTTAGATGGCACTTTGAAATCTATTGGCTGTTACTATCTCGAAAACAATTTATCATTCAAAGTGACTTTTACGTAAGTTTGCTTTATACAAGAAAAAGAAGACACTATAGTTTCATATAACATTCATATTACATTAATTGAATTCATATTGATATTTTTGTTAATGCTTAGTAGTTCCTAGCACACTGTATGTTGGTAAAATAATGTTTTTTTTTTAGCAAAATGGTTATAAATAATTACATATATGTTATTTCAATATTATTAGTAAGGATATTGAAGGATAAGTAAAGATTTACCTAAAAAATTGGACGACAGAGAATCTCTTTGAGGAGACTAAAGAATTTTAAAAAGGAGAATAGATCTTCATTATAGATGATTATATCCTAATTATAATTTTTTTGCTAGAATACGTTATAATTAAATACAAGGAACTGACTCATTCGAGTCCTTCCAAACAACTAGATATTTTATAATTGAAGGAATCTATTAACCTTAAATCATATTAGACCCAAACAAAAAAGAAAAAAAAAAATTGAAAGGAGTATGAATATATGAACCTTGCCATCTTAAGCAGAGGAAGATATCCTTTCAATAATAATAATGCTTTAACTTTATACGTGCAAATGAAAAACAAACAACTAACATATGTGAAATAATTTTGATAATTTAATATCACAAAACAAATAATTATATCTTCTTCTTTTTTTTTCTATGTCTACAAAGTTGTGAGTCTGCGAGAGTAATCCCATTTGTCATTTGACTTTTTCAAAAAACTCTTTTATATTAGATTGAAACTTATCACCTAACCATAAAAAAGTAATTGGGATTTAAATCTGACGCCTGCACTTAAAACAATGGCATAAATTGCCCGGCCACGGGAAAATGAGTAGAAGGGGATTTGGTTCCTCTCTAATTGTCTTTAGGATTGGAGGGGACACAGTTAAGGTTTTTTTAAGCTTTTTTCTAAATTAGATTTTAAATTTGAAGATAAAAATATAATTAAAAAATAAAAATTATAATTATAAATAAAAATTACACTTATAAAATTTTAACTATAAAATTAAAATATTATAAATGTAATTTTTATTATAATTTTTATTTAGAATTATAATTTTTGAATTTTGAGTTATATTTTTTATCCGTTAATTTATAATTTGAGACTTAAGTTAAATTTATTAATAAAACCTTAACTGGATCCCGGATCCAAATTCGGGTAGAAAGGGCGGTTAAAATCGTCCCACCGTCCAGAGTGCAGTGTGGTCCATTCGAATATAAAAAACGACCGAAAGTACGTACGTCGAGCGCTAAACCCACACAAGAGGACATCTAAGTATTCCTCTCCTACGACCATAAATTTATAATAGTCAAAATGTTCTGTGTCCTACGCAACAGTGCTTTGCATGAGCTCTACCAAGGAACCAAAACCCGGTTCTCCAGGATTATGTTTGTTAATTAGGTTTTCGAGCTTCGTGAACACCGGATTGTCTCTGATTCTTTTTAATTTCTATAATGAAATCCCCACCCAAACTCATGGTGGTTCAGAGCACTAGATTTCGATCAATGTTCCCGTAATCTGTTCTGCCTCGCTGCTCCTGGGCCGTGTCTCTTGTATATATATTCAAGACTGACTTGGTCGCAAAGTAGGTGACTTGGTCAAAAGCTTCTCTTGAGGTTGTAAGCTCTGTAAAGCAGGTTTCTTTCCCTCTTTCTCAATGTTTTTCCTTTGGAGAAATTTTATAGAATAATCTGTCTTTTGCCGTTTGGTATTTGCTAGAAGATCTTAATCAATTCTCAATTGGATTTTCTTTTTCTTATTTTAGATTATCAATTCAGTGAAGATTTTGGAAAGTTTAGGCACGGTTTGTTAAGGATATCGGAAGTACTTTATTTGGTGTTGCTCTGGGAAAACTGGTACATTCAAATCGCAACAAAACGATTACCTTTACTTTTGCTTCTCTGAACCTGATTTATTATTTCAGATAATTTGCTAAGTAACCTTATTTTCTGCTTGGTGGGTCTTGTGTTGCGCGCCTAATGTAGCCTAGCAATCTTTTGGAAAAAAGTATATATATATATATATAACGATCTCAAGTGACTGAACTGCTTCGAGCATTCAGAATTTGTGTAAGCGAAAATGGCAGGCGGTTTCTTTCCACCTTGGAAAAATGGCTCCTCGCATGGGCTCGAGGATGTCGAGGAAAATAACGAACTCAAACTGGTCTCTTCGTTGCCCACCATACCTCAGCCACCGACACCACATGAGCCTATGGAGTTCCTATCGAGGTCTTGGAGTCTCTCTGCTTCTGAAATTTCCAAGGCTCTCTCAGACAAACAAAAACAAAACTTCCTTGATAAGAATCCAGACACATTGCCAGTAGCTATTTCGGCACCTCAACTAGTAAGCCATCATCATCCTAGTACATTAACACCCCTTTGAATGCTTATTAATGATCATTTGTTGGCAGAATTAGGCGCAAGCTTCAACTCTTGTGCTCTACTTTTGCAGCCAGGGAAGGTCATAAGTTCTACTTCTGCTAATTGTCGAAGAATAGGCACCATTGGTAAATGGTTTCACCAAAAGCATCATTGTAATAGTTCTAATATTACAGTGACGAAAAAGAAAGACAGGGCACGTCTAGAAAATGCCCGTGTACACTCTGCTGTGTCCATTGCTGGACTAGCTTCAGCCTTGGCTGCTGTGGCCGCAGCAGAGAGCTCCAATGGCTCTCCTTCAAAATTGAACCTTGCTCTGGCTTCGGCTACCGAACTCTTGGCATCACACTGCATTGAAATGGCTGAATTAGCCGGGGCTGATCATGAGCGGGTGGCTTCTACGGTGAGGTCTGCTGTTGATATTCGAACCCCAGGTGATCTAATGACTCTCACCGCTGCAGCTGCAACAGGTACTTGCTTACTTTGTCTACTTTTGTAAGATAGTTCTTATGCAAGCTATTCATCATTATTCATTCACTTACAGATTCTTCTTGCCCTTCAAAATTAGCTTTGCGAGGAGAAGCAGCTCTAAAAGCGAGATTGCCGAAGGAGGCAAAGAAGAATGCATCCATTAGTCCCTATGATAGGGGAATAACAGAAACGCACTTGCTTCCTGCTTTTGACAGTCGGATGTGGGAACGTCCTCCTCCATGTGTGGGAGATTTATTGCAGCTCACACGAAAAGGTAATGTCTAATTGCTATCATGTCAAACTCACTCAGCATTACTCCTATGGTCGTGTTTCAAAGAACCATAGATATTTGAATGCTACATTTGATCAATAGGGGTTCATTGTATTGGATTTGCTTAGTCATCATTTCTAAGGCTGCTCTTTTATTCAGGTATTTTACAATGGAAGCATGTCACTGTCTACATCAACAAGAAATGTCAGGTATGCTAAATTTATTCCAAGACTAGCAAAGATTATGTGATGGCGGACTTTCTTACGAGATGGCAAAAATCTCTTATTCTCAGGTCAAGATTAAGCTCAAAAGCAAGCACGTCGGAGGAGCCTTCTCCAAAAAGAATAAATGTAAGCCTTTAATACGAAAGGCTCTAATTCTAGTAAATTGCACGCACATTGCTAATGTCTCCAACTATGTATTACCATTATGAAAAAACTGCTTTTTTTCCTTGCTTATTTTTCTGGTTTGGCGGCTGTGGATTCTCTAAGGTCTCGTGTAACATATTGTACTAGGTGTGGTTTATGGAATTTGTGATCAAGATGCTGCGTGGCCGTATAGAAAGGAAAGGGAAGCATCGGAAGAGTTATATTTTGGCCTCAAAACTGCACAAGGTCTTCTAGAGTTCAAGTGCAAGAGTAAACTCCACAAGCAGAAATGGGTTGAAGGGATAGAGAGTCTACTTAGTCAACTCAATTCCATTGAAGCAACAGAGCGTTCTCTGGAATGTTTAAGTATCAGTGCCAGCATATAATTTGTTCGGATTGTATAAATATAAATGGGAAGAGTAGGACGGATAAAGTTTTACCAAAGGCCTGTTCTCCAATATATTTATGCCAGTTCTACACTATGATACAGCAATAAAGCAAATCTGATGTTCAAATGTCAAGTTCATGACATAACCATCCAATTCTGGTTCTGAATGTGGTATATGTAAATAAGATAGAACAATTTGAAATGGTTAGGTATAGTTGCAATTTGCTTCTCCTTTTAGTTGTTTTCCGACACTTTTTGGCGGTCTAGTCTAGAGCATGGGAGAGTTCAAAAGATTTCCTTGCTGAACGGTTTGATCAAGCATCAGGTGTAACATTAATGCAGAGGATAGAAACGAAAATATAAGGACAAAAGCAGAAAGTAAAAGATTGGGAGTGGTGTGATTCCAGAATTTATCTGTCAGCCACTTATGCATTATCCATTGTGTTTGAACGTAAAACATATTCTCAAGTTATCTCGCATTTGTAATTCTTGTTTCTTATGTTCATAAAGAAACGAATGATACATCGAGTTAGAACAAAAGGATCCTTCTCATCCTGTACACCCGCAATGACACTTGGCCACAAGGCAACTCTTGACGCTACGGACAGAAGGACATAGGCTTAAGCAATCCTGATCGATGGTGCAAGTAGAATTTGTGAGAGGCTTGGTGGCAGTGGGTCCCGTGCCAAAGAGGCACGCACATAGGCCCTCGAAGCATATAGCAGGCAATCCAAGGCAGTTCTTTTTGCAGCCTCCGGCATCGCATCATCGATTTTCGCAATCTTTATCAGTTTCGCTAGTTTGGGCTTCTGCTCCTAGCATCCTTCCAAATGTACAGCAAATTAGCGATCGTTTTGATCTTTACAGATTTATTAAAAATGACAAAGAGGGAGATAGACAAACTTGATGCAATGATAAATAAGAACATCAGGAAAGCCAACTTCCTTGAGGCAGCATTCATGTCTTCGAATAACGGAGAGACCCAGATAGAGGCTGCAGGCGCTAGCGCTCCGTTATCATCTAGACAATGTCCATACTTATAGAATTAAACGTATATACGAGGGATCGGGGCGTCTTTTGCTGTGTACAGTCTGCATTGCACTGCAGAGAACCATTTGACTTTTAAAAAATAAAAATAGTGGATAGATCCCCCTATTTAGTGGGTCGAGATATTTGTTGCTTTGGTTCATACATAAGACACCGGATACAGTCAAAAAATTAAGTGATTTGAATTCAAATATGAAATTTGGATTCTCCATTAAATGATATCTTTATAATTTGTTAAATGTTTTTGCCATCATATTACATTAAAAGCATTCATTGATATTAAAATCTGCATTCATTGCGTGTTGGGTTCCATAGTATAGCAAATAGAAAATGAGGAAGCATGGTACTGGCCAGGTGGTTTGTATTGCTTTGTTCTTAAAATTAAGTTTTCTTTAGTTAAGAGGAATATCGGAGATAGTTTATGGTTTGCTAATATGTGCTTTGTATGTTTGAAATTGGAGCCATCATTTTTTAAGAATAACAACCATATGTTGAAATACTATGTCTTTATATACTTAAAAATTAGCACTAGTTATCGCTAAATTCTAAAATTTTGTAATGTCTCTTTTATTTTGTGGACAATGGTAAAACAGACTAAATGATTTTAGACCTAATTAATATTCATACAAGATTTCTATTGCTACTATAGATTTCATATTGCATATAAAGTTACTAAACTTATTTTCATGATTTTTTTTAATTACACTGACGGTCATATGCAGCATAATAAATAAATATTCTAACTAGTAAATATAAAAATATTATTAGTTTTCTTGTCATTTCTTTCGTCACTCCTCCATTTGTTTTCGAATTTTCTTTCTTGAACGAAAAGCTTAGGACTTCTTTCTTTTATTTTGAAATTAGTGTAGTCTAAGAAGAAAAAAAAAAGTTACAGTATCTAAGCCAATTTACAATTTATATACGTATCCAGAATAGTCTCACTCTCCAATATGGTTAGAAGCAATCCATCTGCCTTAGAGATTTAGGGTTTTGTAATTTTTCTTTCCTCAAAACTTTTTTTTTTAACTTCCAATTATTGTGACGTTGGATTCACATTTTGTTACATCCCTATTATTTTCTTTTCACCATTTTGCTTTCGTATTTTCCTTACAACAAACAAAGTTTTCGGTTCAAAAGAGTTTCTTATTTCTTAGAGGGTTCAAAAAAATTAAGACATGTTTTTAGTAGTCCTTCTCTAAACTATATATGTTGGTTAGATATGACGCGACATATATGCTGTATTCAGCCAAATATATACAGTATATACAATCATTGTGCTTAATATGTAATAGTTTATTTGATTTTTTGATAAATTATTCTCTTTGTTTTTTTTAATGCTTGAATTACAAAATTTTTTTATTATATATATATATATCTTTTAAAGTCAAAAGATTCTGGAAATGGTATGAATCCGGAATTTATCCAATCACATAGTATATGTTTGGGAAAACTTCTCCCATCTCCCAAATCACGTTTTGTATAAAGTAATAATATATTACTTTTGTAAAATCATGACCAACAAAAGTGATTTTAGTCTCTCCAAACGGATATCTAAACACACTGGTATGCATTTTCCATCGTGTTTGAACTTGAACATATTCTCAAGTTATCTCGCATTTGTAATTCTGGTTTCTTTTGTTTACAAAGAAACGAGTGATACATAGAGTAAGAAGAAAAGGATGCTTTCTCATCCTGTACACCCGCAATGACACTTGGCCTCAAGGCAGCTCCTGACGTTGCAGACAGAAGGACAGAGGCTCAAGCAATCCTGATCAACGGTGCAAGTAGAATTTGTGAGAGGTTTGGTGCTAGTGTGTCCCGTCCCAAAGGGGCACGCACATAGGCCTCTGTAGCATATACTAGGCAATCCAAGGCAGTTCTTTTTGCAGCCTTTGGCATCGCATCGTTTTTCGCATTCTTCACGGGTTTCGCAGGTTTGGGCCTCTGCTCTTAGCAGCCTTCCAAATGGTACACCTGCCAAAGGTATAGCAAATTAGCAATCGTTTTGATCTTTACAGACTCATTAAAAATGACAGAGGGAGATGGACGAACTAGATGCAATGATAAAGAAGAACATCAAGAAAGCCAACTTCCTTGGGGCTGCATTCATGTTTTCGGATAGCCGAAAGACCCAGATAGAGGCTGATAGGCGCTAGCGTTCTGTTCACCTCTGGATAATGTTCATACTTACAGAATTAAACGTATATGTAAGACCTGGGTACAGCAAGGAAATTCAAGTGATTTGAATTCAAATATGGAATTTAGTTCTACATTAAATGATATCTTTATGATTTATTGAATGTTTTTGCTATTATATTACATTAAAAGCATTCATTGCTATTAAAAATCGGCATTCATTGCTATTATACATCTCGTATGTAATGTTCACACGAAGCTGCTAAACTTCCGTCCATGTTCTTTTTTTTCAACCGACGGTTATATGCTGTGAAGTAAATGAATGTTTTAGTTTATAAATATAAATATGTTACTGTTTTTCCTTTTACTTTTTTCGTCATTCTTCCATTTGTTTGCGAGTTTTCTTTACCGGCTAAAAGGTTTGGGACTTTTCTCTTTTATTTTGAAATTAGCGTAATTTAAGAAATAAATAAATAAAGTTTCTGATATCATTCATCTATGTCAGTTTGGTAGGTAAAAAAAAAAGTAATTTTTTTATATAATTTATGCAATATCTATTATAATTTTATAATTATTAATTTATTCATCAAATTATAGTTTTAACTATTAAATTTTTTTTATAAAAATAAAAATATAAAAATTATTTTTTATTCTATCTACTTATATATATATATATATATATATATATATATATATATATATATATATATATATATATTACATTATTTAACTAATCATATTTTGAGTATAGTTTTCACTTTCCATTATGTAAGAAACAATCCATCTACCCTGTTCTGGTTCAACGGAAGGGAGGGAAAAGGAGATTAATGGAGAGGAGGGGAGGAGAGGGAGAGGATTTAATAAGTTATGTTTGGTTGAGAGGGAGGGGAGGGGAGGGAAGGATTTTGTAATTATATGAACAAATATCCTTTATATTATTTTATTTTTATTTTTTATAAAAAAATTATTTATATCAATATTTTTTAAAAAAATTATAAATTTTAATCTTTTTTATTTTTAATTTCTGATAAAAAATTATCTTAATTTTTAATAAATATTAATATATTAAAATATTAAAAAACTAAAAGAGACGAAAAAATAAATTAACATTTAAAAAATATCTCACCCCTCTCCCTCCCCTCCAATTTTATCCAACCAAACAACTTATCTCTATCCCCTTCCCTCAAAAAACCCCCAACCAAACACTCCTAAAAGTTTTAGGATTTTGTAACTGCTCTTTCCTTCAAAGCTTTTTAGAATTTTGAGCTCCCAATTAGTCTGACTTTTGTAATCATTTTTTCCTTCACATTTTGTTCTATCCCTCTTATTTTCATTTTACCATTTTGCTCCGGTATTTCCCTCGCAACAAACAAAGCTTGTGGTTTAAAAAATTTTCTTATTTCTTAAATGGTTCAAAAAATTAAGACATACTTCAAGTTGTCCTTTTTCTAAACTATAATGTTTTTATAGCACATACACTTTGCTGCCCGAATGCATACATATACACATACATAAAAGTTATGTCTTATATGTAACATATTTTTTAATTTTTTGGCAAATTATTCTATTCTTTTTTATAATATTTTTTAATTATAAAATTATTTTTTTATTATGAATATATATATATATTAAAATGAAAAACCAAAACACTTTTAAAAATAATATAAGTTTTTATTAAAAATATAAATTATCAAAAAATATATTTTTGAAATTTTTATTTCAATATTGAAAACTATAAATTTAATTTATTTTAAATTCAAAAGGGTAATTATTTTATATTAGTCTTCTATAATATATATTTATTTATTTATTTATTTATTTAAAATATGAGTATTGCAACTAAATTAGATATTATAGTAGCTTATATTTAATTATAAGAAATGTTAATATAACATATCTTTTAATTTTATGAAAAAAATAATTTTTTATAATAAAAAATGTAATTTGGACATCTATAAAATAAGTTACCCTAATTCTTTCTCTTTGACCAGAAATCTAGTTAATTTTTTCAGACCCACAGATGAAAGCCCAACTTTGTCAAGCTCGGGCTATCCAGCCTGGAATCCGACCCATAGGGGAAGGGAAAACCCTTCTTCCTCATTTCCCTCCCCGCGATTTCCCTAATCGACTTCCTCCTGTGTATGGTTATCTGCCGCCTCCATTTACGGTAAATCTCTGCCTCAATCTGTCCTTAGTTTTCGAGCTCCAGTGACACATTGGTGATACCACTCTTCAGTAAAAGTTGTGATTTGTGTTTACTTGGTCTTTGTCACCTTCAACTCATTGCTACCACTATCTACTCAACTAAAGGGTGGATCTAACTCTGTTGATTTTACTAAATTATTTCTTGAAGTCGCTGATTTTCCACATTAAAATAGCTATATATCTTGTATCTTGTGCAAAATATGTTTTTGTCAACATTTGTTTACTTTTGAGCTAAAAGGCGAGTGGGGAATTTTTGCTGAAGCATCTGCGAAGTTGAGCTCTGAATGGCAAGGAGGAAAGGAGTTGAATGGAAATGGGTTTAGTGGTTAAAAAGAAGTGAATTTCTGGTCAAAATTATATTATCTATGTGGGATAAATTCCTCAATGAATGCCATTTTTTATTTTTTCCATCGAAAATGTTTTCTCCCCTGGAATACTTAACGGGGGCTGAAAGATGTCAATTGATTGACCTTATTGCTGGACTTATTTGCGCTGTTGATATGATGTGAGACTTTATTGGATTACTTCCAGTATAGCTCGTTGATGATTTTAATAGCTTAGCGATAATTCAGTATGTGCTGTTGAGGCATTTGATTTGGTTTTGGTCATGGTTGAACTTGACGTTGATGCAGTTTTCGGTAGCTTTTCTCTCTATCCTGCATATAAATGCTAAACAAGTACATTGACCTTCAGTTTCGTAACAGAGCTGTCATATCTGTATCCTAGAGCATGTAATGGTAAAGATGAGTGTTGTGAAATTATTGTGCTCATGCAGATTGAATTTTTGTGAATTAGATGCAAGATTTACTCCACTTTCAGTAATACTTCTTTCAAGTATATGTTAATTTTTATGATATTATATTTAGTTGGATTTGGATCTGAACTGTATTTGTTATTTTGTTATCAAGTACTTTTCTGAGCTATAGTTGTCATGGCATAATTGTTTTACTGCAGCTGCCGTCAGATCACCAGTATGGCAACTGAGAGTGGTAAAAGTTTTGCAAGGAGGGATCGACTGCGAGAGATTGAGATCAAAGTTCAAAAATGGTGGGAAGAGAAAGATGTTTTCAGAGCTGAACCTTGCAAAAAACCTCCTGAACCTGGTGAAAAGTTCTTTGGCAACTTTCCTTTCCCTTATATGAATGGATACTTACATCTTGGACATGCATTCTCATTTTCAAAATTAGAGTTTGCGGCTGCTTATCATAGATTAAGAGGTGCCAATGTGCTGTTACCATTTGCTTTCCATTGCACGGGTATGCCTATCAAGGCCTCAGCAGATAAGCTTGCAAGAGAGATCCAACAATTTGGAAATCCACCTGTCTTTCCTAGTGAAGCAGAGGAACAAGAATATGAGCTTCCAAAGAATGAGGACAACAGTGGAGGGGCAGCTCCAGATAAATTCAAGGGAAAGAAGTCCAAGGTTGCTTCTAAATCAACTGGACAGGTCTTACAGTGGGAAATTATGCGTAGCTTTGGCATATCTGATAGTGAGATATCCAAGTTCCAGGATCCGTATAAATGGTTATCCTACTTTCCTCCACTAGCTGTGGAGGACCTTAAGGCTTTTGGGTTGGGTTGCGACTGGAGAAGGTCCTTCATCACAACAGATACGAACCCATATTTTGACTCCTTTGTAAAGTGGCAGATGAGGAAGTTAAAATCCATGGGCAAGATTGTCAAAGACATAAGATATACAATATTTTCTCCACTGGATGGCCAGCCATGTGCAGATCATGATAGAGCAAGTGGTGAAGGAGTTCAGCCGCAAGAGTACACTATTATCAAGATGGAGGTCCTTCCACCTTTCCCTGCTAAATTTGGAGTGCTGGAGGGAAGAAAAGTATATCTGGGTGCTGCAACATTGAGGCCAGAGACTATGTATGGGCAAACTAATGCATGGGTGTTGCCTGATGGGAAGTATGGAGCCTTTGAAGTCAATGAAACTGATGTGTTTATTCTCTCACACAGAGCAGCCCTTAATCTTGCCTACCAGAACCACTCACGAGTCCCTGAGAAGCCCACTTCCTTGCTTGAGCTGACTGGTTATGATTTGATTGGCCTTCCATTAAAATCTCCTCTTTCATTTAATGAGGTCATTTATGCTCTTCCAATGTTGTCCATTTTAATGGATAAAGGTACTGGGATAGTGACCAGTGTACCAAGTGATGCCCCTGATGACTACATGGCCTTGCATGATTTGAAGTCAAAACCAGCATTTAGGGCAAAATATGGCATTAAGGATGAATGGGTATTGCCTTTTGAGATCGTACCTATTATTGAAGTTCCACAGTTTGGAAACAAGTGTGCAGAGACAGTTTGCTTGCAGATGAAAATAAGAAGTCAGAATGAGAAAGAAAAGCTTGCAGAAGCCAAGAAGCAAACATACTTGAAAGGATTCACTGAAGGAACAATGATTGTTGGAGATTTTTCCGGGAAGAAAGTTCAGGAAGCCAAACCCTTGATTAGGACCAAGCTTTTAGAGACGGATCAGGCTATTGTCTATAGTGAGCCAGAGAAGCGGGTGATGTCAAGATCTGGTGATGAATGTGTTGTAGCTCTTACAGATCAATGGTATATTACATATGGCGAAGCAGAATGGAAGAAGTTAGCTGAGGAGTGCCTGTCCAGTATGAATCTTTATTCTGATGAGACACGACATGGATTTGAGTATACTTTGGGCTGGCTGAATCAGTGGGCTTGCTCACGATCATTTGGTCTTGGGACACGCATACCATGGGATAAACAATACCTAGTTGAGTCTCTATCTGATTCCACTCTTTACATGGCTTACTACACTGTTGCTCACCTTTTGCAGAACGGAGACATGTATGGATCCAGTGAGTCTCCTGTTAAACCTGAACAAATGAATGATGAGGTTTGGGATTATATATTCTGTGGTGGACCATACCCCAAATCAACTGATATCTCATCATCCATTCTCAACAAAATGAAACTTGAGTTTGACTATTGGTATCCCTTTGATCTCCGGGTTTCTGGTAAGGATCTCATCCAGAATCATCTTACCTTCTGTATTTACAACCATGCTGCAATTCTGCCTAAGCATCACTGGCCTCGTGGATTTAGATGCAATGGCCACATCATGCTCAATTCTGAGAAGATGTCCAAATCCACTGGAAATTTCAGGACATTGCGTCAGGCAATTGAGGAGTTTTCTGCTGATGCTACACGATTCTCTTTGGCTGATGCTGGTGATGGCGTTGATGATGCAAATTTTGTGTTTGAGACTGCAAATGCTGCAATTCTCCGGCTTACCAAAGAGCTTGCATGGTATGAAGATGTTTTGGCTTCAGAATCTTCGATGAGAACTGGTCCTCCATCTACTTATGCTGACCGTGTGTTTGCCAATGACATAAATATTGCTGTCAAAACAACTGAGCAGCATTATAAGAACTACATGTTCAGAGAAGCTCTCAAGACTGGCTTTTATGACCTTCAAGCTGCCAGGGATGAGTATAGATTCTCGTGTGGAGTTGGAGGTTATAATTATGAATTAGTGTGGCACTTTATGGATGTTCAGACACGTCTTATAGCACCAATATGTCCGCATTATGCAGAATATGTTTGGAGAGAGCTTTTGAAGAAGGATGGTTTTGTAGTGAATGCAGGCTGGCCTACAGCTGATGCTCCAGATCTTACCTTAAAGAGTGCCAATAAATATTTGCAGGATTCAATTGTTTTGTTGAGGAAGTTGCTTCAAAAGCAACTTTTGGGTTCAAAGAAGGCAAATAAAAAGGGTGCTCCAGTTGCATCACTGACAGAAAGCAAGTTAACTGGCTTGATATATGTGAATGAACAATTTGATGGTTGGAAAGCTGAATGCCTGAGGATTCTTCAGAGCAAATTTAATAATGAAACTCGTACTTTTACTGCAGAGGCAGAGATAATGGAGGCTTTACAAAAGAGTTCTGTTGGTCAGTCGTCCAATTTTAAACAAATCCAAAAGCTTTGTATGCCTTTCCTGAGGTTTAAGAAGGATGAAGCAGTTGCACTTGGGGATCGGGCTCTGGATTTGAGATTACCATTTGGAGAGATTGAGGTTCTTCAGGAAAACCTGGACTTGATCAAGAGACAGATAGGTCTTGAAGATGTGGAAATTTTGTCTGCAGTAGATGCTGATGCTTTGGCCAAAGCTGGCTCTTTAGTTTCTCTTCTAAATCAGAATCCTCCATCTCCTGGAAGTCCAACTGCTATCTTTTTAACTAGGTAGCTACTGGGTGAGTTTTAGGACATTGCCCCTTCCTAAAATAGCTCATGGTTCCTAGTACGTTGATTTGTTTTGCCATATATACATGGAGTCATAATTTTCCTTTTTCTATATGCTGTCTCTGGATTGACTTACTGAACCTTGGGTGTTGTTAAGTTTATGCCTTGATTGAGATTTTTTTTCTGCTGCTATTTGTTGTTTGTTTCTGCATTCCTTCTTTCATTCTGTATTTGTTAGAGGCTTAGAGCTGAGCTCTTGTACCGATAACGGAGTATTTCCCTTGTCCAGTCATTAATTTCTTAGTTGTTAGGATTTTGAAATTTGGATGGGCGGTGTCTATATTTTTATGAGATGTATAGAAGGGTACAACTGCAGGTTTAAGGATAAGCTTAATTAAATTAACTTCCAAACTTGTTATTGTCTATCTTTGTCTGGTGGTTACATCCGTTATATCAGTATTCTAGTTGTTATTTGATAATTTGTCTCCATTTAGAAAATTATATATTTGATTATGCCCATCTGAATATAAAATTGCTTCACTAATGTGTTAGCTACTGGGTTCCATGCCTGCTTGGGCAAATTTATGACCCAAATTATGCTTCTGTTCGGATTATAGAGGCGCATCCATTCATTCTATCTTCATTTTATGAAATTTGGCTCATTCCTGTGATCTTTTATAGGTTGCAAGAAAACCTCACCCTGGGCAGAGGTGTTCAAAACTAATCTAAACCAATTAAATCGAATCAAATTAATAAAAACTGAATTAAACCAATCAAAAGAAAAAAACTAAAGTCGGTTTTGGACATTTTGAAATTGATCGATTTGGTTTTCAGTTTTGTCAAGTTTGATCAAACCAAAGCAGATCAATAATTTTTTTTTGGGTTTTTATTAACCAAGTCCAAACATGCATAAGCCTTTTATTAATAAAAAAATAATGATATTTTTTTACTTTAATTATATTTAGATGAGCTCATCAAATAAATTATTTTAAAAATGATATTATTTTATTATCTTTATATATGATATTCAATTATAATTATAAAATAATTGAACATAATTATGAAAGATTTTTTTTAAGAAAAAAAATTATATATGATAATAAATTATTTCAACATTATTAATTAGTTAGAATGTTAAGAGATTAATGATATTAAAAGTTAAATTTTACATATTATAAAAATAAAAATCTTAAAAAAACAGAAAAGCAAATCAGTTTTGGACTAAAAAAAAAATATGAACCAAATCAGATCATATTAAATTAAATCGAACCAAAATTGAACCAAATATATTAGAAGTCAAAACCAATAAGGTTTAATGAAATGTTAATGTCAGTTTTGTTTGGTTTTAATCCAAACCTGAACTAAACTAAACCTATAAACACCTCTAACCTTGGGTGATGCAGCATGATTATGCTGGTCGGATGATTTTTTTGTGCTTTTGGAGAGGCTGAGTTTTGTGGGGATAACGGAGTTCATTGCAAACCGCTGATGTCCGACTTCCTAACCCACCAAAGATATCTTTTCTCCCGGTTGACCTCTTCGGAGTTTTTAATATGATTATTTCATTAATTTCTTTCACTGTCTGGCTCAATTGCAGTTTCATGGCCCGCCGTCAAATTTAGGGCTATTATGAGAACTGATATTTTCATCTCAAAATGATTTTATAGTGTTGTGTTAGAAAGTTTATTGGTGTAATTAACAATTAAAGCATGCATGATCGTTGATAAAAAATTTCGATGATTACTCTTATGCCTGGCTAGGATTTCTTGTGTTGTATTTGGATGGAAGAGAATGGAGGAGGAATAAAATTTTTGTTTTGATATTTTCTTTAATTTAAATTTGAATTAAAGACTTTTGTTCTTAAATATGTTTAGATTGAAGAGAATAAATAAGAGGTGAAAAAATATATTTAAATGAAAATAGAAAAAATATCGTAATAAAAACTCCTCTTTTCGCCTTCCTTCTATTTTTTCCATCCAAACACACCTTTTACTTTGTCCCCAAAAAAGAAATACCATTTACATCCTGACGAGCATGCCAAAATTTATGGCGTCAATGCGTTAGAAGTTCTGTTTTAACTTTAGAAATGAAGATTAATAGACACTGTCAGCAATATTGCTTGGTAGTTGTTACAACTGATAGTGGAACAATGGAAAGTAGAGCAATAGACCGATCAAAATTTCGGTACGCAACCCATATACAGTGTTGCCATAGCAAAAATTATGGTTGGAAATAAGATTTGTATAATTTGTATGTCTTCTTTCGGGAAAGTAAATCCTTCTTCGCCCCTTCTTAGGCATGGTTGTTAGCCACGGTGACAACTGAGGAACTATGGTCGTGATTTTAGACATTGACCTCCCGTCTAGAATCGAAACGAGCAGTTTGTGGCAATTATTGGAGGGAAATCAGTGGGACTGGGATCTCAATTTGTAGCTTTTGCCTTTTAATTCGTTAACTGAGTTGTATTTTCCTGTAAGATTTTGGACCATTATTAGGAGTTAAAACTCAATAGAGGACAGAGTTTGAGAGATAAAATATGATTTTTTTTTTTTATTTACATTTTATTACAAGCAGAAGCTTCTTTGCTGGGTGGATAATCAAAAGTCAAAGATACAATCTCCACACAAAAACAAGACATCAAACGGTGAGAAACTTGAAGCCCTGGAGAAGGCCTTAAGGATAGTTTTCAGTAACAGGAACCGGGGCATATGAACCAATGAAAATGTCCCCAAAAATCAAACCAGCCAAGCCTCCACCGATCAATGGGCCAACCCAGTAGATCCAGTTATCCACGAAGTTCCCGCTTACCACAGCTGGGCCGAATGAACGAGCCGGGTTCATTGAGCCGCCACTAAATGGACCAGCTGCTAAGATGTTGGCACCCACAATGAACCCAATTGCAATGGGCGCAATGATGCCAAGAGAGCCCTTTTTCGGGTCAACCGCAGTGGCATAGACAGTGTAAACCAGGGCAAAAGTAGCGATGATCTCAAAGACAACACCTTCAGCCGCCCCCACACCTGCTGCGAGTGCATGGTTTGGGATGCTCTGCCAGAGTCCAAACAGATACAAAACACGTTAGTTCATACTAAAATGACTATGTTTATTGACTGGTTGGAGAGAAATAAATACCTTGCTGGTGACAAATTTGAGGAGGAGGCACGCGACGATGGAGCCCAGCAATTGGTGAATCCAGTACAAGATACCTGTTAGGATGGTGATGTTGCCTCCAATTGCCAATCCAAAAGTAACAGCTGGATTCAAATGGCCACCTGAGATGTTGGCTGCCACGGATACGCCTACAAATAAGGCAAATGCGTGGGCCACCGCCACCGCTACCAGCCCCGGCGGATCCAAGGCTGCATCCGCTGTAAGTTGACCTATACCAAATTCATTTCAACATTACCCATAAGAACTAAGAAATGCCGAATGCTTAAACCCATGCAGCTTTCAAAAGTCTCAAATTTTGAACTTCAATAAGCGGATTAAAACAAGCATGAGCTCATACACATAAATAATTACGAACTATTTTCATTTCACGTGATTAATTGGCTACACCCGAGCACTTACCGTAAGCAATGGCTGATCCAACGCCAGCAAAGACGAAAAGAAGAGTAGCAATGAACTCTGCTAGGTAAGCCTTAATGGAAGCAACACTAAAAGAGTCATTAAAGCTACCGAAAGTTATCTTCACCATTTTCAGTCCCTTGAAGCAAAGGAGCCTAGATACTCATAAGGCTGAAGTGTTTTGAACCTATTAACGGATGCTCATCAGAAACCTATGCCAAGCTTTATATAAGAAAAGAGAGCCATTGCCGGCTTGCCTGGCGCCGACCGGGGGCCACCTGAGTGGTTCGGATGACGCATGATTGGATTCGACCAAATCCCCCTTCCCCTTTTGTTCCTTGCCTGTATTAAAAATTTTTGGGATCAGTTGGATATTTTATATTCATTATGAGCACAATGACAATTTAATAGTCGATGAAAAGACGAACCAGAAACTTGTAAAATACTGGGTGGATAAGCATGTTCGCATAGAATATTAGGAAGTACACTTCATCAACATTGAAAAAACATATAGAAGTTAGCTGTCACTTTCTAAGACTAAAAGGAAACTTAAAATTTAATGATGATGATAACAAGGGTGGCAATAACTATGGTTATGAGTTATTATAATTCCACCATATGACAAAGATAGATGCAGAACAGGTCTCTTCTCATCTTCTCACATATTCTCTAATAATTGTCCTTCAATTATGGCCACATGAATTATCTGCGACGGCCACATAAAAATACAACCTGGTTAGGCTCGAAGTCTCCTTCCATAGGAATTGTTTAGTACCTTGATTGTTGAAACAAGTTAGAGGAATGGTTGGACGGTTTAGTGGAACAGTTTCGTGATGTTAATATGTCCCTTTTTTTCCATTAATGCCCATTGAGTGAAAAGAAATTTATGACGCAGAAGTTTCTAAAGTGCTAACCAATGAATTCTTTAACAATCTATATTTATATAGCCCCTTTGTACGTTATATAGAATAAAATTTGATAAAATAAGTTATGAAAAAACCTTAATATTATCTAGTGTTTGGTGTCATATTAGGTAAGATAATATATCATATATTATTATATGTTTAGTGAGCAGCACTATATAACCCTAGATAGCATAATAAAAAAAGGAATTATTTTGAGAAAAATATCCTTTATTCAAAAATATATTATATTTATATAATTTTTGTATGTTATATTAATTTTTTAAAAAACAAAAGTATTTTTATTATTTAAAAAAGAAAAAAGAAATTAAAACAACCAATTTGGCCTAATTTAACTTGGTCTTATAAATTTTTTTATTTTAATTTTTTATTTTATAAGGAGCTATATAAATTTTTTTCATATGTCATTTTATAATTTTTACCTAAATTTAAAAAAAAAAAAAGTAACATAACCAATCTAGGAAACTAGCTTGGACCCACTCAATATTAAATCAAACTGACTTAAGTGAGACTTGAGCATTAAGCTAACCATATTGACTAGTTTAGCCTGACTCAATAACATATTTTTATAATTTTTTTAAAAATATTTTATAATGATTTATATGAAATTTTAATTTTTTAAAATGTAATTTCATAATTTTTACCAAGAATTTTTTTTAAAAAAAAAAAGAGATTCAATCAACTTAAAAAATCAACTCGATCTAATTTAATATTAAATCAAATCAACTTAGGCTAAATTTAAAAAATAGTAATCCAATATAGAACCAAGTTAGTAACGTTCTAGTTAACTTAATTTTATAAATTTTTTGAAATTTTTTTTCATTTTATAAAAATTTATATAAAATTTTGATTTTTTAAAAGTTATTTTATAATTTTTATTAAAAATTTTAAAAAATAAAAATACCTCAACTAATTTGAAAAACTAACTTAACCCAATATTAAACTAAATTAACCAAGTCAAACTTAAGCAATGAGTTTAAAAAAAGTAACTAGCACACAACCAAGCCAACCCTAAACATTGGGTTTAAAAAAGTAATTGGTGCAAAGCCAAGCATTAAGCCAAGTTAAAATCCAGTCTCATCTAGTCGATGAATATCATTATATGTAAGGGTTAGAATTGAGAATGATGATTAAACCATATATATCAAAATTTAATAAAGCTTAACTCCATCTTTTAAGATTTAATTAGGTTATATATCATTTTAATATATAAACTTATAAAACATATTACTTATACCAAATAAATAATAAATCTAACTGATATAGTAAACCTTGTACAAAAAATTAACCTTGTATTATGTACAGCTCAACTAACCATGTATGATTTTCTCTTTTCTAGGGACAGCTTGATTATTCTAAACAGAAAGAAGAAAAATGAGATATACTTGAACCATTTTTTAATTTGATAAAAATATTATAAGAGAAACTAGAACCACAGTATTATCTGCGATTGTTTTTTTCAGAAAAAATTTAGGTGTATTAATTTGTAAGTATTTGCTATTCTTGAAAGACGTAATTATTATTATTATTTTTTATAGTATCACACATTTGAGAGTTTTTTTAAACAAAATTTCGGTACATATAATATCTTTATTGAAAAATTTAATAACAAACATTTATGTATATTTTAATTGATGAGAATAGAAGAGAAAAGAACAAAATATTAAAATTTAATTTAGACATTCATTGATTTAAATTTAAATGTAACATTCTTTTATTTTTAAAGTGTATTTGAATTAAAGAGAATAAAATTATAAAACAAGAAAAGAAAAAGATTTATTTGAATTCAAATTAAAAATCTAAATAAAAATTTTTCTTTTCTTTTCTTTTTTTCCAATTTTCTCAATTCAACTATACATTTAAGTAACTTTATTTAAAATTCATTCCTACTCATGCTTACTTTTTCTTTGCAGAATTGATGTTTTAAGGATGCACTTGATTAAGTAAAAATTGAAAGAGTGAAAGGAAGATAAACTGAAATTGATGAAGTGCCTATGGACATTATTTATGTCTGAATAAATTATAATAATCTCTCATAATTGGGTTAAATTTTACTTAATTCTTTTGTTTAAGAAATATTATCCTGCTTCCTAACATTATATGTGTGTGTGTTATAAAAATTTATTCTTTAATTTTCTATTTGTCAATAAAATTAATTTTTTGTACAAAATGATACTGTGATAGCGAGAGTGATTTTATTCTACAATTTGAGTAAAGAGGCAACTAATTAAACAATTTTATTCTGAAAAGGATCTTCTATTATGCAAAAAAAAAGGTTAATTTTATTGAGATAAAGTAAAATAGATTTTCTTAATATATATGAAATATTAGAAAAGTCGAATAATATTTTAATACAAGATTAATTTAATCAAAGTTCAAGATATTAAGACAATTTACTATGATTTGGTAATTCTCACTCCCTCCCCAGTTGATCGGGCTGTGCTTTTTGAGGGCTGAGAGAAGGAGGAGGAATGGACATAGATTAAGCTTTCAGGGCAATAAAATAGTGTAGATATTAGACTGCCTCGATGTTGCTTTTAATTTCCATTTTTTAGTCATAAATCATATTCTTGGTAACCATTGACCAGAATATAGTCGCGCACATGCTCCTTAATTGCTTCAACCTACTTTTTCTATCCATATATAAAATTGTCCAACAGAATTATTCTTCACCAAAGATTAATTCAGGGTCTTCAATTTCACAATATGAGCATTATTGCTTGAAATCCAAATCAGAGTTACTGACTCACAATATTCCATTTTCAGTGTCAATGTCATTTTTCACTATCGTTATATCGGATTATCCCTTTGAATATATATATGCTTGTCTTTGTAAAATTTCTTCGCGACACCTCCTCGTTGAAGTTTCCGAAGCGTCAGCAAGGTTAAGATTTGCTGAGAGCACGTTTGGGCACATTTGGCTGTGAGGGATTTTTTTTTAATTATATATAATATTTATTATATTTTTATGATTATTACTTAATAATATTTGTTTTTTATTATATAATTAAAATAAATATATACAAGTCATTTTTTTATTCATAAAATTATATTTATTAGAGGAATAGTGACACCTAATGAAAGAAGATTAACAGCCCTTTTAGTTTGGTTGATGGAAAGATAATTTTTTTTATATTGTATGTAATGTCCAATATATTTTTATAATAATTATTTCATAATTTTTATTTTTTATTAATTTTAAAAATAAAAATTCAAAAGCTAATTTTTTATTCTTAAAATTATTTTTATTTTACTTCATTTTATTTTATGTGTTAAATGAGGCCTAAAGTGATAAGTTATTGGAAAGAAAGATTCGACGCTCGAGACTTAAGTACAAAGTGTGTACTCAAATTACTTATTTACTTATTTACTTATTTACAAGGATGGCAATTTTTTTTTTTTCGTGAATATCTTATTATTGAGATTGCTTCGGATGAATAGTGAAGATGAGTAGATTTTTTTCATCAACAATATGAGAAGACGGAGATTAAACTCCCTCTTATGGCAGGACCCATTATACTACAATTCTTAATATATTCGATTAATTTAGTGTGTGAGTATATATATAAATATAAAATAAACGAAAGTATATTTTCTTTATAATGATATATTTGGATTTAAAATTATATTACTCGTTTAAGCTTCTCTACGAGGGCTTTTTAAATCACGTACGGTTATGCTTGGAGTTATGAGAATAGTTTTAAAATGTAGCTTAATTTGCGGTTGTGATGATTAAATTGGGAAAACTGAAGAAATGCCATGGTAGCTAGCTAGATGTGGTTATGGAATCTGCAATAAGAGCTAATTAAACGCATCAGGTGATGCAGTCAAATCAGTTTAATCCATAAAACAGTACTCAATATTCAATTTCAGTTTAAAAGTTAATCGGAATACCCTCTACTTTTTTTTCCATTTCTTAACCTACAAAACACGGTTTGTTGATTGAGTTTAGATTCTTTATAATTTTTTATTACAAAATTTTTATAAAATTTGAAGAAAAAAAGACAAAGTGAAAAAAGAATATATATATATATATATATATTACTCTTTTTTTGAATCTTACAAAAATGTTATAATAAAAAATTATTTCATTTACTAATTTTACGTTTGTTTTGCCAGGGCCTGAGACTTCAACACGGTATTCAATTCAGTTTGATTGTAACGTGCAACGTGGTACTGCAGCTCGGAACATTTAAGAAATTAAAGTAAGCTAGTTAATCATGGCTCATAAGATATTAGTAATAGACCCTCTGGTTGGGGAGAGACTCCTAATTATGGTCGATTTGTCTGTATTGTTCAAATGGGAAACAATTTGGGTGTCTGTTGAGAGTTTGAGTCACGAAAGAACCAGGGGGAAGCATGTTGCGCGGCATTCAAGCTGGATTGTGAAAGACAAAAGCGATTTCATTTGCACGCTTTTTCTTAAAACAACGCAGGCAAAACTGTAGACAGTAATCGCTGTCTTCCTTTTCTGTAGAATCATTGCATCTGCTATTTTCCCTCTCCTAAAATATGATCAGTTATTATATTTCTGAAACAGATCCTAGGATCCAGATTCATTATATTTCAAGCTAAAATAATTAACATCAACATGTTGATTTGAAGAATTCTTACAACTCATCCGAAAACTCTATTCCATTACTACCGCACATCATTGTTTTTATTTTCTCTTTAAAATTGGATCAGAATCAACCATCTTTTTATAACAAAAGAACGACGGAAGGGAGAGAATATGAGCTTGTCCAAAATTACTCACCGTGCAGAGTAACAAACTATTCTCCTTATTTTCCTATATCGATAGTTCAAAAGCCAAGAACCGCTAATATCCATTTATGAATGCTACACTAGGGATTTTGACACAGACAAAAATTTAAATGCTTCATATTGCAACCTTTTATTTCTCATATATATTAGATTAATTTTTTTTTAAATATGACCCATTCAAAAAAAATTTAAAAAAATTATATAAAATGGGCCCATTTTGTATAAAATATATATATATATATAATGGGCTATTGTTATAAGTTATTTTTAAAAATAATTTTTTTTAAAGATGTATCAAAGTTTTTTTTTTTAAATAAGAGAACCATGACCTTGAAAAAATTATTTTTTTAAATTAATATGGGTCGCAATAACTATGAGTAAAAAAAAATCCACAATATAATATCTAGCAATAAAATAATAAATAATTTGTTAAACTAATTTAATTTAACTTAAAGAGATTCTTAAATGTATAAAATAAGTATGAAAAATAATAAATTTGTGACATAGCAATTTTTTTAATAATTTAATAAGAAATAAATGTGTGATAATATGAAATAAAATTGCTAAATTGAAACAAATTATTTATTATTAAATTTGAGAAGTTGAAGTTGTATGAACTTGACAACTTAAAGATCAAATTATAAATTATTTTTAAAAATATTAACTCATGTAATTATAAGCTGTTTTTAAAAAGAGTAACTTATGAAATATAAATTTAGAGATTTAAAATTTTAATATGTGTAAGAAATTTTAGTTGTATTAATTTAATGTTTTATAAATAAAATTAAAGAAATAATTAAAATATAAACTATAATAATGAAAAAATAATAAAAAAATGAATGTTATTTTAAAAGAATAATAGCTAATTAGTTTAGAAAATAGTTGAAGAAAAATACTTGTTAAATAATAATTCTTTGGTACTTGATAAAATAATTAAAGAAGAATAAAATATTATTAGAAGAAAAAAATTTTAAATTTTTTAAAACTTGATAATTAGTAATAAATTTTAAAAATATAATAAAAATTTTAATGAGCAATTAAGTATGCTTATTAAATAATATTGAACGTAATGTTAAAGTAATAAAAATTGTAACTAAAATATATACAAAAAAATGATTAAAAGTTGCCAATTTTTCATTAAATTTTTTAATAATTTTTTAAGTTCAATATTACTTAAGAAGTATATTTTAATGTTAAGTTCAATATTACTTAAAAAGTTTAAGTCCAATATTGTTAAGTAATATTAATTTAAACTTCTTCCCATGCTCAGTTGCCATTTTTATCTCTTCAGATACAAAACTTAAAAAAAAAAAAATTAGTGGGTCACGGTTTGAAAGAAATCGTGACTTATTTTAGTTTTTTTAATAAAATATTAACTATTTTTAAAAATTATTAAAAGGATAAATAGCTAATAAAATTTTAACTATTTTTAACTGTGACCCATGTCATTGGATTTCAAATTTTTGAATTTTTTAGATTTATTATTATTTTTTCATTTCCTCCTAATTAAATTGATTAGTTTGATAAGTTATGTTTAATATGATAATGAAAAAATTGAATAATTTTATTTTCAAAATTAACATATGATGAGAAAAAAGTTAATTTGATTGAAGACAAAGAAATGAGAAGAGAAGTATAATTTTTAAAATAAGAATTAATATAAATATGAATGATAATGAATTTTAAAAAATTATGGCTAAGTGGTATTAAAAAAAATTAAATGTGAAATCATTTAAATTTGGTAAACAAAAAAAAAATAGACACAAAGAAATAGAAGATCATTATTTAGGAAAAATTAAATAATATTCTTTTAAACATGATAAAATGATTGAAGATAAATGAAAATTTTTTTAAATGATTTTTTTTTTTTTTGCATATTTGTTAAGTTAGTTTTTTTAAAAAAAAAATTGTAGGAGTAGAAAGTTGCGAAATGAAAATAATTATAATAAGTAAAAATTTATTAACCATAAAAGGTATAAAATTAATTTAGAAAAATAAAGATTAATTTTTTAAAGCAATTTCGTTTAAACTAGATAAATAAGTAAGCGTGAAAAAAAATTTGATCAGAGATTGTATAATATTGTTGAGCTCAATATTGAAGGAAGTAAAATTTTGTAATCAATGAAAAGAAATAGTTGTGTTATAATGATCTAAAAAATAAATACACAAGAACAAAAAAAATAGAATGCATAACGTTCAAAAGAAATGACTTTCTGTTCCACATCAAGTTCGTGTTCGTAATCGTCGACCTCATCATCGAACAAAAGGGGGTTCTTCTTTTGCCTCATGTATTTCGCCCTCCTCCTCGGCTTCTTCATTCACACCTTTGTTTTCATCTTTTTGGTTATCATTGTTTCCTTGATCTTCTACCTGTTGGTAGGGTATGGAATTCACATTTAATAATGGAGATTGAATTAGAGGAAGTGGCTGATGTGGTGTGATATATCCCGCTTGTTGTGATTCAATGTATGCAGAAGACCCAAAAGCAAAAGTAGACATTGTTTAGTCTAAAAATAGGGGTGTAATAGGGACAAAACCACATGGCATATAAAATAAATAACTAACACCCTTAAAATCAACAAAATGCATAGGAAGAGTGGAAGAAGATGGACTTGCGGTGTCACAATGGATCTGAGCCTATGTCGCTGTGGAAGAAGATGGACCAATGGTATCATTGTGTAATTGTGTTTGTATTCTTAGAAAAGAAGATGGTCCAGTGACATCAAGATGGCCCTGCGTCTCTGTCGATATATGAAAAGAAGGGCCAGTTGTCGTAAATGCAGTGCTAACACCAAGAGTAGAATCACAATAAGACCAATCATCTACCATGAGAACTCTAGTAGACATAAAATCCACGAGCTCTCTTTGCTATTCGAATTGGAGGAAGCTGTGGCCTAGGCAACTGAGGTGCAAGATGAGCCGTTTAAGAGATTGTCATGTTTCAATGTTCACCAAGTGCATCGAGGATGTTAGTACAATCAGTAACAATTGTGAGACCCAATGGTGAATAGTCATCTATAGCAAATACTTGTAAGCGATCAGTTGCATTAGCCTATAAGAAAAAAAAATTGAGAATCATATTCATTAGAAGTGCAAAAAAAATTCATATGATAACTGTGCTATGCTTTAAAATTTATCATAAAATCTTGGGTACCACTAATAGGGTGGATCCACCGAAGGGTGACCCTCCAGTACCATTTCATATATTCTGAAGAGTCCAAAGGCTCTAATAATATCAATGTAAGTGATAATGTATTTTGCTAGGCTCACCAAGCATGCACGAAGTTCTGATACTCCTTTTGCTAATCCAAATAGGTTTTGCCTTTGAGCGTTAGTGTATAGACCTCTTTTAAATTATAAGGAGCACAGGGTATGGGATGTATCCTACCAAACTGTCAGAGTATGCGATCAGTATGATGTCACTCTACGGTATAAAAATAAATAAGTGGCACAGATGCTAGCCATATATCTGAGGAGACCAGATAATAGCCATGTATTAACTAGCGTATGTCATATGCATTATATAGATGCCATATAATCTACAAATAATGAAAAAAAACATGTCAATATATAGTATCATTGAAGTAACTATGCATAAAACTAATAGAGGGTGTCGTAAATCTCATCAACTCTCATATAGTCTAATAGTACTCGGTAGTGTTGTATTACTAAATTCCTATGACGAGGATGCTGGCTCACACGCCTTCGCTTGTAAGGTGTAAAAGGAAATAACTATTAATTCTAAATTATATATGCAATACGAACTAGAGAGTAAACATTCAATTTGAAATAGGGTTCATATCTGTACGCAAGTAGAGGGAACACATCATATATATCAAGATGAAGGTCTGGAAGTAGGGGTCTCTCAGGGGCTAGCCTGGGGAATCAGTCCCAGGCCCGATTCCCCAGGCCTATAAATGAAACAATATTAAACAACCACCGATATTAATTTCATTGTAATCAGTAACATTGCATTACTCTCTATAGAGGTATGCTAACACTGCGAAGTCCTAACTGAACTGACCTGCTACATGAAAATGCTGGAGAACTGTCAGATATATGAAGGGAACTATATGTCCCAATCGGTCTAGCATTAAAACCCCACCTATGAGACATAAGATGTAGGCACGAGCAAAATTCAGTATGTCATTCTCATTCGCATTCTCTGAAAATACCACAAATTAGTTAGCGAGCCAAGTAATACTAAGTCTCTAGTCATCGAACTCCTCTTACGGTGGCTCAATCCCAAGGAGAACCTTACAAACACCTTACTAATTGAAATTCAGTGCACCAGTGACAGGGAGACCTACCACCGGAAGACCTAACTATACTACTACATCCTGAAGTGTAATGGTACGCTCGCCCTAAATAGTATGAAAAGTATGTTTCTTTGGCTCCCATCGCTTGACAAGTGCTGAAACAAGGGAAGCATCAAAGTCAAGTGCCGCAAGCCGAGACACCCTGTAAAAGCCAGTAGCTCCAAGATACGGCACTATAGCTAGTGGGGGAGACTCTAATCGTAGATCATGTGCAACCTGGTGTAATAGAAAAATGCAATATGGCTAGATGATAGAAAAAATGTGAACCATTATAAATAATATGACGGTCATAAGCTAAAAATTTGACTTCTATAACATGGTAATAATGTTCATTGTTTAACTACACTACCTGTGAGACATGTCTAGTTTGTAAATATAATAATAACTCGTCATCTGAACCTGGATGGACAACATGTCTCAAAACCTAATATGATACTATCCTACAAAACTGTATAACAAAATATTTAGCTAACATGCATAGTAAATAGAAGCAAAACCATTTAATTTTATATAGTATAAAATTATACTGATGAAACAATGAATCAAGTAACAGATAGAAACAAAATAATGTGATTTCATTATATTAAAATAAGTAGTACATGAAAAATTACATAGTAAAATAACAAACAAACTACAAGTACATGAAAAATTACATAGCAAAACAACAAACTAACTAAAAGGCTATGGGTTTGGGGGGCAAAGCGATGGATAGGTCGTGCAGTTATGACCCATTTGTTTGCACAATGTACAATGTGGCAAATTTCTTTGACCTTCTCGCCAATTCATTTCATTTCGTGTTCGACTTAACTTGGGCCGACCTTGACCGTGTTTCACTGTAGGATATGAAATAAGTGTTGGCTCTTGAACTTGGGGCCAGTATATTTCATTACCAATGGGCTAAAATTCATTCTCATAAGCTTTCAAAATAATCTGCAATTGAAATACTTGATCAATATACTGTGTGTGGTCTATTCAAATATGAGCACAAGTGGCTAATACATGCTGACAAGGATATTTTAAAGATTGAAATTTGTCGTACTCGCATGTACAGTCTACTAAGTTCACTTTGCAAGATTGACCAAATTGTTGATTAGTCAAATCATATGGCTCCTCTACCTTAAATATTAACCTTCGTCTATCAAATCCACAAACTGTATACATCAATGCTCTTCGAGTTTTGACTGCTAACTTCAATCTAATATCCTCAGATATAGTTTCTCCTGCCTGAAGCTGTACAGTCACCTTCTCAGCTCGCTGGACCCAATATCTAGTTAACCTGTAGAATGTTGCTTAAACCAACCTAATCACATGTAAAAACTTAACCCTTTTAAAAGATGCATTTATATTTTTCACTAAATTTGTTGTCATATGACTCTATCGTTTGTCGCTAACATCATACGCTAGATACCATTGACCCTTAGGTATCTTCTCAATCCAGTTGGCAGTGTGCGAGTCGAGTCAGCGTATTTAAGTTAACTCTTCATCAACTTTGTGATGCTCATACAGATAACCTGTACATGAAAGGTTAAAAAAATAAACTTGGCTTTTAAAATTAGATAATTGTATTAAGGAGCAACTTACAAGATTAAGTAATGATGAGATGTACCAATTTTAGTGAACAAATTTTTTATCCACTGCAATCTAAATTTATTGTTGATGTTGCTAGCTAAATGTCAAAGGCAAAACATATGATAAGCTTGTGGAGGTTGCCACCTGATTCTTCGATTAGCCACAGCAACCATGATATTAGCATAATGGTTGAAGATCAAGTAAAGATTATTTTTTTCCTTTACCACATGTGATCAGAGGTTAAATAAAAACTATGCCCATGCCTCGTATGTTTCGCCTTCTACTACTACAAAAGTAAGTGAGATAATATTCTTTTCACCATCTTATGTACTGCAATTAATATGATCGCCTTGTATTTGTTATAAAAGAAAGTCCTACCTATTTGTACCATCAGTTTCAAGTAGTGAAATGCCTCAATGCACGATTTAAAGGTTTAGAATACTCGATGAAACATAATTGACTTACCACTAGCTACATTACTTGATACACGTTCCTTGTGCATAAAGTCATAGTATGAGCCGGGCATGAAATATTGAACAACAGCTAACTACCTGGGTAATAAAGTATATAATTTATCCCAATTTCTAAATGCATATGAGATGGCTCGATGCTTTCTCTTCCAAAGCTTCTTGTATATGACATTGTACCCAAATATAGAATGCACTCGCTCAATGACCTCTCGGATTGACACACCAAGATTCTTGGTCACTATTGATACAATATAAACTGAAATAACATCATAGTCTAATTTTAGATGGTCTTGTGACAATGATGCTGAAACATATGTATGGAGTCCATTGTATTTTGTTATCTCCCAATTGTTTTCTTTCTTTCGAAAATAGGCTCTGACTTTCCATTTACATAACCCTTTTTCATATTAAAGACACCGATATTCTTCGTACTTTTTTTAGGAATGGTACACTTTAAAAGTGTGATGGGCACGTACTGAGTATATTTTCATTGCCCAACGAAAAGATCATTGATCGTTGTACAGCATGTTCACATGTAACTCTTAACTATCATTCATATTTATTATTGCATCCTCCATTTCGGCATAATCAGAAACTCTCACACCATTTGCATCTATTTGTTCAAGAAATGCAACTGTTGAGTCATCCTAAATGTTAATAGAGGCTGCTAGATTAATGGTGGTATCTATGTAATTAGTATCTTCATCATCATCTGTATTACCATTATCATTGCAATCGTAAGGAACAACATCATATTCATCTTCTTTTTCAAATCCATCCAATATGTCATCTGTCTCTTCTGGATGAGAAATGAGGGCAACAATTAGTTCATATGATGAACTTGGTTATGCAATAGCATTAACGTGCGGATGAGATGAACTTATATGAGAGGTATGGTCAACTAAACCAATAAGGGAATATTGATTAATGCTAGTAAAATAGGTCATAAACAAGGCAAGCTGATCATCTGTGATGTTAGCATTGCTGGAGGATGGAATGGGTCTGACACATATTCAACTGTAACTAGAGTTGTCATATTCAAATCCATTTCCTTTGATGCTGTTTCTGCATACAACTCAACTGAACCAAGCTGTGACAAAAATTTTGCATTTGCTACCCACATTGCTTGTATATTGGCATCATTCATTAATTTACGTGCTCGATACTTTGTGGGTCTAAGTGACACTGGATACCTATATATCAATTCAGACACATTAATTTGAGTCTGATTGTAGCTGCTCCACAACTTCTTGTTTTAATCTCGCCAACGAAATATCATAATAAATGGTCATTATATTAATTGTCCCTGCGATAAATGTTGCACTCTTTTCAGGTTCACATACTTATCCATTTGAACATAATTATATAACCTCTTTTCTGTTATTCATTTTACTAATCCAATCAGTACAGCCACTAACATTCAAAATATTTAACAAAATTTATAAACAACTAATATTCTCATTCAAAAGATATATTTTCTTATATAATTAATCAATATAATTCTAAAAATATCTTTTGTTATTATACTTTTCATTTTTTCCTACATTATAATTCTTATAATTTTTTTTTACTATTCTTTAAGTCTTTTATTATAGTTTTTCATATTATTATTTCACATTATAATTTTCTTTACCATTTTTTCATATTATCTTTTCATAGTATTTTGTCCATATTATAATATTCTATTATAATTTTATCCAATCTCAAACAAATTACTTAATAATTCTTCTTTTATAAAATTATTCTTTTCTAATATTATACTTTTTGTCATTTTCCTCACATTATAATTCTTACAATATTTTTTCCCCAATCTGTTACTTCTTTTATAATAGTTTTTTACAATACATTTTTATCTTATATTTTTTAAACATTTTTTCTTTCATATTTTATGTTCTTAATATTTTTAATTTATTTTGTCCGATATTATACTATTATCTTTTATAATAAAAATAATTTCTTTATTCTATGTTTAGAATATTATACTTTTTGTTATTTTTCCTACATCATAATTCTTTTATTTTTTTCCCAATTCTTTAATTTTTTTTCTAATAATCTTTCACAATACTTCTTCATCCTATTTTTAGAAAATATTTCTTCCTTTTTCCTAAAAAATTTTCATATTTTAAACATTTTTTGTTTAACATTATAATATTTACCATCGTCATAAAATTATTTCAAAATCCTTTTTTTTTCTATGCCTATTTTCCTTATTTTCCACCTATTATAATTTTCACACCATACTTGTTCACACCTTTAATTCTTTTTTCATATCTTTTAATAATGTTATATTATATTTTATAACTCTATAAGTTCATATTGTAAATTTTAACAATGTTATATTTCCTTTTATAACTTTAATTCTTTTTGTATAAAATGTTACCTTATATTTTATATAACATTTTATTCATTCTCTTCATATTGCATTTTCATGCTAATATTTTATAATTATTTCGCACAATAAACATATTTTTTATGTATATATAAATATATTTATTCTTGTTTACTTTTAACATTCTATTTTTTCTTCATTTATATGTTAATAAATATTATATAATTTTAACTTTATTCTAAAGAAAAATTTAAATTCCATCTATACTGCAATTATATTCTACAAAAATAATTCAATTTACATATAATGTCATATCCTTAAAAAAAATTATATCTACAATTTAAAACTTTACCCCAATATAATCATACTCTTTGTAAAAAAAATTACAGACCACAAAATTTAGAATTATTTCATGCAATTAACAACTTTTTTATGTATATATAAATATATTTATTTACTTTTTACTTTTAACATTTTATTTTTTACTTTATTTATATGTTAATAAATATAATATAATCTTCACTTTATTCTACATTTTTTTTTACATTTTATCGATAATGCAATTATATTAAAAAAACAATCATTCAATTTTTATATAATATCATATCCTAAAACAAATTTATTTTTAACTTTTAAAACTTCACCGCAATACAATCATACAACAAAAATGGAGTCTTTGTAAAGAAAAATTACATATTACATAAAAAATTACATACCATTTGTTTTTTTTGAATCTTTGTGCTTTCCTTTCACAACAATACTTGAAGACTTCTTTACCACCACCAACAACTGAAAAACCATAGAAGAAGATGAAAATGGATATGGGGAACATGTAGAGGAAGACGAAAATGGAGACTTTGGCAGAAGAAGGAAGAGGGAAGATGTTTAAATGGTCAAAATTTCAACGATAAAAAAAATTAATATGGATAACGTATTTTTCCTAGCCAATCAGATTTGTCTATATGTCAGTATAATCTTAATAGACCAATTATAATCTATCACATTGCCATCTTTATCTGCGTGTTAGGGTCAAATTTTTTGACCCTAACACGTGATCCATTATATTTATTTATTTTATATATAAAATGGCAACTGTGACCTATTTTATATAATTTTTTTAAAAAATTTTAAATGGGTGTAAAAAAAAATTAACTTAATGTATTTGGAGAATAAAGAGTTGTAGCAATACATACGAAGCATTTAAAGTTTTGTTTGTTGCACTGTAGTCAAAATCCCTGCTACACTATGCAAAAGGATTCGGCTACACTTATCATTCACATCTTTTGTTGAGTTGTAATAAGTTGTTAGTACCAAAAGTGAAGCAAATAAAATAAAAATAAATATAAAAGCTTAATGCAGTTTTGTCTTTTAAGTATCTATATTTTTTAATTAAATTAGTTATTGAACTAATAAATGTACTAATTCATAATTTATTAGTATAACTAAAATTAAATCATAATCAAATCAATAATTATTAAATATATATATATTTTTTTAAATATTAAAAATGTAATATAATAAATTATAACAAAATAAATACTAATAAAATTTATACATTTTTTTACTAAGTTTGAAGATGCAAATCCAAGCTATGTCCTCTGCTTTTCATACTTTTAATTTATTTGATGTTTGTGATTCCATCTTTATTACTACTCCCATAAAAAAAAAAAAAAGGTAGCTAATAATATAGCAACTCTAATCACCACCTCAAACTTTTTTTAATGTTATCTGAATTTTATACTTTGTCTTTTAACTGAATTCCTACTTATACTCTTAATTTGTTGGGCTCTTAACTTGAATTAAATCTATGCCTTATCTCTTAATCCATTTAATTTCATTCCTTCCCCTTGGCCTTTCTTCTTTTGTGTGCTTTCCACTTTAAAATTTTCTATTAGCATAGATAAAAAATAATATCATTTCCTATTGATCTTGTCCTCTTAAGCTTATTGATGGTTGGTATAGGAATAGGAAGTTGAGTTTGCTTACACATGCTTTATCTGTGAAAAGAGAAGGCCTTGCAAAGAAAGAAAGGAGAATAAGGGGCAAGGGAATATGGAAGGATTTTTTTTTTTCATAAGTAGGAGTTTGGAGCTGCCCAAATTAGTTTATGAACTTTAATGTCATTCCCTTTATATAGGCATGTCCTTTGCTAAAGGCCATCGATGTTTCCCATTGTTAGGGATATGGGGACAAAGAAGTAGCTATGCTTTCATGCATAGCAAGGTTGATGAAGCTTAAGATGGGCAGAGAAGCACACACAGTCCCACATTGTCCAATAGTGAAAGGATTAGTTAAGTCTCTCATGATAAATAAAAAGGCAAATAGAATCATTAATTATAGCATATTGGATTAGACCAACAGGAAACTAAGGCCCATAGTCCTATTTTTAAAAATCAGGCAGTTTGTTGATTTGTTCGGTTTAGACTGATTTTACCAAATATTGATCAGTTTTATCATTTTTTTTAAAGCTTGTTTTATAAGTTAAAAGAATTGAACTAATGGTCAATTTATTGACTTTTTGGTTGAACTAATTGATCTATTCTTTTTTTTGTTGGCATTGCTCAACTTACATCCATGATTCCAAAATGAATAATTTCATCAAAACAAAACTCTAACAATTTTTAAATGGGTAACATTACAAACCTTATGCCCATTTCTTTCTTTCCATTATTATGGGACTATGTGAAAAGTCCTAACAAATCCTTTGTGATACTAATACTAGTGTTAGTTTCTAAGAGAGTCTCAAATATTAAGAAGATTCATTTAATTTTTTTAATTGATTTTAAGACAAACAATATAAATAAGTTTAATGCTACCTTTTGATCCAACATTTTTAGACATTAGGCGTATGTATCTTGCCTACTTATATACTCTCATTTAGTCTAATTTTTATATATTGTGAGACTTTTTAACACTTATACTCATACTTGACCTTAACAATCTCCTTTTAATTGTGAGTTCATCACATGCTCTCTTCTTTTTTTTTTTTAGCAACCCACTTACAATAACCCAATGGGCCCATGCCTCAACATTGAGCTTTTTACTTTTAAGCGAGGTGTAAATAACCGCTTTCATCCACTTGGGTTACTCTCTCCAAACCTATCCCAGCTAGACGATTAGTATTGATATCATTGTTGGGACCTAAAAGCAAAAGCATATACAAAGAAAGAAAGAAGGAAAATAACACAAAAATTTAATATGGATTGATTTTTCAAATAAACATACATCCACTATATCAATAGGGATAATTTCACTAAAATAAAAACTTTTATAATTGTTGAACAAATAAAAATTATAAGCCTTCTTTTGATCACAACTAGTTAAGACTCCGATTACAACCTTATATCAATCCCAAGACTTAGCATGTTGTGCTATCTAAATCAATATCTAAAAAATCTATTTATAAGAGCTCATATCCCTTCCATTATTTATTCTCACTAATATAGGACTTTGTGGAAACCCAATAAGTGTGGTCCATTATCACCTAGAAAAGTTTAGCAACACTAAATCTAGTTCCTAGCAATATAAATATACTAAATTAATATAAATATATGAAACAAACATTTAAAAAAAATTAATATACTTATATATTTATATTAATTATAGTCAACGAGGTATTCATATATATATATTTAGACATGATATCTATGTAAAAAGACTAAAATTCTGTTTTGGCTTTACAAAAGAAGTATTTCTTAATTTAAACCTTTATATAATTGTCTTCTTAATTTGCTCACTCATAGATAAGATGATTTTCAATTTGGTCTCTTATATAATTATTTTTTCATTTTAGTTCATCACAAATAAAATCATTATCAATAATGTCTTTTTATTAATTTACTATGAATGAGATTAACAAAAAATTAATTGAAAGACATTATTTATAACTTGTTAAAAAATTATGTTATATGTCATTACATCAGTTAATTTTATTTATAATAAATTAATAAAAAGATATTAATAACAATTTTATTTATGATAGATCAAATTAAGAATTTTATATATAAGTGACTAAATTAAGAATGTAATTTTGTAAGAGACTATATTAAAAAATATTTTATTTGTGAGAGACTAAATTAAAAAATAATTATATAACTAACTAAATTAAAAAATACTCTATATATAAGAGATCAAAACTAGATAATTATCCAACTTAAAATATTCTTTCTAATCGACTCTAGTTTATTTTTAATAATATTATACTAAAAAAATTCGACTCTTGAAACGCTAACGACTAATGCCTTGAAATGTTGACACATGGTGTTATAGGAAATTTTCATATATTTTTACCTTCAAATTATAATTATATTATATTAAAGAAAGTTTAATTTTCTTAAAATATGGACAAGTGGCGTTATAAAAGAATTTCATCTATTTATACTCTTAAATTATAATTGTAACTTAAAAAATTAATTATGTTTATATTCATTGATTTTTTTATTTAAAATCTGATAATTTCAAATATATTTGATTAAAATTCCCTTTATTACAACTCAAATGTTTTACAATTATATACGGCTTATCATGTCTGATGAATACACTAAATTGAACGCAGTTGAATTGTGCCACAGTTGATTCAAACGATATATTCATCTTACAAGGCATTATTCATATTATTCAAGCGTCCTATAAATAAAAAGTAAAATTACTCCTTTTACTAATTATTCACACTTTTCACCATTGAATTAGTGATTTTAACATATATTTTTCTTATGTAAACATGCTTATTCCATAAATTTTTCATTAATTAACAGCAGAATTTATACATAACATATATAAGCAAAGAATTAAATTTAAATGCAATTTATTATATTTTTGTTATAAACGTTTTCATTAAAATATAATATATATATATATATTTTAATTAAAACATGCAAAATATATAATTTAACTAAAAAATTATATATTTATCATATTATTATTTAAAAAGATCTTATACTTATTATATTTTGTTTAAAAAATCTAATAACAAAAATACAATTAACTGTATTTTTTCAAAACCAAATCCCTTAAAAAGAAAAAAAAAAACACTCGCAAACACTCCCTTTGGCGGGTGAATGAAACAGGATCGGCTGGAAGGAAAACCTTTCGTTTCAAAAAATTCGATGTACCGCTCAGTCTATGTTGTGCGTGTGAGAGTGAGAGAGAGAAAGAGACTAACAAGAGTGGGGCTTGATAAGCAGATGAATTAATTCCAAACATTGAATGCTTTCAACAACCCAAAGTAACGAATTGAATTGCGGGCAGAGCAGCTATCTTGTCTGATTGTCGTAGTCTTTGGGCAACTACTGGCATTTACTTCACATTCTTCTCTTGCAAAATTATTCCATTCCTGTTCTCATTTTTCTTCTTAGAATCATCAATTCAATTCGTCCAGTTAAAACCTGCTTATTCGATCAATTGATGCCCACTCTTTCCCTTTCCATTTCACGATAGATAGATCCTAATACTCTGTGTGGATTTTCATGTGTCAAGTTCAAATTCGGTCCAATTATATCCATATTGAATATACTAGTATTCGTAAAAGAAGAATGTGAGCGTTTTCTGGAATAATTGAGAAATAATAATGGGTGAGTTCCAAGAAGTTGAAAAAGGTCAGGCAGAAGCAGGTGGATATGTAGAGAATGAATATTCTCAGGTGTGGCAACATGTCCAAACACGACACCGGCGCTCCAAGAGGTCTAGACTTTTCAAACTCAATTGTGGTTGGTGTTGGTTGTTGTGTCCTTTTCCCTTCGTTATGCATTTTGCTAATGAACTTCTTTCCCTTTCTCAGTCCGTGTTCTGATGTATGGTGTTACTACGAAATTTACCTATGCCATGTTTTTCTGCTAGTGGCGCTTTCTTCAGTGAATATTAAATTGTGCTTTCTTTTCAATTCAGAATACAATACGAAAAGCTTCAGTTTCTTTCGTTGGCATTTATCAATTAATCTGCAAAATAAAAAACGAAGGCTGAATTAGCAAAAACTTTGGAGGTCTATGGAACTTTAAGATTTGGGAAGTACTAGGCATAACAGTTTTGTAACTACATATTCAAATAAGGGTGTTTTATTTAAGCAACTAGGAAGTGTGACAAATTCATTCAGAAAAAGAGGTTTTTGTTATCAATGTTCAGTTTCCACACACAGGTTTCCCGCCTTATAAATCTTTTTTCTTCTGTTGCTTTCTTTTGTGACACCATATGCTTCCTTTTTTTTTTTTTTTTTCCCAGTGCTTCTGACAGGAACCTGAAAATCTCAAGAGGTGGAGTTTTGCGTCCCAAAGAGAAAGACCATAATGAATCTCTTGTGAGACTACAAGTTAAAATTTGTCTTTCGCTTTATAATCATATCTTATAATTCGTTGTAAAAAACAATGATTGCATGCATGCTTGCACTGCAAATTGTAATTTTGAATGTGAATCAGTTGATATTTCACTAATTTCCACATGACTTGAACAGGTATCACCACCTTCTATGAGTGCTTCTAGATTACACAGTCCTTTGCATGACAGTCTCACTTATATCAACAAGAATACTTCGTCAAATCATAGAGCATCCTTGGAGAAAGATGTAAGCACTGTATTTGGATGTAAATGGGTCTTATTCTTATCTCTGAATATTTACTTTAACATACCTTGTGAACAACTCTGTTTAACTTTACACATGCTGAGATGACTCTGTGAGACTGTGCTTGTTCTTGGTTTTCACGTTTCAATTGTTTTTTAACTTTCGCCGTAAAGTTGGTTGTGATTTATGACTTTTGGTTTTGGTTATGAGGCATAATAATGGGGAGAAAAACGTGTTTCCTCTTCAAAAATGGAAAAGAAGTTGATGATACAATCATGAAACTTATTTGATAAAAAGTTATCTTAGTATAAACTTGGCTTAATCTTCTCAAAAGGAAAGAACTTCAAAGTATTTTTGGTGTGGGATTATGAAAGCAGTTCTTGAAAGGACCTTGTCATAATGCCAACTTCTGGAAACATCTTCAATTGAAGAAATCATAATTCAAATGAACTTGTCGATTGAAATTATATACAAATAAGCCAAACTTAAGAAATCATATTATTTTTTATCTCTTCCAAGGGAATTCATAGGAGGAAAATGATACCACACACAGGGCTTCAAATGCTGAATAGACAATTCTAGGCGGTGCAGGTCTCACGATTTTTGGCCATTGCTTGGTATTGATGCGATGAATCATTTCCTGATTTGCAGGTGGAGCAACTGCAATTACGCCTGCACCAGGAGAAATCTATGCGCATTCTGCTTGAGAGAGCAATGGGCCGAGCCTCAAGTACTTTATCTCCTGGACACAGGCACTTTGCTGCTCAGGTAATTTGACTTTCATACTTTGTTATAGATAGCTATTTTATATTCATCTGTAGGTTCCTTCCCACTGAGTTGCTTCAGTGGACAAACTTGACGCCTACTGCAAAATGTTTTGCCAATGGTTCTATAACTGTTAATTTATATGTGGGCAATGATCACTTGCTGATAATATTCCTTATTCTAAAATAAAGGATGTCCTATAGATTACCTCAGCCTAACTATTTCATGTTGTTTTTCTGTATGTTTCATAATAGTCTTGTGACAGACTTCTTATGACGTGGAATCACTTACTAATGTGTCAAGTTTGTTGATCTATCATTGAAGATATGCAAAGATATGAAATATTAGGAAATGAGCAGCTGATTTTCATGTAAAAAATCCTAGTTTGGTGATAGAAAGACAGGATTGTTCACTTGATAGTTAATAAATTTCTACTGGCATGTGTGGTACGGCCATGTAAGTTTTGGCTTGCTGCCTATTTTCTTAATTTACAATCCACATCGTAACATGACTCTTGTAACCTATGGTTATCAATGTTTGCTTTCTGGAGAATGTAAGCAACACCTATAAATGTCTACTTTGTGGAAAATAACTCTCTTTTGTTTTACCTTTTCTTAGACAAAAGACTTGATCGCTGAAATTGAGTTACTTGAAGAAGAGGTTACTAGCCGTGAGCAGCATGTGCTTGCTCTGTACAGGAATATTTTTGAAAACTGTGTTAGCCGACCATCTTCTGAACAAAATTCTGGCATGGCTTCACCTGCTCATATAAAACATGAAACCAGGAAGCATCCAAGTATAATTTCAAGTGCATTCTGTTCCTCAAAAAAGTTCCCTCTGCGACCACTGCAAGCTTTAATTTCTATCAATGATTCAAAGAATAGAATATTTGGCTCAAGCCATGGTCCTTTATCAAGTGGCAAAGACAACATTTATTTTAAAAAGAATTGTTCTGATTCCACTAAGGTAGGTGTTGTTGTTCTTCTTTAAATATATGTATGTTTGTATGCTTTCTTGTTTGCTTTGCTTTTGCCATGAATGTATAGCATTTGGCCCAAATGTAGAGCTTGTGATGTAAACTCAAACTTACCATGTAGACGGAGAGGGCTGTGAGCACTACAGTAATATGAGTTGTCCAAAGAATCTAAAGTAAGAGGAAGAATTGGCCACGGTTGAAATGATCATGCCCTTACTATGTGATGGAACTCTCGTAGATTGTATGAGTGTAGTGAAAATAAACTCTGGCTATAGCTCCCCGATATGAGGACTTAGCCGATAACAGAGAAATGAATCACAGAAACAAATGCAAAATAAAGAAACAAATCACCCTTGACTTTCGAGAGGTCAGGTCCTCTCCACTCTCTCAATGTTTTTTCTGCTTGCCTTCTTTCCGGATCCTCCTCCACCAAAAATATCCCTTCAGCTCCCACTCACACCCCCTCACCCTAGTACATGACAAAGTTAGTTGGAATCTACTCCTTCATTCCCTTCTGCCCTGTCTCCCGCTGCTAGCTCACCTTTCTTTTTTATTTTTTTGGCTTCTTCTGATGTAAACCCTTCCCCACCTATTAATTTGTTTCGGCTGGCCTCCTTTGGGCCTTCTCTCATACACTTGACAACCCATAGGCCCATCACTATGACTCTTTTGTGCATTAATATGCCATTGAACTAATTATACCTTTGCAATGAATTTTTCTTTCCAGAAATATGAAGCCTTTGTCAAAGTAATCATTCCTTGACAATAAATTTTTTCAACATAAAAAAATCAATCCTACATAAAACTGTATTTGTTTATCTGCTTACACTTATCTTAATTAGGCAGGGTTTGTCTTAAGATTTGTATCTCAATTATATGTCAGGTTCATGAAAAGTTTTCTACAATGGATAAAACTCCAGTGTTGCGAACTCTAAAAGACCATTTATACCAGTGTCCCAGCAGGTTGTCAGAGGAGATGGTCAGGTGTATGGCCACTGTATATTGTTGGCTTCGTAGTGCAACCACTGTAAATGCTGAAAATAATAGATCACCATTATTGTCAAGGTCATCAACTAATGCTATACAGCCTCGGCATGGTATTGAGGAGGATCGAGACTGGTCTAGCAAATCAGCAGTTGAAATATCTTGGATATCTACTCATAAACGTCATTCTTCTCATGCTTCATATGCCATCAATAACTACAGGTTAATTTTACAAGTATGATAATTTCAATTTGAAATATATATATATATATATATATCAAAGTTCAATTACTATTAAGGTGCGTCTATTAGGAATCTCAAGTGAGTAATGAACATTCAAATTATTTAATTTCTGGAAATCTAAAAATTCTGCATCTAGCATTGATTTGGTAATCTTGGCATGAGTAATTTCCTATTACATTCTAATTCTATTATACTTTGATTGGATTTATTTTATTGTTTTATAGACATCTTAAGTTTTTGTAATATACTTGTTTTAGTATACTTTGTTTGAATAAGGCTAGTCAGCAGAGTTTGAAGGGTTGAGAGGAATGATCATTAGTTAGTTTGGTTTTCCTTCTTTCATATAGAGAATATAAGCTTCTTAAGTGAGACTACTAGGAGGGCTACATCGTATTCTGAGGTTTCCTTGTTTCTTCTTCTTCTTCTTCTTCTTCCCCAGGGAGATTAGAAACAAGGGTCTTGACACGCCCATATGTAAATGTTGACCCCCTCTTTTTATTTAAAGTTTTATTGAGAAACTGGGATATGCATGATGCAGGATGTGAAGATAGGGATTTTCTTACTTAAATGTGCACAACTATCCCAAAAATTAAAAACATTTAAATAACAAAATGAACAAAATCTCTCTCTTCTAATTCTGTATCAATGTAATCCCTTCATTTGCAGTAGCATAGATGATGAAGCAGTGCACACCAAACTAATTATTTAGTTAGTTATGGAGACCAATGACTTGACTGGGTAATAAAGCAGATTTTTTTGACACACACACACATATATATATATATACATATATTTGGCATGCACACTCTTATTCTTACTTGCTCCATACTGTTCAATTTCCCTCTTTTTTTTTGGGGGGGGGGGGGGGGAGGATAATGTGTCAGATTTACTTATATGCATACTCTGTATGTTCTGTTTATGTTTGCACTGGATTTTATTTTCTAATTGAATTCGTACCTTGACACATTATTATCTCTTTACCTTCAGAGTTCTAGTTGAACAACTGGAAAGGGTGAATGTCAGTCAAATGGAATATGACGCCCAAGTTGCATTCTGGATCAACGTGCACAATGCTCTTGTGATGCATGTAATAGTCACTTGACCAGAGATTATTTTTGTTTTACTGATTTTCACCACATATAACTTTTCTTCTGCCCTTGACAGGCATATTTAGCATATGGAATTCCTCAGGGCTCTCTGAGGAGGTTAGCCTTGTTTCACAAGGTAGTTTGATTTTTTTATTCAATTTTTTATTGCTATCAGTAGGAAAGAATTCTCAGAGTTTACAAAGATCTAGGAAAAAATGTTGGATCCAGAGAAGATCTGACAAGGCTTAACTTTCTCCAAAGTCCTCTCCACAAACCAATGTTCGATTATTGGGATGCCTGAACCAGGAATTTTTTTGCCTCTATAGCCAAATAACTTATTTATTTCTCATTTCCTTCAATTTTCTTTTCTAAGTGGAACTCATATTTTTCCAGTCCATCAAAATTAGTAAGAAACTGTCACCCTTATAGCCAAGAGAACTAAAATTTTGATCTCTTTGTAACCCCCCAACCCCTCGAAAGGGGAAAAAGAAAAGATAAGTCTTCTCTTCGGCACCATTTTTTCATTAGTTGTTAACTTTTGTAGCAAATAAATACCTTAAATGATATTATACATGTTTAGCACTTCCATTTCTTTCATTGGTAGTATTTTCTTTCTGTGATATTGTGCCTTTTTCTTGTGACACAACATACACAATATCGATTAATTGGTAAAATTGTATAGTGCAGGCTGCTTACAACATTGGCGGTCATATCATTAGTGCAAATGCCATAGAACAATCAATATTTTGCTTCCGAAGTCCCCGCATTGGACGGGTACTGACCTTACCTCATGTTAACAATGAGACAATACAAAATATCTATGAAATCATGCTCGTTTATGGATGCATTTTGTCATATGTTGGAATATGATTAAGGCCCGAAGGGTACAGATACCATGAAACTTTCCACCTTACTTTTCTGTTTTGGCATGCTGAGGGTTATGTGATTGACATCTTCTGCTTACAGTTTCTATAATATCGTATATACGGCATCATCAAATTGGTATGGCACACACTAAAATTATTATCCATGATTGAATAAACTAATAGACTTTCCTTCTTTATTGAAACAAGAAGACTAAGCCTCAATAATCAGTTTAAATTTATTCTTCTTCATGTGTGAGTTGCTTATGGTCGGTAGCACCATACCTTTTCTCCTGATTTTATTCAGTAATTTTTTTTTTTTAAATTGAAGTAAAATTTTTTGACACCTAGTTTTGATGCTTGGACATAATTCTCTGTTTCATCTAGTTAATTTATTTGTCACTTTCTAAACAACAGTGGCTTGAAAGCATCGTATCTGCTGCCTTGAGGAAGAAAAGTAGTGAAGAAAGACAACTGATCAGCTCAAAATTGGGTCTTGGTGATTCCCAACCCCTTGTCTGCTTTGCTCTTTGTACTGGAGGCTTGTCAGATCCTGTGGTAATTTTTTCTCATTTATTTTTTCACATGATAGTCGGTATGAATATCGCTGGAAAAAGTGAGGTGTTATTAGTAATACAAGATTTAAGACTCATGGAGGCCACATCTAGCTAGGTTTGGGTAAATCATGCTGATTTCATTAAATTAATATAGGGTGTTGGCATGTCATTTAGAAATTGGATGCCTTCGTTCACTTCTTCTTATTCTTTTTTAAAAAAGTTTTGCTCGCTATATAGTTTGTGGGGTTATAAAAACAGCTATGGACACGCCTCCATTATTTAATACACATTTCTAACATGTTTTCTTCAAGCTTAAAATTACACTTGCTCATGGATACAATCTGAAGATGAAAGTGTTGATGTCATTTATCAGTGTTTTATGGCACAACTAAAATGTTGAATGGATCATTTTCCAATTTGGCACATAGCTTTCACTTGAGAAATCTTTTGCGGGCATCAAGTAGTCCATGGATGTAGATCACATCCTGTTCCCCCCCCCCCCCCCCCCCTTCTCTCTTTCAACGGCGTTAATCTAATTTTAACGTTGTTAAAGTTAAAAATATCGTCTGCTTCCCCCCCCTCTCTCTTTCAACGGCATTAATCTAATTTTAACTTGTTAAAGTTAAAAATATCGTAATTTATCATTCCTTTCTTTGTTTTGCATCGATAATACTCTTTGCTCTCTTACACACCGACATTTGCAAGAGTTGCTAATTAATTTTGTTATGATATGCCACAGCTAAAAGTTTATTCAGCATCCAACATAAGAGAAGAACTGGATGTTGCCACGAGAGAGTTTCTTCAAGCAAATGTAGTTGTGAAGAAGTCAAGAAAAGTTTTTCTCCCAAAATTGGTAGAAAGATATTGCAGAGAAGCAACAATCAGCATAGATGATCTCCTTGGGTGGGTAATGCAAAGCGTTGATAAGAAGCTGCATGATTCAATACAGAAGTGCCTTGATCGTAAATCCGGCAAAAAGGCATCTCAGATAATAGAATGGTTACCTTACAGTTCTAGGTTCCGCTACATGTTCTCCAAAGACCTAATAGACAAGCCATGGTGGGTGTGACACTTAACTGCGTGGAAGAGATTATCTCGAGTCATGGAAGGTAACTGTAGGTGCTTAAAGGAATTCCTTGTACATTGACATAATGTGATCTTTTCTCCCCTTAGATGCCGTACACTTACTATTTGAGATTACTATATGTTCTGATAAATCTAGTCGCACCCGTTTAACAAGTGCATTTTTTTAACGTGCGATAATAAACCCTGAATTATTTACTAGTTTCTAGTATTTGAGAGATGTCTAGAGGCGTAGAAAGATTTTGTATGCAAATGGCTTTACCATTAGTAAAGTCTAAACATTTTGTTAGCAGTGGGGCCAAGGCGTATTCTTTTTACTTTTGGCTGCCAAGGGCACGGTGTGATTCCGTTTTTCAGTTTTGTTTTTCTTTTATAAATAAGGACGATTTTCTTCTTTTGTTAAAAATATGTCACATCCCAAACGTGACATCAAAGCCCTAAAAAGATTTTTTTTTTAAATTTTCAAAAAAAAAAAAAAAGAATTATCACCAAAATTTTAATTATAAAAAGTAAAACTTTAAAAAAATTTCTTTTGAAAAAAATGATAAAGGATGATTTACAAAACAGTTATATTGATTCTGTTTTTCAGTTTTGTTTTTCTTTTATAAATAAGGACGACTTTCTTCTTAAAATATGTCACATCCGAAACGTGACATCAAAGCACTAAAAAGAATTTTTTTTAATTTTCAAAAACAAAAATAAAAATATAGAATTATCACCAAAATTTTAATTATAAGAAGTAAAACTTTAAAAAAATTTCTTTTGAAAAAATGATAAAAGATGATTTACAAAACAGTGATAGGTTTGAAAGTTAATTTTATATAAAAAAAGTATTAAATATCTTACAACATCTTTTTTTCTTTTAGAAAGGATTATTTTTAAGTCAATTAAATAAAATAAGTATAATTTTAATTTTATTTAAACTATCATAAACAAAACACATAGAAGTAAAAGAAAAGAAGAAATAACAAAAGAAAAAGATAAAATAAGATAAAATATTTACAAGGAAATAAAAATGAAATATTTACAAAAATAAAAAGGTAAAATAAGTGAAATAAAATATTTAAGAGAAAAAAGAAAATAAGATGCTTATAAAAATAAAAAATAAAATATTTACAAAATTTTTCTTTAATTCTTTTTTTAATCAAAATTACATGTAATCACTTACTCTCATATGGGATGATCAATTAAGATTACTCGGATATTTCTTCACCGAAAAGAATTTACTTAGATATTTAAAATCGATTTGTTATTTAGATATTTGGAAAAACTATATTTTATCCTCTAAATAAAATTTAATTGAACAATCTTCATATAGTAGCATCAAGTAGAAATAAAAATGCAGATATAAGAAGCAATATAAGAATTATTTGATCTATCATAGCTAATTTTAATTAAAATTTAATATTTTTATTTTAATTCAAAATTTAAAAATATTTTATTATATTTTGAAGTTTATATATTGATTTTATACTTTTATTCAAGAAAATAAAGTACAATTCTCAGATATTTTAGAAATGATTTTAGATTCTTTTGTTTAGTAAAAAAAAGTAAAAAAATTTTAGTGAAATTTTCTTTGAAGAAATTTTTATATTTTTTAATATAAATTTAAATATAGTTTATAATGAGCTTCCATGATATATTATAGCAATTAATTAAAGTAAAATAAAAATAATTTTTAAGAAAAATCCCTTCAAAAATTAAAGTAAAAATTGAATCGATGAATTATTTAAAAATATTTTTTGACAAAATAAACAACCATAGAAAAATTTTCATTAAAACAGATGAAAAATTTTATATACCCCCAAATTATCATTCGAAAATCTTCTCAAATGAGGATAAAGAAAAAAAGAAATTTACTTTAATTTTTGAAGAGATTTTTTAAATTAAAAAAAAGAAAAAAATCCCTTAAGGCAACAAAAAATTCAAATATCTCCTAAACGCTCCTGATTCCGGTTTCTCGTAAGTCTCTTCTCCATTCCTACCGTAAGATTACGCCACCTCATCCACCTAATCTATTCTCTGCCGATATTAACCAATGATCACTGTATTTGTGAAGCTGTTTTCCACGGGCGGATTGTCTAGTTTACCGTCCGTACTTCTATCCTCGAATCAAGACCACACACGTGTATACTCTAATTTATACCCGTTGATGTCACCTAATTACGAACGGGCCCAGCTTTTCAATTCCAGTCACCGTCCGCAGACATTTTTATTTTTGATGAGTTGTTGAAAAACGAATACCGAGTGCTTTTTCCTCGGCCAAGAAACAAGGGCGGAAAAGCAAAATAAACGAACAAACAAACAAAAAAAACCCACTGAGAAAGTGTCACACACTCTTCGTGTCTTCGGGTTGTTTCCGCTTTCTCTGACTACTCTATATCTTTCGACGTCGGAACCCTAATTCGATCGCCGGACCTCGAAGTCTCCGGTAAGCTTCTGCTGGCCGGTCAGATATAATTGACTTTGTTGGGAGCGTTTTATTTGTCTTCTTTGTATATATATTTTTTAGGCTATGGCGCTTCACGGAGATTACACTGACCAAGGGTTATTTTTGAAGCAGTAGATGACTGTACGATTGGGGAATAGTTGAGATCAAACGGGCTGGATTTCCTCGCCGAATGGAGGGAGGTAGCGTCTCTAGACTTACTTGTTCTGGTACTGTCCATGTCCAACTTTTATGAGATATAGGGTTTCTTTTTTATTTTTTGTCCTTTTCTTCCCACTGTTTGATAAGGCAGATTTTGCTTATTTTGCTTTGAAATCGCCAGTTTGTTTTAAAAAGTTAATTTCTTTCTTATTATTCGGACCGGCTAATTGTCGCAGAGAACAATAGTTCAAGAACTGCTTTTATTATATCATGGTGGTTAATCTGTGTGTGTAAATTATCATAGTTGGTTTTAAAGAATGTCTGGTAAAGGAATGTGCTTGCTCTGGGAAAGTCGGTCTTGTGTAACGCCTTCTAAGTATACTACGAGTTCATTTAATTTTAAAAAAAAATTAAAAAAAGTTTTTTTTTAATTATTAATCCCATCATCTTCTTAATGAGTTCTAAAAAGCACGGTCAGACAGCACAACCAAGCCAACATCCGAATGGTCTAGGTACTTTTAGTTGTGTCTGATACATGTATCTAGCACATGTTGGACATGGAATTGGGTCCTTTTTTGAAGTGTTTATGTATCATAGGATAAGGCTAATTCAAGAAGCCACGAAGGGGTCATGACCTTAGTGCTTTAGATTGGGTCACACCTCTACTCATTGCTTGTCAGGAATAGGAGGGGTGGTGGTTTTAGAAATCAAATATGAAGAAAAAAATAAATTATATAATATAATTAATATATTTTATTTTAGTTAATTTCTTGATTGTAATATACTCACTTCGCTTGTATATATGGTCTATATTTCATATATACCTAACCTCTATGGCAGTTTGCAAAAGCTTTCCCAAGTAGTGATGGATGAGTGGTACCTCACCTAAATAATGTCTGAAATAAAAACCACCTGGACTCTCTTTTGATCCTGGTTCCTTCTTAGTTTTACTTCAAAATTAGTAACAGTTGTTGTTTTTTGCTAAAGGCGCAGACCAGCCCAAGTTATGTAATTTGATGACAGTGGGAACCAACTGCTTAAGCTTCATGTCATATTGCAGGAAAGCATGGATTTTTAGACAATCTAGCAAATGCAATTTAGGAAAGAGCAGAGTTATGAAGCATTGGATTTTGAAACAGAGTTGTATGAATAACCTTACTAAAATTCTAGTGGAACAACTTGTTAAGCTAAATTGTTTGCTTGCAGAGCTCACTTGCTCGGGTCATTATTTAAACTTTTATTTAGCCAAATTCACTCATCCTACTCCCTAAGACCTGATCATTATACTCTTTCCAGAGCCCTCACCACCTGTGCCATTATTCCTGATGTCACCTTCAGGAACCAACTCCTCACATATGCCATTAAAACTGGCCTCAAGGCCTACACTTTTGTAGCAAATTCTTTGCTTTTGCAAGTGGATCCTTGGATAAACTGGATACACAGATGTCTATTCTTGGACAACAATGCTGGGGGCAAGTATTAGGTTGGGCCACATTGATTATGCCTTTCAACTCTTTGATCATATGCCAAGTCATAATGTGGCGATTCAGCATGCCATAATTACTGGATGTATTGGGAATGAACAACTTGCTATCTATTTGCTTAGAGAGATGCATAGGATGGGTGTTAAGCCTAATAGTTTCACGTTTGTCAGCAGATTGAGTTTGTGCTCATTTGTGATTTTGGATTATGGAAGGCATGTCCATTCAGCAGTAATCAAAACTAGTTTTTTATTTAGGGCTTTTGTTATTAATTCCCCTATTACTAAGTATTTTAAATGCAAATGTTTTACAATTTGATGAAGCTTAAGCAGCCATGCAGGAACATATTACATATAAGGCAATGACAGGTGGTCTTGTAAGCATGGAAAGAAATGATGATGCATTTCTAATGTTGAGAAAGATGCAAGAGACCTGTCTCAGCCCAATGGAACTGACCTTTTGTGTGTGTGAACTCTTCTTCGTCTTTGAATGCTAGCTGTCAGTCACTGTTCCAAGCTATCAAGATGGGTTTTATTACTTATATTGTGTGAATAATGCAACAATGACCATGTATTCCAGCTTTGGGGAGTTGCAGAAGCACTTTTTTTTTTGGGGGGGGGGGGGGGGAGGATAATGGAACATGGGGATCTTGTTTCATGAACCATTATGATTTCAGTTTATTCTCAAGAGAACCTTGGCCTATAAGCAATGTTTATCTACTTGGAAATCAGGAGGCAAGGAGTTGAACCGGAAGAATCTACTTGTTGAAGTCCACTAGCTGCCTCAGACTTTTCACAAATTGTGGAAATGGTCCATTTCCTTTTAATAAAAAATTGGCTTATGAAAGTAGAAGTTTCCAATGCCCTAGTTACTGCATAACACATATTGTAGACATGGAAAGATAAAGGAAGCCTTCCATATAATCTCTGAGCTCCCATATAAAAATTTGATATCTTGGAATGGTATCATTTCAGGGTTCTTAATAAGTGGATCTCCACTACATGGATTAGAGATATAGAGTTCAAACCAAATGTCTATACCATAAGTCTTATTTATGTTCTGGCATTTTAGGCTTGAGTCTTGGGCAACAGGTTCACAGTCACATACTGTGACTTGGTTGTTCTTTAGAAATTTATTTAGGTAATGCCTTGTTGACATTGTATGCGAAATGTGAGTCTTTAGAGGTGTTTGAGAGTATTTAGTGCAATGGTCAAAGAGATATAATCCCTTGGAATGTCTCTAATGCCTGCTTGTGGCTGCATTAGCAAGGCAAAGAAGTTGTGTGCTCTTTTTGAGGGAATGCAAAATTTATCTGTGATCAAACAGGACCAAACTACATTTATAGCAGTTGTTTTTGCTTGCAGTCATGCAAGTATACTTGATGATGGCACTTGTATTTTCGGTTCAATGGTGAAAATTATGGATATATGCTGATTGTGGATCATCTTTCTCACATAGTCAATCTTCTAGGTCACAGTGGGTACCATGACGATGAGAAAGAGTAATAAATGAAGGGAACTTTGGAGCACATTCCAATTTCTGCTGGTCTCTGTTCAGTGCTTTTGCAGCTCATGGTAATTTAAGAGTTGGGAGGATAGTTGCTAGACTTATCCTAGATGGAGGGTGTAATTAACCTGTTAGGTTATGTTTGTTCGTCAAATATTTGTTCAGTGGCAGGCCAGTAGGATTGGATAACAAAGCAGTCTGGTACTTGGAAGTTTGTTGTTCTTTCAGGAGTGCCCAAGAACATCCAATAAAATCAACTGATGTGCTGTAAGTATATGATGGAATTTATGGAGAGTTCAGAACTGAGTCAATTTTGGACAAGAGTCATTGCTATTCTAAATTTAACTAGCGAGAGATAAAGTGTCTGTGAATGACATCGAGGATGATCCAGGAGGCATGATTTTTCAAAACACTGATTTCTTGCAATAATTTATTCTTGTCTAACCCATGGAACATTGATGATAATCAAGTTGATGACCTGTGTGGGAAGTGATTATTTGCAATTTGTTTTTGTGTGGTCAATTAGCTACCGTATAAGGGAAAGCTTATATTGGGTAGTGGCAATACTTCTGTTAGCATCCAAATGAATCTTGTCTATCTACAAATTGACTAAAAATTGCGTCTTTGGAATGATTTTTCTATAACAATTAAATCTAAATTTGTTCTTCCATATTGATTATAATTATAATGAGCCATGCTCATTGTCAAACCTACACTTGCTGGTTTTGGATTTGTATACAGACCTCTTTAATAATGTGTGGACTCCTTGCAGACAAGCTCATTCCTAAACATGAAGATATTGCTATTTTCAGTTTTATATCAATAGTTAAGGAAAAATTTCTATTAATCAAAAGAAATATATTAAAATATGCTTTGTGTTAAACCACTTAGGGAATTACTCTAATCCTTGCAATAGAGATCCATTTATTTGGAACTCATAGATGATACCATTCCAGGATTCTAATTTTTATGAGGGAGATTGAAGAATTTCAGAAAATAATGACTTCGGAATTTTATTTTATTCATGGTGGGAGACAAAATTATATAGAGAAGCAGATGGCAACAACTATGCCATTTAACCCTTGAAATAAAGCCATCATTAAGGCAATAAAATCTTAGTATCTAAAAAGGGAAAAAACTGTTGACAATCCACATTAAATGACCAGATCAGACAACAAATAAAATGCAATAAAAACAGAGAAATAAATGCATTATAAAGGACATAATTAAGGTTTGATTACAATCACGTAAAAAGAAAATAAAATGGGAAATAAATGTTGACTTTGATGTTAAAATCTCATGTGATAAACAAGGCTAATAAAAAAATGAATAAGCCCATAATTACGTGATTTTATTAGAGATTAAAGAAGATTCGACAGGCTTGCTTTGTCTTTCAATATTTGCAATATGCATAACCTAAGGCATTAAAACTCCAACTTTCATAAGCCAATTTGTGGATAGACAGGAGTTGATCACTTGGGGCATTTGCAACACATTTGTGGCAAAGTACATAGCAATAAGAGAATTTTAATAACATAATCCCTAAGTAGTTTTTATTACTGCTGAGTGGTGCCTTCCATAATTGAAAGTCTCACTAGAGTATGACCTCAATAGGTTGGCAAACTACTAATTATCAGCATAACACCCATTATATCATCTCTTTAAACAAATACATGGCAACTTTTTCATGGCCATTCTTTATACATCCAGTAATTATGGCATTCCAAATCGCCATATTATTGTTTGGCATTTGATCCAGGAGTTGAATGGCATATAATCAATGTGCTCCAACCTAGTAGAAGTAGCTACCTATGTTTTCTAGGAATAGACATGCAGTTTCTCCAGAGACCCATATGATAGAATTGAGACCTTCAACTTTTGGATTTGGCAAAAGCAAAGAATATGTGACAAGAGTATGCCTTGAGGCCAATTTAATTGGTGTATGTGTGGAGATGGTTCCCAAAGGTGACATCGGGAATATTAGCATAGGTAGTGAGGGATGTAGGAAGGGTATAATGATTAGGTCTCAAGGAGTAGGATGAGTGGCTTTGAATAACTTGAGTTTGAGCAAACGATTCAGTTTAACAAGTAGTTTTAATGTGATTTTATAAAATTTTTTTATACAACTTTGTTTCAAAAACCAATGCTTCATCACTATATTTTCTGCTTAATTGTAACGGTTAGATTCTCTAATTAACTCATGCTTTTCCGCTGTCTGATATGAAGCTCAGGAGTTTTCCTGCCATCATCAAATTATGGGGAATGGGCTGATCTAGGTACTTTTGTAGTGTTGTTCTAATGCATGTTAGACATGGAAATGGCTCCTTTTTGGAAGTATTCATGCTCTATAGGATAAGGCTAATGAGAGATCCCACCAAGAGGTTGCAACCTTGGTGCTACTATGGCATTTTGCAGTAGCTTTCCCAATGCATGATGGATGAGTGGTACCCCTTATACATAACGTCTGAAATAAAACCACTTGGGCTCTTTCTATATTTACATTTATTTCTTGCTCCTGATTTACAACATTACACCCCTCAGAACAGTATCCTGGTTCACGAGACAGTTTTCATGCATTGGGCTTTTTCTTTTTTTTTGGGGGGGGGGGGGGAGTCTGTGTCTCAATTTATGATTAGATATCTTATGTGGGCATCTAAATTATTTTTGATAGCATAATTTGGTTTTCCTTTTATTTCCGCTAGCTTTAAAAATTTGGTAATTGAGTAACAACTCAATGATTAAACCAATGTGTGTGTGTGTGTGTTTTTTTTTGGGTTGGGGGGGGGGGGCTTTGGTAAACTTGTTCTATGTACCCCTGCCTCATATGGGTGGTTATTTGTTATGCAACAACTTTATAATTTAAATTATTGCATTTCTATCCAGCTGTTTATGTGTTTGTACATGGTTTGCATGCTTATGCATGTATGATGGATGTACATTCTGGTGGAACCAATCCTATATGTTTTGATTTTCTTGTAGAACTGTCTGTATGCACGCGTCTGTGTCTGTCTGTTCATCTATATATGTAGTTTACACTCATATTTTCTGTTCTTTTATCTTATTGGTTTTAGGGATACATCCATGGATTATGATGACAATGAAAGCCAGAATCTTCATTTAGCTGGTGAAGGGAGCACCAAATTTCCTCCAGTGTTAAGGCCATATGCTCTACCTAAATTTGAGTTTGATGAGAGCCTTCAAGGGCATTTAAGATTTGATAGTTTGGTTGAAACTGAAGTTTTCCTTGGCATTGAAAATAACGAAGATAACCAGTGGATTGACGCATTCTCTCGTGGGAGTAGTGGCATAGAGTTCAGTTCAGCTGCGGCTGAATCTTGCTCTCTATCAAGGCATAACAATGTTTGGTCTGAGGCTACTTCCTCAGAATCTGTTGAAATGCTATTAAAATCTGTTGGGCAGGAGGAACTTATACCTAGACAAGTTGTTGAGGAATCAGATGCCTGCAATGAACTTGCTTGCTTAACTAAGCAAATGAAGCCCAATCCAAAACCTGATGTTAAAAATGTATTTGAAAGAGATGCTGAAGATTTACAGCTGCCTCATGGTATTCATGGAAACTTGTCTGGATTGAAAAAGGATGTAGGAAGGGAGCTGTCTCAGGCTGATGTTTCCCAAGGTCATGAAGGTGAGTTATCCATTGATGGAAGTTCCAGTAATCTGGAACGTAATGATATGTGCAGAAAGATTGACTTGCCTGTTTCTGTTTCTGAGAGAAGTCTTTTTACTGATGGCAAACATAATGAGGCTAACCAAGTAGTTGGAACTTTGGCTGATGATTCACTGGATGACAAAATTCATGATCTGTCTGCTTCTGGGGTGCAGGCTAATACTTATGCAGCATCTATGCAGAATATCTCGTCTACTTGTGATGTGTTGAACATTCAAAATGTAGAGAGTCATGTAATTGGTATTGGTGATGTGCGGCAAAGTTGTTTGTCAACAGAAATTGATAAGCGTGATATGGAATCTTCTACATTGAACGAAGATGCTCACGTAGATACCCAAAGTTCAAATGGAAATGGAGTTGCAAGTGATGCACGTATTCTAGATAAACCTCTTTGTTCAATCTCTATGGAACAACCTTTGGAAGGTGTAAGGGTGGTTGAGGGCCTTGATGCTGGCACAAATGGGGCGTTATCAGGTGCTGACTTGCTGAAAGCAGAAAGATGCAGTGAAGATATATCTTCCAGAAATTCAGATGGGGATGGTGCAAATGCAGATGCGGTGATGGATGATCAATCTCCACAGAATCCATGTGACTTGCCTAAGGTTGCAATTAAAGGTGACACTAGTTCTGAGGGACAAGTAGTTGAGATCAGCAATTCCAATCACGTAATTTCTCCTGATCAGCAGCAGGATGTGAATACCATTGAGAAGAATAGATATGGTGAATGCAATGCCATTAAAGAAAAGGAGTTATTGAACATTGATCACCCAAGGGACAAGGAGATTTTAGTCAGTCAGTCTGAGGAACCTGTGTTTAGTGTGGAAGACAATAACGTTTCTAATAGGAGTGAAGGAAATAGTGACAACAAAGTAGGAGGTCTTTCCAATGTGGCTTCTTCTTCAACAAAATCTTGTATTATGGGTGGATCAACCCAAACATGTGAAGACAATGAAGTTGACAGGCAGGGTGACCATGAAAAATTACATCAAGATGCTTCTGTAAATGACCAAAAGAGTATAAAGGTTCCTTCTGATTCTAGTCAAATGCATTGCGACATTGGCCAATCCCATTTGGTTGATAAGGGAGTTGGGTCATCATCTCTGAGTGCAGGGAGCAAGGAAACTGAGTTGATAACTTCCACAATTTTAGTTGGTGTCATGGCTGTTGATGATTCAGGTATTTTGTAATTATCTTAAAAAGGAAGGTTGGTTTAATATATGATAGAATCTAACTCCAAGGTTCTTTTTGGTTTTATTTTTCAGCTTCAAAAGTTATGTTAGAAAATACTAGTTTGATGCCCTGTAAGACTATGGATGCACCGCCTCCTTCTAGCAATCTTGTTTCCATCAATGAAGTTACTGATAACATTAATGTCCAAAGGAATACAGCTCCTGTTGTTTCTACCCCAGTTGATGAAAAACAAGATTCAACCAAAATATCCAAGGAAGTAGGCATATCTACTGGGGTTGGGTCTACCGAAAAGGAGACTTCTTGTTTTGTTAATGGAACTGAAAAGCAAGTATCTTGTGACACTTCTACAAACCTTTTATGCAAGATAGTAAACAATTGTCTACAGGTTGAGGGGAACAGTGGTACTGAAAAAATAAGTGAACCTCAGGGAACACAGGTTAATAAGGTTATTCAGGAGTGTGCAAGAGTGAGTGGTGTGTCTCCAGTTCCATGTAGATCAACAGTGAAACAGGGTGATGAAGTTGCAGTTTCTTTTGATAAACATGACAATGAGATAGTACCAGAGAGTCCCAAAAAGTCATTGTCAAAACTCTCAGGTGATCTAAACTTATAGTTGTGAACTTGAGGTTGATGTTGTACTTCTAGAACATATCAAATATGCATTTTTCTCTAATTCTTTTAAGTGAGTGTTTTCCCTAATGAATTTTGTAAATGTACTAATTATTATTATTAATTAGTAAATGACTCTGTCGGCCTGATTGGATCGCTCTTAGAACACTTTGAATTATATGTTCATTCATCTTGTAATGTGTTCCATGATAATTTAAGCTCATAGCCACTGTCTTCTGTCCAGAAAAGCATCTTATGATTTCTTGAAGTGTCCTGTTGCTGGATTTAGTAAGAAATGCTGCTTCTGTTTTTGGTTCTTCCTTTCATGCATGAGTTCTTGTTCTTCTGGTGAAATTTAAATGAAAAGCAAACTTCTTTTTGTTTTTTTTTTGGCGAGGAATGCTTGGCTATTCTTTCTGAAATAGTGGCTGTATGTTACCTGTTAAGTGGTTTCTACGTTTTGAAACTTTGTTGGTTGAATTTCTGGTTTGACTAATACCCTTATATTTTATTGGGTGAAACTAGAATTTTTCAAGAAAGGAGAGAAGTATATAGCAGGAGTATTAGGAAGTCTTGCAAAACAGATAGGTTAATACATCAAGCTTAGCAATCCCTTTGCACAAAGTTAAAGAACTCATGAGCTGAAACCCACAAGGCTAGAAAAACTAACCTAAAAAGTTCCTGCATCACCCTCATGCCAAATGCACATGATTCCAGCAAGAGGAGTTGAAGATCCCCAGCAACTTAGCCTCCTTCTCTCCTCCCCCCCCAAAAACAAACAAAAAAACCAAAAAAAAAAACAGATGGAGAAAAGGAGATCTAAATTGGTAGAGCAGGTTCAATGTCTTATGTATATCCCAAAAAGCGTATGCTACAGAAACCAAGCAACCTCACAATGCAAGAAGAGGTGACTATTAGTTTCATCACTTTTGTAGCACAGAAATTGGAGGAAGGGTCTTACAAGGACCTACACATCTGTAGCAAATCAATAATGTTAACCTTGTTCTTGCCGAGTACAGTTCAGATAAGCCTTAATTAGAGAAAATTTCAAAATTTGAAATTAAATGGCTAGAATTGGGTCTTGTCAATTGGGAGGTTTGTTGTAGGCTGAAGGAAGGGGCCTAGCCCTTGGAAACTTGTTGTCTGAAAATATTGCCATGACATGTAAATGGCTATGGAATTTCTTGCAATAGACATCTTTACGGCATTAGGTTATTTGGAGTAAGTTGGTTTGGATCAAAATGGGTGGGTCAATAAATGTAGTGTGTTTAGGTACTTGTTCTAGCCTTTGGAATCAATGTCCTAAGATTACATCTTTTTTAGGTCTCATGTCCTTCATAGTGGGTGATGGTCTTTGACTTAGGTTTTGGGATTGCATAAGTCTCTCATTCAAAAGGGTATAATCTTTCTTGGAATCTTCCTTTTGCTAGAAATCCCTCTGATAGAAATGTTGGTGAAGGCTCTTTTACTTCCTCTAAAGATAGGAGACTTTGGATTGTAGATTTTTATGGTGTTTACTCCTGTAAGTCCTATTTAAATTTCTTACTTCTCCCACAAGGCCCAACTGTAAAGGTGAAGTATATTGTGTGGACAACGATACTCAACAATATTAATACTACTGTAATGTTGCATATTCAAAGGTCAAATAAGCTATTTCCTCTTACATTTGTTTTATCTGTAGAGTTAATTTAGAAAAAACTAGGCTCTTGTTCTTACAATGTAGTATGGCAACTTCACTTTGGAATAAGTTGTTTGGCATTTTTGGTCTTGGGTTTGCTCAGAAAATTTGGATCATTTGTTAATGGTTCAGTTTGAACACGTGGGTCATAATAAAGATGGCAAAGCTTTGCGGCCATGTGTAGTTTTCACTTTGATTGGGTGTATCTGATTATGCTTGGATTTTTAAAGTTATGTTGTCTTGGCAACTCAAAATGACTTATGGGAAAGGATCTCATCTCTTTCATTCCTTTGGTGTTAGTTTCTTTCTCAAATATGAAGAGAGATTCGACGGCATTGTTATTTGTGTAAAATCAAGTGTTCTTTCTTCTCCTTTAGGAAGATGTCTGACCCTCCTTTCGTTTCTCTCTATCGAAGTTTCTTTTTCTATTTAAAAAAAGGGAAGATCTTTTGCCAGTTTGCCCTGTCTCAATTAAGATTTACTCCATATTAAGCTGGTATATTTGTTGGATCTTAGATCTGTAATGCTGAGTAGTGTATATTTGCAATGTGCATCTCATCTTCTTCTTGTCTGAACTTCTGTTCAGAAGTTTATATGACTTCTACAAGGTTCTGTTTTGCAGGTGACATTTTGCATGCAAGCCAAGTTTCCACACCTTTTGCTCCTTTGCCCAATTCTCATGTTGCTTTGCATGAGATTGGAGGTGGTTCTACCTGTCCTGCCAATATTACTAGCAGTTCCTCCATTACAATCGGAAGTTCTTCTCAAACTGAAAAAGATGGCAATCAAGTTAAGGCATCTGCTGGTCAGAATCCCCCAGGTTCAGAGGTCATCAATAAGGACACGACAGATGTGTTGTCTACTGGTTCCAAAACAAAGGCGAATAATGCATCTAAAGATGAGAGAAGTTTGACTTCTGAGGCCAATCCAATGACAGATTTGTCCAAAACAGATGTTGCAGATCTGACTACAAAAGACGTTGGCAAGAGTCAGTCACTTCCTTCTTCTATGGCCAGCAAAGCATCAACAGTAAGTCTTGTTGAAGTTCATAATCCAAGTCTAAAGATATAGATATCTGAATCTTATTCTCGTTATTGCTTAGTTCCTAACTGAATTAGCCTATGGATGTGCTAGGGGCCATCAAGATTCATAGTATGAAATGCGTGGAGGATATATTCTGTTGTTTTCATCATTATAAATGATAAGCTAAGCAATCTTATAGTGATTTTTTATTTTTATTTTTTCACCCCTTTTCATTGAAGGTTGAGGGATCTCCTACAACTTCTATGTTAGGCCCTACAAAAACCAAAACTGCAGGAGATATATCCCACAGAAGTGGTTCTTCTAAAGTTACATCTGAGCGTAAAACTAGGCGAACATATAATAAGATGCCGCGAAAGGAGTCTTCTAGAAAAGGAAGTCTAGCAAAAGAAACAACTCCGGCTAGACAACCAGAAAGAGGGGATAAATCAAGTAATGTGTCCATGAGCCCATCTCCTGGTCTCCAGCTGATGCAATCCAGTGAGATGCAGCAGTATGGACACATTGATTCCAGCAGCACAAAGCCCTTTCCTTTCCTAAATGCTTCAACATCTGGTCTTCCAGATTTGAATACTTCTGCTTCTCCATCTGTTCTGTTTCAACAGCCTTTTACAGATCTACAGCAAGTACAATTGCGTGCGCAGATCTTTGTTTATGGAGCTTTGATGTGAGTTCAAATGCTCTCATTATATATTGCTATTTAATTATTATGGTGGTACATATGTGATGTGCTATGAATAATGTGTTTTCTCACCCATTGCCCATACTATAGACAATTCATGATACTCCTCCCTGGTTAAATGGAAAATGGGAAAATCTTGGCCTGTCTTCTTGTTATCCTTTCAGTTCTGACTGGTATATTGAACGTAAGGCCTATTCCATTGCCATTCTATCACTGTTCTGTCTGAAACCAAGGCCTAAGGGAGACATTGGATCTTCGTGACATAGTAATTGGTTTTTTGGGCAGTGTTACCAAAAGAAGAATGTCTTTATTTTATTTTATTTTTTGGCATGATAATGGTAGTCAATTGTGTTAATTATTTGCTATTGTACTGCTGCAGTCAAGGCACAGCACCTGATGAGGCATATATGATATCAGCTTTTGGGGGTCCAGGTTGATTTTTTGGGTTTTCGTGATCCCTTGTGTGCCATTTCATTGAATTCCTTCATCACGCAAAATATTGACTTTTGACTTGTGTGTTAGATGGTGGAAGGAGCATTTGGGAGAAAGCCTGGCGTGTGTGCATGGAAAGACAGCTTGGTCAAAAATCTCATCCTGGTAACCCAGAAACACCTCAACAATCACGATCTGGTATCTTATTATAATTTTTGTTGTTTTTTTTTTTCCCTCTGATTCTTCTGAGTGATTCTAGAGAATTGAGATTCTTAGGTCCTTGAGCATCTAATGTTGCAGTTAAGCAAAGTGCACTCCAAGGTAATGCTATCGCCTCACCTCTTGGTCGAGCAAGCAGCAACACTACTCCGACAGCTGTAAACCCTTTAATGCCTCTTTCATCTCCCCTTTGGAGTATAACAACTCCTTGTGATTCCCTTCAATCTGGTGCCCTTGCAAGAGGTTCTGCTGTGGATTATCCACAGGCACTTACTTCTTTACATGCTTATCAAACTCCACCTCTGAGGAACTTTCTTGGACATAATACGTCGTGGATATCCCAGGCCCCCCTTCACGGACCATGGATTGCTTCTCCAACTCCTGCACCTGGTAACAGTTCCCATCCTTCAGCATCACCTGTTTCGGATACAATTAAATTGAGTTCTGTCAAAGGATCTCCATTGCCTCCTTCCTCTGGTATAAAAAATGTTATTTCTAGTCTCCCATCTTCCAGTGGAGGTCCACACAGTATTTTTGTCGGGACTGCTCCTCTGCTTGATACAAATGTGACAGTATCACCTGCTCAGCATTGTTCTGTTCCAAAGCCGAAAAAAAGAAAGAAGGTTTTGACATCTGACGATCTTGGCCAGAAGGCTTTGCAATCACAATCTCAACTAGAGTTGACTTCTGCTGTTAGTAGCCATATATCTACTTCTGTTGCCATCATAACTGCTGTTGGTAATGTGCCCAAAACAACTGTAGACAAATCAGTCGTGTCTGTATCTACTCGATCTCCTGCTGATCACCTCCAAAGTGATAGGATGGTTGAGAAGAGGGTTCTGTCAGATGAGTCCCTTAGTAAAGTTAAGGAAGCTCTGGGACATGCAGAGGAAGCTGCTGCTTTTTCTGCTGCTGCTGTTAGTCATAGCTTAGAGATATGGAATCAGCTGGATAAACAGAAAAATTCTGGATTGGTATCAGATATTGAGGCCAAATTAGCTTCTGCAGCCATGGCAGTTGCTGCTGCTGCAGCTGTTGCAAAGGCAGCAGCTGCTGCTGCCAATGTCGCCTCAAATGCTGCATTGCAAGCAAAACTGATGGCCGATGAAGCATTAATCTCATCTAGTCATGAGAATCCCTGCCAAAGTATTGAACTTTCTGAGGGCATGAATAAATTGGGAAAAGCTACTCCTGCATCTATCTTGAAGGGTGCCAATGGAACCAATAGTTCTATCCTTGTTGCTGCCAAGGAGGCTGTTAGGAGGAGAGTGGAAGCTGCTTCAGCTGCTGCAAAGCGAGCTGAAAATATGGATGTTCTTGTTAAGGCTGCAGAGCTTGCAGCAGAGGCTGTGTCTCAGGCTGGAAAGCTTGTAACTATGGGTGATCCTTTGCCATTAAGTGACTTGGTAGACGCTGGCCCTGGGGATTTTTGGAGAGTAGCCCAAGAGTCTTCCCAGCAGGTTGGATTATTGAAAGAAAAGACAAGGGGTCTGGTAAACTTCGGTAATGCCGGAGACAGCCCTGAAACTACTCATACACTGAACAAAGACGGTTTATCTGATGAAATGAGGAAGCAGACTGCTGCAAATGAGAAACCACCTCTTCATAAGATGTACAATGAAAGATCAAAGGATCATATGAGATCAATAGATGGCATTTCCAGTTCTATTAACAGCAATGGAAAAAACATAAGAGGACAAAAGGGCCGCAAGGTTTCTGATTTAGTCAATTCAATTGATGTGGTTCCAGAATCGGAGACTGAAATACGGTTTGGAAATGGATCTGATAAGCTGGAGGACAACAACTTCAAGGAGGGTTCACTTGTAGAGGTTGTTTTCCAAAGTTAACTCTTTAGTTGATTTAATTAAATTTACAGGCATGAATGGTTTTACTGTTAAATGATATTTTGTCCTAGCAAACTAAAGCTGTCCTGTGTTTCAGGTTTTCAAAGATGGAGAAGGATTGAAAGCAGCATGGTTTATGGCCAATGTTTTGAGTTTGAAGGATGGCAATGCTTATGTTTGCTACACTGCCCTTGTAGCTGAAGGAGGTTGGTGAAAGTTTACTCATGCTTGTGCTTTGATGAGAATGAAATATCTTAGTTACTGTTTGACTACAGAGTAAAACCCACATGACTTTTTTCTCTAATTTTGGCTGTTTATGCCAGATCCTGTGGACTAGGCTTATTGTGTGTGCAATCTGAAGATTCTGAACACTTGTAACTTCTATGAAGGAATATCTGAATGTACAAATTATTAGATCAAATTTCAACTAGCTTTTGCAATT